>OY728167.1:248908976-250158976 GCA_963277665.1 Viscum album
AGTAAAATATTTTTTGAATCAAATACATACCTAATGTGGTGTGTATATAAATATATATTATTTATTGATTTTTTGGGGTGAGTTTCCAGGAACTTGGACCCTTTTTCATTATTATTTTATCATGGACATGTTATAAACAATCCATTAAATTTTGAATTATAAATTATATGTTGAGATTATAATATACCTTATGCTTATTATGCGGGGCTTGTTCAATGATGGAAAGTAGTTATGGTTTGGGTGCCATAACAACTATGGATCTGTGAGTTGTTATGGAATGGGTGATGGGATATTTATTGGGTGACTCTCCACCCATGGACATATGTGTTATTATGGATGATTATGATAACAGGACAAGTTAAGCGCCACTCCAAATTTCACTTGTGGATGTAATGTGGGTTTTTCATCACCATACCCATGAAAGTATTTATTTTTATGGATGGGTATGATAATAGTACAAGTTGGGATCCAATTAAAATTTCATGAGTGTATAGATTTCATTGAGTGTTTATGCCAACTAGGAATATGGAAAAGGGGATATTATGGGTCTCATGACAAATATCACTAAATGGTTGATTGGTTTGGGTGAAATGGATTTTTTTCCAGTTGTTTTTCATGGTATTTATGATAAAATATTATGGGAAGGCATCAATATATCCCTTGGTTATAGTATTATGGGTGGGGACTATTCTGACCCCTTGAATTTGTACATGACATGTTCAGAATCAACACTAGAACTAGATGAATTTGGTATAGTTGGTCCTAGGTGTCACCTTGAATCCTAAGGATCGATGATGTTTATATTTTAATGATTTAGTTTATAAATATTAAATCACATAATCACGAACCATATAAACTATATATATATATAGGGACACCGTTGGTAGTGGCATACTGATTTGTACTCACAGAATGTAAGGGCATCATGGTCACTAGGGTGAAATTATTATTTTTAGGTCTGGATAAGGGTAAAGTCCCTATAATTAATGGTTAATATGGGTAGCTTTCTCAGAGTTTGGATATAGGACTAGGCCGGGACTTAGGATTAGTTTTATGATTATCCCCAGTTTTTGTCCATTTTTTAGTTTATTTTGGGACCTATTATATATAACCTACCCATGTGAGTTCTTGTTTTTTCATTTTTATGAATGGAATGACATGACAAGTGTTCATATTTTTATACCATGTCTTGTATTATTTTTTAGGATTTAGTTGTGATAACCTTTTCATTTTATATTTTATTGAGATTAAAATTGAATCTATTACTTCTGATATTACATGTGGTTACTTGATCTAGGGGATATAGTATCCCCACTTTTTTATTAGGGCCTTGCCAATAGTCGACACCCTCTAGCATATGAGGATGCACTTGAGGTGTGTAGAGACCTATTTCAATTACAATGTAGGTGAATCAATTCAGGGATATTATATAGATTCATATTTTATCAACACACTTGAAGAGACACCATACGACTATTGGAATGAAATGAAGGAAGTTTACATTTTATCATCCTTAGAGGAACATAAAAACAAAGTGAATAATTAATATATTAGGGGTATATCCAATGAGTTTTTTGTGATAAAATTTTAGAACCTTTTAGATGAATAAATTTATTTGGTAGATTTTTTGTATAATAAAGTTAATAAATCTTTAATTCACATGGAACCATTTTATGTAATATATGACTGACCATCTTGACAACCGCTTTATTGGATATAGAAAATATACAAGTCTCTTTGGGGGCATAGTTTGGTATAGGATATGTCTAATAATATAAATTTTATTTAGAGGTGTGTTAATAGTGTTAGGTTTCAAAAGTGATGTCTAACATCCTAAACGTAATAAAATAAAGACTCCAAAATTTTGTTGAGCCCAAAATCTATCCATATGTATGGAATGAATATAAATGATGTAGCTTGATCCATGGTTGAGTGGAACTCACTGCTGGCCTCCACATCCTAGAAACTAGGGTTTGATTCCTGGAATCTCTTAAGGGTATTTATAGGCTGTGACGTAGGAAATGACACAGGTAGGTAGTGAATCAGGTGGTGAAATAGGATTATGGAAATGCAAGCTGATGTAGGCATGCTAACATAGGCAAACTAACAAGGTCATTCGGACATACCCAGTTACACATTGATGCAATGTAGGACCTTTAGTCCATGTAATGGGATTTCAATCCCACTAGACCATTAGGAAACACTTTTTAATAACATGGTTGGATGGATGGGTTATCCCTAGAGAGGCTATGACCAATCCTGCTAGCCTATGGGTCTGTGTGTGGCTTTTTATTGTACCCCCAATAATATTCCTATAAATAAAGAGTAATAAGAATTGTATATCTTACAGTAGTTGATACAGTCTATAAAATATTTACAAAATAATTTGATTATGATCACTACTAAGAAAATGAAAGACTCCTTCCATTGAAGGTATCCACATATTGTGGGAATCACCCAATGCTTTGGTATGATTTCCCTATATTCATGGTATAAGTGCCCGACCTTAAACATTACATAATCTTAAGCTATGTCAAGAATTTTACTTTATTTCACATTGAGGATTTTTTTCAAGTTTAGATATTTAGATAATTAGGACATAACTCATACTTAACAAATCAAATATAACAAAGTAGACCCTTCTACTCATTATCCATTTTCTTCACAAGATAAAAAACTATTAAAATGAAAAATGGTTCCTTTTTATGTTCAATCATCACAAATTTTACCTTGATAACACCCTTGTCTTTATTCTCTCTTAAATCCTAGGAAAAGCATTTTAAAACTTGGGGTGAGCATAAAAATATCAGTAATGGATCCACAAAGAAGGAAACTGTTAGCCTTAAGAAAACATGTAAATCATGAAAACTTTATCATAAAGTAATACTTTTCACCCTTATGAAGTTGTAAATGCTCTTGATTGAATATAAGCTCACTGATTACCATTTTTGAAATAAAAAATATTACCATAAACCCATAGAAATCACATATAACATATAAAGGTAACTTGGGACATAATCATACTTAAATGGAATAACCATATGATCGACTTTCATACATATCACTTTTATAAATGGAATAACCATACAACCACCTTCCATACCCAATGAATTGGAGTTTATAATGTAACCACACATCCTCAATTTATCAAGAAACCACCAATTTTTTTTATAATGTAACCAAACATATTTATTTTATCACATAACCACCCGTCAAATGTCCAAGTACCATTATATAATCATATTACATAAAAGATTGCAATTTTCACAATTTCACTCATAAAATTCCATTTTCAATCACAAGAAATCATTTAAAGATATTGAAATTGGAAGTCCATTTTAAAAACCATTTTCAAAACCAAAATACCCAAAAAAGGGGGTATTTCTTTTCCCTTTTAAAAAAATTATGTCTTATAGAGGAAGTTAAATATCAAATAACGGTTACAGCGGTAGAGAAGTCGTTGTTGCCACATACGTTAATGAAAAAAATAATTTTGTAATTTGGTAATGAAAGTAGTATAAAAATATTCCTTTTAAAAACCTTTTAATGAAATTAAAAGTCAAATGGGTTGATTATACACCTTATAAAATAAGGTGGTGTATAACATCAAAATATGCCTCACTGAAAGAAGACTGAGAAGAATTCCCTTACCATGAGTTAGATTCATCAAGTATATTCCTTAATCTTCATGAATAATAAACTTATGTTAATTTATACTTGATTCAGAACCTTTTAATGTTTATTATTCCTTTTATATCATTAATTACCATTTTATAATAAATAGTAAATTATTTGAGTTCATGTCATATGTTTTGTCGATATTTGGTACTTGAGTTGAAAACGAACATAGTATCATGCCACTAGTCCATGTGGTCATAATTCCATCATCTACAGAATAATATTCATGAAATTATTATCATTTTTTACATAAATTAAAACTTTAAATCAAACCATGAAGTGTGTTTTTAAAAAATGAAGATCATTATAATCTGGGAGATGGTAGGTTGTACGTATGCATGAGTAACATTTTCCATTTTTCATTGATAATTATGGAAAGAAGGTCGGTATTATTTTATCTTTAAATAATGATAATAAAATAATTAATATCATATTAATCATTTAAATATACTTATATATATATCATACAAGTGATGTAATGAATAAAAATGAGTCACATCGCTTCGTGGAGGTGATAGTTCACAGGTACACACAAATGACGTTATAATTTTTATGTGCTTGTAAAGTAAGAACATAATTGATATATTATTATAATATAATTATTAATATGTTATTAATGTCCAATATTAACATTAATTACATCTTTATAACCACTCATGAGAGACGGTTATGGAAAACGAATTATATTGGTTCATGGAGGTGATAGTTCACACGTACACACGAATTATTAATTATTTTCCCATTAAATGGAATTAGAGATGGATTTAGGTAATGATATTGACATAATAACATATAATTATATTGAGGATACTAGAGTTATTATTTCATCATGGATGAAGAATATTTTAAGGAAAAGTAAGAAGAAATAAAATAGAAATACTTAAATAAAAACATCACCTTTCCCTCAGATGATTACATTTATTAACACCTTAACACATTTAAGGAGGGTTTTATGCTTAAAATAAATATTCAATAATGTGGGGAGTGATTATAGGAAGGGTTTTGGGTCGATATTGGCTGAAATAAAAAAAATTATGTGTAAGGAATAGAGAGGAATCAGTGCCTTTTTATAGGAGAGGAGAGGGGCACCCTTAGAATTATTAAAAGTATTAAATTAATATAAATTAAATTTAGATTAAAAATGGATCAAAAATTATTTAGTAAAAATATAGGATGATTATGGGTCTAAACCCATTCATACAATAAAAATTAGACAAGTTTTGGATATTTTTTTAATCCTTAACTTTATGTTTTAACCCTTTTAACTCTTACTGTTTTATTTAGTAATTTACACTTTGAGAGTTAAAATAATTAACAAATCATGCCAAACGACCAATGAATGATTCATTAATGAAATTTTTTGAATTATCTCAAATGTTTGGTCAATTTTTGATTTTTTATAAATTTTATATCATTTAATTAGATATTTTATATTGGAAGTTATGAATTATGTCAATTTGGACAATATTCATTACTTGACTTTTTAAAAAAGTAATAACAACTTTATTCCTTCAAAAAAATACATTAAATCATCTAAAACATGTCAAATTAATCCATAAAATTCTTGGATGACATAAAATATTTCAAATGATATTTATTTTAATATCATTAATATCATTTATTCGATTCTCTCTTTAATAAATCAATTACTACATCATCATTGTGTCATTATTTAATTTAATTATTTATTTCATAAAAATTATAAATAAATTACCATTCTGTAGGGAATATTTTTATATTTCTAAGGACTATTTATAGTCTAATATATCCTATATATAACCCCATATTAATTTTTTTTAGTAATAAGAGACATATTTATGATATCTTTGCATTTACTTTAAATAAAATCAATATTCGCTCATGCATTCACACGGTGCAATAAAATAATGATTATTTTCAATAATTGAATAATTTTTTTCAAAGTTAATAATGAATAGTAATATTGAATAAATTTATTAATTTTTTAAAATGATATAACCCGGAAAAATGAAATTTTATTTAATAAAATTGAAAATGAAATAAAAAACCCTCATAATGTGAGAAATTTTTTTTACAAATTCATTTAAATATTAATAAAAATAAATAAATATAGATAATGAATTGTAATTTATGAGAAAAAATCAAGTAAAGATTAATACGTCTCTTAAAACCTGTTTTTTGTTGTTGTATTCGTAGTTTCCACTGAAAGTGATGTCAATTCCTGGTTATAATTGCAGCAAAAAGTCCTGGGAAATCAAAAATAATCCAATAATATTAAATTAAATTGTTATATTTATAAAATAATTAGTTTTAATTTAGGGTATAATTTATTTTTTGAAACATAAGTAAATAAAGAGGAATGGAGAAGAAACAATATTGAACACAAACTGAATACATTGTGCATCTTGTTATTTAATTTTCAAGGAATTCAACATAATCATGGGATACACTACTGTGATAAGAGTACATACAATATATATTATAAAGGAAAATATTTTTTATATTGTACATGTAATCAATGAATAATATACTGATAGAAATGAAATGTATATTAAGTCAAAAGGAATGTCACTCGAAGAGTTGTATATTGGAAGGAATCAGCTACACTTATTATGCAGCAAACTTTGATGAAATGAAAAAATCAATGTAAAACCTCCTAATAATGAAAGGCTAATAAACAATGTCCAAGATAAATAGACAAGGGTTGTTGGAGTATTAGAATTGGATTTTGAAGTATGAATTTTTCCTTAATTTTTGTTAACCTACAATGAAACCATGATGCACAGAAGGGGGAATTATTCCATGGCATTAGGAGAATATACATGTTGCGGAGATCTTGATATGTAGAATGGTTGAATAAGGTATCAGTAATGGTAAAGATGTTCACGAGGAGGTTCTTAGGCATGTAAAATGGAATTTGATACTGAAGCTAAAAACGGTATGGATTGTTGTAGGTGAATCGAAGGAGAAGCTGAGGGAACTCATGAGTTGGGTAACGCCCCAACCCCAGAAGCCCAGAGCTGGTGCATTATTTTAATACATTGGCATGAAACAAGGAAATCATGTCCTAAATGACTGATCAGTTTAGTAGCCTTTAAAATACTAGATATGTTCATAAGTTTTACATTACATTATAAAATGAAAAACAACAACAACATTGTCACCATTGACCACATTCATATCCCTTAGACTATCCCTACAGGTCAATCATAATATAATCCTTCACATCCTGGGAAAAATAAAACATAGAAAGGGGTGAGCTCAGATGCTCAGTAAGGATAACAATATAGCGGAAACTTTCACAAATAAGTATAAACATTTTAGGAAATGTATAAAAATAAAACAAAATACTTTTAATCTTAAACTTCAGCATAATAGGGAAAGGATAAATCAAATAATTCCATTTACTTATTCACATTGATATTATACTAGCCAAATAATCACATGTAATATTAATAGCTAATTTCATAATGATGGAATGCATAATTCCAGACTTCATAACCACATAGTCATGGCCTTGTGCCAAGACTACAAATAAGATTTTGTCAAGGCCTTGTGTCAAGACACTTGTTTGTCTCATGAGACCTACCGATGCACCGAGGAGCTATAGCAGGCTCCACCCGTCACTTACTAAGTCCAATGCATTCCTCATATAAAAAGGTTGAAACATAACATAAACATTCGTATTAAAACTAGAATACTAAATGTTAATACTTTAACCATAAACCATGAATGGTATAAAAATAACACATCCATTATCAAACATATCACAAAACCTTCAATACAATATATAAGATTTTTATCATGATAGATCAACTTCAAACAAGTTTAAAATCCATCAAAGGATGTTGACATAGATGAAATGAAAATTATTTGAGAGGAATATCTCTTTCTATTTTAAAATCATTTAAAAGTCATGTAATTATAAAAGAAAACATTAATTTTGAAAATATTCTTATAAGCTTGTAAGAGAATCTTCAAAAGTGTTATAACGGTGGATAATAACCGCACCTACCGTATAAGTTTAAAAAAATAAATTCTTACCTTAATTTTTTCAAAAGGTTCATAAAGTACCTTGTTTGGAAAATGATAGAAAGATTTCTTTCAAAACATATAAGTTACACAGATGTGGATGACAAAGAAGTCCTAGTAGATACTCACGTATAAACAACCTGGGATAATAAAGAGATTGTGAAATTTAACCCTTACCTTGTACTTTTCCTTAGTCAATGGTATGTTACTCCTATTTAATAGTTAAAACATTGTTATTAAATTATACAATAACTATATACATAAATATGATATCATATATGATCCTCTAATATTTCTTTGTTAATAATATTTGAGTAGTATCATCGTTTCGGGTATTAACTAATTTGTTTTCCTTTTTATGCTTGGTTATGTAAGCCATGTTTGTTATGTATAGGATGTGTTTGATTCATAGCTATAATTATATTAAGTTCTTAAACATTATTTTAAATCATAAAATGAAAATTATTCTTGAATGATTATGATGGGGAATGAATCTCATCGCGTTCGTGGAGATGGTAATCCATACGTACGCACGAGCGACAATATCATTTTATTGATGGTGAAATCATATGTAATTGGATTATTTATCATATATACAGAATAATTAACATTTTATATTTATTATTTACATCAATTATACTCATTATTATACCCATTCAAACAATGAAGTGTTGAATGACAAACTACACCACGACGTGGAGACGATAAGTCGTACGTACGCACATATGGTGACTTTGTCATTTATAGGATGGATAGAATAACGAATATGGTTGTAAAATATTTATAATAACATCACAGTATGTAGAAGGTACTAGATTTATTATTTTGGTATGGAAAAAACAATGAAAGAGGAAGTGGAAGAAGAAAATAACTTGAAAGAGGGTGGTGAAATTATTACCTCTTCTTCGGGTGTTTCCTTTTGAGTTGATCAAAAGGGATCCTTAGGTTGAATTTATGAACAAAGTAAGGACTCTAGATTTAAGTGAGGTAAGTTGGATGGATATTTGTTCAGGGTTTTTCCGATCAAAATGGCTTTGGAGTTGTGATTTTGAGATAAGGGGAAGTACCTTTTTATAAGAGAGGTGAGGGTCACTTTAGGAAAGGCTTGAAATATTAGTTTATTATACAATCATTTTCGTTTTATAATGTATCCAAAAGGATTTATTTCGTGGATAAGGTAGGGATGGGTAGAAATAATCTTAACCAATAGGTTTTAGATAGATTTAGGTCACCATATTAACCTTATCTTTTAGATTTAACTCTTCGTTAAATAGTTTAACTTTTACCATGTATTCTTGTATTATTATAATAAATGGTTAGTAAAATTACTATAAAATGCCAAGAGAACCACGAGTGGTTCATTAATGTCATATATATTATTATATAAGTCTTTTTCCTAAGCCTTTTTTTTTAGGACTATTATATAATTTAAAAATGTAGTATTTGTTTTAAAAACTAATTTATGTCAATTTTGACATTATTTAGTTTTTGGTTTTTTTGAAAGTCATAACAACTTGATTACTTCGAAAAAAATACATTGAATCAATAATAACATGTCATATTCACCTATAAAATTCTTTTATGGCATCAAAGGTTTCAAATTTTATTTATTTTAATATTTATAATATCATTTATTTGATTATTTCATTAATAAGGAAAAAATGCATCATTATTGTCTTATATATAAATATATTTATTTTATGTATAAAAATTATAAATAAAATATCATGATGTATGAAATATTTTTATATTTCTAATTAATATTTATAGTCGAATACATCAATTATATAACCTCATATAAAAATTGTTTTACTAAAAGCTATATGCTTTTGTTATTTTTGTCTTTACTTTAGATTATTTAATATAAAATGTCATTATCACTCTCAAGTGGCTCCATGGGGTCCCAAAATAGACCCAAGGATTACCATGGTCATAAATGTATCATAAAATAGGGTTATGACACATGTTATGGTAATTTAATATTATTATAATATTATTTTTTACCCTTATTTACTAGATTTACCCTTTAACCATGGTAAATAAAATATTTACCGAAGTAATTATTCAAAATTTCTAAAAATAAATGTTACCTATTTAAACAATTAGGACCTCATGATTTCAAATATGGAATCCATTTTTCAAATTCAGAACACATAAGTGGCAGAAATTAATTTCAAATTAATTCCCGTTGTGAAAACAAAAAAGCGTGTTTTTAAGAAATAATAACTATCAAAAGATTGACACTTGTTTATGTCTAGTTTAAATGTGAAATTACATCCAATGAACTAAATTATATTAAATGATAAAAATATAATCTAATTATACTTAAAAACCATTCAAATATATAATTTAACACTATAAATTATTACGATTAAAAAGGTTGGTTTTAATTAAAATTTAGAATTTTTCACTATTCATCAAAATATGAAAGTTACCAGAAAAGTACCAAAAATTTATCCAAAATATATTTTTATGTCCCTATTCTAAATAATAATTTAATTTCATTAAATTTAATATATAAAAGTGTCAAATATGGGTTTTAAAAAGGGTTCTCCATTAAAAGGTGGTAAAATTACATTTTTTTAAAAATACTTCTTTTATCTAAAAAAATGAATTTGTTCGTATATTATATCTATAAACACATAATATGGATTCTAAAATTATAGGAACTATATAAAATTCAAAATTCAGTTAATACTATTCATAAACGCTTTTTGAACGGCTAGTTTGGTAAGTCATGGTGCGGTCGAACTCGGTGTTGCGTGTAGCGCAAGTTACTAAATTACTTTGAAGTTGTAACATGCTATGAAATATTGGGGTGTTACATTCTACCCTCTTTCAATAAATTTAATCCTATCAATTTGAAATTGTTCTTCGAAAATAATTGGTTAAAATAGAAAAATACCATTGGGGAAAACCCACATCAGAAATTGGGTTAATAAAATTTAGTTTTAGTAAGATGGAAAGAGAAACGAAAAAGTCACCACCAAATTAGGGTTTAGAATAGAAGAACATTGGTGTAAATTATAAACACATAATTTGAGGAAAAATGTAAATATTTATAGGGAGTGATTGAGGTCATCAAACACAAACAATTGTAAAATTGAGGGCCTCAAAGCCATCAATCTAAGATGATTTAAAATATCATTGGTTCAACAAAACCAAAGGAATTAGGATAACACATTTTTTATTTTAAGATACTTTACCTAAAGTTTAAGAATTAATTTCTTCATAGAATAAAAAATACTTAACAAGTAGAGTTCCATCCACTAACTAATTTCTACCACATACTTATTTTTCACTCTAAAAATAGAATTCAAAAATATTCTATTTATTCTAATAGTATAAGGTTCCAAAAAATAATGAATTTATAATTCCATTTTCAGACTATTTAAAAAAACTACATTATACAAACCATGAAATGACATAGGCTAGTGGTAGGTGATGCACCCTTTTCGCCCATCAGTTGTGGGTTCAAGTCTCGCGGCCTTGCCGGACGTGACAGGTTGTCGCCCAACCTCCGAGTTTTCCTTTTTATAACAATCCAAAAATAATCTTAAGAAATTATTTAACCATAACAATAGTATCCATTGTAAAACTTAATCCATTCCAAATTTTATACTTATCCAAAATACTTATGTCCAAACTCACAGTCCAAAATTTATATGGAAGGTAAACATAATGAAGATATCTTTTTACACATAATAACTTTTGAATACCTTCATCATGTATTTTCTAAAAATTATAACTTTATATTGAGTCAATTTTCTTAGAACCATATAATCTCAAATCCTCAATGAAATAGTACTGCCATACAATCCTTATTTATTTCCATAATTCATATAACCAGTACATCGTTGATAGAACACTCAAATGAAATAATTATTTAATAACAACATAAGAACACTAGTCATTCCTCTCCATCTGTGGTAGTATCATGACTTGATTATTATCCAATAGCATCATTTGGGGCATACTCTGATGATTTGGACATTGATTCTCATAGTGTCCCAACTCCTTGTAGATGAAGCATTGTACATTTGAAACCTTTTTCTTACCCTTTCAATCATGTACTTGGTGTCCTTTTTCTCTACACTTATAACAAACTCCCATTCCCTTCAAGCATTTACCAAGGTGATTCTTTCCACAGTTATCACATATGGGAAAATCCTTCTTTACCCTCTTCCCTTTATCCACCTTTCTCTCTACCATCCTTTTCTTATCTTGCTTCCCTTCAAAGCCACATGACTTAGATAATTCTTTACTTATATTATTAACACATGATACTATTTCTTCATATGATGAGAATACGTGGGAGAATATTTACCTTCTAAATGTTGGATTAATACCATGAAATATATGATCCTTCTTACTCTTTGGATCATGCGTATTTCTGGAGTTCTCATTCCTTCTACTGGTCACCATTTCTAAACAATATCATACACTAGATTAGTTTATGAATCACAATACATAATTCCAAACTTGAAAAACACTAATTATAAATTGAAAAGATTATGGATATAATCCATAATCATAAAAATGTTTTCTTTGAGGATTTATATACTCATAAATCCATAATAATGGTTTTTAAAGTAAATGATAATTATCCTAATCATATCCCCTGGGAGTTTCGTAACCAAGAGTGCAGCAAGACCTGTTGTTGTGTACCAGGATACCGTAGGTCAAATCCGAAACTCCTTGTCAGAGTTTCCACTCCTAGGTAAATATGTTCTAGAGCTGCATCTACTTGCTTGTATCCAGAAAAGGATATATTTCTCATAAAACTCACAAAATATCTACATTACCAAAATTTTATGAAGTTCTTCTATACTAATCTTCAATGTCTATCTTAGGTTAGTGTTATCTAATTAGAGTTTTTCTAAATCTAGTTTCCATGTTTTACACTAAACTTCCTCTGATACCAACTGTAACGCCCCGGCCCCAAAAGCCTAGAGTTGGTGCATTATTTTAATACATTGTCATTACACAAGGAAATCATGTCCTGAAAGGCCGATTAGTTTAGTAGTCTTGGAAGTACAAGATACATTCATAAGTTTTACATTACATTATAAAATGAAAAACAACAACAACATTGTCTCCATAGACTACATTCATATCCCTTAGACTATCCCTGCAAGTAAATTATAATATATTTCTTCATATCCTGGGAAAAATAAAACAAAGAAAGGGGTGAGCTCAGATGCTTAGTAAGGATAACAATATAGCGGAAACTTTCAAAAATAAGCATAAACATTTAAGGCAATGTATAAAACTAAAAAAATCCTTTTAAACTTAAACTTCAGCATAATATGTCAAAGATAAATTAAATAATACCATTTACTTATTCACATGGATATTATACTAGTTGAATAATCACATGTAATATCAATAGCTATTTTCATAATGATGGAATACATAATGCTAGACTTCATAACCACATAGTCGAGGCCTCATTCCAAGAATACAAATAATATTTTGTCAAGGCCTTGTGCCAAGACACTAGTTTGTTTCATGAGACCTACTGATGCATTGAGGAGCTATAGCGGGCTCCACCCATCACTTACCTAGTCCAATACATTCCTCATATGAAAATGTGGAAACATAACATAAACATTTGTATTAAAACTAGCATACAAAATGTTAATACTTTAACCATAAACCATGAATGGTATAAAAATAACACATCCATTTTCAAACATATCACAAAACCTTCAATACAATATGGAAGATTTTTATCATAATAGAAGAACTTCAAACAAGTTTAAAATCCATCAAAGGATGTTGACATAGATGAAATGAAAATTATTTGAGAAGAATATATCTTTCTATTTTCAAATCATTTAAAAGTAATGTAATTATAAAAGAAAACATTTATTTTGAAAATATTCTTATAATCATGTAAAAGAAGCTTCGAAATTTTTATAATGGCAGAGAATAACCGCACCCTCCATATATGTAAAAAAAGACATTCTTACCTTAATTTTGTCGAAAAGGTCATAAAGTACCTTGTTTAGAAAATGATAGAAATATTCCTTTCAAAACATATAAGGTCAAATAATGGTATAAATGGCATTAACCCATAGTCTATTAAATAGTAAAAATGTTTTGAAATAAATTTTTAAGGGACACGGATGTGGATTATAAATAATTCCTAGTAGATACTCACGTATAAACAACCTCGGATAATAAAGAGATTGTAAAATTTAACCCTTACCTTGTAATTTTCCTTAATTGATGGTATATTAACCTCTTATATAATAGTTAAAAAAATTATTAAATTATACAAGAATTATATACATAAATATGAAATCATATATGATCCTCTAATATTGATTTTTTAATAATATTTGAGTAGTATCATCATTTTGGGTGTTAACTGATTCTTTTTCCTTTATATGCTTGGTTACGTAAGCCATGTTTGTTATGGATATAATGTGTTTGATTCATATCTATAATTATAAAATGTTCTTAAACATTATTTTTAATTGTAAAATGAAAATTATTCTTGAATGATTATGATGGGGAATGAATCTCATCGCGTTCGTGGAAACGGTAATCCGTATGTACACACGAGCGACAATATCATTATATTGATGGTGAAATCGTATGTAATTGGATGGTATATCATATATAAAGAATCATTAAAATTTTATATTTATTATTTACATCAATTATAATCATTATTATACCCATCCAAATAGTGAAGTATTGAATGAAAAAGTACACCACGACGTGGAGATGATAAGTCATACGTACGCACATATGGTGACTTTGTCATTTATAGGATGGATAGAATAAATAATATGGTTGTAACATATTTATAATAACATCATAGTATGTACAAGGTAATGTAGTTATTATTTTGGTATGGAAACAACAAAGAAAGAGAAATTGGAAGAAGAAAAGAACTTGAAAGAGGGTGGTGAAAGTATTACCTCTTCTTTGGGTGTTTCCTTTTGAGTTGATCAAAAAGGATCCCTTGGTTGGTTTTATGATCAATGTGAGGACTCTAGGTTGAATTGAGAGAAGTTTGGAGGATATTTGGGTAGATTTTTGCCGAGCCAAATGGCTTTAGAGGTGTGATTTTGAGAGAAGGAGAAGTACCTTTTTATAAGAGAGGTGAAGGTTACTTTAGGAAAGGCTTGAAATATTAGTTTATTATACATTCATTTTCGGTTAATAATGGATCAAAAAGGATTTATTTCGTGGATAAGGTGGGTATGGGTCTAAATACTCTCAACCAATAGGTTTTAGATAGGTTTATGTCACCATATTAACCTTAGATTTTAGATTTAACTCTTTGTTAAATAGTTTAACTTTTACTATGTATTCTTGTATTATTATAGTAAATGGTTAATAAACTTACTGTAAAATGACAACAGAACCCCAAGTGGTTCATTAATATCATATATATTATTATATAAGTCTTTTGGACGAATCTTATATTTTTAGGACTATTATATCATTTAATAATATAGTATTTGTTTTAAAAACTCATTTATGTCAATTTGGACATTATTTAGTTTTTGGTTTTTGTGAAAGTCATAACAACTTGATTACTTCGAAAAAATACATTTAATAAATAAGAACATGTAATATTCATCTATAAAAGTATTTTATTTCATAAAAACGTTCAAATTATATTTATTTTAATATTTATAATATCATTTATTTGATTCTTTCATTAATAAGGAAAATACTGCATCATTATTATGTCATATATAAATATATTTATTTTATGTATAAAAATAATAAATAAAATATCATGATTTAGGAAATATTTTTAGATTTATAATTAATATTTATAGTCTAATAGACCAATTATATAACCTCATATAAATTTTTTTTACTAAAAGATATATGCTCTTGTTATTTTTTTCTTTACTTTAGATTATTTAAAATAAAATGTCATTATCACTATCAAGTGGCCCCATGGGGTCCCAAAATTGACCCAAGGATTACCATGGTTGGACATGTATCATCAAATAGTGTTAGGACACTTGTTAGGGTAATTTAATATTACTATAATATTATTTTTTACCCTTATTTACAGGATTTACCCTTTAACCATGGTAAATAAAATATTTACGAAGTAATTATTCATAATGTCTAAAAATAAAATTTACATATTTACACAATTTAGAACTCCTGATTCCAAAAATGGAATCTTTTTTTCCAAATTCAAAACATATAAGTGTCATAAATTAATTTAAAATTAATTCCTGTTGTCCAAACAAAAAATGTGTTTTTAAGAAATAATAACTATCAAAAGATTGAAACTTGTTTATGTCCAGTTTAAATGTGAAATTACATCAAATGACCTAAATTATATTAAATTATAAAAATATAATATAATTATAGTAAAAAAAATTCAAATGTAAAATTTAACACTATGAATTATTTCTATTAAAAATGTTATTTTTAATTAAAATTTAGTATTTTTCACTATTCTTCAAAATATGAAAGTTATCAGAAAAGTACCGAAAAATCATCCAAACTAAATTTTTATGTACCTCTTCTAAATAAGACTTTATTTTCATTAAATTGAATATATAAAAGTGTCAAATATTGGTTTTAAAAAGGGTTCTCCATTAAAAGGCGGTAAAATTTCATTTGAAAAAATACTTCTTTTATCTAAAAAAATGAATTTGTTCTTATATTATATCTAAAAAACACATAATATGGATTCTAAAATTATATGGAGTATATAAAATTCAAAATTCAGTTAATACTATTCATACCCTCTTTTTGAACAGCTAGTTTGGTAAGTTGTGGTGCGCTCAAAATCAGTGTTGCGTGTAGCTCAAGTTATTAAATTACTTTGAAGAGATAATGTACTATGAAATCTTGGGGTGTTACACGTTGAAAAAGTAGGTATTGGATATATAGACAGAGGAGGGTTATATGGTCGAAGATTTAGCAATAATCATAGTCGATGATGGAGGAGTAGGATTTCAGTGGTAACCAGAATGTGGTGGTAGACGAAGGAGATGAAGGTGGTCGATGACGAAGGAGAAGTCAGAGGCGAGCACAATGGAGTCAATGTTAACATATAATGCCTCAAATTTGGTAGATAGATGATAATATGGAATAATTAACATAAGTTTGAATCGATGATGAAGGAATCGATTATCAAAGGTAAACTTGACAATAATGATAGAGGGAGGAGAAGTGCAGAGGTTGATGAAGCAATTTGAAGCATCAATGGATGAATCGAAATTTAGTGGAAACCCTAGAATAGGGATATGGAAATATTGATGTCAAAGGAAATTTATTAGGTGGAGAGGGAATATTTAAGAGAATCATGTATAAAGTGACACGTGTTCTGGAAACATGACAACTTTAGTATATATATAGTTTTTATAAATTTCATAATCACACCCAAGGGGCTTATAATGGCCAAAATTTTAGACCAAGGATTTTTTTGGTCAAAAATAAATCATCCAATTAAATTAGGACAAGTTTTAGGGTAATTTTAAAATATTATAATACTATTTTTACCTTTAATTACCCGATTTACCCTTAACAGTGGTAAATAAAGTACTAAAATTACCATTCAAAAAATTTATTTTGATCCTATTAGATCAAAAACTTTATATTTATTACAACCATGTATGTCCATTTTTTCAAAACTCAATTCATAGAAGTGATAAAATTTATTTAAATTTAATCTTGTCGATAGATCGAGAAAACAAGTTTTCTGAAGTAAAAACCTTCAAAAGTTCATAAAGTTTTTATTTCCAATTTCAATGTGAAATTGATTCCAATGAACAACATTGGATTAAATGATAAAAACTTAACCTAATTTCACTTAAAAACCAATTAAAAGGATAAACTAACTATATAAATAAATTAGATGAAAAATTAGTTTTGAATTAAAATGTAGTATTTTCCCTATTCATTGAAAAATGAATTTTATCAAAAAAATACCAAAATTCAACCAAAGTAAATTTTGACGCCTTTATTCCAATGAAAAAGGTTATTTTTTCAAATAGAACCTATAAAAGTGTCAAAATTTATATTCTAAAAAGGATATCCATCAATATGTAGTAAAACTACATTTTAAAAATATTAGAGTATTTTATCTTAAAAATGGATTAATTCTCATTTTAAGCCTCTAAAATTTATTGGATAAATGAAAAAATATTTAATAAACATAATATAGTTAATTATATTAATTCCTTATAATACAAAATCTAGGTGATAACTACCACTTAGAATAATAATATTAATAATATATTATTTTTCAGTATAACTGAGTCTTGTGTGCAACATAAGATTTTAGAGAAACCCATTATTGTGTGTCGGGTACGCAATCAAACATAGTGTTCCTTTAAGGTAAAATTACTATATAGTACATAGATATTAATAAATATTTAAAAGTCTTATTCTATAAATACCTAGAATGTTACATCCTTCCCCATTTTTGGAAATTTCATCCTCACAATTCTAAATTTGGGATCAGTAACTAAGGTTTCAATTTTCAAATTTACTTCATTGAAACCCCACATCATAAAAGAGTTAATAAAACAATTCACTTTAAAAGAAATAATGTGAAGTAAAAAGGTCACCTGAGATAACACATACTAGGATTCCATGTTGGAAATAAGGGATATGGAATAAAAACTAACCATCATGTTTTAATGGAGAGCGATATAAAATATTGTCAGGAGAAAGTTAACAATCACAAAACTATAAATTTTTTATTGGTTAAAAGTTATTTGATTTAGTAGTAGGAAAAGTAAATAGAAAACATTTTTTTTAACATCCTCTTCATTTATTTGAGGAATTATTTTACTACATAGACTAAGAATATAAATAAATATACTTAATTGAAATGTATAGCTTCATCCATTAATAAAATTCCACTACAAATCATCCTTTTCTCCAAACGATGAGTATTCAAGATGAATTTTTCATTCCAGAAGCACTATAATCAACTTCAAAAAAATAAAATTATCCACAAAAGTTTAACTATATATTTCTACCACCTTTAAAAATTAACCAAAACCAAAATGGTTAGTACAATATTAGATAATCCCCCCCAAAAGAATAAACCATTTTATGATGAAGAGATACTTTTAATCTCCAAAATTAAAAGGTTTAACATAGACCTTTTGATAAATAATTATCCTTAAAATTCCTTAAAATAATCTAACCTAAAATTAAAACCCCAAAATTATAAGGATTTGATAACTTATTCTTCCAATATAAATTTTAACATTTGTCTCTAAATAACATCAATCACTCTTAATTTCTTCTACCAAAAAGCAATTAACCTAATCACATATTCTCCATGATAGGTTAATCATTTACATAAATAACCTAAATTACCATAATTCCACAATTAAAATCATATATTATTCCAAAATATAATTCAAACATTATTCCTTAATTAAAATCCCATAGCATTCTATTTACCTTAATCATATAAAGTTCATAAAATAGTGAATGTATTCCCAAATAACATTTATCCCTTAATCCCAAATCATTTTACAATACAAAGGATATCTATTTGATAAAACATAAGTTCCCAAAATCACTTATTATTATTCCATCAACTTGTTTATCTAAAAAGAAAACATCATACTAACCAAGGACTTCACATAGGCCAGTGGTGGGTGATAATGCCTTGTCACCCTTCGGTTGTGGGTTCGTTTCCCACAGCCTTGTCTGATGCGACTGGTTGTCACCATTCATGTGAGTTATCCTTTTTCTAAAACTCTATAATTCTAATAAAATTCCCAAAATGAGATAAAATCCTCAAAAATAACCATAACATATTTTAACCAAAAAGTTCATCTCATGCCTTTCATTTTGCATCCCAAAATGTAATATCCCATAATTACCTCAAAATCAAAGATTATATAAACTCTAAATGCTATTAACACCTTTATAATTATGTTCATATAAGAAATGATAATTCTTTCTCAAATAACATTTTTATATAACTAACTTCATGGTTACACACACTATAAAAATTCTTCTAAAGTAATCCCATCATCAAAAGAGAATTAACAATTTTAAACATTTCATCATCCTACAATCTACCATAACTCTTTAATCCCTTATATGTAGACTTAATAATAATTCAGAGTTCCTCGTGGTCCTTTAACCATTATTTTACATATTATTCTTTAATACATCTTTCCTACAAACAAAAACATGAATCGTGTTCTAAGGTTCAATAATGTCAAAACATGAGTCAAGAAATAATCCATACCTTTCATATGTCATTTTCAGTTTCCTCATATTCAATTGGAATGTAATTAAGTATTTCTAAACATATATTTGTATCTTCCTACTAATATCTTTCCTAAAACTTCTTCATAGGACATCTATTTGCATAATGACCATACTTCCCACATTTAAAACATTCAATTGATAACTCAGAAATAACTTCTTTCCCTTTCCTGGAGTCAAATGAATAATTCCTTTTTCCTTAGAAGGTTATTACTTTATGAAATTCATTAACACATATATAACATATTCCCATCCCCTTATAACATTTTCCAAGGTGCTATTTCCACATCCTTGACACATATATTGTTTAATATACTTACCTTTACGATCATTACCTGTACTTCCATAGGGATTCATTTCTCTCATAAATGATGCATTAGAAAAATCACCAAGGTTCAAGTGGTTAATCATGACTCCTGATAGTTGGTTTATAATAACGACATGATTTATAATTTTAGATCCCATTTCATTCAGTTTAATATTTAGATAACCACCAGATTTTCTTTCACATCCATTGTTACTTTGGTTCCTGCTAGATCCATCCATTTACAAGAGTATATCAATAAAATCATCACATACTATCTTATGAGGAGGAAAAACACTAAGATATACTTATTCGTGTAATATAAAACTCATTCAATATATCTAAAATAACTTTGACTCTTCCTATTATGGTATTAATTATGGTTATATACAACTTTTAACTTGAAACCCTAACCTCTGAAGTTATCTAAAACCACCTTTGATACCAACTATAAGGAACTGACCTTAAAAATTACATAATATTGAGTTAATCCAATAATTTTACTTTATTTTACATTGATGATCATTTCAAGTTTATATCTTTAGATAATTATGCCATAAATCATAGTTAAAAACTCAAATATTACAAAGTAGTCACTTCTACTCATTATCTATTTTCTTTACAAGGAAAAGCTATTAAAATTAAACATAGTTTCTTTTCATATTCAATCATCAAAAAATTTCCCTTGATTACATACTTATCTCTATTATCCCTTATATACTTTGAAAAAAAATTTAAAACTTATGATGAGATTAAAAATATCAATAAGTGATATGCAAAGAAGGAAACTATTAGCCTTGTGAAAACATGTAAATCATGAATACTTTATCATAAAGTAATACTTTTCACCCTGAATAAGTAGTAAATACTCTTCACTGAATATAACCTCATTACTTACCCTTTTTTAATAAAAATATTACCATAAAAACCATATAAATAGTATATAACATATAAAGGCAACTTGGGATATAATCATAATTAAATGGAATAACCATATAGCCGACTTCCATACATATCACTCTTACAAATAGAATATCCATACAACTAACTTCCATACCCAATGCATTGTAGGATATAACATAACCAACCATCCTTGGTTTATCATGAAACCACCCATAATTGGTTTATCATGTAACCACCCATCTTTTTTTTATCACATAACCACCCGTCAAATGTCCAAGTACCATTATATGATCATAACACATAAAAGATTTCAATTATCAACATTTCACTCACAAAATTTTATTTACAATCACAATAAATAATTTCAAGATATTGAAATTGTAAATCCATTTTCAAAAACATTTTCAATAACAAAATACAAAAAAGGAAATAAGTTATTTATTTTCCCTTTTAAAAACATTAAGTATTATAGGGGAATCTAAACACCAAATAATGGTTATGGTGGTGGAGAAGTCATTGTCGCTTCATATGTTAAAGAAAACATTACTTTTGATGTTTTGAAAGTAAAGTAAAATTATTAATATAAAAATATTACTTTTTAAAACCTTTAAATGAAATTAAAAGTCAATGGGGTTAATTATACACCTTATAAAAGAAGGTGGTGTATAACATTAAAATATGCCTCAATGAAAGAGATTGAGACGAAGTCCCTTACATTGAGTTTGATTCGTCATGTATGTTCCATGTTCTTCTTGAATAATAAACTTAGGTTAATTTATACTTTATTTATAACCTATTAATTTTTATTATTACTTTTATATAATTAATTACTATGTTTTAATAATTAGTTAATTATTTGAGTTCATGTCAGATGTTTTTTCAATATTCTGTACTTGAGTCAAAAACAAACATGGTATGATGTCACGATTCAATGTGGTCATAAGTCCATTATCTCGAGAATAATATTCATGAAATTTTTATCATTTTTATACATAAATTATACATTTAAATAAAACCATGAAGTATTTTTATGAAAAATGAACAATGTTATAATCACGGAGACCGTAGGTCGTATATACGCATGAGTAATGTTTTCCATTTTTCATTGATCATTATAGAAATAAGGTAAGTACTATTTTTATCTTCAAAAAATTATAACAACATAATTAATATAATATTAATCATTTAAATATACTTATATATATATATTTATATCATACAAGTGATGTAATGAATAAAAACAAGTCACATCGCTTCGTGGAGGTGATAATTCACACGTACGCACAAACAACGTTATCATTTTTGTGTTCATAGAAAGTAAGAATTTAATTGATATATTATTATCATATAATGATTAATATTTCATTAATATTAAATATGAACATTAATTAAATATTTATAACCACTCATGAGATAGGGTTATAGAAAATGAATTATATCAGTTCGTGGAGGTGATAGTTCACACGTACATACGAATGATTAATTCATTTCCCATTTAATCTAATTGGAGATGGATTTAGGTGATGATATTAAAATAATAAAAAATTAGTATATTGAGGATATTTTAGTTATTATTTCATCATGTATGAAGAATATTTGAAGGAAATTGAAGAATAAATAAAATAGAAATGCTTAAATAAAAACATCACCTTTCCTTCAAATGATCACCTTTATTAACACTTTAGCACCTATAAGGATGGTTTTATGCCTAAACTAAGGCTTAAAGAATATGTGGAGGATTATAGTAAGGGGTTTGGGCAGATATTATCCAAACCAAAAGTCTTATTAAGTGTAAGTAATAGAGAGGAATTGGTGCCTTTTTATAGGAGAGGGGAAGGGCACCATTGGAATTATTAAAAGTATTAAATTAATATAAATTCCATTTAGATTAAAAATGGGTAAAAATTTATTTATTTCAAATATATGATGATTATGGGTCCAAATACATTCATTAAATAAAAATTATACATGTTTTGGATATTTTCTTAATCCTTCTCTTTATGTTTTAACCCTTTTAACTCTTATTATTTTATTAAGTAATTTACACTTTGAGAGTTAAAATAATTACCAAATCATGCCAAATGACCAATTAAGGAGTAATTAGTGATATTTTTGGACTCATATAATTTTTTTCAAATCATGGATTTTTCTAAATTTTATTTCATTTAATTAGATATTTTATATTTGATGTTATGAATTATGTCAGTTTTAATACTATTCATTACTTGAATTTTTAAGAAAATAATTACTTTATTCCTTAGAAAAAATAAATTAACTCATCTAAAACATGTAAATTACATACATAAAGTTAGTGTAAGACATCAAATATTTAAAATTATATTTATTTTAATATCATTAATATCATTTATTTGAGTCTTCCTTTAATAAATCAATTACTGCATCATCATTGTGCCATTATTTATTTTAATTATTTACTTCGTAAACATTATAAATAGGTTACCATGATGTAGGTAATATTTTTATATTTCTAAGGAATACTTATAGTATAATATAAAACTTATATAACCCCATATTAAAATTTTTTTAATAATAAGAGACATATTTATGACATCTTTGTCTTTACTTTAAATAAAATGTTATAATTGTCATAATAATACCCAAGTGTATTAAAAAGGACAATATTTTAGAAAAAGGATTTTATTGGTCGAAATAAACTCATCCAATTAAATTAGGACAAGTTTTATTGTAATTTTAAAATATTAAAATATTATTTTTTACCTTTAGTTACTCGATTTACCCTTAACCGTGGTAAATTAAACACTAAAATTATTATTCACAAAAAATTATTATGAACCTATTAGATCACATTTCCATACTGATTACAACCATGTATTTATATTTTTCAAAATTCAATTCACAAAATTGGTAAAATTAATTTAAACTTAATCTCGTTGATAGATCAAGAAAAATAGTTTTCTTAAAGTAAAAACGTTCAAAAGTTCATAAAGATTTTATATCCAATTTCAATGTAAAAAAGATTCCAATGACCCAAATTGGATTAAATTATAAAAAAATTAATCTAATTACACTTTAAAACTAATTAATAGGAAAACCTAACTATATAAATAAATTAGACAGAAAATTAGTTTTGAATTAAAATAAAGTATTTTTAACTATTCATTAAAAAATGAATTTTATCAGAGAAATACCAAAATTAAACCAAAGTAAATTTTGATATCCCAATTCCAAATAATATGGTTATTTTTTCAAATATAATCTATAAAAGTTTCAAAATTCATATTTTAAAAAGTTTCTCCATCAATAGGCAGTAAAACTACCTTTTAAAAATATTAGTGTATTTTATGCTTAAAAATGGATTTATTCTCATTTTAATCCTCTAAAATTTAATGAATGAATATGAAAAAATTTAATAAACATAATAAAATTAATTCTATTAATTAATTCTGATACAATTTCAAGGTGATAACTACCACTTAAAATAATAATATTAATAATATATTATTTTTCAGTATAACTCAGTCTTGTGTGAAATGTAAGATTTAGGAGAAACCCATTGTTTCATGTCGAGTATGCTATTGAAAGTAGTGTTTCTTTAAGGTAAAATTAGTATCTAATTCATAGATATTAATATATATTAAAAGGTCTTATTCTATAAATACCTGGGATGTTGCGTGTAGTTTTCTAGAAAAATAGTAGTTGGTGTGGTGCCTAAGTGGTAAACACCCTATCATCATGCACCAGAGACTTGAGTTCAAATCTGGGTGGAGGAAATATTTAGAAGTTACTCTAGTAGTACTATAACATTATTATAGTTGTTATTGTATAAGTACTATACAATTATAACTATTCTCCTAAATTATTCTTTTAGGCTATATAATTGGGTCTATTAGTCATATGGGATAAGGATAATTAAATTTTTTCAGGCCACCATGGGGCCTTTGGGCCACAATGCCTCTATGCCATCATGGGATTTTGGGACATATGGCCTCGAGATAATGGATTATATTAGGTTTTCCTTATGATAGCTACCCCAAGATGATGAATTAGAGTAGTTGTAGTCATGAGGAAGAGAAAAAAATACCTGGGATTGACGATGGGATATAGAAGACACCCTGTCAGCCCATGTAGCAATACTCATGGCATTATAAGCCATTAAGTATGTCATGTAGGGATCTAGGTGCATAATTTAATAAGGTGATGTTTTAGGGTTATTCACGTATAGTTGGGTCAAAATAAGATGTAGGGGATTTGTACCTATGGTCCAGGTAATTCATACCTTTGTTCCTTTAGGAATTTGGGTCATGTAAGGGTTCCCTCTTAACCTAGTTAAAAACAGTGGTTAAAAATAAATAAATAAATATAGAATTAGAGCATGGTATGATGGAACCTTATTTTTAATGAATATAGTGAAATGATAGGTTGATAATTATCTTGATCTAATGATTCCTAACCAACATTTTGATATACTATAAATCCCATAACTTACATGAAAAGAAAAAAATTTATTTAAGACACCAAGAACTCAAAACATTTAACAAATATTGATTATAATGTTTCTAAAATGTTCTATATGTTTCAATATGTTGAAATTATCATTTAAAACCCACATTTATTTTTTAATGTTTAAATAATCATGCATGATTGTATAACTCCATAAAATCATCATCAAATGTTGAGTATCAAATAGTTATAGCTGAAGGAGATGAATTGGATCAATTCTTGCACATTATCATATTTTGTGATAATACCATGAAAAACCACCATGATATAACATGTCACAATATGTCATGATACACATAATTATAGGCCATGACATGGTTGAAAACACCATGTTTAGGTGGTTCGTTTAGTGAAAAACTCCATCAATCTCCCACATTAAATAAAGATTTATAGACTTATAGAACTTTCACCTTATGCCACAACATATGTAATAACTTGGGAAACCATATGCATAAATCCTTTTAATTAAATTCCAATACTCCTTTTAGAAAATCTATCATTCATTTTTTCACCAAATGTTACATCATACCTAAAAAATTATAAAAATAAATCTAGAACTTCTTCCATATATCATCAAAAATACTTTTGGGGTATCTATCAAAGATTCTAAAACTTCAACCTAGTTCGCACACACATAAAGTGTCACCCCATTGGCCTTTATATCATTGAAAACAATTATAAATTCCTAAATCTATAAATGTATGAAAAGAGTGGTCTCTAGAAAAGAGTTGATGCTACTCGATCTGAAAATAGATCTTGTGTGATCTCCATAAACACATGTATCTCTATACCTATGTCCATCAGAGGAATTTTCATGAACCAACTTGGGCCAACCCCTACACTAGGCACCCGATCTAACCCATGACATACCCAGGGGAAAACCAATACCCTCAAGCTAAAGAAAGGTGTTATGGGCATCACATAAGGCCTTGTGGGAAGAATTTATACCAATAAATAAATAAAAGAAAGAGATCTTACACCTGTAATTTTGGAAATACCATTACATATATTAGATTCCATGCACAATATAAATAACTAGATACAAAATAAAAACCCACCAAATTGAGAATAACAGGAATAATAATCCAATAAAAACTCAATATAAATACAAAAGTAGAAAAATATATACAAAAAAGTATAGTCTAGATGTTCATCATAGATTATACAACCACTAACCAAAAAAGAAGAAAAAACCCACTAGAAAAAATCTTAGTTTGACCTCTTGGTCACCATCTATCCATAATATCACTCACTTAATCAGTGATCTAGTCTAAACTGAACAAACCTACAAAAAATAAATATTTCCACCAATTCCAAGTGGAACAAGTAGAATGCGATCATAAAAGATATCAGTAATAAAAACACTAGAGAGTCCATGAATTTCCTTTTCTAAACATACCATAAAATCTGGTTTGAAATATAGATAAAAGATACATTTTTTTCTTTTTAGAAAACACCAATCAAGATATTTTCCAGACCAAACCATCTTTTAAACTCAATTTTTTTTAAAGAAATGATTTAAAAACCATTACCAAAAAACTTCTTTTAAAACACAACATTCAAACCTCTTTCAAAATACCCTTAAAACACACCATGGGTTCCAAAATAATAATCAGGTTATCATCAACCATAAATGATCCGATTCAAAAAGGGATCATGCACATAAATGATTTGTAATACAATAGGAAAATAATAAAACCAAATATAGTAAAAAGTAAACCGTAAAGATATATAATATTGGTAAATTAATAAACATATTCTGAGGAGACCCTAGACATGCCTGAGTGGAACCATTTATTGGTCAATTTATGCATTCCTATATAAATAATAAATTGAATACCCTCAACTAGCCTCCCTAGTGGAACTCCCCCATAGCATTTCCATACTGTAGTGGATCTAATCTGCCTAATTGGGACTTGTTAATAACCGTCTCTCACCCTCAAAAATACACCAAGGATCCCCAAGAATAAAAGAAATAGTGGGTGTGTCTCAACAATCAAAGGTCAAGAATAAGAAATATATCACAATATCACAAATCCATCATACCTCCATACTCCTACCAATGTGAATCCCCACTAAATCCAATCTATAATAATCATTTTAAATCATGGGGGATTTCTATTGGGGTGTAGATCAATTTAATAAAACATTTCAAAGATTTAAACCAAGCCTTTCATTTAAAAATAGTAGTAACTTTTTAATATACCTTTGAAAAACCATTTCAAAAATCAATTTCATTTCGAATCTCCCTCTAAATTTCTAAATGGGCCTAGGAGTTATATTTAGAAAGTATCATTTTTAAATTTAATTTAATGGCTATTTTGAAACCTAAAGACAATTTAGTAACATGATTTTCAATATAGAAATCCTATTAAATCATATATATATATATATATATATATATATCCATAGACCTATATATGTATGCATACAATGTCACAAACCAAGCCAGGATTTCATCCAACCTGACATCCATCTTGGTCCGAGACATACCTCAAAGGGAATTCATGATCCCCACAAGATGACAACCAGTACCAAGAATCAAAATAAACTAATGGGAATGATTTATCCCAAAGAATAACCAGGATAAAAATAAATAAAACTGAACACGTAGAAATCCAATAACAACTGAAATTTGATAAATACATAAAAATGATCCAAGATACAAAGACTAAAAATGAAACAGAAACTGAAAAAAAAAATTGAGACCGAATCACGCTACAAGATCTCTACATGACCTCTTGGTCACCACCAACCACAAAGCCGAACCGATCCAACAATGATCACTCAAAATAGGAACCTGAACCTGTAAAATAGCTCGGGTCGACCAACACCAAATGGTACAAGTAAGGTGTGAGCTTAACAACTTAGTAGGCAATTAATATAGAATCCATACATTTCATTTCCCAAAAAAAGTCAATAAAATCTAGTTTGGAAATAAAAATATAAAATAGGTTTTTCTCATTTTATTATATAAACACAAGTTTCCTTTTTTCAAAACATTACACACCCCATCTTTATTTTCAAAACAAGCTTACCATTTTAAAACCCAAACCCAAGATAAAAACCAAACCAAAGAGTACTGAGTTTTGCTGAAAAATAAATAGAAAGAATAAAAAAGAAACCAAGTACAATAGAATATAAATAAGAGAATTAAAATAGTAACCATGGGTGTTTCCTAAACATACCTAGAGTAATCACTAGATGTACTTGAGTCAGACTCACTTGTTGACATATGGTGCAACTCTATAGTCTATAACCAACTGGCCTCCCTAAACTGACCTATCCAGTTTCACATCCCACCAAGCCCTATAAATTCAAGGGGGTACCAACTCTTCTAACCAAGTTTTACAAGAAACCATTACTTGACCCTCTAAAATATTCCCAAGAAACCCATGGTAATAGTATACTATGTAAGTATGAGGGCCTCTTATATGCGACTCACCTTACCTGCCACCACTACACTTGCCTACCCCAAATACTGACACCACCTATATGATAACCCATATAGGGGAAATAATCTATATGGGTTACCATCACATAAAAAACCATTCACAATTGCCAATCGGGCTATCACATCACATGATCTTTCAAACCATTTATCAAAACAACAAAGATTCCAACTGGGCATTTTCACTTTTAAAACAATAATTCATTTCCTAAAATTTATAAATTGCCAACCATGTCTTCAACATTCTCAATTACAATATATTGAAAAAGCATTCCAAACAGCCTCCAAATAACATGGGACACCACATTCTTGTTCACGATTCCAAACAAGTATTTAAGATTTCTAAATCTATATACATTTTCAAAACTATTTCCTAACTAGAGTAAATAATGCAAACTTATGAAATGTTCCAAACATTCCTCTATAATGAACATTCACCAAAACATGTCTCAATTTCCAAACCGGCCAAGATTTGAAGAATACATTTGAAACTATATTGAAACCACAAGGGAAACCAATGAACCATTTAGAAATCAAGGCAAACATTTTTAGAAAAGGGAGGTCACTCTTAAGTGTCATCGTCATTTGTATGACAATACATGTGTTCACCCTGTGCACCCATGGATGTGCCAAAATCTAATGAAATACTTAGAGTGTCCATGAATTTATCCAAAAACCATCTTTATGAAACACCAATAACTTTTAAACCAACACATAAGTTACACCCAATGCCAAAATTACTAATAAGAATTTAAGAATTGAAAGATCCTTTTAAGCATATTACTATAATTTAACAAGCTATAAAGAGGATCACAAATCACTTAACATACCCAAAATGATATTAAGACCATGATAAAAATATAACCAAAGTTAAACATCATCAAAATTTATCTAATTCACTTAAAACTTAATTATCATTTCAACAAAAACTTTATGTGCAAGGATATTTAATATATTTGAAGAAACCTCTTTAAAACCACTTAAACTAATTTTCACTGACATAAAAACACCATACAAAGCCAAAAAAATTATCCACAAGCATGAAAAACTAATTTTACATTATTTAAAAATCCACAAGAATTGATGGAATGAATTAGAAATGAAAATAATGGAAAAATCTACCTCAATGGAGTGTGGATATAACTAGACTCTCAGAGAAGGAATAATAGGCCCTAAGGAACAATCCAAACACCCTAGATAAAAATAAATCGAATCATGCACAAACCCCAACCCCTAGGGTTTGTTCAAGTTGAAAACCCCATAACAAAACCCAAGGAAACCAATGGAGGATGATAGAAAGAAGAGTAAAATCGACAAAAACCCAAAAAATCACCTTGGATTCGAAGGAGGATCACCCATGGAGGGAGAAGAGACAAAGGGAAGGGGGTTTGAGACCCCTTCATGTTCCAAAATCAACCAAGAGGGAGGGGTATTGAGTTAGGGTAAAATGAGAGGAGGGAATATTATAGAACTACAAATTTTTAATGACCTGGAAACGTTTCACAATTTGGCCACACATTTTACCAAACTGTGTTCCAACCATGCACAAGCTACTGGAATGGAGTGGCACCCTGCATGGGCCTACTGTATGCTTTCCAAACTATGTTCCGACTATGCTGAACACCTATGTCTAGTTATAGAACCAAACTGAATGGTTTCTACATTGTTTCCCAAACTGTGCATAACTCGTGTGCCTCACTACTGAACACCCAACACATGCTACATATTTACCTAGGAAGGGGTGCACAATTTTGCAAACCACACACCCAAACCATGTGTAGGACAAAAAATCACCTGAGACCTCCAAAATTATAAAATTTTAATTGGGATTAAACCTGAACCTCAACCAAAAATATCAAATACCAAGAAAAGAATAAAATTAAATAATATACAGTCTAGGGTGTGAAAATTCTCTCAACCATAGACACTTCTTTCCCCCAGAAAGTCACCTAGAAGAATGATTAACAAAAATTGATTCTATGCCCAATCAAAAGCCAAAGAAGATATGAACCTCGAGGTGACATTTTTCTCCACAAGTTAGATCTGACCGATTCTAGAGAAAACTAAGGCACAAAGGTTAATAAGTGAACAATAGAGGGTTTTCTCCACTATAAGAACTCAACTAACACCACTAGGAAACTGAGAACTAACACAAACCTTTTCACATTAACTGAGTCTAACCCCTATTATTAATGGGAACTAGGGAACTCCCAAAATGAACTAACCAAACTTCTTTAGCATGAGAGAAACAACACCATCACCAGACCTATAAATTTCCCACACAAGCCAAAAACCCCCAACACAATGGGGGAACCCAAGAAAAGATCCATAACCAAACAAAGAAACCCAGAATAAACTACAATCAATGATTCTCACAAACACAGAAATCTCTAAACAAGTACAACTGAAAACTATAACCAACCCACAAAAGCGTTAAACACTCACAAAATAGAGCAAAAACGTAAGTCTTGCATTAAAAGAAAAATTGTTTGAATCACTGGATATAAAAACCACCAAACTCCTTACAAAAATTAAGAACAAACAAAAAAAAGAGAAAAGATGATAAGAACTTAAACTATCTCCACTCCAACACTGGAGAAAAAAATTAGGTCATGGTTTCCTATACCCTCAGCGATCTCTTGACTATGCATAAGCTTCACCTTGAGGCCTGTGGATAGAGCCCTCATGACTAAATAATCTCCTGACTCACAGTCATGCACTAACATCCTACCATTAAAGATTCTTATTATTCAAGAAATGATTCCTACAAAACTTCTCCAGATGACTAGAATGACACAATGATGACAAGACTTTATAGGATTTCCAAAAGAGGTTTTTGAATGTCCAAATAATCCACACTAGTGGCACACAAGTTAACGATCTGATGAACTATGAACCGAAATCAATGAGGGATAACTTTAAGAAATAGGTTCCCCTCGCACACCCCTCTCACTAGAAGGGGAATATTCATGAGTGACAACTACCATAGATTTCACCCTAAGGGCCAAATCAGCTAAAAATGACTCATCCACAAACTTCTCAAAACGAGTTTCACAATATGAGATCATGTTTCTTGCAATCTCTAGATGAAGACCCCAAATAAAAATATGAGCTTTCATCTGATCCTCTGACACTGCCTTCAGAAAGAAGGAAACAAAATATTTAAAGTGGTTGACATAAGCTTTCACTGGTCGTTGGCCCTAACAAACATCCCATAACTATTACAAATTCCTCATATTTACCTCCTTAGGTATGAACCATTGGACTAAAGTGGTCTTGGACACGTCCCATGTAATCCCAAACTGCAGCGATGATGGGACAATCAACTTCCACTGATCCAAAGATGGAACATCAAGAAAACCTTGAAAAGCACAAACTCTAACATCTCCATGAGTTCCTGATGATTTTAAGACACATTCAACTTCCTCTAGAGACTCCTCTACTTTTAATGGACCGTGATCACCATGATAGAAAGAAAACACTTGAGAAGAACCAGAAACTGAGAAAGACTCATTGGAATACTTGGGGGCATTTCATAGTAGAATATTCTGAACGATAATAAAAAAATTAATCCAAAAATCAATATCCAACCAAATCATAACCAAAAGACCATCTCATGCCAAAAAAACTAACTCACACGCTAAGCATCACAAACACAACTCCAAATTTACTTTTCAAAAACCGCCCTTTTTATTTTAAAATTCTAAACCATCTTATTCCAAGGACGATTTTCACAAACAAAATACACTTCTCAAAACAAAACCAATTCACAAAATCTTTTCCCATTAAAAACCATTTGAAAAATCCAAGAAAAGTCTTTGATTTCAAATACACACCCATGGCTTCCTATGAACCATCACACATGTTTTCATCCATTTACATCCACACATGACAACATGCACATTCCACACATACCCACACATATGAAAACACTAATAAGTAATACTAAGGGATACACTTACCATTTCATTGTCAAAACCCAAGAATTTACCAAATCATCAATCCAAATTTTTTTCCCATAAAACCCACTATTTCTAATTTCAAAACCTCTTAAAAGAAATAATTTCTATTTAAAAAACCATTTTCATTTTAAAAACTTACCCACAAAAACCAAGACTAAAACAAGACATAACTCATGCCAAACTACTGGAATGAGGAACTAGTAGTCATACCTAACCTAGAGACACAGTAGTGTCTATGCCACAAGTAATAAATAAAAACTAAGAGGAACTTGAACCATGAACTTGGACTCCACATGGGTCAATAATCCATGTGAGATCACAACATGACACTGGATCACATCCATTTTCATTCCTCAATCCAAAAAAAAGACAAAAAACTCAAATCATGTATTACCCCTAGATAATCGAGGATCATAAAGAGAAAAAGTTCATGATTATCTTCCCACACCTACCTCTCGAGTCCCAATAGTCCTAATCTCAAACTACCAGACACCCCAAGTAGCAAATGTCCTACCCTGATACCATTTTTTCATGAACCAAGCTGGGATAACTTCTATCCATACATCTGACCTGGTCTGAGACATGGCCCAAAGGGAATTCCCGATCCCCACGAGGCAAGAAAATAGTGGGAAGCAATAAAATAATAAAATGGTAATGATTTAGAACAAAAGATTACCAGGATAAAAATAAATAAAACTAAACACATTGAAATCCAATAACAAATAAACTTTGAAAAATACATAAAACTGATCCAAGATATAACCATTGAAAATGAAACAGAAACTAAAAAAACTGATACTGAACCATGCTACAAGATCACCGTGTAACCTCATGGCCACCACTAACCACAAGACCCAACCACTCTAACAACAAGCACACAAATCAGGAACCTGAACTTTCAAAACATCTTCGGTCTACCAACATTGAATGGTACAAGATGGGTGTGAGCTTAACATCTCAGTAGGGAATCACTAGAGAATCCATACAATTCCTTTCCTAAAAAAAATCCATAAACACTAGTTTGTAAATAAATATATAAAATAAGTTTTTATCATTTTATATATAAACATAGCTTTTCCTTTTTCAAAAAATTACATAGAACATATTTATTTTTGAAACAAGGTTGCCATTTTAAAACCCAAAACCAATATAAACACCAAAAAAAAGATTACTGAACTGTGATAAAAAAATAAATAGGAAGAATAAACAAGAAACCATGTACAGTAGAATATAAACAAGAGAATAAAAATAGTAACCATGGGCATTTCCTAAACATCACTAGAGAGATCCTTGGATGTACTCGAGTTGGACTCACCTGCTGGCATATGGTGCATATCCATAGTCTATAACCAACTGGATACCCTAAACTGACCAATACTGTAATGTACTGGACCTCCCCAATACATTACTTTGTCAAAATCTAGTGTTTGGGGTGTTTTGGGAGGCAATAGTACCTCATTTCAAGAGTTTTCCAAAATTCTATTTTTTTCTATTGGTAGGTTAGGGTGTCGGTAAGTCAGGGAATCGGTAGGTCATGGAATAGGTAGGTTAGGTCATTGGTAGGTCAAGGAATCAGTAGGTTGGGCATCGGTGACTCAGCGTCGGTAGGTCGTGTTGGTGACTTGTGTTAGTAGGTCGCATCAGTGACTTGTGTTGGTAGGTTTCTATCAGTAGCTCAACGTCAGTAGCTCATGTCAATGACTCACCATCGGTGGCTCATCATAGTTAGCTCGCATCAGTGGCTCATCTTCAGTGGCTTAGAATCGATGGATCAGCGTTGGTGCCTCATCCATCAGTGACTCATTTTTTCATTTTTTTCAAAATTTCTAGTTCTCCCATGTTTTTTGAGTTTCACCCCTTTAACTTTTTATTTGATGTAAATCGAGTTTAAAACCTTGTTTGATTGTTTTGAAAGGAGTTTCAAAGGATATTAATTATATCTTTAATATCCTAACACTCTTGGGAGTTTGAAATATCAAAACCGCATAATCTTGACCATGATCCGACTTTAATGGCCCTTGAAACCATTTCCCTTCCATTGATATGGTGTCTGGCTCCTCTAAGCCGAGATCTTCTCTTCCCTGTGTGTTTCCATTTTGTCTCTTGGTGCACACAAAGCCTTTCTTCACCAAAAAGCCATGTGTTGTTCTGTGGCCTTTAGATTTAGTTTCCCTTGAAGTCTCCTACTGCTTGAAAACCCCTTGTTTTTAGCGCAAGGAGGAGTTACTGATTGATTGTTTTTCTAGTTAGGAATTCCTTCTTCTCTCTTTTAATTTTGTATGATGTGGGGTGGGTAAACCCAGGTCTCTTTGAGAATATGATAAAATCCAAATCTTAATTGAGGGTTTTATGAATATGAATGGACCTGTTAGGATAATTGGTTTGGATACCTTTTTAATAAATGTGGGGATGGAAAGATGATGATGAATTTTATTTTATTTTATATGGTATATTCAATATGAACTATGAATTGTGTTGTCCGTATGACTTCTAAAAACAATGGCCATTAGAGGCCTCTATTTTCACAACAAACTCACGAATTCTTATTTGTAATCTTCTATTGAACAACTGGGAACATGAAAACCTGATTAATCCCATATATTCGGTTAATTAAATGGATTCCCAAGGATCATAATTATTCTATGATAACCCCAGATTTATCAAAGTGAAAATTAAATAATGAGTGTGTTAAATATGAATACACTTTTCCTTATTTGGTGTGGATGTGTGATGTGTGTGGATAATTTTTTTATCTCGTGCTTTGTACAGGTTGTGTGGTGCTACTGTTGAGATCACAACGGTGTGTGTGGATGGTTTGAGGGTGAAGTGGTATCTCAGGTTTAGAGATTGATTGATTATGGAATGGATGAACTTATTGAAAAGTGGGTTTTCATTTGGGTTTTTTCATGGTTGTTGGGAATGGTTTGTTTGTGCAGTGTGATTGCAATCTGGTTGAGTTTTTTTTTGTTTTTTTGGATGTGGTTCTTTTCATGAAGCGGGGCTACTGAGGATGGTTTGAGAGGGATAATTTTGAATATGAATGGTGTTACCTTGCGTGGGAATTTGGACCAGAATTTCTGGAGACTGGTATTTTAGGAATGGGTGTTAGGGTGGATTCTTTTACCCTGGTACTTATTTCTCTGTTTGGATTAGGTAGTGGTTTGTATGGTTGCTTCACCTTATAACGTGTGTTGTGTTTGGTAGTTTTCTAGGTAGGGATGGAATCAATATTTTGGATTGATTAAATAAATAATGATAATTTTATAAATAAATTGGCTAGGGTTATGAATTATGTTTGAGGCAGGTTGTGTGGTTATGCACCAGAGGCGGAAGCGAGGGCAGTTTTGTGTGGGCTAGTTGTTTATTTTGATAACCCATAGTTTTATATGAGTGTTTTGTGCCTATATATATAATTTTAGTTCCTTGCGATTTTCTATATGAAACCCACCCATGTTGAGAATTACGTGCCGAACACCCCCATTGTTAAGGGGGGTGGTGTCCTTTACCAATATCCCAGTATGAGGATGGATGGATGGTTATTGGATCTTCTATGATCCCTCTTATAGGCATTGGTAGCCCAAGAATCTTTAGGCAGGTTGTGGTTCATTTTTTAGTTCCATATGTCTGCAGGCGAGGTGTGTTTCCTAGGTGTATTTGGGATAAGGTTGTGGTTTTGTGGCCGAGGTGTCTGCAGGAAGGATGTGATGTGGTTGTGGCCTAGGTGTCTATGGGTAGGATGTGGTATGTGTCCTAGGTGTGTGCAGGAAGGTTTTGATAGTGGTGCTTGTGGAAGATCATGGTATCATCATGATTTTCAATGTTAGGGATGAGAAGTTAACCAGTGGGAAGTGGTGAGAGGTACCCAAATATCAATGTGCTTACTATATTACTTTACTTGACTTGCATTATTTGGTGAGCGTTCCTTTGGTGAGGTTAGGGTGGATCGTTTACATTTTTAGGTGATTTGTTTTCTATTTTTTCTCATAGGGGAATTAGTATACTTCTCCCACTTGTGCACGAGTGACTTTGGATTTTCTTATTGAGTATACTTGTATGCTCACCCTATATATATAAAAATGTTTTCAAGTTTCTAGGGAGATTATGAGGACCATACTAGACCCTACTAGCTCAAGTGTTGGGATAGTTGTTGTGTCACTGCTTATATTTGTTCTTTTGGTCTTTACTTTGTTGTTTTTCATTGTATTTATAGCAATTTTACTTTAAACATGCATATGGGATGGATTTTGGATTCTTTTATATATGTGTCTTATAGTTTTTTCTGAGGTTCATGCATACTATATCCCGATCTTGGTTACCATAAAAAGGGTAAATGCCTCCCAATTTTTGTGAGAATTGTAGACCCTTGGTTCTGGTCTCCACCCCCAGGTCTAGTGGAGGTGGGACTCAGGGGTCATTATCTCTTTTTCATATTGAATAAGGAAGGTTACAACACTTTTCCATCCATTCCCTCATCTTGACGAAGGAGTGTCGTGACAGAATGGTATCATAGGTGATGGTTGAGAGATAGGATGGGGTTTGGGGTTAGGTATAATGAGGATTTCATGGGATGGTAGGGAAATAGTGTTAAGTGATCTTGGTGTGTTACATAGTCCAGGGAATACTTGCTAGGACATAGGATTTTAGGCCCCCATGTGATCTGATGAAAGGACTTTGAGCTTACCTAACGACCAAGTGAAGCTACATCGGTTGCAGGGTAGAGACCCTAGGAAAATGTACATACATCATGATGACTTGTGTTCTTGTTTTTCTTGGGAGTTTTTTGTAATTTAATATAATTCATGGGTTAAAATGAATTATAAATAAAATTCCATACTACTCGAGATTAGGAGTTCCCTATTTACCTTTTCAACTATGGCACCTGGTTATCATCTACATGTGGTACAAGCAGTGGAGGCTTAGTAGGCTAACTCGGTCAACTGAAGGAGGGTTGACCTAGTGGGAGAGGATGATCAGTGGCAGAAGAAACTTCATGCTTTCTAGTGACAGAATTTGGGAAAGTACAAAGGAAACATTTCAGATACAGAGGCATAGATTTGGATGGAGTAGCTGGTGATCACTTTCAGCTTGATCCAGGATCTGACAGAGTACTGGGTTCCTCTGGAAGTGATTCAGATTTGGGGTGCCACACGTCAGTGGTTGACACTCTACCTGGGGGAGAGAAAGGAGATCGATATTCTATGAGTCGATTTTGAGAAGGAGTTCCAGGAAAAATTCATTTCTTTGACCATGAAGGATAAGAAGATGTAAGAGTTACTCTCCCTACAATAGGGGTATATCTGTATGGGAGCTGGGGATCAAGTTAAAAGATCTCCTTCTCTTTTCTCTGAACCTCTTTCCAGATGAGGATTCTCGGGCGAGACACTTAGAGGAGGCACTATGTCCTTCCCTCCAGTATGAAGTTACTCCCTTAACCTTGCCGACATACCTAGAGGTCGAGAAAAAGGAAAAAATGGTCGAGAGGATGCACTCACGAGGAGGTATACCATGGTAGGGGAGACAATAGGGTTATACAAAGGGAGAGGATTCCAGTAGAAGGTATCTGGTGCTAGGGACTTTGAGGTTTCGACCAGTAGGGAGTCGACCTCAGCAGTTTCAGTTTTGACCTTATGATCCTCATGAATTTTCCATAGGCTTCGGAACAATGTGTTTTTCTTGTTGAGGTCACAAGAACATTTAGATTCAGTATTGAGTTTAAGCTCAGTATGGTGGAGGTGGGTGGGTTCATTTCCCACCTCAACAATAGTTTTTGACCAGGCCATTTCAGCAGTAGGGACATCGGGCTCCTGCTCCACCTAGGGGAGATAGAGTAGGTGGAGGCCTTCATCAAGGAGTTCCTCAGGGACCTTGACCTATACATGGTTGAGGAGGCAGTCAATAGCAGAGTGGTAGATTAGCTGGGTGTGGTCAGTTACACGCTACAGTGGAAATAGTTCTAGCGGGGCTAGAGATCGTTTGAGGTACGATCATCTTGTTTAGTACTCTTGTTTTCACCTTGTTTGATTCAATAGCTTCACACTCCTTTGTTTCACCCAATCTAGACCATTCTCTAGGACTAGACATAGAGAGGATTTATGTGCCCCTGGTGTTGAGTACTCTATTTGGAGGTCATAGCAGCTTTCTTGATGTTTTTTGGGGATGTAGAATGACGTTGGGGCCACACCAGTCTCGTGGGGATATTTTTCTGTTATAGATGAAAATGTATGATTTCATCCTTGGCATCGACTTGTTGTACTCTATGCATGTTGTTATAGAATGATTTTGTAAAAGAGTCGTGTTTTTAGATGTTGATGGACAACATGTGGCTTTTGTTAGTGAGAAGAGTTGTATGATGGGCAGTCGACATGTGGATCCTATTCTTTCCTTGTTGGCCAAGATGTTAGTGGAATCATGGGATGATGATATGGATGAGATTCCTAGAATTTTTGGGGAATTCTTGGATGTCTTCCTTGGGGAGGTTGTGACTCTACCCCCTTGACGTAATGTTGAGTTCAGAATAGACTTGTAGCTAGATGCTTCTCCGATTTCAATAGATCTTTATCGAATGACACCTTCTAAGATGCGAGAGAAATGGATTAAGATTGAAAAATTGATGAAGAAGGGATTTATCCAGCCTAGTGTGTCACCATGGGGTGTTCTGGTCATGTTCACAAAGAAGGATGATGGTGGTATGAGGCTATGCATAAACTACCAGAGGTTGAATAATGTGGCGATCAAGAACCGTTACCCTATCCCAAGGATATATGATCTTTTAGACCTGATTGGGGGAGCAAGTTAGTTTTCTAAGATCGATCTGTGGTCTGAGTATCACTAGTTGATAGTGAAAGAGGGTGACATCCTGAAGACTACTTTGAGACACATGTATGGGAACTTTTAGTTCGTGGCTATACCATTCGGTGTTATGAATGAACTGGCTATATTCATGGGAATTATGAACCCCTTGTTTCGTGAGTTCTTGGACTAGTTCATCATCATATTCATCGATGACATTCTGATCTACTTGATGTTAGAGGAGGAGTATACCGAGCATCTCTGGATTGTTCTATAGGTCCTTTGACTCCACCATATCTATGGGAAGTTGTCCAAGTGAAAGCTTTTGGACATGGAAGGTCCACTTCCTTAGACTTGTAGTTTCTCAGCTGGGTGTAGTGGTAGACCCATTAAAGGTCAAAGCAGTTTTTTTCTTGGCGAACACCCAAGAATTTGGCAGAGGTTTGAAATTTTTTCGATGTAGTAGGCTATTATCATATATTTGTACTTTATTTATCTCGATTGGAAGCTACATTGACTACTTTTACCAAAAAGGACCAGGAATTTTTGTGGAGTGAGAAATGTCAGGATGCTTTTAGCTATCTGAAGGGGAATATGGTCAGTACTCCAGTGATCATGTTTCTAGAGGAAGGGGGTGTTTGAGGTGTTCAGTGATGCTTCCCCTATGGACTTGGGATGTGTGCTGGTGTAGAAATGAGTAATGATCTCTTATGGGTCTAGGAATTTATTCCCTCATGAGAATAAATATGTCACCCATAATTTGGATCTTATAGTGATTGGATTTTCACTAATGTTTTGGTGGAATTACCTCATCGAGGAGTGCTTTATGGTCTTCACAAATCATAAGATCTTGAGATATATATTTTCCCAAAGAGACCTGAACTTGTAGAAGAATAGGTGTATGTCGTTTCTCCTTGATTATGAAATAAATATCTCTTAAACCTCAGTAAATGGGAACATAGTGGTTGATTCCTTGAGCATGAAGTCACAAAAGAATATAGTTTGAGAATTTGTGGATTCTTGGAAGGCGATGGAGGATTTAGCCACCTTGAACATAGATACCGGAATGAATGAGGGTATAGGAAGTCTGTTTCAGATGAAGGTGAATTCATCTATAAGGAAGTAGGTGGAGGAGTCTGAGTGGGGAGACTCGGAGGTGAAGGTGATGTGTGATTGTATTGACTAGGGTGATGCTCTAGAGGGATGGTCGGAGGATGGTTAGAATCAGATGTTGTTCCATGGGAAGATATTTGTCCCAGTAGCGATGCATAATGGAGTTCTCCATGATTTTCATAGATCATCCTTATTAGTACACCCATGAGTTTCCAAGATGTACCATGACTTGAGGGGACAGTTCTGGTGGCCCGGGATGAAGCAGGAAGTGGAATATTTTTTGGAAAAGTGCCTGGTGTGCCAGCAGGTAAAGGCAGAGAACCATGTTCCTGGAGGTCTGTTACAAACCCTATATGTCCCCAAGTGGAAGTGGGATGAAAAATTAATGGATTTTATCACAGGATTACCCAGGGATCAGGGATTATGTGATGAAATCTGGGTAATAGTGGTTTGGAGGAAGAAATCATCTCACTTTTTAATAATTAAGGAGTCGGGCGCAGTAGAAGACTTAGCGTAGAGGTATGTGGATGAGGTGGTGTGGCTTCATGGAGTTCCAAGATCCATTATCTCGGATCGAGATACAAATTTTAACTCAAAGTTTGAGAGGGTATTGAAACATGATTTTGGCACTCAGTTACGCCTCAATAATTCTTTCCACCCTTAGATAGATGGGAAGATAGAACGGAAAATCTAGATGTTTGAGTACATGTTTTGGGCATGCATCTTGTATTTTGGTGGATCTTGGGTGAAACACCTTCCCTTGGTATAGTTCTCTTAAAATAATATCTGTCACTATTCCATTGGTATGGCTCAGTTTGAAGCCCTGTACGGGAGACTGTTTTGTTCATCTTTATGTTGGACAGAAGTTGGGAAGGCAACTGTTTTTTGTCTAGAAGTGGTGCAAAGTAGGACCGAGAAGGAGCACCTAGTCCATGAGAGAATTAAGGTAGAATAGAACTGGAAGAAGCCATATTTCAATTGTATTATGTGGGCCTTGGAGTTTGAGGATGGAGACCATGTGTTCTTGAAGGTTTCCGCTCACCGTGGGCAACATAGATTTGACCGATAGAGCAAGATTTCTCCTAGGTTCATCAGACCCTTCAAGGTATTGGGGTGAGTTGGAGAGGTGAGGTACCCGTTGGAATTACCACTATATTTGGAGAGGATCCATGATGTCTTTATTATCTCCCAACTTCATCGGTATCTTCATGATGACACCCATGTCATTGACTGGGCAGAGTTAGATATCGAGGACGACACAACATTCGTGGAGTGGCTAGTAGAGATCCATGATTGTTTAGAGAAGGTACTTTATGGACAAAAAATTCATATGGTTCACATGTTGTGGAGTCTTGGTGACCTGGAGGAGAGTAATTGGGAGTGAGAAGCACATATGTGTGCCCAGTACCTGGAGTTTTTTTGAGTTTTCTTATGTCCTTTGCTTACGATTTAATGATTGAAACCTATTTATTAGATGATTTGTTTCCTTGTTCTGTAAAGTATGATGAAGTCCTAACATGTGAAAAAGAGTAAGACCAGATTCCTAATCAAGATGCATTAATTGATATGTGATTAAACCCATGTTGGTGAGTCAGTGCTGCCCAAAGCAGAAAATATATTGACATGGAGGAAGGAATTACATAATTCATATGTTAGGATAGTTGGTTCTTGTGTGGGGTATCTTGTGGATGTTTGGGTTAGAAGATATTGGAGGTTGTGTTCTTGTATTTTGAGGTTTTACTTCAGATTTTGAGCAACACAGGGTGGTTTATCCTTGAGATATATCTTATGGGGTGGTTATATGAACCCCTATTTCTTCTGGATTTGGTTTTGAATTCTTGAGGGTGAGAATATTTTGAGAGGTATATTATATAATGGAAGGGACCTCCCCATTCCATTACTTTTTCAAAATCCAGTGTTTGGGGTGTTCTGGGAGGCAATAGTATCTCATTTCAAGAGTTTTCCAAAATTACAGTTTTTTCATAGGTAGGTCAGGGTGTTGGAAGGTTAGGGTGTCAGTAGGTTAGGGTGTCGGTAGGTCAGGGCATCGGTAGGTCAGGGCATTGGTAGGTTAGGTTGTCAGTATTTCAGGGTGTCCGTACATTGGTTGTCAGTGACTCAACGCCAGTAGGTCACGCCGGTGACTCGTGTCGGTAGTTCGCGTCAGTGACTCATGTCTGTAGGTCGATGTCGGTAGCTCAACATCAATTTCTCACATCAGTGACTTGCCATCAGTGGATCAACATTAGTAGCTCACGTCAGTGGCTCAATGTTGGTGGGTAAGCATCGGTGGCTCATTTTTGGTAGCTCATCATTGGTTCCTCATCCATTAGTGACTCATTTTGATAGTTTTCCAAAATTTTAGTTTTCTCAGGTTTTTCCAATTCTACCCCTTTAATGTTTTATTTGATATCAATTGAGTTTAAAACCTTGTTTGAGCATTTAAAAAGTAGTTTAAAAGGATATTAATTATATATTTAATATCCTAACACTACTAATACTTTGAAGTAGTCAATCCACGTAATCTTGATCACGATACAACTTTAATGGCCCTTGAAACCATTTCCTTCCGTTGATATAGGATTTGGATCTTCTAAGATAAGATATTATCTTCCTTGTGTGTTCCCATTTTTTTCTATTGGTGTGCCCAGATCCCTTCTTCCCTACAGAGTCATGTGTTGTACTGTGGCCTTCATATTCAATATCCCTTGGAGTCTTCTACTTCTTGCGTGACCCCCTGTTTTTGGCGCCTGAAGGAGTTGCTGATTGTATGTTTTTCGAGGTAAGAATTCCATTGTCTCTATTTTAATTGTGTATCATGAAGGGAGGGTAAACTCATGTCTCTTTGATAATACAGTCAAATCCAAATATTAATTATGGATGTTATGAAGATGAAATAACCTTTTACAATAACATATTTGGCTTCCTTAGTAATAAATGAGGGGCTGGGAAGATGATGATGATGTTTGTTTTTTTATCTATTATCTTTGATATATGATATGAATTGTGTTGGCTGTATGAATTCTGAAAATAATGGATGTTGGATGTCACTGTTTGCACACCGAACTCAAGAATTCTTATTGTTAATCTTCTGTTGAATGGATGTGAACATGAAAACTTGATTAATCGTGTATATCTCATTAATTAAATGGATGCCCCAAGATAAAACTCGTTCTATGATAGCCCATGATTTATCAAAGTGGAAATTAAATAAAGAGTCTGTTAAATCTAAATACACTTTTCCTTGTTTGGAGTGGCTGTGTGATGTGTGTAGATACTTTTTCTGTCTTGTGCTTTGTATGAGTTGTGTGGTGCTGCTGTTGACAGAACGATGGTCTGTGTGGATGGTTTGAGGATGAAGTGGTATCTCAGGTTGAGATATTGATTTATTATATAATGGATGAAATTATTGAATAGTGGGTTTGCATATGGGTTCTATCATGGTTGTTGGGCATGGTTTTTTAGTTTAGTGGGACTACAATCTGGTTGAGTTTTTTTTTATGGATGTGGCACTTTTCGTGTAGAGGGGATTCTGAGGATGGTTTGGGAGTTATAATTTTGAATAAGGATAGTGTTACCTTTCATGGTAATTTGGACTGAAGTTTCTAGAGATCGGTATATTAGTAATGGGTGTTAGGGTGGCTTCTTTTACCCTGGTCCTTCTTTCTCTGTTTGGATTTGGTAGTTCTTGGTATGGTTGCTTTGCCTTATAATGTGTGTTGTGTTTGGTAGTTTCTCGGGTAGGGATGAAATCATTTTTTCGTCTGGATTAAATAAATAATGATAATTGGTTAAATGATTTGGCTAGGGTTATGAATTAATTTTGTGGCTGGTTATGTGGTAATGTATTAGAGGTGGTATCAAGGTCAATTTTGTGTGTTCTGGTTTTTTGTTTTACGAACCCATAGGTTGGGTTGAGTGTTTGGTACCTATATATATACATGTATTTCCTTGTTATTTTCTATATACAACCCACTCATGTTGAGCACTACATTCCAAACACTCCCATTTTTATGTGGGAGGGTGTCCTTTTCGAACATCCTAGTGGGAGGATGGATGGATGGTTATTGGATCTTCTCTACTCCCTCTTCTAGGAATTGGTATCCAAGACTCTTTGGGAAGTTTGTGGTGCGGTTTTGAGGCCTAGGTGTTTGCGGGTGATGTGGGTTTCCTAGGTGTGTTCAGGATGAGGTTGTGGTTTTGTGGCCCAGGTGTCTACAGACTGGATATGATGTGTCTATGGCCCAGGCGTCTACGAATAGGATGTGGTATGTGGCCCAGGTGTGTATGAGTAGGTTGTGGCAGTGGGGCTTATGGAAGAGTGTGGTAGCATCAGGACGTTCACCTTTAGGGATGAGTAGTTAACCAGTGGGAAGTCATGCAGGGTACCCAAATATCAATGTTCTTACTATATTACTTTACTTGACTTGCATTATTTAGTGATATTTCCTTTGGTAAGGTTGGGTGGATAGTGTACCTTGTTAGGTTATTTGGTTTCTATTGTTTCCCACAGGGGCATTAGTATAATTCTCCCACTGGTGCATGAGTGACTTTGGATTTTCCTACTGAGTATACTTGTATTCTCACCCTATGTATATAAAATTGTTTTTAGGTTTCCAGGGATATTATGTAGACCGTGTTGGACCCTACTATCTTGGGCATCAAGGCATTTGTTGTGTTTCTATTTAGCTTTGTTATTTTTCTATTTACTTTTGAGTTTTTCATTCTATTTCTAGCAGTTTTACTTTAAACATGCATGGGGTAGATTTTGGATTCTTATATATATGTGTGTGTGTGTGTGTGTGTGTGTGTGTCTTAGAGTTGTTTTGAGGTTGGTACAACTTATCTCCCAATATTGGTTACTATAAAAAAGGTACATTCCTCCCATTTTTGTGAGAATTATATACCCTTGGTGTGGGTCGCCACCCCAGAGCCTACTAGAGGTGGGACTCGGAGTTCATTATATCATTTTCATCTTGAAAAAGGAAGTTCATGACACTTTTCTATCCCTTCCCTCATCTTAATGAAGGAGGGTTGTGGAAAATCCATTAGCACATCCTACCAAGCTCTATCAAGTCAAGGGGTACCAACTCGTCTAATCAGGGATGACAAGAAACCGTCACTCGACCCTCTAAAAGACTCTTAGGAAACCCATTATAATAGTATACTATGTAATTAGAAGGCCCTCTCACACGTGGCTCACCTTAACTATCACTGCCACACTTGCCTACCCCAAACACTAACACCACCTATGTGATAACCCATATAGGGGAAATCATCCATAGGGGTTCCCATCACATAACAAACCATTCACAAGTGCCAACCTGGCTCTCACATCACATGATCATTCAAACCATTTTAAAAAACTACGATGCTAACCTGGCATTTCCACTTTCAAAACTACAATTCATTTCCAAAAATTTATAAAGTTCCAACCAAGCCTTAAATATTATCAATTAAAATAATTATAAAATCATTCCAAACCATCTACAAACAACATGGTACACTATGTTTATGTTCACAATGCCAAACTAGATTTTAAGATTTCCAAATCCAAATAAATTTACAAAAACCGTTTCCAAACTAGAGAAAATCATGAAACCTTATGAAATGTGCCAAATATTCCTCTATGCCAAACATTCACCAAAATGTGTCTCAATTTACAAACAATCCAGGCTTTAAAGAATAAATTTGAAACCATTTTAAAAACAACATGTGAAACCAATTCACCATTTAGAAATCCAGAAAAACATTTTTAGAAGGGGGGTCACTCTTAAGTGTCGTCATCATTTGTATGTGCATCCATGTGTGCACCCTGTGCACCCATGGACGTAAAAAAATCCAATGACACACTTATAGTGCCTATGAAGTTATCCAAAAACCATCCTTAGGAAATACCACTCTCTTTTAAACCAACACACAAGTTACACCCAATTCCAAAATTACCAATAAGCATTTATAAACCAAAATAACCTTTTTAAGCATTTTACCATAATTCAACAAGCCATAAAGAGGCTCCCAAATCACTCGAAATACCCAAAATATAATTAAGACCATGCCACAAAAATATAACCAATGTCAAAAATCATCACAACTGCTCAAATTCGCTTTGAAACTTAATTATCATTTTATAAAACACCGTATGTGCGTGACTATTTAACATATTTGAAGAAAACTCTTTAAAACCCACTTAAACTAACTTTTTACAACATAAAAACACCATAAAAATCCAAAAAAATACACCATAAGAATATAAAACACATTTTTAAATTATTTAAAAATCCACAAGAATCAGTGGAATGAAACAGAAATGAAAATAAAGGAAAAAACTACCTCAATAGAGTGAATATATGATGAAACTCCCGAATAAGAAATAATATGCACTAAGGAACAATATTCACACCCTATATAAAAATAAATCGAATCACACACATACCCTAACCCCTAGGGTTTGGCCAAGAGGGAAACCCCACAAGGAAAAAAAGGGAGGAAGAGAGAAAGAAGAGAAAAATGGCCAATACCCCTAAAAATCACCTTGTATTTGAAGGAGGATCACCCATAGAGGGAGGATATCTATAAGGAAGAGGTGTTTTGGGACCCCTTTGTGCTCCAAAATCAACTAAGAGGGATGTGGCTCGAGTTAGGGTAAAATGATAAGAGGGAAGATTAGGTAATTACAACTTTTTAATGACTTGGAAATGTCGCACGGTTTGGCCACACAGGTTACCAAACTATGCACTAACCATGAATGAGATACTGGAAAGGAGGTGCACCTTGAATGAGTGGGATGCATGGTTTCCAAACTGTGCACCAACCATGTTGAATGCCTATATCCAGTTAAAGAACTAAACCATACGGTTGCTACAAAATTTTCCAAACTATGCACAACCTATGCGCCTCAATATTGGACTCCAAACACAGGTTGCATGGTTACCTAGTTAGGGGTGGATAGATTCCCAAACCATGAACCCAAACCATGAACCCAAACCTTGCACGTTCCAAAAACTCACCTAGGACCTCTAAAATTCTAAAATTTCAACTGGGACTTAACCTGAACCTCAACCAAAAAGATCCAAATCCAAGAAAAGAATAAAATTAAAGATTAACCAAGGTTGGGGTGTGACATGAACATATATATATATATATAGGTTCATATCCATATAAACATATATATAAAAATTTATAGGAATCACGAACAGAGCTAACAAGAAGATACATATCAAGACACTCATCAAAATTAAGGGATTTAATAAGATAAATAAATAAAAAACCAAAAGTAAATATAAAATAAATTCAATTGATACATAAATACTTTAGTGTAATCATAAGTATAAAAAATAAAAAACATGAAGTTCAAAAAAAATACATAAAACCCCACTTTAGGCATTTTATCAACAAAATGGAAAACACTTAATTCCATTTAAACCAATTAATAAGATATTACTCTTTATCAATTTCTTTATAACTCATCCAAAACCACTAAAACAACCATGGATTCAGTGATTTTGTTTTGAAATCTTAATAATGAAAAGTATGTAATAAAAAGGTAAAGTCATAGAACCAATTACCTCAAACAATGTACATATGGAACAAAAACTTCAAAAATGGGAGGGGGAACCTAAGGCATGATCTTCACACCCTAACATCACAACCCAAAAACAAATTTTGTTGAAATCTCTATAAAGGATTCTACCAAGAAGGAACCATGGTATGTGAAGAAGATAAAACAAGAAAATGTGGGAGGAAGAGGATGAATAGAGGATATACCTTGATTATGTCACCAAGAATCGAATAATGGAGCCTATAAATGAAGAGGGGATAAGGGAGGATTCCACTTGAAGCACTATTTATGTTCCAAGACATAATGGTGAGGAAAACACCATATTTGGGGTGTTAAAATTTAAGGGTTATTTTGTGAATACCAAAAATTTTAAGCCACGTGGATTTCATAAGAAAGGTATCAAGGTATAAAGGCTCTCATGATAGATATCGTGTTAAACTTAAGTATGTATAAATTAAAATATGAAACATTAACCACTATTATACCAAAGAAATTGTGTGCCAAACTTCATGTCGTATATACTTGGGGGGGGCCATCCAGCACACAAAACCCATTTTTTTCCTCATAAGAATATTTTGTATCTTGATATGAATTATTACTCATACTAACTATAATATTTTGTTACAAAAATTAATAATCTATGGAGAACATTGGTTAGGGATAACTCAACAATTTACTTTGAGAGGTCAATTATCATTTCACATCATGAAATATATATAAGAAACATAGAGGAAGGTAATATAGAGTCTGAATTTTGTATAACATGTAATAATTTATATTTTTAAAATATTTTAAGAATACATACCATAACCATACATAAGAGACTGAATTATTATATCATACATGATGGACTTCTAAATTATCCATATTTTAGTTGTGCTTTTAGAGTTTTGTTAAACTAATTTCATCTCTATAAAATTCATTCCACTACTCTATGTGAGAAAATTATAAAAACCTACCACTAAACTATTTTGTGAGTGACATCCATAAAGAAATAATCATTTAATAATAGAGATAATTAGGAATCATATTCCCTAATTTTAAACTCTTTTTAAATAGTTATTAAAACTCCTTTCCTTCATAACATTAAATGTGATGATGTTAATAACTTATATTTTCTACTTAAAAATATTTCTAAGTTCATAATAATCATTATTTGGAACATTTCAATAAAAATATTTTTCTTTTATATTAGTTTTTTAACTAATGTAAATATTTACTTTATTCCTTGCTAACACATCCTAAACTCTTTTAAGATATAATATTTACTTTGTTATCAAAATTAAATATAACTCTTTGCATTTCCCTTTTACATCACACCCTAAACTCATTTATTATATAAAGTGACTCTAACTTTTTTAGAGTAACTAAATATAACACTTTACATTTCACTTTACCGATATGACCTAAACACTTTTAAGACATTAAGTGAAATTCATTTAGAATTTTTACTGGTGTAATATTTTATTAATCAACTATGGATTTATTCATGTCCAAAAAATAATACCACTAGCCTATTAGAAACTATATTCTCTTAAAAATATCATTCTAAGATGCAAAAACTCCTTTATAAGAGGAAATAATATTTATTTCCTTTAGTGGGAATATTTAACAAATAAACTATTTTTTCCATATAATATATGGTATTATATGTGTTCAGAGTAATTTTCTAAAAGGAAGACTTTATTTTTTAAAACATGACACTGTTTGGGTGTGGGATCTCTTTACCTGATATCTTAACAACCATCTGAATAAAATATTTTATCCTAGATAAAACTCCTTTTGTCCTCATCTTATTCTAAATAATGTTATAAAATCCAATAGATCATAAAACATGTGTATCAAAATCATCATCTCATATTATTCATAACTAATATTGGTTAACTACCAACATCTATTATCATGTATGAGAAATAACATGAAAATACACATCCTTTATTATAAATTATCAGAGATAAAAATACTCCTTTCTATTTAAAAAATTCATATTCGAAACCTTTTTCAATTAATTTAAAAACAAACTAAAATCTCGAACAATTTTTTACCTTGTTTTTGAACTCCTCTATACTCATAACATTTATTAAGTATATAGTTAGTATCATAAACCTTTCGAAATTAAATAATTGATTCTATAACCTTGATACCTAGAATGTAATTTCAAAAGAGTTTCTCAAAACCCTTTTGGTGTAATGTAAAATTTCAGTTTATTGAAACATTTACCCTCCTCTATGACACCCTCTTGGTTTCAATGACCCTAATTGGTTAATCTGAAGAAACATTATCGAAATTTCCAACTTTTTTACATTTTGTTTGAACCTTTACACACTTGTACTGTCAATAAAGTAATAGAACTTGGATATCACATGCCAAGTTCCTATTTCCTCTAAAAATTATATAAAATAGGGTAAAAATTTATTGATCTCATTCACATTATCATAACACTTTAAACTGGATGAATTTCATAGCTAGATCACGTCATAAAGAAAATATTTAGTCTCATAGGGTTATTTTTCATGCTTAATAAATTTGAGTATATGTGCATAGATAAATGTTCTGGTACAAATTCTTTCATCCAATGCCTTTGAAACCTTATGTTAATCTTTATATGTTTCTCATAAGTATCTAGATTATATTTGTGGAAAATATTTGACAAAAGGTCACTCAGAAATAGTTTTGTATTGACATATAGAATTTTCTTCCTTATTAAGAATGATTCTCAAGTTTTTATGTCATTCTAATATGTTTTTTACATTAAAATTATCCTTACTAAGGATTGGTCTCAAAGTAATTTTTGATGATGACGATTTCATTTACCTATAACATAAAATTTTATTATATTAGTATCATATTTACATTCATTTAATAAGAAATTTTATTAAATGAAATACCATTAAAATGATGAACACTTTTAAAATAATCACATCTATTAGTGGGACACAATCCTAATTTCATTGAAAAAAGAGTACATTTTTTCATTCCACTCAACACTCAATTATTTTTATATGAAACTATTCTAATCATATCATATATAAATCTTGAATGGTTTAGTGGATAACTCTCTAAAAAATCCATTATATGGATAAAATCCACACTATTTCTTAGGTATCCTAACTCTAAGGGGTTCCTAGAAAAGTGTAACCCAAATAAAATTCCAAAAACATGGAAAATAACTCTTAGGGTCACCTCATTACTTTCTTATCTTACATAAGATAATTCTAGGGTACCCTAATTTAGAAAAAACTACATGGTTAAATGATTATGGTCTTACCAAGTGTTCTCATTAGAAGGAAACTAACACTTAGTATTTTTAATAGGATTTAATCTCACCATACCATATCATGTTATTCCCTTTACATGTATGATTTATTTCAATGATTTATTTTTGAATCTCATTCCTTTTAACAAATCAATATGTTCAAACCATATTTATGTAAAAATATTTACAGAACACATAACATGTGTTACTAAACCTATTTAAAAATCCAAAATATTCATATATCTAAATCCATGCCATGCATAGGGTACCATGAAAATATTTCATGTAAAGGATTAAAATCATATGAATTAAATAATCCCTGCAAGATTAATATTGGAGTGACCAATAATTAACCCCCACTTTTCTATACAAGTAATAATTCTTTAGACCATTGAGAAGTCTAACCTAATTTCCCTTGACCCAAGGATAATTTACTCAAAATTTATTTATATTTCATAGATATTTTAACACCCAATATATATAAACTATAATCAAAATATTAATTCATGTTCAAAAACTATTAAAAATTAAAATTCAAGGTAGAAGAAAAACTAAATCATTTATCTTACCGAAATTTAACTCCTCATATGCATGTATGAAAATTTAGAATTTTTTAAGAATTTAAATTAAATCACATATAATAATTCATAATATAACACTTTATATCTATGAATAAAGGATGGAATAAATTAAGTAAAAAACATCTCACATATTTATTCATGAAATAAACAATTCTTAAACAATTCATAAACAAATTATAAACACTATATAATTCAAACATGAATAAACTTAAAAAATTCACTTTTATCCAATATGAACATTTTCATATTATCATTTTCATGGTTTTAATATAAACTCCTTGATATTATAAATATATGATATTTTCTGAAAAAAATTCATTATTGAATAATAAACATTTCATATTTTTTGTAAACATTTACATAAATTAAATATCACATACTTTATTTTATTTAAACCATTTATTATTTCATTATCCAAAACTCCTTTTTAAATTACTCAAATAAAATTTTCCACATTAGGCATTAATATTAAAAATCCATATTTATATTCAGAAACTATTCTAAATAAATAGAAACAATTTTATATTTTACCTTATTTTAAATTCATAAATAATTAAAAATTATTTTCCATGTAAATACACTTTTAAAACTTGATTAAATAAAATAAAATGTTTTTGGTATAGTTTAATCCCCCCCCCCCTTGATTCAGCATGGACCCAAAGGGCTCCCCTCAGTGAAGGTTTTTGAGAATTTAAAAAAAATATAGTTTTATTTAGTGTTATGTATAAAATAGTTTTCACCCCAACATAATTAATGTTTTTTTGGTCCATTGGAAATGCCCCGAGCCATGACCATCTTGGTGGTCATTTTGAGTCTTGGTCATACAATGATATCTGGTGTTTTAGCTAGCCATTTTACTTGGGCAAGGAATTTTTGGAAATGAAATAAAAGTCCCAAATTGGCTTGGAAACTTCTATTATGGAATGGTTCAATCCATTTTGGACCAATTCAATGAAAAACTGACAAGATAACCATGGTATTGAGCATTGTCATACAATGATCTATTTTTCGTTATTTTTATTGATGAATGCAATGTTCATTTTCCTTAGACTATTCCATGGTTACACTAAAAAAATGGAAAACTTCATCTGGAATGTCACAAACCATCCTCGGGGCCCGTGCTGTGACTACCCCAAGCCCGCCTTCCATAGGCTAGGGGTTGGTGACTAGCACCAAAGGCGTAAATCCCGATAAAAGGGAATGCACTGCCTTTATGATAGTAAACAAACACAATAGAGTATGCAAGATGAAGTAAGCACAAAGTAATACTGAGTACAAAGTAAGTGTTGAAAGGTAAATGAGCCAGAATACAAACCCAACTGAAAAGTACATTATAACTGAAAGTCTAGTACAAAAGTAAGACAGAAACCACTGAGTCATCCTCCGGGAATCCCACCTGAAGGGTGGGTACATATGGTCTCCTCAACACTCTGGGTCCTTCCGTATGCTCCATGTATGCCTCGCCAAGTGGTCTACCTCCAGGTACCGTCTGGCTCTAATAGACTCAACCACAATCAATGTTGTCTGTCGTCTGCAACCAACACAATGTTGTGCGGGCATAGCCCATGCAGGGGTGAGTATAACAATACTCAGTAGGGACCCCGAGACCCGCAAGGTCTCTCAATATCCACTAAGGAGAAACAAGAAGTAAGACACTAAACATGGTGCATCAACAAACCCTGCTTAGTTATATGCCCATATATATACCTAAGTCACTAATCCAGTTCGACTCCAACTCACGAGCCCAAGAACAACCCAGTCCACACAAGAAAGAAGTCAATCGCACCGATGGTAATGATTGAAAGTCAAGACTCAGCTCACACAGGTATACATCTTCGTAAAGTGATAAAGATGATCAGATGCAGTCACTGATTCATCTAAGCTAGCGGACCCACGTAGGATACTAGTCCATCTAAGCTGTCAGACCCACGTAGGATACTAGACCAGCTACTCTGTCGGACCCACGTAGGATACTAGAACAGAAGCCAAATTGTTGGACCCACGTAGGATACAAGAACAGTAATTATCGTCATCGAACCCATGGAGGATTCTAGTACGGTAGTCGTCGTCTCCGAACCCATGGAGGATTCCAGTACGGTAGTCATCGTCTCCGAACCCATGGAGGATTTTAGTATGGTAGTCTTCGTCGCTGAACCCAAAAAGTATTCCAATACGGTAGTTGTTGCAGTCGCAACCAGCTCTAGGGTTCCCGAACATAGCACGCTCAATTTCGGGAGGGTCCACTCCTCGATCCAAGGGTTCGATACATCAACTGTCATGAAGTCAAGATTTGATGTATCCAGAAGTTTCGTATCGTCAAAAGGAACCCAACTCGACAGACGACGCGTCAATCGGATGCCCCGTTTGAGAGTTATTAGCATTTTTGTTCCGGGGGCCCGGTTGAAAATACGCTCGTTCCAAACCTGGCCATTTTCCAAAGTTATCTAAAACTCACTTAGAGTATCTCAAATGGACCACCACATCACGAGGGTCCTAGTTCCATAGACGGCGAGTCGATCAGACGTGCAATCTTCAAATTATTCACCTTTAAGTGAATACGAGCCCGGCTCGTTAAGCCCAGTGGGCTGGTGGGTCGGGTCAACCCAGTTTTGGAGGGTCTGACCCGGCAGGGGGTTGGACCAGCCCGATGAAACGCGCGGCCCAACCCAAGGGGCGCGGTCCAGCCTGAAAGGCACGACTCGGCCCGAGGAGGCGCGGCCTGGCCCAGCGGGGTGCGGCCCGGCCCGGCCCGGCGCACCCTAGCCCGGAATGGCGCGGCCCGGCTGGCCGCGGCTCGGCTCGAAGGGGGCCGAGCAGTCCGGGGGGCCCGGCTATCCGAACCGGCAGCCCCAAGCGGCGCCGCCCTCCCTAACCGGCCGGCCTTCTTGGCGCAGGCGGCCCACTCGGGCGGGCCGCAGTCTCTTCAGCGCGGCGCCCTCCTGGCGTCACGGTCCTGCTCAGCCCGGCTGGCCGTCTGTCGGCCGGTTCGCCCACCGAGTAGCCCACGGATTGTGGGCTGCGGTCTTCCACAGCGCGGCGCCCCTTGTGGCACCACTGTCCTCCTTCAGCCTGGCCGGCTTTTATCCTGTCGGTTCTTTGTCAGCCGAGCGGCCCGCAGTTGCGGGCTGCGGTTCTTCCGCACACGGCCGGCACATGACCGCCACTTCTGTTCATCACCACCTTCCTATCATGATCTCCATCGCAATCAAAAGAGACTACGGAGGGTCGTCGGTTCGTGTGCGTTCAGCCCGCGCCCTCCAAGTTAGGTGGTAGCAGTTGGTAAAAAATAAACAATGATTTCCAAGGAAGAACGGGGTACGAGATAATCAATTCAAAATGAACAAACCCCTACTTGAGATAAGGTTTGCAGTAGTTGAGCATTGCGTAAGACGGCGTCACGGGGAGACGGCGTCAACTCATTAACGTCGGGGAAGAAGGGCTAAATATGGCGCGTCGTCAGCGTTCCTCGCGGGTGGCTCCTTCTCCTTTGGTTTGGACAAAGATCTAAGGCGAAGATTGATGTTCCTCGGTGGTTCTTCGTTGGAAGGATGGTGTTCTTCGTTGAGAGAAGAACACCCTTCTCTATTTCTCCAAAGCTCTCGCACAAATCCTCTCAACACAACGAATTCCCCAAAAATAAAATAATAGCTAAGCTATTATTTTTATTCACACATGTAATTCAAAATTCAAACAACTTAATTAATTAATTGAAGAGGTTGAACTCATTAATTAAAATGGGTTGGAAAACATTTAATATAGGGAGAGGGAGGTGAAGAGATATCTTAATTAAGGGGAGTTGTCAAAGAATAAATAATGGTGAATTAAAATGGGGGTTTAAGGGAGGTTATGGGGATATGAAAGGTTGGGGATCATGTGGGAACCACCTCACAAATATCCACACATGGGAAGTTATGTGGGTGTGGGACCCACCAATAACTTCCCCATGTAGGATTAAACTACCAAGATAAATAAAATTATTCTCAAGAAATTTTATTTAACTTCTTCATTAAACCCCAAAAATTAACTTTCAACCCGCATAAAATGCAACTGCGGTAAAGGTCCCATTAAGAAATTATCAGCATTGTGAGTTCATCGGTGCCCTCGGATTTCAATTCCGATCACCTGTTCAAAAGATAGAAAAACTCGCTCGTACATTTACTGAATGTACCCGAAAAAAACTTTGGAAATTGATTCCGGGCACACAGGACCTCGAAATCAAGTACCGTCAGAAGCCACAGACTCATAAAATTACAAATAATTAAGAAAAAAAAATCCTTGAAAATTTCGGGTCTTTACTTGGAAAATTTTTTGTGTCATGGACCTTCAAAATTAAGAACTAAAACAAGTATTTTTCTTTGATACATACTGTGATATGTAGGAAACTCATTTTCCCAGTTTCTTTATCCTTTTAATCCTTATACCAAACATTGATGGATCAACTCTAATAACATTTTTAGGTTTAAGAGGGATGTATAAAATCCTCAATGAAATGTAATAAAAACACCAAAATTATATCAAGACTAGAATCTGTCTATAGATTTGTAATGAATATAAATGAAGAATAATAAAAACTACATACCCTATACTACTAAAGTTGGCCTATTGATGATTTTCACTGGTGTTTGATCAACATCACTCATAAGTAGAAAAAAAATACTCCATCTTCAAGAGGTATCCATGGATCATTGGAATCACCCAATGCTCGAGTTGGATTCCCCTCTATTCATTGTATGCAAGAACCATATGTTTAAAGAATAAAGAGAAAAAAGATCTTGATAATCGTCTTGGTCTAGAGAAAGTTTACTAGAATTTTGACACACTCAACTTACATAAGAACCAACCAAGTTATATTGGTCATCAAAAACCCAATTTTTTGTCTAATAGTTATTGGAATGATTTATAAATATTCCATATGTTTCAAAATTTTGAAACACTCGGTTAAACTCCTCATTTATTGTTTAAATTTTAAACAAAATTCGCATAATAATCAAGAAATGATGAATAACCAATAGTGATAGAAAAAAAGGAAATGAATAGGTCTGATTCATGTAAGTTATCATATATCATGTTAATACTAAGAAATAACCACCACAATATATTGTCTCAAACTATATTGTGGTGCACTCAAGGATAGACCATGATGTGTTCTAATCCACCACATCATGGTGTCCTTTATTGAACAACACCATCAAATTATCCAATGTTGATTGAAGTGTTATGATGATCAATAATAACAACCCTTGGAATTTTTAGATGGGGACCATTTAGTTTTGTAAGTGTTTCCTTGGTTGATATGTTAATGTATTAAGAGGTAAGAAAAGTTTCCACATTGATATATAGGGTTTTTTGAAATTAATAAATAAATTAGTAAAGTGGATAATTAGTTCTTATTTCCATAGAAATATATTGAATTTATTGATATTTTTTATATTTATTTATTGAGAAAGTATCGATCACATCTATATCATGTTCTAAATTCCAGATTAGGTGGATGGTTAAACAATTGTGTGATAAGAACATAGGATTTTCATTTTTTTCAATATAGTTAGTGATCCATGGTTAAAAATACAATAAATATAAACTTTTCATTACTAGGAATTTTTTTAGAGGCCATGCAAGAATAATAGGTATGGTAAATTAATTGTGCATTCCAATCATGCATGTGAATTAATTTTTTGAATTTAAATTCTAAAATTCATGTTATTACTCCATTAACCCCCATTAAATGATTAACATGTCTTTGAAAAATCCTATAAAATTTTAGTTCTCTTTTGATAACATTCCATCTTTTCTTGATGGATTTCATTGACTTTTTCATGAATACAAAATGGATCGAAGGTAAAAAAATTCAGATCTAATGTATTTTCAGATACCACTTTTCCCCTTATTATCTCTCTCTTAAAAAATCAATTGTGGTCATTTATAATTTAAAAGGAAGACATATTGAATTTGAATAAATAAATTTGGTGATATGAAAGGAGGATGAGACTGATTATTGAGATCTATGAATCTAGTTCTATGAAATTTTTAAAATATCAACTAAGTTAGGTTGATTATATCTTTTTGTATGATGGTTGTTGGTCTATTGATGGTTTGATGATGTTATTTTGAATAAATTATATTTTGATCATGAAATTAATCTAATAAATATTGTTTATTGGATTTTTTATAAATCATGAAATCGATTAGTATAACATTGTTTATATATAATCAAGGATTTTATTGATGAAAATGTATTTTAATTAATTATCTAAATTTTTGTCAATAATATAAAAAAATGTGTTTTATTCCTCAATCATGATTTGAATTAAAGTATTTTATTTATATTAAATTATTTTTAATGATGGAATTGTTTAAAAATAGTGAAATATAAATTTTGGTGGATCTTTTAAAAAAGGAACTAAATGGGATATAAAGGTCATTTGGGTAAAAATAATAATTTATTTATTTTTTTAAAAGAAATTATGAATAGTTCATTTTAAATATATAAAAGTAAAAAAAAAATTTACAAAAAATACATTATCATAAAGTAATATGGATTGGGAGAGAAGTACCACGAGTACATACAAAAGCATCATAGTATGAATTTCTATATTGGATGAAGATCTATTTTAGATTCACTATAATCATAATTAAATATGAATTTATTGATATTAGGACTTTTTGCCTCTGAAATTGAAGATATAATTTGAGATAGTTATGATACATGTAAATAATGATATTTTTATGATTTGGATTTCACATGGGTAAGATTGGTTGGGTTACTTGGTGTTTTCTAAAACTATTGGGTGAGTTGATCACTTATATTATTAGATAGAATTAATTATTTTTATTTTGAAAAAAGTTTTATGTAAAATTATTATTTTAAGAAGTATTTTTTTATACTCAAATAGAATTGAGTTTGAAATGTTTTATTGACTATAAATTATAATTTATGGGAGTCCTTAGGGAAATATTATATGGTGAGTTTTACAAACCACCAATATGCATACCTCTATGTTCAAGCAAACATTTTATGATGTGACACATGAAAAGTGAAAGCCTTGATTTTCATTGGTGGTGGACCATATGATATACTAAGTAGAAGTGATATCTTTTTGTTTGGATATATACCAATAAAATATTATTGAATATCGATGTAGGATAGGCCAAGACAATGGTCACAATGTTGGGTTTTGGAAAGTCCTTGATGATGGGTGATTGTTTAGGTGAATACCCTTATAATTTTTCATCTACTCCCATAGACTTTTATATGGGATTCATAGATATGGATTTTTATTTGCAGATATCTTCAATACTTTCCCTTGTTGGCATTTTTTTATCCTCATCATCTTGTATCCCCCTCTTCCCTTTGGATTTCATTTCCATGAAACCTGGATCCTTAAATTTTCTTTCGATGGATTTTTCTGCTTTATATCTAGGGGATTGGATTGTCAATGGTGGTGTGTGGGACATTTCTCTATTTGGATCTGGATACTGGGACATTTGGAAGAAGCATCTTGGGTTCACATAGATGGCAGTCATTAGATGCTCTTTTTCGACGGTGGTGTGCGGGTTCTTCTTCTCCAGATCTGGTCACTTGCATCTCTAGTTTGTAGTTGGATATAATCGATGATATAGATCGGTACCTCCTCCTTAGGATCTAGTTTTTAGGCCACTAGGTGGAGATATCAAGGTCACCAGATAGCTTGGGATGGGTGGAGACTTCTATTGTATGCTTCAGCGAAGGCGGTGTCACGATTGGTGTTCTATGGTTCCAGAATCGGGGCGATGGTCAATATCCATGGTGGTGATAGTGGCTGACAGGTGTTTCTGTCATCGAGTGTGGTATCAGGCATGATCTCTCTAGGTTCTACCTATGATTTTGGTCTTGATTGTCTATGGATGGGTGTTGTGGGCTTCCGTCTCTTAGGAATTTGGGATGTCTATTTTTTTTCCATTCATTCCTCAAGACCTCTAGGTCAATTATTTTGGGTTTTAAGTGGCATGAATGGTATTAGATAAATGTTTGGGTGCGTCAAGAAGTTAGTGTTGTGGAACTTTTGGGTAGGTGAACTCAATTTGATGGATGTGAATTTTGATGCTCATTATCCTACCTTCCATCCCATTTCAAGTTAGTGGGGTTCCTTGAATTGTGAATTTCTCACTTGTATCTGGTTTGATGATGTAGTTAAATAGGTATGTGATGCAATCACTGGAAATGTAGGTGTCTTCACATGGGCGGCTCGAAAGAGAGATGGGTGTGGTGTTACCCATCATCCGGCCTTCCTCCCACATTGTGGAAGGAGGGTAAATCTATCTCATTGCATTGATCCAACACAACTCAATGTATTTTATGGAGAGGAAATTAATTCTTTGGACTGGACTCATATAGCGAAGTTCACTGACAGGGGGTGACATGACATGTATCAGACAACTCACTCAGGGCTTTCCAACCATGTTTTGACCTTCGGGCCACTTGGCATTTGGGCCATGTTTAATTGGGCATGAGGGCCATCATATTGTATTGGACCATCGAGCCACTAGGCCTTCGGGTCATGTTCATGGCTACCTCTTGACCCCAGTTTAAAATAGGGTTTCATTTTCTTAATAAAAAGGGGTGATTCCAACCTACCTATAAAAAATAGGCCAATACAAAATCATCAAGTTATAACTGGTTGATAATGAATAAGTTAAAGGAAATTTCAATAGTAAAATCCCTTAGAGTCACCTCAGTCAGTCATTCTTGGATGCAATATGATCCCTCACTGGGTGTAGGGAAGGTAATTTAGTTGGGTTCAATGGATTTATCTATAGTGGACACTTAACCAATTAAATAAATCATTAAAGGAAGGGATAATGTAGATGGAAATGTTCCCTTTGATAAAAAATATAATATTTGTCAGGGATAGGGTGAGGTTGATCAAAAATTGAACATTGAGATGAAAGAACTTGATTTTTTGACCAATCTATTGATCCTTTTGTTGTATTTTTGGTGGAGTACCAATTTTTTATTGGCGTACCAATTTTGTATAAATATAATAAGGTATTTGAAATGTAATAAGGAAGGGATATAATGGTATAATACTGTCATTACCATTCAAAGGAGTAAGTGGCTAAACATATGAGTTCGTCATTGGAAAATTTAGTTAAGGAAACTACACCTAGATTAGCTTCCAGTGAGGTTTAAGTGATTATAGAGAAGGAATTTTCTGTTATTAGAGTTGTGTATGATGATGATGCATCACAATATGTGGGGAATTGTTTTGTCCTAGATGAAGATGGATATCTCCCCTTATTCCCCACTAAAGTAATAGTTGTTAAATTATATCATTTTAACAATTGGAAGGGAAAAATCATATCATTGGTTTATAGGGATTCATGTTATGTGAATAGAAGAAATTAAGACCATAAAACAACAAATCAAGGATCAAACACTCTAATATTACTTGATCAATCGACAAGGAACACAATAAAAACATTTTTAACAGGATATAAACATAAAAAATTATAGATGATTCTCCATCATAACAGAACATCTTAGCATTGATATAATATGAAATGGAAGTTAAGTGCCCCATAACTTTTTAGATAATTTAAGAGAAGAAGGAATCATGGGAGAGTTTTAAAATGGATAGAAGGAAGCACTAAAACATGCAATTTTCATGGTCTTACAAACAAATAAGTCATCTTAAAAAAGGTATTAATATCAATTGGATTAGTCTTGACTATGTTTTATGGGGTTGGAGGAAAATCGTGGAATACTTTGAAGACCCTATCTTGATTAACCTAAAAATTGGATATTTAGTATTTATATTTGGAAATTTACTTGGATACTAAAACTAAAAAAAATTATTTAAGGTGATAAAAAGGATCTCTAATGTTGTCCCATATAAAGAGTGATATGACAACTATAAGAGGGGGTAAATTCTAGATAAAATATAACTTATAATTTTTCTCCCATACAAGTTTCCATTTGATTGGAAGTTATAATTTCTGATCAAATCATTGAATAAAAATTAAATACAATGGGAATTGAAATATTGAATGATAAAAAGATAACCAATAAAAGAAACAACATAATAAGTAGCAAAAAATAAATCTATCAGAAGATACACCCAATCCTATAAAAAAAGTATTGGAAAATAAAATTGTGATGTAAAATAATGAGGTTCATCTTGAACTCTCTTTTATTTTGTAATTACTTGAACTAAGATATTCCTCCACCACAATTTAATATTTTGTGCATATTCATTTTTTTATTAAAAAATATGCATGGAGGATATGAATCAGTCATATTTATTTTCATTTTTCATTTGTTTATTCAAACACATGAATTGATTTATGTTTCTTTTTTTAATTAAATTTTATGGTCTTTTAATTGTTATTTTTTTAATAAAATTTATATTATATATATATATTTTTAGTTTTTTACAAGGAAAATTCATTCCCATTTTATTTATTTTATATGTTAACACTACTTTTCCTCTTTTAGTGATTAGAAAATGTTATTAAGGCCATGTGGTATTATCAACTAGGATATATAATAGGTAATATGGGCCATTTGATCACGTAATAGATTATATTCAACCAATTATTCACATAATAAACCAATCCCACTATTAGGGAGTTAATCATTTATCACTTCTATTGAAGATACCATACTAAGTGGTTATTTTCACTAATGAATAATAACTTCACTCTACTAAAACTCATCACCATATCATTTTTTTCATTAAAAAATATATTATTTTTAGCATGCATGTTTGGTTATATATTAAATTTATTGTTTTTTATTTTTATATGCCATGTTAATTTTTCTTCATGTTTCACGAGGTTTATGATTTCTATGTAATTATTGTTTTATTTTTTCATTATTATAAGTTTTTTATGGATATCTTGTTTATTTCTCTCTTAGTGATTTTTTTAAACTTATCTTGGATTCACTTCACCTTACATAAGGTGTGAATGGGAATGATGAATCTTATATAATTAGTTAGTTAATCATATGTGATGTCCTATTTTAATATTCTGTGAGTTACTATTCTGATGTGTGATGTAGGGTTTTAATCTCATGTGTCTGAGAAAGCTCACTTGATGCTACCCTTGTGTTTGGAACTGTGATCACACATCAAAATTGTTTCACCTTTTATAATCATGAAACAAAGACTTAATCTTACATGAAATATTCGAGGAGTTGAGTCATTTATAGATGGAATTCTAACCAGACATAGTGGGGGATTCACTAATCCTCATGTGTGATTCATCCATAGCATGTGTTTTCTATTCTTATATAGTGGGATATTCTCACTTGAAGTATCCTAAATTATAAAAACCTATCTAGACATAAATGATTATTCATACACAAGGCCAACTATCTATAGCCTATTTCAATGGTTTTTTATTCTATGAGTTTCTTTTCTGAACATGTGTTGCAACTATTGTTATAGGTGATTATTACTATCCCTTTATCATTACTGATTCCCATATTCATTGAGATAGATTGATAGACATTTTGAATTCCCATAGAGATAAATCAAGAGATAAGGGTACATAACTAAATAAAACAGTTTTGGGTCCCATATCTTTTGGTGGTATTATTCACACTAAATTATGAAAGGCTTTCATTCTGGTGGATATTTCATGGACCGAGAACTCAGATGTGTAAGTGATGAAAACATAGAATAAAAGGGTTTGATAGGTGTGGTTTTATTCCCTATCAGTTTATATTCTTCATATATGTTATTTTTCCTTTGTTATTGTGTGTGTTAATATCTTTAGATTTCTTCTTCAGTCTTGTCTATTTTGTTGTGTTCTATTTTTCATTTTATATTTGTAAGTTGTGTTTTTTTCATAGGAAATGAAGAATTGTGAGGCATTTCTCTTGTCCTGAATTTAATACCAACATGGTCTGAAGAACATTATTTTCTTTTTATATTTACTTTCTATGAGATTTTATTTTCTAGGATGTAGTATTTCATCAATTTTTGTTTTGATTAGTTTTTCATTTGGGTTTTTTGAACTTATAATTTTTTTTGTGAGGAACATAATAATCTTGTTCCCTTTTTACCAATATTGATGAGTTGGTTGGTGTTACACATCCTTCCCCTAAAAATTGGTATAAAAGATTTGATATCAGGTTTTAAGGTTTCTTCTGTTAAGTTTTTGACTGAGAAGTTTTATTAGGATAATGAATTTTTTTAAGGTAATAAAAAATAGATTACTGTAATGTAATTAAGAACAAACATGAGAAATTCTCAAAAGTAGGGGTCGGCCCAAAGAGGAACTAAACCCTGAAAGAAAATAGGAAACACAACTAACTAAATGGAACCAAAAAACCCAAGGTAACTTAATGAAAATATTTGATGAGTAAAAATGTAATAAAAAAAGTCACTCTTGTTATTATCCCACATGAAGGACCTGAGAAAAGACACACCAAGTCAAAATTCCAGCCTACCTCCTCAAGATCGAACCACTATCCTACTGAGAAGAAGTCTATGAGAGGCCAATGAATATTATTGACACCAACACCCATGTAGAGAAACCATGATATATGCCAAAATGTAATCCAAAATCATGAATTGATCCATGAACCTATCCAACAATCACCACACTATAATAGTTTGAAACTTAAACCAATAGCAACGCCACATTCTAACCACTATGACCCCAAAAACCATCCACTGGTAAATCTAAACCATGCCACGACAAAGGGAGATATGAACTAATAGAAATAAATGAAGTCCATGAGTAAACACGGACTAAGGAAACAAAAAAAAATTAACAACTGTAAGTAAGTGACCAACACCAAAGATATACACCATCTGTAAGAACACAAGAAGAAAATAATATAAGAAAACTGGTCATCATTGGGAAACCAATAAAAAATAAGGTTCCTATTAGATATTGAAACAAAAAAAGATTTTTAATATAGTACCCTTGATCAATTCATCAGATCAAATTAAAACTAAAAAATATTTATTTAATAATCATATTTATGAAGTTGATCATTAAATTATTTCAAAATAAAGTAGATTAAACCCATTAGCCTAAGTCTATTGGAGAGAATGAATTTAAATTGACGAGATTAAATATGCATGATCTACCTATCAATAATGGACATAAATATTCTCTTAGAGGATCAAATAAAATATCACCACTATTTTCACCACTAGGAATACTTCGAACTCTTATGTAGATGATGTCCAGTATGTGTTGAAGAAATCTTGCTCCCTATTATTGTTGACCCTGGGTGACATGGTGTTTTGAGAAGTGGACTATGAGAAATAAACTAGTGTTATTTAGTTAAACATTAAATATATTTATATGAATATTTCCCTTCTTGGTATATTGAAAAAAGTACATCATTATAATTTTTAAGATAGTCCCTAACACTCATGTCCAACTCCATTTAGATGATTTTATTAAGATGATTTTAGAATTCAAAAATGTAGATATATAGATATTGGATGATGTTCAAGCCTCTTTTTTATTGAATCCCTTAGATTATTCATTTAATCCTGATAAGGATTCTATGATGTAGGATAATGATTTCATTACATTAGAGGAAGTGAAGTCTACAGTCAGGTTTAGGGATATTTAGATGCATGGTCTAAAGATTTTGGGTAGTGGGGTGATGTTTGGGCCTATTTTTACTAGTGTGAAGGGATATTTTAAGAAAAATATCAAGAATAATACTAATGGTAGTTATTTTATGAATTTTAGGTTTTATCATTATGTAAAAAAACAACTAGATTAATAGATACCACCCTAAGAATATATCTAGGGATAGTATAACCTAGAACAATGTAGTATACCCCATTTATGATAATGATGATGTTCTATGAGTATCTCTCATAGTAGAGTTAGGATTATATCTAGGATATCTTTATTCTACATTTCTTGTACTGGAATTACATGTTATTTGTAGGAGACATTGATTGGAAGGAAGGATATCAGTTGGGATGGTTTTTAGATCTATTTATGTCCAGGTGGAGGGTTTCCTCCCAGTTTACTACAACTAATTGCTATTATTTTATACTACTTCACTTATTTTATTTGAGATTATATATATGTAGTTTTATTCTATTATTATTTTCCAAGGAAATATCTATTATTTCCTATTTTTTCAATTTATAGTAATGTTTTTGGAAGAAATAATTCCACTATTACTAGATAATCAATCATATGGGATGCCACCAGTTGGGATAGAGATACGTATATGGGTATGATAATATTTGATTAATATTATTTCTTAGATTATAATGATTTATGAGCAAGATTTAGTAGTTGATACTAGTATATGAGGTGGTATGAGTAGACATGTTCCCCTATGGTATATGAAAAGAAGATAATTAAGATGGGTTGATTATGAAAGTGTTTAGGTTTTTTTTATTGAATGAAAATTTCCCAAACCAGCATATTTGATAGTGTAAGTTTTCAATAGTATTTTCATGTATACATTTAATTTAGTAAGTGGGGATTTTTTTACAAGCTTGTTTTTTTACAAAGTAAAATGTTTAGTTTTTGATTTGTTGATCTCATGCCTTGATTTACCTGAAATTATAGTTTTATTTTATATTTATTATACTTTTTGTTTTATAACTTTATTTTTCATATCTCTCTTAGTATATATTTTTTAATCTTACATGGTATTCACTTCACCTTACAAAGGTTTGTTTTGTGTTGGTTCGGAGCTTGACATCACAGTAGAAGTAGTTACAAAACATAGAAAATTTACCCAAAGAATATTTACACCAAACGAAATTTTACACAACACCCAAAGAAATTTCACAATATAATTAGAGTATTTTTCTCTCAACACTCGAAGGAGTTTTTCTCTAACCTGAAAATATTTTTCACACACCCATGAACATACCATTTTGTTGTACCACTAATCAACACAATCGGGACACACTGCTTGATCTCCTAAACCTAGAAGACATTTGATACATGGATTTCTTTCATGGATCTCATCGTTCACCATTGATGATGCCTTCATTCACCATCATTGAAACACAATTTCCTTATTTATCCCTTTGCATGAGTTATCGAAAACGCAGCAACCCATTACTAGTTCTCTCTCAGAAGCTTCATCTTCCCATCCCCTCTCTCTCGTATCTTATCCTTTTTCGTTACTCCTATGGCTCTCTACTAGCCTATCATTGACTTCCATAGTAGTCCATCGTTCTCATATTCATTGCCTCCATTGGATGAAATTTAAAATAGGTAGTAATCAGTTTTTTCCACACCACATTTGCTGTCAACTATTCCTGTGTGTGTCTATTACACTCCCTTATGAACAGAGCTCAATCCTTTCCACTTCCAATGCTCCCACTTTTCAATGTGAAAATGTTCCTCCTCATTTATAGTGAGTCTTATTTTTTAATTTAAAAATTTAAACACTACCAACAATCTCCACCTTAATTAAAATTTGAAAACATCACTATTGGATCCAACATCATTGACATCATTATTATCTTCCCCACCTTCAATGAATCCCCTATAGTGATGAAACTCCATCGCTCCATCACCATCACCACATTTCAAAACTGTGCACTTGTGATACCAGTTGTTGGGTCGGATCCCAGTGTTGTATTGAAGAAGTTTGAAAATACAGAAAATTCACCAAAAGAATTTTTCCACCTAAAGAAATTTTACAACACACCCAAAGGTTTTTCTCTCAAAAACCTGATAAGTTTTCACTCAGCCAATGATATGTTCACACACTCATGAACATACCATTTTTTCGTACCACCAATCATAAAAACTAGGACACTTCTCTTGATCTTCATAACTAAGAATAATTTTGATACATGGATCTCAGTCATGGATATCATTGTTCACCATTGTTGGGGTATTCATTTGTCATCATCATAAAACAATCATTTTCATCATCTATTTGTATGAGCTACCATAAACATGGAAACACCTCCCACTTCTCTCTTAGTGGCTATATCTTTCCACCTCTTATCTCTTCTCTTTCACCATTTTTCTTGGGGCTCTCTAGTATCTGATTACAGGACACCCTAGAAGGCCTTCATTCTCATCTTCCAAAACTCCATCAGATGATATTTATAAGAGGCAGTAATCTTTTTTCCCCATCATATTTGTTTTCCATTATTCCCATGCACAACTAATACACTTCTCTAAGAATGTAATTCAGGCCTTTCGGCTTCCAACACTCATTATTTTTTAAATGCATGCATGCCTCCTCATTTCCACTGAGGACATTTTTTTTGTTTTAAAGGTTTAAATAATCCCAAAATTTTAGATAGATGGGTCTTATATAGTAGGCTGGTTATTCATATGTGAAGCCCTATTTTAATATTTTTTGAGTTTTTATACTGGAATGAGATGTATGTTTTTAATCTCACGTGGCTTAGAAAGCTCACTTGGCACAAACCTTATGTTCAGAACATTAATCACATGAGGGAGTTAGTTTACCTTACATATCCAAGAAGTGGAGACTTAACATGATGAAAAATACATGAGGTATTGATTCATCCATATTAGGAATTCTCACATGATGTAGAGGATATTTTCACCATCCATAGAGTGAGATTCTTTAATAGTGAGGGGTTTTTATTATTCCATAGCATGGGAACCTCACATAACATAGATGAGATGTAGGTGAAACCTCCTAGCATTGCTCAGGGTTGATTCATACATAAGGCCAGTTGTCTATAACGTATTTTAATGGTTGTTTCTTCTATGAGAACATTTTTTGAACACGTTCCCTAACTACAGTTAGAGGTTATTATTACTACGCCTTTATCATTACATTTAGTCATCATCATAATCAAGAGATAGAGTAAAAATTTAATTAATTCAAAGAGAAATCAAGAGAGAAGGGGACAAATCCATGGAGAGGAGGTTTGGTCCATAACTCTATTGGTGGTTTTTCTCATGTATGATTATAATAATCTTTCATTACATTGAAGAGTTTGTGGATTGAAAACTAAAATGAGGACTCAATTATATAAATTTAGCATCAAAGGGTTTAACCGGTAAGATCGAGCCCTGGTAAAGGGGTCTCAATATAATTCCCTTTCTCGTTGTTTGTTCTTATTCATACTTGTTGTTGTTTATTGGTCATTATGTCTGTGGGTGTCTTTGGATTGTTTCTATGGTCCTGCCTATTTTTTTTATTTTATTTCTCATTTTATATTTTTAAGATATTTTTTGTTTTCTTGCATAATAAAGGGTTTTGAGGTGGTTTTTTATCATGCATCTAGGAACAACATGTGTCCCTATGTTTAATTTTTGATAGATTTTATTTCATAGGTAGCAGCATTTCACTGCATACTACATCCATCGGTTTTGCTTCTAGGTCTCCTTTTTTTTAAAGAATCATAAAATTGATCCCTTTTGTAGACCACTTTTGAGGGGTCATTTGGTGTTACAAGTCCTCCCTACCCTAAACAAAATCATCAAAATCTGGTGAGTTGTGGAAGGCTTTTTCTTTATATAATGGGAGATATCTTTTCGAAAAATACCTAAATTCAGAAACTATTTCCTAATCTAAGGTTATTTTTAGATGGTCAGTCATTGAAGGGTGGGAGAATTCTTGAAAATATACTTACTCATATTTTAATTGGGGAAGGCACTTTTCCAGAAAGTTCCTTCCTTAAAGATGTTTCTAGGAAGGCATTTTCCAGAAAATCGGCTTCCTTTCTATGTTTTTAATTTTTTTTATTTTTCTGCTTCATTTATATATATATATATATATAAATAAAATATAATTTTATTGTTTTTATTTTGGTATTAATTTTAATTTAATTATTTTTAATATATTAAACAAAATCTTAGTGAATTCCACCTTTTATAAGGGTGTCTCTTCACAAATTTTCCAGATTTTCGATGTGGGATAAAAATACCTATTTTCCAACAATAAATGAATAAAATATTTTTATAATAGAACACTAATGATAAAAAATAATTAATCATAACCAATTATTAAAAATAAGTTATTATTTAAAAATTTAATTACTTGAATTTAATAATATAATTATTTTGATATCAAAAAATAACTAGTTATAGTTAATAATCTATTTAATAATAATAAAAATAGATAATGTTTTTGATTATTTTGATAATAATAATTTAATTAACAAATAACTATAATATAATTATTAAAATATAATAATAATTAATAATAATTAGTATTATTAATAATATTACTTTTAAAAAAAATGTTTTGTGACATGTAAATTCTTTTTTTGTTAATTATATTTATAAATAATAATATTATTATTATTAATTAAATACCATCATATATGCACTCATATACCAAGAAAATACATGCATATAAGTACTTAACCATGAATAATAATGCAAGGCTAACAAAGACATGATAATAAGCAATTTTTGATAATAAAGTTAGTATAATAAAGCAATTATAATAAAGTCATGATAATAAATTCATGATTAAAAATAATTAATAATAAATTAATGAACAAAAAATCAAAGGATCCAAAAATAAAAGATAATAAAGTCATGATATTTATTAAAAGATAATAAATTCATAAAAAAATATTTACTGCAAAAATAATAAATAATTTTTTCTAATATACGCAAAAAATGTTTGATGCAAAAATAATTTATTAGAAAAAATTTATATTTTGAAAAAATAATATTTTTTGAAATTGAAATTAAATTTCTTCAATTTCAACGTGAAATTATTTTTATTTTAAATTATTTTTTATATGTTTGATCTATGTTTCAAATTTTATTTATATTTTATTTATACATTATAATTTATAGGATTTTAAAGTCACTTACTTGAAACATCATTATGTTTCAAGTAAGTGACTTTGGATTCCTATAAAATATAAAGTAAAAGTACGATTTAAATGAAACTCAAAACATGGATTTAATAAATAAAATATAGTTGAAAATAAAAAAACTCATAAATATAAAAAACCAAAAATAATTTACATGATATAAACTTTATTAATTAAAAACATAACATTTACACTTCAAAAAATTTATATGCATAAAATATGGAATTGATAAATCCAAATAAAATTTAAAAAACTGATTATACAAATAAAAATTAATAAAAAATAAAAGAAATGAAAAAAATAAATAAAAAATAAATTTACACAAAAAAATGTTTGGTGGAAAAATAATTTATAAGGACAAATATTATGTTTCAAAACAATAATTTTCTATGTGATTGAAATTATTTTTTATCAATTACTTTTAAGAAATTATTTTAATTTTCAATTATTTTTTATATGTTTAGTTAACATTAGAAATTTTATTTATATTGTATTTATACTTTATATTTTATAGGCTTTCAAAGTCACCTACTTGAAACATTATTACATTTCAAATTTGTGACTTTGGTGGCCTATAAAATATATAATATATGTATAATCTAAATGAAAATTTAAGTATGGATTAAATATATAAAAAATAACTGAAATGTAAAAGAATTTCATAAATATATCAAACCAAAATTAATTTACATGACACAAACTTTATTGATTAGAAATATAACATTAATTCTAAAAATTTATTTGCATAAAATATAATATAAATAAAATATAAATGAAATTTAAAACATTAACTGTATAAATAAAAATTATTTAAAAATTAGTGTAATTTAAACAAAAAAATAAACAAAAAAAATTTAATTTACACAAAAAATGTTTTCTAAAAAAATAATTTATAAGTATAAATGTTATGTTTTGAAACAATAATATTTTGTGTGATTGGAATTAATTTTCATCAATTATTTTTAATAAATTCTTTTCATTTTAGATTATTTTTTATATGTTTAACCAATGTTTAAAATTTTATTTGTACTTTATATTTTATATGCTTTTTAAGTCACGTACTCGCAATATTATTACGTTTAAAGTTGACGACTATGGAGGAATATAAAATATAAACTATAAATAAAATATTAATGAAACTTAAAAGATGTATTGAACATATAAAAAATGACTAAAATGAAAAATAATTTCATAAATATAATAATCCAAAATTATTTTACATCATACAAACATTATTTTCTAAAAACCTAACATTACTTAAATAAAATTATTCACATCAAATATAGTATAAATAAAACCTAAATTAAATTCAAAACATTGACTATATAAATAAAAATTAGTTGAAAATAAAATGAATTTCAAAAAAATAGCAAACAATTTTTTTAATTTACACAAAAAATGTTTTCTGCAAAAATAATTTATTAGTACAAATTTTATGTTTTGAAATAATAATATTTTGTCTGATTGAAATTATTTTTCAACAATTATTTATAAAAAATTATTTTCATTTTAAATTATTTTTTAAATGTTTAGCGATTATTTCAAATTTTATTTATATTGAATCTATAATTTATATTTTATAGCCTTTCAATATCAATTACTTGAAAACTTATTATTTTTTAAGTTGGTAACTTTGGAGTCCTATAAAACATAAACTATAATTACAATCTAAATGAAACTTAAAACATTGAGTAAACATATAAAAAATAACTGAAATATAAAATAATTTCATAAATATTACAAATAAAAATTAATTTACCTGAAAAGAATTTATTGATTAAAGACATAATATTACATCAAAAAATTTATGCACATAAAATATAGTATAAATAAAATCTAAATGATATTTAAAACATTGAATTTATAAATAAATATTAATTGAAAATATAAGTATTTTCAAAAAAACAATAAACAATGAATTTTAATTTAAAAGAAAAATGTTTACTAAAAAAATAATTTATAAGTATAAATGTTATGTTTTGAAACAAAAATATTTTATTGGATTGAAATTATTTTTCATTTTTTTTAATTTTTTTCATTTACAATTATTTTTACAAGTTTAGTCTCTATTTCAAATTTTATTTATATTTTATTTATACTTTAAATTTTATAGGATTTCAAAGTCACATACTTGAAACCTTGTTATGTTTCAAGTTGGTGACATTAGATGCCTGCAAAATATAAAATTTATGTAAAGTCTAAATAAAACCTAAAACGTCGATTAAACATATAAAAAATAATAGAAATATAAATGAATTTCATTAATATAAAAATGTAAAATTAATTCACATGACAAAAACCTTAATAATTTAAAAAATAAAATTACTTAAAAATATTTATGCACCTAAAATACAATATAAATAAAATCTAAATGAAATTTTAATCATTAACTCTATAAATAGAAAATTAATTGAAAATGAAAGGAATTTCTAAAAAATAATATACAAAAAAATTTAATTTACACAGAAAATGTTTTCTGCAAAAATAATTTATATGTATTAAATAAAATCTAAATGAAATTTGACAAAAAAACTAAACATATAAAAAACAATTTAAAAAATAATAATTTCATAAATATAATAACCATAAAATAATTTACAAGGCACGGACTTTATTGTTTTAAAACATAACATTTACCCTTTAAAAAATTTATTGTCATAATTCTTATTAAGTGTTATATTATGGATTACATTATTATGAAGTACTATTAATTATGTTATTATTATTAAATATTATGAGTTACTCTATCAATAAGTAATAAATATATTATTACTTATATAAAATAATTAAAAAAATAATTATAAAAAAATGATTTAAATAATATAATTATTAGTATAATTAATAAAGAAGTTAATAATATAATTAAATAACAATTTTTATTAAAACTAAATATTAAATAAAAATAAATATTAATTAAATGAAATTATAATATTATCATTATTAACTAAACAATAATTAAAAATGATTAGAAGGCTAGGTACTTTCTAAAAAATCATGTTCTTTAGAAATATTCTTAAGAAGTCGCTTTATCAGAAAAATCCTTTATAATAATTTTTTCTAAGAAGGATCTTTAAAAGAAATGTCCTTCTTAGTAAATAATCCAAAATGGAACTTTATGGGAAAGTGATTTATTTATAAACCTATACTAGAAGGAGATTTATTATCAGGTTTCTTCTTTAATATGTTTATAAAGAAGGTGTTTTTTAAAAAAACACCTTCTTTGTACAAAAACCTCCCTTATACCAATCAATAGATTGGGAATTTATCACCCAATTAATGTAAAATAGGAATTTATTTTTATTTTTTGGGGTATCGAGAAATTTTCTATCGGAACATGTCTCCTCAGTAGATATAGTTGAAGGATATGGATCAACATAGCAATTGTTTTGGGTGCTTTTAAGGGTGATATCAATTGTGGTCCTGATAAAGGTGTTATGGTAGGGACTCCTATAATCAGTTCTTCTAATCTTAATGTTCTTTCATAGGAAGTATTGGTACAAGTCATTCTGGTACCACCTGTTGAAGGAACCAAATCATCAAATAAGATTTGTGAGCCAGTTGTTTTGAAGTGTGCTCATCAGTTTATACGAGGGGATGAGTTTATATTTTTGTATTTTGTTTAATCCTAGTACATTGATACCTAACCTATACACTGCCTCCACACATTCTTAATCATTCATGATTTTATACGCCAGCTCCTCCTCCATGATCCCTCCACTTCTGAACCTCATTGTTATGCTCATATTTTTGAGGAGGTGGAGGTCGGTCTAGAGTGACCTAAAGTTATTTCCATTAACATGGAGGGAAGTGAAAAAATTAGTGTAATTGTTGAGTATGAATGGATTCCAAAAATATATGGGAGTTTCAAGGTTTTTCTCATTATGATTTTCATTGTATAAACTAATATTTTTCTCCATCGATAGATAATTAGTAAAATTCTAAGTTTAAGGAACAATCAAAGTTGAAAAAGAAGAAATCACATCCATTTTTTTGGTTTGCATGGTATTTGTTACAAAATAAATTGTTTTGATTTGGATATGTTGATGCCAGGTGTTTTTTCTTCACGTTTCATGTTGATTATGATTTCCATACAGTTTGGTTTTAATTTAGAATTATTATTAATTTTTTATTTGTACCAATCTTATATTTTCTATCATGTTTGGTTTGGTTTAATATCACATGGGATGAAGATTACTTTATGTGAGGTGTATTTGAGCAATTGATTCTCACACAACTACATAGTCAATCATACATGAAGTCTTGTTTTAAGCTCACATGGAAGATGGATATAATAAAACATAGCCAATATGTATGGTAGGAATTCCATTACAAAGGACAAAGTGAAGTCTGCGATCTTTTCTAGGGATCTTCAGATACATAGTCTAGAGATAAAGGGTAGTTGGGTGATGTTTGGGCATGAGTTTATTAGTGTGAAGGTTTTCTAAAGAACAATAGAATGGAAAATAATAATGATTGTCAGTTTAGGAATTGTAGGTGCTATCATTGTGGTAAAATTATTACATTAAGAGATACTATACTAAGATTGCATCTTGGGATAGTATGGACAAGAAAAATATGGTATTCCCCAGTTGTGATAGTGTTGATGTTCTTTGAGTTTATCAGCCCTTAGAGTAGAGTTAGAAGTACTTGTAGGCTGTCTTTTTTTTCTTTATTCCTAAGTCTTACTCTGCATGTGATTTGCAGGGGGCGGTTGGAAGGAAGGATATTAGTTAGGCTAGTTTTTTGGTCTCTTTAGGTCTAGGTGGAGGAATTCCACTTATTAGAGTCATATTTTCTTGTTGTGATTTTATACTACTTTCACTACCACTTATCACAGCTAAATCTGCACCTGCTTTTATCAGCGCTAAATATAAATCACTGATAAAGGTAACTTTTATCAGTGAAAGAAATCATAAAGGCATACCCTTTATTAGTGATTTTTGTAGCATTGATAAAGGTGGATCTTTATCAGTTCTATTCTTAGCGCTGATAAGACCTTTTAATAAAAAATATTATCAATATATATAAAATTATCATATTTATAATAAAAAATATTTTTTTATTTGTATACATTAATTAAAAAACTCATCTTTATAATTAATATAAATATGATATATTAATATATATCTTTTTAATAATTCGAATATATATAATGATTTTAAAAAATTATTTATAAAATCATATGTAAATAAATATATATTTAAATGATTATAAAATTATAGTAAATATATCTAAATAGTAAATATTTTTTCTATATTTATAATTATATATAATTATATATTAATAAATATATATAAATATATACATATATTTAATTATATACATATATTTAATTTTATAATTATATATATTTATTAATATGTAAATATATTTATATTTATATACAAATATTTATAAATTTATTTTTTTATAATTAGAATTATAAATATATATATATATATATATATTTTTAAATAATTGTAAAATTATAATAAATGTATTTAAATAATATATATTTATTATATTTATAATTATATATAAATATATATTAATTAATATATATATTAGGTACTTGAGGGTACAATTACATTAAGCAGACACATATACCACACACAGGCTGAAAAGGTAGGCCATAGCACCCCCAAGGGATAACCCACACATCAAGACCTATTTCTTTAGTACATGGCCCAAATACCTAGTGGGCATGAATCCCATTGCATGGCCCAAAAGACCCACTAATTGGCCTAGAGGCCCAGTGCAACATTGCATGCATCATACTACTTGCATCACTAGGCCTGTGTCATGCCTGCATGACTGCCTACCTACATCATTGTCTTCTATAGTACTGAAACAGTAACTGCTAAAGTTTGCTCCCACCCATATTTGAACCCAAGTCTGATACAGGATTGTGGGAAGCCTTTACCACTTGGATAAGCCCCTAACTACTATTAATTAATATATATAAATATAAAAATATATTTATAACTTTAAACAAATAATTAGAAATATATTTATTTAAAATTATAAATAAATAAACAAACAAACAAATAAATATGTATATATATTTTTAAATAAGATTTATATTAAAAAAGTATATATATCTGTATTTTTTAAAGTAATATATAAATATTAATTATATAAATTTAAATAAAAAATTATCTTCATAATTTTATATATAAAAAATTATTAAATTTGTATTAGTCAAAATGTTTAATAGTTAATTTCTATACATTGATTATAAAATGTGTATATAATTAAAATAAATATAACATATTAATATTTTATTTAAATAATTATAAAATATATAAAATAATATATTTATTTAGATATATATTTATATTGATATAAAATGATTTCAAATATATGTAAATGTATAAATGCATGTATTTATGTGTAACCTCCATTGGGAAAGGATTTTACCACATTGTCTTCCCATCTTCGGATCTTAAATCCAAACCTTGGGGTTGAGGCTTTGTCAATATTAAGCATGGAGTACTGTGTATCCAAGATTGGGATCCGAATTTTAACCCTCTAACAGTTAGAAACCCGATCACCCAAGTCTAGATATAGATTAGAGTATTAAGAAGGTTTTTTGGCTACCACAAATCCTATGGGAAGTCGCTTCTACATTTGGTGTCCCGATTAATATGGACAAGGAAACAAAAAGAACAAGGTACAATCACTTTGCTCGGGTTCTCGTTGAAGTTGATTTTAATTATCCTCTTATTCACTTGATTATCTTATCTACAGATGACCACAAATTCGATTTGGTTGTTCAATATGAGAAGGTTCCTAATTACAGTTCCAATTGTTTCAACATTGGTAATAAGATCGATAACTGTGGAAGAAAAATGATTTTCCCAAATTGCGGTTTTTCTAGGAATACTGGTGATGCATGCAGAAGAAAGGAGAAAATGAAGTTGGGTCAGAAGATGACAATCCATAAGGAATTTTCTGAGTGGCATTTCATTGATAAGGAGGCTGGGTTAAAGCCTCATGTGGTGGTCTCCCAAGGGACTCAACAGGAAGATGCGGTTACACTGGATCTACCTTTTCTTCAGATAAAAGGTGTAGGATCGAAATAATAATGTAGATGCTCAATATACAAGAGGGGGGTGAATTTTATACTTTAAAATTTTCCTTAAACAAAGGAAAGAGATATGTATAACAAATTTAAACTAAGTAAATTCACAACACCTCTAACACCAATTGAAAAATCGGAATAAGGAAAGAAGTTATAAACTTCAAGTTCTATATACTTGCTTAAACCTGGAAAGAGATTCCGAAAGTAGGTTCCAGAAATATGGATCCGGAAATTGAAACTTAACTAAAAATTACAATATGAGATTCTACCTTAAAGCGTATAGAATCTAAATGAAAGAGAGTACAAGTAGGGAAGTATAAGAAAGTTATACTTTCCTTACAATTAAATGTGCAGCGGAAACAAACAAGTAGTAAAACTACAAGTAACAAGATATAAGTCTTTTAACCGAAAGAGAAGGGTATCCAACAACCTTGGATAAAGGTCCCTTGATTTATAATTTCAAGAAAGTCTGTCTTACCCACACCAGGGTAAGCCCTCGATACGAATATCGGAATCTCTGTCTTGCTATCCCCGTAAGCCCTCAACTTCAAGGTAGTTGGAAACCTCTGTCTTCCTCAGCAAGGAAGACCTAGAACATCAAGGTAGTCGGCACCTCTGTCTTCCTATCCCCGGAAGTCCTCGAATGTAATCACCAACATTCGGAGTCGCATGAAGCTTTGAGAGTTAATAAGAGCCTCTCTCTCTAGAAATCACTTCAACAGCATGTGAACAATGTCGAAGAAGTTGTTGTTGTGAGCTCTTTCAAATGAGCTCCTATTTATAGGCAAGGTTGGCCTCCTTTCCAACGGTCATATTTTCCTTAAAAATCGGAGGGACCTGTACACGTGTAACTTAACCAATGGTTAGTTTATAACAGAATATATGACATTGTTTTATAACAAAACAAGTGTAACAGAAAGTACGACATCCTTTTAAGTCTAACACAAAAGTTCGGAGTGAAGGTTCGGAGTGTAAATAAAATGTCAAAGAATAGAAAAATTATAAAAGTGTAAGGGAAATGAAATTTCGGAGTCTAACAAAAATAATATTCGGAGTCTAAGTAAATTCAGAGTGCATAAATAAAAGATAATCAGATTCTCTTTAATAGGTGAATTCGGAATGAGAATTTGGAATGAGAATTCGTAATCAGAATTCGTAATGAGAATTCATAATCAGGATTCATCATTAGATTTCGATGTTGAACTTCATGAGAGTTCGTATCCAGAATTCAGAGTAGAACTTTATCATAGTTCGTATCCAGAATTCGGAGTGGAACTTCATTTCAGTTCTCATCCAAAATTCGGAGCCTAAAACAGAATGTTTCATATCAAAGTTTTAAACGATTCCGAGAATATAGAAATGAATTTGATTCTTATACTTAAGAAATATATGGATATAGATAATGAAAATATGATAAGGATAATTTCTCTTACAAAAGAGAACTTCCTTATAAAAGCAAGTTTCCTTATAAAAGCAATTTTCCTTATAAAAGTGATTTTCCTTATAAAAGTGATTTTCCTTATAAAAGCGATTTTCCTTATAAAAGCAATTTTCCTTATAAAAGCGATTTTCCTTATAAAAGCGATTTTCCTTATAAAAGCGATTTTCCTTATAAAAGCGATTTTCCTTATAAAAGAAATTTTCCTTATAAAAGGGATTTTCCTTATAAAAGCAATTTTCCTTAAAGATAAGGTGTTTGTGATTTTCAAAACAAGAAGGAATGGAAAAGTCATAAGGAAAACCATAATGACTCAACAATCTCCCCCTTTTTGGAAAGCACAAACATCCTTACGAAAAATAATGTCTAATAAGAAAGAAAACATTAAGGATTATCTCCCTTTTCTTATGGATGTTGATGAATATGACTAACTCCCCCTTAGGCTTTGAAACTTTAAGGATCGTATTCTAGATTTTCGGAATGATATTTCATTAAGAATAAGAATGTCTTCTTTAATGAAAAACTCCCCCTTAGATAAACTCAATTAAAGTTATTTTTCTTTCTCACCCTATGTTAAGGTTCTTTTTTCCCCTTTGTTAGGGTTCTTTTTCCTTCTCCCCCTTTGTGATTTTCAAAAAGAATTCGAGGGAATGGAAAATATAATAAAGTACCTAAAAAATTAGTTACAACAACAAAAGAGACGGGCAAGCACAATTTTTATTAAGTTTGAAAATTCAAAAACAAGGAAGTTAAGATACAACAAAAGATCAGATTTGTCTATTTTGGATCTTTTTCCTTCGCCATGAGACCCTTAAGAATAGTCTTTATCTTCTTCAAGTCTTTATGGTCTTCCTCAGCTTGCTTCTCTAACACAACTATCCTTGCACTTTGAGCTTCAATCTTTTCTTCCTGGGCTTTAAGCTTTTCTTCCTGAACCTTCAAGATTTTTTCTTGCTTTAACAACTTTTCTTCAAACTCAATCCGATGATCCCTTTCATACCTCTAGTTTTGAGCAACAGAATTCAGCTTCCCATTTAGATATCTGTCTTCTTGAATCTGGGAATTCTTCTCAACTGTCAACTTTTCTTCAAAGGACGAAGTAAGTTCATTCAGCTTCCTGTCTTCTGTCTCAAAATCATCCTTAACATTATCTTGGAATTCATCAAAGATCCTCATCTCTTCTACAGTTTTCCTCGACCAAATAGTCATTCTTTTACAAGACCTTTTGTGGGATTCATAGCCGACAAAAAAAATTTTGAACTAAGCCTCCATCTAAACACATTTGTCCATAACCATGGATACGGAGTCTGTTTTCTGATTCAAAGAATGTTGAAGCATCTGGCATCTTGAATCAATACTTGAGAAGGTCGGAATGGAACCTACCAACTTCTTTAGTGACTGAACAACAAAGTCATGCCCCAACGAAGATGACTCCAAATCCGAGACTCTACTTAGAGAAATTTCTTCTTCAATTTGCTCATCCTTCTTCTTAGAAGAATCACCAATTTCCCTTCTCTTTACAACCACTGAGCTCGGAGTATCAACAACAAGTCGCTTTACCTTGTCCTTTTTCAGAATGGAGTCCTGTTCTGGAGTTCTCTTTTCACTGTCAGACACTTGAACAACATTGTCTTCATCATCAATAACTTTTTGAGCACCATCCTATACATTCTCCATTTGAGAAATATCATGTAGAAGTTGTTATTCCTCTGCATGATAAGATACTTCTTGTTCACCTTTCTCCTCATCCTTCCCTGGAGTGACTAACTTAAGTGATTCAGCTTATGAAATTCGGAGCGACAAATGTTCTGAAGGTGTCCCCTTATAATCGTCTACTTGCTTCAAAACATCTCCGGTCTCACCACTACCTTCAGCAACTGCTTCTTCCTCTTCCACTTTCTCAATTTGCTCAACTTACTCAACAGGCTTAACAACTGCCTCTTCCGAAGTGACATAGTTTCTTCCTGGAGTCTCAGGTAGAGATTCCAAAGAAAAAGATCTCGGAACTGGAATGTTTCCAGAGACCATCTCATTAAATTTCAAAAAAGTACGAACTACCTCAGCTTCAGACATCTTCTTCTTAACCTTCTTTTCTTTCATTTGTTTTTCTATCTCATCTGTTGTTTTTTCTTTCAAGGCCTTAGCCTCCGTAGGATCCAAGACAAACTGAGGCTCCCCTTGCACTCTCTTCTCTTTGATTTCCCTCCACTTATCAACTACCTCATCAGGGTAAGCTTTATTCTTCTTCGGTTTTGGAGGTGCGGAATGAACTTCCTTATATTTGGGATTCTCTGCTTCAACTTCAACTTCCTTCAACTTTCTCTTCTTCACTGTCTTAGAAGATTCAGGTTTAGCAACTTTTGGAACCACTTCTTCTTGAATCGGTAGATCAAAGAACTCACCAGTCTTCTTGTCAAAGGAAACATCCATCCTTTTGAGAGTACCATCACTCACCAACATAATCTTGAAAACTCTTGGATTAGACTTGAAATCCTCCTTGAAAGACTCAAGGCACCGAACTATTAACTTCGAGATTATTGCTGGATACATTATGATCTGAGCTCTCAAATTCCCTTTCTTAACATTCTCAATGGTGATAAAAATGTGTTTCATCAGATTAAACTTCCTTAGATTTATCAGAAAATCTAGAATATAGATCTCTCTCTTCTTCAAAATGTCTTTCTCACCCTTTCTCGGTACGATAAATCCTTGTACCCATAATTCTAGAATCCGAAAATTCGTAGATAGAGTAGCAATCTTCGGAGCCTTGTCATCTGCCGGTCCGAGAGTTTCCAATGCCTTTTCCTTGTTGAAGCTTCCTTTTGAATCCGGCAAAACATGAGTGATGAACTCAGCTTCTCCTTCATAGGTCATCCCTACCAAGCTAGCTGCCTTGATATAAGAAAGTTTATAAGTCTTTCCATAAGACTTGAACGAAAATTTCTCCCTACCATCTTCCTTAACGAAGGAAACTGTCTCATAGAACTCTACAAGCAACTTCGAAAATACTTCATCTTGATTTCCGGGCTTAGACACAGTAACATCTTCCCATTTGTTAAGATTTATGTTCTTGGATATAATAGAATCGTACTTGTTGAATAAATCAAGATGAACCAACCTTTCTCTATAAACTAACCACTTGGAAATCGGCTTAGAGGAAGACATGTCTTGAGAATCTACTTCCACAGACATTCGGATCTGAAGACTTCTGAGAAGTTAGGAACGAAGAATGCTAAAGTTCGGAACGGCCTTGAAATGGAGAGGCAGAGCTTCGGGATGCTGGAGCTTGAAAAACCGATGTGGGACGACCAATTGGGGTCCCCTTTATATAGGCAACGATATAATGGTTCATCTTCCTCAGTTGATCGAACGGTTGTAAGAACTGAGATCAGATCTGATGGTTGAAAACCAATTCTCAAGAAAACTTGAATCCGATCTTTTGAGGTTTTTTTATTAAAACAAGGATTTAAGAAAACTATAATCTGAAAACAGAATATAAGAAATTATCAGCAAGTAAAGTATGATTACGAAAACCTGAGTAAGGAAATTATACCTTTCGGATTAGCTTAGGAGGATTATTCGTAATGGGTAACATTCTTCTTGAAGAGAAAGAAAGGAAAAAAACTTTATTATGAAAATACTTAGGTCACAAAAGTCAGTATGAAAAACAAACTTAGTACGGAAAACCCAGTACGAAAATAATAATAAAAACGAAAAAAATCATCATGAAAGTCTCGGTACAAATATCTCATTACGGAAACACCAGTACGAAATTTTCCATTCCGGAAGTTTTCAATAAAAAAATTTCCATTCCAGAAGTTTTCTATATGAAAATTTCCACTCCAGAAGTTTTCTATATGAAAATATTGATTCTGGAAAATTTCAGTTCCAGAAATTTCCATTCCAAAAATTTAGTTCCGAAAAATTTGAAAAACTAACTTAGAAAATAAATTTAGTTACTCTAACAAACAAATGTACTCCCCCTATGAAAAAGAGTTTATTACTATAAGGAGACTTTTTCAACAGAAAGTTAATTAAGAAATATTACCTTACGGTTATCATTCCTAACTTCTGTTTAATGTATTCAAATCTATCAGAAGGAAAAGATTTTGTGAAAATATCAGCAAGTTGATCTTGCATTCCGATAAACTGAAGAATAATATCTCATTTTAGTGTGTGATCCCTAAGAAAGTGATGCCTAATATCTATGTGTTTTTCACGTGAGTGATGTGCAGGGTTCTTACTTAAGGCAATGGCACTTGTGTTATCACACAAAATTTTAGTTTTAGTAAAACTCAAGCCATAGTTTGTGAGTGTGTGTTGCATCCACAACACTTGAGCACAACAACTTCCAGCTGCTACATATTCGGCTTCAGCAGTGGAAAGTGCTACAGAATGTTGCTTCTTACAAGACCAAGAAACTAGTGAATCTCCTAAGAAATGACAAGCTCTGGATGTACTCTTTCTATCCATTCTACATCCACCAAAGTCAGCATCAGAAAATATTTTTAGAACAAAAACATTTCCAGAAGTATAAAATAATCCTAGATCCATGGTTCCCTTAAGGTAGTGAAAAATTCTTTTTACTGCCTTTAAGTGAGATTCCTTAGGATTGGATTGATATCTTGCATATAAGCATACTGAGAACATTAAGTCCGGTCGACTAGCTATTAAGTAAAGTAAACTTCCTATCATACCTCTAAAGGATGTTTGATCTACTGGTTTCCCAGCTTCATCAAGATCTAAAGAGTTTGAGGTACCAATGGGAGTACTTATACTCTTGGTGTTGTCATAACCATACTTTTTGAGAAGATATTTAATATACTTATGTTGAGATATATATATTCCTTCTAGTTTTTGAGAAATTTGAAAACCAAGGAAAAATGTTAACTCACCCATCATACTCATTTCAAACTAAGATTTCATTAGACTTGCAAAAGAGTCGGTTAAGGATTGCTGAGTTGAACCAAATATAATGTCATCAACATAAATTTGAACAATAAAAACATTTTTCTTATCTTTCTTTATAAAAAGGGTTGGATCTGTATTTCCCTTAACATAGTTATTTTGAAGCAAAAATTCAGTGAGTCTATCATACCATGCTCGTGGGGCTTGTTTAAGACCATACAAAGCTTTGGTAAGTCTAAAAACATGATCAGGATGTTTTGTATCTTCAAAGCTAGGAGGTTGTTCAACAAAAACTTCCTCTTGGACATAACTGTTAAGAAAAGCACATTTCACATCCATTTGAAAAAGTTTAAAATTAAATAATGCTGCAAAGGAAAGTATAATACGGATAGATTCAAGTCTAGCTACTGGAGAATAGGTTTCTTCATAGTCTATTCCATCTTGCTGATTATAGCCTTTATCAACAATTCTAGCTTTATTTCTTACTATGACTCCATTTTCTTCACATTTATTTCTAAATACCCACTTTACTCCAATAACAAAAGTTTCCTTAGGTCTTTCAACCAAAGTCCAGACTTTATTCCTTTCAAATTCATTTAGTTCATCTTGCATGGCTTTGATCCAATCATCATCACCTAAAGCTTCATCAGTGCTTTTTGGTTCTAATATGGAAAGAAATGCTAGATGTTATACTTCATTTCTTAAGGAATTTATAGTCCTTACTGGTTGATTTACATCACCAATGATACTTTCACTGGGATGATTCTTAAGAAACACCTGATTTGGGTTTTGAAAATCATGTTCATCAACATAGGGTATAAATTCTTCTAGGGTAAATGTTTTGGAAGTATCTTCTTGAACATTATCCTTATCTGAAGGTTCTTCTATCAAAGGTTGATAATCAGTTTTTGAAAACACATCCGAGGATGTAGGCTGGGATGGTTTAAAAACAAAAGGATCAGACTCATCAAATTTTACATGTACTATTTCTTCAACAGTACAAATATTTTTATTAAAGACTCTATAAGCCTTAGAAGTTGTGGAATAACCCAAGAAAATTCCTTCATCGGATTTTGGTGAAAATTTATGTAAGTTATATTTAGTATTCAAAATGAATACTTTGCAACCAAAAACCTTGAAGTAGGATAGTCTTGGTTCTCTACCATTTCATAACCCATAAGGAGTTTTATTAAGAAAAGGTCTAACCAAAACTCTATTTATAGTATAGCAAGCAATACTTATAGCTTCAGCCCAGAAATTTCTAGCTATAGAATATTCACTTAACATGGTTCTAGTTATCTCTTTAAGAATTCTATTTCTTCTTTCAACTACACCATTCTGCTGAGGAGTTCTAGGTGATGAAAAATTGTAATTAATACCTTTTCTACTACAAAAAGTTTCAAAATCAGAATTTTGAAATTCTCCTCCATGATCACTATGATTAGTTTTCAATGGAAGGTTTTTCTCATTTTTAACTTGAGCTCTAAAACTTTTGAAATAAGAAAAACCTTCAGACTTCTTTGCTAGAAAATAAACCCAAGTAAATCTAGTGTAATCATCAACTAGAACAAACACATAGTATTTGCCTCCAATACTTCCAGTTTGTGTTGGACCAAAAAAATCCATGTGCACTAACTATAATGCATCAGTTTTTGAGACTTCACCAATTGATTTAAAACTAGATTTATGTTGATTTCCATATTGACAAGCATCACAAACTTTATAAGAATCAAATATAAGCTCCAGTAGATCCTTAACTAGATTCTTCTTAGAGAGTTTACATAAGTTTCTAAGGTTATAGTGACCTAGTCTTCTATGCCATAACCAGGAATGATCTTCCATTGCACTTAGGCAAGGTAAATCTTGGATCATGAGGTCTTCTAAATTTAAGGTGTAAACATTCTCATGCCTATTGGCTAAGAGAATAAATTCTTCCTTGGAATTGGGAACTAAGCACTTATCATTCCTAAAATTCACAAGGTAACATTCATCACATAACTGACTTATGCTAATGAGTTTGTGCTTAATACCCTTAACAAAAAGAACATTTGAAATCAAAGTTTTACCAAGAAGAACAATATTACCAATACCAACAATCTCTCCCTTAGCATTATCTCTGAAAGTTACATTTCCTCCTTTCATTTTGATAATCTTTTCAAAATATCTTTTGTTACCAGTCATGTTCCGGTAACATCCACTATCCATGTACCATGTGTTGTTGCTGGTACTCTCTTTATTTTCCTGAAATCAAGAAGATAATTAGACTTTCGGAATCCAAACTTGTTTGGATCCAAGATTTCTAGATAACAAAATTTTAGGTACCCACATCTTCTTAGAGAAATAAGCTTTGTGAAATCCTAGAGATTGGGTTTTGTTTAAAGAAAAATTCTTTTCCTAGTGACCACCACATTGACACTTGGTACAAAATGGGGCACTTTGAGGAAAAAAATAATTGTTACTAAAAGTTGGTTTTGCATGGGTATAACCAAATCCAGATTTATTTCTTAAAGGTCGTATTTGGGAATACATTTTATCAAAATTTTCCTTACCATGGGTAAAGTTTGATAAACACTTCTTTAAGGAAAAAATTTAGGACTTGAGTTTTATAACCAAGTTTTTATCCTCAAAATCATTAGTTTTAGAACTAGATCTAGGCTCGAAAACATTTTTCTTAGAAATTACTTTTTCTAACTCTTTAGAAAGTTTGTTCTTCTCAGAATTTACTTCCTCAAGATTTTTTGAAATACTTTCAAAATCATCATTTTTACTATCAAGATCTTTAGAAAGATCTGATATCTCTTTTGTAAGAATAGAATTCCTAGATTTTTCCTTATCAAGTTTTTTATTGAGTTTGGAATTCTCAATTTCAAGAAGTTCAGCAAACCTAGAAACTTATTCATAAGTAGGTAAAGTATTTTCTTCATCAGAAGAGGATTCTTCATCAGAATAGTTATAATACTCTTTATCATTGGAATTTAAAGATACATTGGTCAATGATTCAGCATTTCGTGCCTTATCCATAAAACAATGATTGTTAATAGGTAATCTGGGTATAAGACCAATATTCTTCTGTCCTGAAGATTCATAATCAGAAGATTCATCTGAAGAGTCACCACCACCGGCACTCCAGGTGTCATTAGCTTTCAGAACTTTCTTAGCTTTGGATTTATAATACTTCTTTCTGTTCCTGTCTAAATGCCTTTCTTTCCTTTCTTTCTTTTTAAGAAAAGGGTAATCTGGTCTAATATGTCCATCTCTCTTGCATTCATAACACGTGACTTCTCCATCTTTCTTATCTTTCCTTTCCTTTTTCTTATACTTGGATTGGAAATTTCTCTGACCGGCTATCTTGTTCATCCTATGAGCAAGATTTGCTAACTCATTTTCAGATACTTCACTCTCACTGGATTCAGATTAGAAAATAACTTTCTTAGACTTGGATCTGGTTACTCTTTCTAGAGTCTTAGCTTTCATTTGATTTGATGTTGTTGAAAAATCAACAGTTCCATTTCCATTTTTCTTCTTAATGTTGTCAGCATCTCTCTTCATTCTGGTTTCATGTTGAAGAAGAGTTCCAAATAGCTCATCAAGAGAAATTTGAGTGACCTTCCTATTCTCATCAATAGTAGTTCACTTGGATTCCCACTCATTGGGAATGATATCAATTATCTTATCCACAAGTGCTTCATCATCTATCCCTTTCTCTCCCATAGACTGTAAACTGTTGACTATAGTCATAAATCTCTGTTGAACTTTACAAATTGGTTCACCATAAGAAAAATTTAAGCCATGGTATTCAGCTCTAAGCATAGCTCTCCTAGTCTCAATCACTTTAGAAGTTCCAAAGTGTGTAACCTCTAACTTCTTCCAGATACAATTAGCTGCTTCACAAGAATAAATTTGGCTATATATATTTCTAGTCATTGAACAAAGTAGAGTATTTGTTACCTTATAATTGAGTTGATACTCTTGATTTTCCTGGTTAGTGAAAGTTCTAACTTCCTTATCTGGAATTTTATAATCTCCAGTAAGAATAACAAAGTTATCCACTCCAGTATTGATAACAAAATTCTTCATTCTATCTCTCCAGTACTCATAGTCATTACCATCAAAAATTGGTGGTCTTGTAGTATTTAGATTATCAATGGAACCAACATTAACTCCTTCCATACTTAAAATAACCTTCGGCACACAAACTTGTTAGTAGAAAAAGTTTCGTAATCACAAAGTTCGGAATGACAAAGTTCTGAATGACAAAGTTCGGAATGACAAAGTTCGGAATGACAAAGTACTTTCTAAACAAGTATGTAGAATAAAGAAAAATGAGCAATAAAAACTTATACGTGAGTAAAAGTATTTCATAGACCTGCTCTGATACCAATTGTAGGATCGAAATAATAATGTAGATGCTCAATATACAAGAGGGGGTGAATTATATACTTTAAAAATTTCCTTAAACAAAGGAAAGATCTAAGTTTAGAAAAGTTAAAATAAGTAAATTCACAACACCTCTAACACCAATTGAAAAATCGGAATAAGGAAAGAAGTTATAAACTTCAAGTTCTATGTACTTTCTTAAACCTGGAAAGAGATTCCGAAAGTAGGTTCCGGAAATATGGATCCGGAAATTGAAACTTAACTAAAAATTACAATATGATATTCTACCTTAAAGCGTATAGAATCTAAATGAAACAGAGTACAAGTAGGGAAGTATAAGAAAGTTATACTTTCCATATAATACAATGTGCAGTAGAAACAAACAAGTAGTAAAACTACAAGTAACAAGATATAAGTCTTTTAACCCAAAGAGAAGGGTATCCAACAACCTTGGATAAAGGTCGCTTGATTTATACTTTCAAGCAAGTCTGTCTTACCCACACCAGGGTAAGCCCTCGATACGAATATCGGAATCTCTATCTTGCTATCCCCGCAAGCCCTCAACATCAAGGTAGTTGGAAACCTCTATCTTCCCCAGCAAGGAAGCCCTGGAACTTCAAGGTAGTCGGTACCTCTGTCTTCTTATCCCCAGAAGTCCTCGAATGTAATCACCAACATTCGGAGTCGCACGAAGCTTTGAGAGTTAATAAGATCCTCTCTCTCTAGAAATCACTTCAACAGCATGTAAACAATGTGAAAGAAGTTATTGTTGTGAGCTCTTTCAAATGAGCTCCTATTTATAGGCAAGGTCGGCCTCTTTTCCAACGGTCATATTTTCCTTGAAAATCGGAGGGACCTGTACACGTGTAACTTAACCAAAGGTTAGTTTATAACAGAATAGAAGACATCGTTTTATAACAAAACAAGTGTAACAGAAAGTACGACATCATTTTAAGTCTAACACAAAAGTTCGGAGTGAAGGTTCGGAGTGTAAACAAAATGTCAAAGAATAGAAAAATTATAAAAGTGTAAGCGAAATGAAAGTTCAGAGTCTAACAAAAATAATATTCAGAGTCTAAGTAAATTCGGAGTGTATAAAGCAAAGATAATCATATTCTGTTTAATAGGTGAATTCGGAATGAGAATTCGGAATGAGAATTCGTAATCAGAATTCGTAATGATAATTCATAATCAGGATTCATAATTAGATTTCGATGTTGAACTTCATGAGAGTTCATATCCAGAATTCAGAGTAGAACTTTATCAGAGTTCGTATCTAGAATTCGGAGTGGAACTTTATTTCAGTTCTCATCCAGAATTCGGAGCCTAAAACAGAATGCTTCATATCAAAGTATTAAACGATTCCGAGAATATAGAAATAAATCTGATTCTTATACTTAAGAAATATATAGATATAGATAATGAAAATATGATAAGGATAATTTTTCTTACAAAAGCGAACTTCCTCATAAAAGCAATTTTCCTTATAAAAGCAATTTTCCTTATAAAAGCAATTTTCCTTATAAAAGCGATTTTCCTTATAAAAGCGATTTTCCTTATAAAAGAAATTTTCCTTATAAAAGTGATTTTTCTTATAAAAGAAATTTTCCTTATACACTGGTACAGAAAACGTTATTTACTTCACCGTTTTTTACGTCAGTTATATATAACCGACGTGAGAATCTGTGAAACATGTTTTTTTACGTCGGTTATTTAATAACAGATGTAACAAATGCGTTGAGTAGCTTTTTAACATCGGTTATTTTAATAACCGATGTTACAAATCGTGCATGGTCGTTTTTTACGTCGGTTATTTTATAACCGACATAAAAAACCAAAGCGTGGGGGTTTTTTACGTCGGTTATTTGATAACCGACGTAAAAAATGAGATATCTAGGCATTTTTTACGTCGGTTATTTTATAACCGACGTAAAATACCAAAGCACGGGGGGTTTTTTACGTCGGTTATAAAATAACCGACGTAAAAATGAGTTATATACAGGCTTTTTATGTCGGTTATAAAATAACCGACAAAAAAAACCCCCGTGCTTTGGTTTTTTACGTCGGTTATAAAATAACCGATGTAAAAAACGTGATCTCTACGCGTTTTTTATGTCGGTTATAAAATAACCGACGTAAAAAACCAAAACGCGGGGGTTTTTTTACGTCGGTTATAAAAAAACCGAAGTAAACCCCCCCCCCCCCCCGCGCTTTGGTTTTTTACGTCGGTTATTTTATAACCCACGTAAAAAACTCGTAGAGATCACCTTTTTTACGTCGGTTATTTTATAACCGACGTAAAAAACCAAAGCGCGGGGGTTTTTTTACGTCGGTTTTCAAATAACTGAAATTATAAATTTAAAAAATAGTTTATAAAGTCGGTTATATAATAACCGACGTTATAAAACATTTAAAAATTTTAAGCCCCGTACACTGTCATTTACGTTTTTTCGATCGACAGTCCACCGGCTCATCTCTCTCGCGTGGTAAACCCTAATCGGCTCGTCGATCGACCTACGTTAAACTCATTTTGGCTTCATCGTTTATCATCTTTAGTCTCCTCGGATCTATTACCTCAACTCGCAACACTCAAGTAAGCATTCCACGAATTTATTTCATTCGTTTTTTTTTTCAGATAGTCTATATTTATGTTTTGCGATTTTTTTGTTTAAACTATCGAACCCTATTACATCTTTTTGAATATCGTTGGCACCGGACATTCGTTTTTATCTTGAGTGTCTTGTTTTTGTATTTCTTTATAAAACAAATTTTGATATATTACCTTGCATTTAAGGACTCAAAATCCTTCTATGTTGGAAACATATTTGGGGTTATTTATTGAAGGACTATGGCGCGATTAAGGAAAGATTTAGAATATTTCCTGATTTGACCGGTTTGAATTTCATTATCAAAAAGAAATTTGAGGTATGGTTGATTCGTCCATTCCTTTTATCCTATATTTCATTTAACGCTCAGGTTCATCTAACAATTTTGTAGTTGGATAACCAATAATGTTTATGTGATTAGATAATTAAAAGAAATTATCATCATATATAGTGAATCATCCTTGTTGAGTGTCTTATCATAGAATAGGAATTAGTCATCCATATTGAAGATGTCATTTTTTTAGAAAACAAAAACCATTAATGTAAACCATTTATCATTCATTAATTGAACTAAAATAAATATTTACACATGAGTTATAATGGAACATAATAAAATAAATATATATCATTCACCCTCATAGAGTCTAATAAATCTATGATAAATCATTTGTTTTCTTTAATGGATACAAATTCACTTTTACCCACTTTGTATTTTTAGAAGACACTAAACTCCCTTATAATTTCACCCTTCTGGGAAGTATTAAACATCATTATATCCCTTTAAAAAATCTAAATGTCACAGAAATATCATGCATCCATTTTGTCTTATAAGACTCTACTATAGATAAGTATAACATTTTTTATATTATTAGTTATGATAAACTCTATCATAACATCATTAATATATGTTTATAAAAATGGGAATATCACAATTCCCATGATTTTAGTTGAGAATAATGATAATGTTTTTTATTAATGATAATATAGACATGGGTAATTTTACAAAAACAATGTGAACTTGAATAATGAATGTTACTTATATGTATTTCACAAGATTTTTTGATTTTATGTCACAAAACTAATTGATGATCGAATACAACAAATAATTGCACCACCAACCAAAGTGAAACCAGTGTATTTTTCTATTTTAGAAATTCAGGATTCAATCAATGAGATTGTGATTTATTTATTGTTTAGAGTTTCTGAATCAAGATACTAGATTCTATTTCAAATGGGTATTTGTTTGTTTTTTGATGTTTCACAATTTTATTTGATGTAGGTTTTTCTTTTTCATGGATTACTTCATAAAGTGGTCTCAGTTCATTTGATTTTGTGTTTCCTTTGACACCATCCCCCCTCAATGACTATGATCTCTCATTGTCAGTTTTTCTCTAATTTTTCTCTCATACACCTTTTGGATTTGATGGTTGATTACAAACATATTTATTCAAATATTTAAGCTGGATTATATGCATTTTTTAGGATTATATTACCATTTTATGCCACTTTATTTATTATTCTATCCAATACTAAGACCCTTTCTAGTAAGAAAAATTTCATAAGAAATACGATTGGACTCTTCATCATATTTCATGAAACGTTTTTAATAATATCACGTTTTTAAAAAAATATATATGTTATATCAAAGATGTGAAAACGGGTGGTGTCCGGGGGGTTCCAAGGGGGTGGGTGGGTGTGAGTGGTTGTCCACGGGGGTGGGGGCCTGTCCAGAGGGTTTTGGGGGTTGTCCGGGGGGTGGGGGCTATCCAGAGGGTTGGGGGTGTCCAGGGGGTGTTGAAGGGGTAGGGGTGGGGGGTGGTGTCCAGGAGGGGTGGGGGTGCTGTCTAGAGGGGTGGGGGGCTGTCCGGAGGGTTGGGGGGTGTCCAGGGGTGGTCCAAGGGGGTGGGTGGGAGTGGGGCTGTCCAAGGGGGTGGGGGCCTGTCCAGAGGGTTTTGGGGGTTGTTCGGGGGGTGGGGGTGATTCTCAGGTTTACTCCATTTTCTCCAATTTTCTATCAACTATGTAGGTGGCATGGTTTTCTTTGATTCAATGAAATTTAAAACTATTATATCTAACTATTTTTTGTTTTAAAAATAATATTCAAGCATATTTTCTTAAATACCCATAGATTTTTTTTATATTTTAAATTGTTTTACATTCAAATTATGATTTTTTTCATATAAACATATATTTGTCTTATCTTAAAAATATATATTTTTTGTTGATATTTGTTATAGTTAATAATGAGTCGAAGTTGGATTATGGCACATCGAATGAGAAATGAATTTGAGGAAGGTGTTGATGCCTTTTTGGAATTTTCAAAACTAAATGTTCCAAGTAGTGACATTTTTTTCTGTCCATGCCTGAAATGTTTGAAAATGAAGAAGTTGAAAAGTAGAGAGATAAAAGATCATCTGATTTTTCATGGTTTTAATCTGAGTTACAGCCCTTGGATTTGGCATGGTGAAACTGGACGGAATGTCACTGATGATGATGATTCGCAAGATGGTAACACCGATGGAATTGAAGAAATGATTCGCGATATTGTATCAGAACAAATTGAGATAGAACCGATAGTTGCGCGTCTATATGGTGATGCTGAAAAACCATTATATCCTGGTTGTACAGATTTTACGGTTTTTTCTGCGGTGTTAAGATTGATTAACCTGAAGGGGAAACATGGATGGAGTGACAAAAGTTTTACAGATCTGCTACAATTGATGAAAGACATTCTTCCAAAAGATAACGATCTTCCAGATTCACATTACAAAGCCAAGAAAATATTATGCCCGATGGGATTGGGATACAAGAAAATACATGCATGTCCGAATGACTGCATTATATATAGGAAGGAATATGAATTTCTGTCAGAGTGTCCTAAATGTGGGAAATCATGGTATAAGGTGAAAGAAAAATCACAGGCTGGTGTATAGATTACAAAGCTCCCTTCAAAGGTATTTTGGTATCTTCCTATAATTAATCATTTCAAAAGTTTATTTGCTAATTCACATGATGAAAAAAGGTTAAGATGGCATGGTGAAGAGAGGGTATGTGATGGAAAAATACGTCATCCAGCTGATTGTCCACAATGGAAGAAAATTGATGCGCAGTATTCTACATTTGGAAATGAAATTAGAAATCTCATACTAGGGTTGTGCACAGATGGAATGAATCCATACTGAACCCTTAGTAGCACACATAGTTCATGGCCTGTTTTATTGGTAATTTACAACCTCTCTCCTGAATTTTGTATGAAGCACAAATATGTCATGTTGAGTATAATGATCTCTGGTCCAAAGAAACCTGGTAATGATATTGATGTTTACTTGTCACCGTTGATTGATGATTTGAAACTGTTATGGGCTGATGGTATTAGGGTGTATGATTCTTATAAAATGGAATATTTTCAACTGCATGCAGTGCTTCTGTTCACTATAAATGACTTCCCAACATATGGAAATTTGTCTGGATACAGTGTTAAAGGGCATAAAGCATGTCCAATTTGAGAACAACATACGTCATATTGTCAATTGCATCATGGGAGGAAAACAGTGTACATAGGTCATCGAAAGTTTTTGCCTATGGAACACCCTTATAGAAGACTAAAAAAGTAATTCAATGGATCACAAGAATTTGATACTGCTCCAAAACCTTTATCCCCTGATCTGTATTTTGAGAGGGTGAAAAACCATTATGTGTCATTGGTAAAGACACAGAAATCTGGTAATGATAGACATATTTGGAAGAAAAGGTCAATTTTTTTTTGAGCTACTGTATTGGTGGTATCATGAAGTTAAACATAATATTGATGTCATGCACGTGGAGAATAATATCTGTGATTCTTTGATTGGAACATTGTTAGATATTAAAAGAAAGAATAAAGATGGGTTGAATGCAAGATTAGACTTACTATCAATGGGAATACATTTGGAGTTAGCTCCCACTCCTAAAGGAATACGAACATTTCTTCCCCCGGCTTGTCATACATTATCGAAGTGGGAGAAAATTAGCTTCTGTCAGTGTATTCATGATACCAAAGTGCCTCAAGGTTATTCTTCTAATGTAAAAAATTTTGTCTCATTGAAGGACTTGAAGTTGATAGGTATGAAATCACATGATTGTCATGTCATGATGCAACAAATTCTACCAGTTGCATTGCGTGGAATATTTCCCATTCATGTCAGAAAGACTATAATGAAGTTGTGTTATTTTTTCAATTCAATTTGTAATACGGAGATTTATGTGAATTCTTTGAACATTTTTGAAAAGGCTGCAATTTTTATAATTTGTCAATTGGAAATGTATTTTCCTCCAACTTTTTTTGATATAATGGTGCATTTAATGATTCATCTGGTTCAAGAAATAAATCTTTGTGGACCTGTATATCTTCTTTGGATGTATCCTTTTGAAAGGTATATGAAAATATTAAAGGGGTATGTTAGAAATCTATATCGACCTAAAGCCTCCATTATTGAAAAGTATATTTCTGAGGAGGTAGCAGAGTTTAATACGAGCTACTTGGCTGTGGCTCAACACATAGGTTTGCCTCCATCTCGCCATGAACGAGTTAATAATGAGGGAAAGGGGATTCGCGGCTTGAAAGTCAAATCATTGTCATATGAACAGATGAAGAAGTTAGAATCATACATCTTGAATAACATAGCTGATGCTCAACCGTATATCACATTGCATATTAATGAGTTGAAACAATGTCATCCAAAGAAGAAAGAAATGTGGATTTTGAATGAGCACAATAGAACTTTTTTTTCATGGATTAAAAAGACTTTGCTTGGTAGATCAGATGTATCAGAGACATTAAAATGGATAGTGGGTGGTCCATGTTTAAATGTGATAACATGGTCCGGTTATGACATTAATGGTTATACATTTCATACAAAAGCTCAGGACAACAGAAGTGCAGTTCAGAATAGTGGTGTATTGGTGTTTGCAGAAGCAATGCATTTTTCGATTGCTAAGGAAAAAAACCCAATTTCTGCATCAAGTGCATATTATGGAGTGATTGAAGACATATGGGAGATTGATTACTTTAAAATTAAAGTTCCCATTTTTAACTGTAAATGGTTTAATGGTAACAATAGTGTCAGACATGATGAATTTGGAATGACACTTGTTAATCTGAATAGATTGGAAGACACAGCTGATTCCTTTATAATGGCAACACATGCAAAACAAATTTTCTATGTAGTAGATCAATCAGATATGCAGTGGGCTGTTGTTTTACAAGGGAAAAAACAATATGTTGGTGAGGATGAAGTTGATGAATATGCTGATTTATGTGAGATCCCTACTTCCATGGAAAGATTAACAGAACATAATGATGATCATGTTGAAGACATAGTTTGTGCCATAAGGAACGATCACGACGAAGGAATTTGGGAAAACAATCCATTTGTACATTCCTAAAATTACAGGTAACATATGTTTATTTCTTGTTTACATTTATTTTTTCCATAAATATTAGATATTGTAAGTTTTTTAATTATTAAAACATGTTTTAAAAAAAATAAGTATATGTTTTTGTTTTTTTTAAGCTTGTTTAGTTTACTTTATCATGTTTATAACCATTACATGAATTATATATCTATTATTTTTGTTCACTGACAATTACTTTACCATGTTTACCATGTTTACCAGGTTTACCATTTTTACCATGTTTACCATCTTTACCATCTTTACCATCTTTACCATTGTTTAACATGCTTACCATATTACCAATGTTTACTATTATGTAACTTAGTACACATTTCTATTTTCTGATTACAGTAGTATTAAAATATTTGAATTTGTATATTTTTGAATTGACGTTTGTTTTTTTGATGTGAAGGATAATGACAGATCATTCAGATGATCAACCACATGATTCTGGAGAGGAGCATATTGCTGGTCATACCTCTGGGGATGAACATTCACATGATCCTATTATGACAAAGAGTTCAAAGGTTGGTAAGCGTGGGTGCACAAGTTTACCAAAATTATCACTTGCCCATAAGCAGGATCAGAGGATAGTCATTGAGTTTGATGATGATGATATTCCTAGAGGTCCGAATGAAAAATATTTTAAGAGTTTTGTAGAAAATCAGGCTAAGAGCAAAGTAAGCATTCTGTATGATGATTGGAGAAGTGTGGATAAAGCGATTATCTCTCAGTTGTGGGAGCTGATTTTGGTAAGATCTTTTGTCATTGTTTGACTATTATTTTAATGTTTCTAGTATATATAATATGTTTAACCTCTTCTTTATCAGATGACATTTGATATTCCTGACACTGGAGGAGTCAGGAAGAAATGTTTATCGTTGGCTACCAGGAGATGGAGGTATTTCAAATCAACCCTCTCATCTGATTTCATTTATGGTCATAGGAGTCATGACAATCCATGTCATATATATCCTTTTATAGATGAAGACACATGGAGATTGTTTTTTGAAATTAGAAGAAAAGAGTCATTTCTACTAAGGGCAATGTAAAATTTTATAAACTTTCTTATATAAATGATTTTATTAATGTTTTGTTAATGATTTATTATTCTTAAATTACAGCAAACAAGGAAAGCTCATTATGAGATCCAATCTAAAAATGTATACCCTCATTGTTTATCTCGAGGAGGGTATGCATTATTGTAAGAACAAATAATGGAGGAAAAAATTCAACAACTAAGAGCTGAGTCTTCAAGATCTGGAGAGGTGGCCCCTCCATCCCCTCCATCTAGACATGAAAAATGGAAGAGAGCTCGGAAGGGAAAAAAGGGCAATATCTTTCGGAAGAATCGAGAATCATAGCTGAGAGGATTGTAAGATATCTATTTTATTTATTTAAGTTAACTATTTTCTTCATATAATTTCAATCATTACAGAAATGTTCAATTAATTAATATAGGACTGTCTTGAGGAGCAGAGTTCAGAGGGGACATTTACAACTACTGGGAGGGAAGATATTTTCTTTGCAGCATTGGGAAGGCCCGAACATCCTAGTCGTGTAAGAGGATATCTGGCAGGTGTATTGGTAAGAAAAGTGTTTCCATGTTCTTCAACTTCTAAAATTGAGGGGGTTTATAAAAAAATAGAATCCTTGGAGGCTGAAGTTCATAATATTAATGCGATGATGGAGGACAATATTAGAGAGTCGGTGCAGTCTATGTTTGCAGAAATTCAAAGACAATTTCAGACTGCAGCTCCCACTCCTCCACCTCCCCCTACAGACCCCATTATTTATCCTCCACCTCCGCCAGTAGCTCCCACTCCCCCACCTTAGCCTGCGGACCCCATTTTTTATCATACACCTCCGCCGCAGCTTCCTACTTATTTCGAGTTGTATGTTGATGATTCTCAACATCATATAGTAGCATATGGGTTGGTATATTGTATAGGAGATACAGTTCATCATAAACAATTAGAGGTAGATAATCAGAGGGTCACTGTACAGGATATTATAGATAGATCAGCTAGAGTACCAATACCTACAGATGAGGTGGCGACAGTTGGACAGAGTATCGGCCGTTTTTTAATTTGGCCATCCAGACTTCTTCGACTCATTACCATAGAGGTATGAATGTTATATCTTTTATTTTATTTTTTTATTAAAGTTGTTTTATCATTTGAAAACTAATATATTTTTCAATTTTTTTTACAGGAATACTTCAAAGGTAAAGAAATACAGTATAGACAACAACAAAGACAAATGGATATGACATCAGATACAGATTCAAATGGTCTTGACAGATTATCAAGATATTCACATTTGTTGTCGGGTTATTATGAGTTTCCAATGGAAGCTCATGTTTGTGGACGTGAAATAAGAGTAGGGATTATAAAAACTGATATCATGGAGCTTGTTACTGGAGATAAGTTGGGCATCAACGTGGTGCAAATTTTTTCCATGTAAGTCTTAACACCTTTTCCCTACGTTATATTTATTAAAAATGTATACTTATGTATGTTTTGTATTAGGTATCTTTATAAAATTTGTGAGAGGAATGAGCTGACCGAAGTATATGGATTCATGGACCCTCAATTGATTTCCCCTGAAGCATGTGCATTGAATGAGGAACAAAGAATAGTTTATATTGCTGAAAGATTTGAAAATAATATAATCACACAATGTTGGATGATGCCTTTTTGTGAGAGGTATGAAACACATTTCTCTCAAAGAGTTAATTATCTTTTAACATAAAAACCACTAACGTCAAATTTCCTTTTATCAGTGATCATTGGATGTTAGGGGTTTTTTTCCCAAGGGAGAAATACCTTTATTGGATATGCTCTGTCCATGGTGATGTGCGGGATAGTTTTAAAAATATATTGGAAAAGTAAGTTTCAATTTCTCAATAGTTTTATATATTATAATGGATTTTAAATTTACCCCATTCGTATTATTTTCTAACAGTGCATGGGCCTAATTTCGAGAAAACACAAAGAAAAGAGGTGCAAAGATCAAATATGTAAATGCGAAGGTAAATATCCATTTATAATTTGTACTTTTTGATTTATTACATAAAAATAATATATTGTATTTACACTCATTCAAACAGAATTGTCATGAACAACAAGGCCTCATCGAATGCGGATATTATATGTTAAGATTTATATATGAAATAATAACAGCTGGGACTGTTGTGAATTTTGACCTGGTATGATTTCCTCTTAAACTTTGCTATAATATTTCAATTTGATTTATTCATTATACATGTTAACTAATTTCTTTTTCATTTGTAGCTTTTTGATGACCCTAAACCCTATACTGCTGAAGACATCAAACACTTACAAGTGGAGTGGTCAAATTATTTTACAGGTTTGATTGAATTTTAGTTGTTTGTAATGTAAAATGTAATTTTGAATATTGTCATTGTAATTTTGTATTTGGTAGTTGTTTAGGTTGGATTTAGTTTTTTTTGAAGTTGACAGTGTAAGTTTTGAATGTTATATAAGTGAATGTTTAATTTTGCTCTGCTTCTTATTTTGGTTTACTTATGATGGTTTTTCTGGTATGGATTTGGGTCTGTGGGAGAGGGGTTCCAAGGGTGTGGGGGTGTGTTCAGTGGGGTTGGGGGTGTCCAGCGGTCTGGGAGGGCTGTCCGGTGGGGTGGGGGGACAGTCCAGGGGGGTGGCAGGGCTGTCCAGGGGTCTGGGAAGGCGGTCTAGGGGTGTGGGAGTGTTGTCCAGGGGTGGGGGGGTATACATGAGGGTGGGGGGGTTGTCCAGGGGTGTGGGGGGTTGTCAAGTGGGGTGAGGGGGTGAGGGGGTGCTGTTCAGGCGGGTGGGGGGTTGTCGAGGGGTGTTTGGGGCTGTCCGGGGGTCGGGGGGAAGTCCAAGAGTGTGGTGGGGGCTCCAATGGGGTGGGGGAGGGCTGTCCAAGGGGTATACATGAGGGTGGGAGCTCCAATGGGGTGGGGGAGGGCTGTCCAGGGGGTATACATGAGGGTGCGGGCTCCAATGGGGTGGGGGAGGGCTGTCCATGGGGTATACATGAGGGTGGGGGATGTCTAGGGGTAAGTTTTATATGTTATCAATGTACCTGCTTAATTTTGATCTACTACTGTTTTTGTGGTATGATTTCTTGATTTGTTTTCTGGTTGATTCTGGTGGAGAGCAGATGACTGCATTCAATTTTTTAAAAAAAATGGGTTTATCACGTCGGTTATTTAATAACTGACGTGATAAAAGGCCTAGGAAATGGTTTATCACGCCGTTTATTTAATAACCGACGTGATAAAAGGCCTGGAAAATGGTTTATCACGTCTTTTATTTAATAACTGACGTGATAAAAGGCATGGAAAATGGTTTATCACGTCGGTTATTTAATAACAAACGTGATAAACCACCTCCCCCCAGTTTATCACATCGGTTATTAAATAACCGACGTGATAAACCCCCCTCCCCCGGTTTATCACGTCGGTTATTAAAAAACCGACATGATAAACCCCCCGCCCCCCGGTTTATCACGTCGGTTCTTTCATAACTGACGTGATAGACCATTTCACCGTCCTTTTATCACGTCAGTTTTTTAAGAACCGACGTGATAAACCATTTTACAGGCCTTTTATCACGTCGGTTGTTAAATAACCGACGTGATAAACCCTTCCCATTTTATTTATCACGTCGGTTCTAAAATAACCGACGTCATAAACATCGCGATTTCATGTTTTTGACATCGGTTTTTAAATAACTGACGTCAAAAATGTTATTTATAACGTCGACTGTATTAACGTCGGCTAGAAACCGACGTAAAAAATGAAAAATAACCGACGTAAAAAAAGTTTTATGCACTAGTGATAAAAGCGATTTTCCTTATAAAAGCGATTTTCCTTATAAAAGCAATTTTCCTTATAAAAGGGATTTTCCTTATAAAATCAATTTTCCTTAAAGATAAGGTGTTTGTGATTTTCAAAATAAGAAGGAATGGAAAATTAATAAGGAAAACCTTATTGACTCAACAACAGGTGAATACACAGATCACCCTCCATCTGAAATAGTCGCTGCTCATCTTGCTCTTGATGAGAGTGGGCCTCCTCCTAGTAATTCCATTGAGGAGTGTCCCTTTGGTAGAAATGAAAACGATGGCACTAAGGTAGTGGCAATCAAGATCACTATATATAACCCCAATAAGGACACCCAGTAGGTCGCATATGGTTCTGGTTTGTTAGTACATGACTCAAATGGTGAATCAAGATCTGATGCACATAAAACTAAGTTTTAAGAGGAGATCTAGAAATTGTATCTCTCATTGGAAATCTCAGAGAAGTGGGATAATATCTTTGATGATGAAAAATAAATGTACAACATCACTCTGATGCCTATGGAATATGATGTATAACTCATAGAGGATGGAAAAAATATGCATGAACATAATGTTACTGTCAATTCTCCTTCAGCAGAAAAATATCCACATTAATTTCAAGCCCCTATTTCTTCAATATTATCTCTTCCATTTAATGATGTGCAAGTTGTGCAGCCATTGAATGACATTCATAAAGCGATAGAAGTGGATAAGGATAATTCAAGTGCGAAGGTCAAGGAACACTCTCTGGATGTGTCTGAGAAGGATGACCTAGAAGGGGCTCGACAACATGCATAGTCATAGAGACAAGGATTTCATCCTAAAACTAATGGAAGAGGATGTGGCCATGATGAATGGGATGAGAAGGATCAAATATATTATAATAGAGGTTGTGGAGGTCGTGGGTGAGGACATGACCGAGAGCTCACTTTGGACCAACAAAAGCTTAAGGAGAAGTACATGGCGCTCTTCAAGAAAAAGAATTCACATTCAGAATGGGAAACCACTGATGCTGATGATGACTTGAATCATGTGTTTTTGAATGACCTCGTTGTGTAACCACTTTTATATTTTTCTTGTCTTTATCAGCTTTCTTTTTTTAATAATTTTTTTAGAAGGAGGCTTACCTGCCTCCTGAACCTTTTGTCTATAGAAATATTTTTAAGTATATTTATTTATAATTATAATTATAAATAGATAAATATATATTTTAATAATAATAAAATTAAAATAAATATATTTAAATAATAAATATATTTATTAAAATTTTATAAATATATATATGTTTATATTAATAAATATATATAAATATATAGAAATATAAAAATATATTTATAATTATATACAAATATTTATAAAATTATAATAAATGTATTTAAATAATAAATATATTTATTATATTTATAATTTGATAATTATATAATTATATATAATTATATAAATATATTTATAAACAAATTAAAATATTTAAAAATATATAGAGATATTTTTAAATATATTTATTTGTAATTAGAATTATAAATAAATATATATATTTTTAAGATTAGATCTTTATTAGTGATTTTTTAGTGCAGATAAAGGGGTATATTTATTATTGCTAAAAAAGAACTGATAAAGAGTAGTTTTATCATTGCTTTCTGTTTTAGCGTTGATGAAACTACTATTTATCAGTGATTTTTTGAAAGATCTGATAAAAGCCTTATAGGTTATTATAAAAAACCCTAATAGATTCACCCCCTCTCACACATTCAAGATCTTATGGAATTGTACTGCTATCGCCACCGCTCTCCCTGTCGTCACTTTCTACCATTGTTGTCACTCCCTACCATCACTGTCACTCCCTCATAAAACCATACCCACACAGAACTGAACCCTCACGAAACCGAAACCTCACTGCTCTTCATCAATAAATTTATCCTCTTAAGATATAAGGTGTGAGATTACTTATTCTCATATTTTTTTCTCCGGCGAATATCTTTACAACATGCACACAATTTTCTAGGGTTGATGCACATTGCCTCTATTTCATTCATTTTCCTTGGTGCATGGTTTTCCATTTTTATTTTCTAGCTATATTTTATAATTGTTTATTTAATATTTGATAAAATAATAAGACATAATTTTAAATATTATTTTCTCATTTCACTTTTAGTATCAAAATTTTTTAATGCTTTTTTTAACTTTTTTTTATTTAATCAATGTTATTTTGGCTTCTATGAATCTTATAGTTGTATTTACTTGTTATGAATCATTGTAAAAATGTTTATTGGTGTTCTACGATGCCTTTTTTCAATTGGAAATATGTCTTATTATTTTTATAAATTGGAACTCAATATCAATATTATTTATTATATATATTTTTTGTTTCTATTAAAATATTATATTTAAAATTGTGCAATTATTATTTTTTATATTTTTGAAAACATTTATATAAACCATATGGAAATAAAACATTATTTTGGATCTTTTATTACAATAATAATTTTTTTAAATATCTTATGAAATAACATTTTACAAAAAAATGCATTAAAATTTTGACATGAAACAATGAATTTTCAACCAATGAAGTGCATAATTTTTTTTAATAGTATATGTTTTAAAGAGGTAAAAATAATGAAAATATATTCAGTAGTTCAACCTAGGGTTTATATCTCTAGTTTAGATCAATTACTCGAGTTTGAGGGAGTTTCCGATGATGATTGGGTCCTTTTTGGATACTTTAGAAGATTTCATCCTATAACCTGTTTGTATACCCTAGATATTGACTTCATTACATGTCACCATTACTAGTATTTCATTTTAAATCACTTATTCAATCACTTATTAAGTGTTTTTTTGTGAGTGTTTCCATATTATTAAGTGATATTGAAATACTTTTTTAAAAAATTCATCAAGGAAAAGATTATATAAGTGGTAAATGGTATAAAATAAGTGATATAAAACAATTCCAAGAAATACTTCCCACTAAAAAGGCAATTGATGAAATTTGTTTCATTTGATAACACTTAAAAGAGTTCCTACCTCTCATTACTCTTGATGAAGTGATATGAGAAAAATGGGACGTTTGTTTTGTTTAAAAAAACACTTGCATTTAATTTTTTAAAAAATTAAATAAGTGGTAGGAAATCATTATTTTCAGTAAATAATTTTGAATTCATAAAGGGGTGAAAATAATTTTAATTAGTATTTTTAAATGCATATTTTGGCTATACTTGATGTAATTATACAACATTTATCACTTATAATAGTAGTTTTAAAAAAAATGATAGTTTTTTGTTTTTAAAAATAACATTTATAATTAAATTCATGAAGAAAATCATTCAAATCATTCACTTTTTTTATATTTATTGACTTCTATAATTGTTATTTTAAGACGAAAGAAATTTTTTTCTGTGAGTTAGCTAAACATGTTACATCATTTAAAACCTAGTTTAGTTGTTTTTAAGGATTTTCACAACCTCTTTGTTTAAGATTTTCATCAAGAAAAATGTCTTTGATTGAAAAAATAAATTGTTTTAAATTATTGTTTATTTTTTCGTTTATTTTTTTAGAAAAAATGATTTTTTACATTTCAAATATTTATGTTGATTATCTTTTCTTCCATAAAAAATTATTATATTTTTAAAACTAATTTTTCAATTGAAACTATTGTGTTTTTTTATAATTTAGACAATTTTTTCGATTTTTTTGATCATTTTTTATACTTTACTAAATTTAATTGGTCTTTTAAATTGAAAAAAGTGAGTTTCATGAATAAAATTGTTTTAGTATTAGGAAAAAATTATTTTATTTTATAATAATGTAATAAAACTTATGAATTTACAAAATGTAGAAACGTTGACAAACATGGTTGTGATGACCAAGAATCTGAGAACCATTTTTTTTAATCCTCTTACCACAAGAATGTCCCACATATGATAATGATTTCCAAAAAATCTAAAACCAACCACTCACATCCAGATTTAATTATATTTTAAAATATTAGGCGAAGAAACCATGCCACATGAATAATGTTTAAACTCTATTTATAAAGATGAATATCAAGATAAAAAAATCAAGATAAATATGAAATAAATAATCTAAACTAAATTGAAAATACATATGACAAATCAATTCAAATAGACTAATCTTATATAGATCCATACCCTCGTTATATAAGAATTATAAAACTATATTTCAAACTGTATCATACTCTATCTCATTTTACTAATTTAAAAAAATTAAAACTTGAGATGATAAACTTCCTTCAAAGATGATTTTACTAACACATAAAAACTTAAAATTTATATGATTCCAAAACTATTGTAAAATATGTTCTTATTTTAGTTTTATGGATTTCATGGTCTTCCCAGACATGAAAAAAGATATTTTTAAAAATGGATATCTCAAAAATGATATATAGAAAAAATCATTTGGAAAAGGATGCATGTGCAAGATTGTTTGGATAATGATATAATAAAATTAACATCTGAAATAAAACATAATATCATCAAAGACCATGTTAGATAACTTTTTAGAAAATAGGTATGAAAATCATAGGAGCAACAAAGGGGCATTTGAAAGCAATGAAATTGGAGGGTGGTATGATGGTATATTTATAAGGTTTCTAAGCTCTGATACCATGTAGAAAAAAATGACTAAAAAATGTTATTCCTTAATAAGGTCGAAACATTATTTGTAAAAATAGATAACGAGATATAAGACTTGAGATAGATATAAAATTAAAAATTCAAACTAATTGGAAAGTTATATGATTGACCTATTAAAAAGTGGTCATATATAGATCATAATAATAATTATTTAATCAACCTAATAGATCGGTAACACAAACTCCTTATGAAATTAATCCTAAAACTTATAATTTATATTAATTAATAATAACCCCACTATATTTTAAACTTTATTGGTTCAGTAGTTAAAATTACCTCCCACGCACTAAAACATAAACCTTCTACCAAGATAACCATTGAGTCTTCACCAACAAGAATATACCACCATCAAAAGGTGAATTAATGTTTAACCCCATTGTAACTCCTAAACCGACTTTTCATCCAATATCACCTCAATGGTTTAAATTAGGGGAGTCCACCACAACTAAATATTCACTTTGATTTTTTGTTATCTTCTAGGGGTTAATATCAATGAAAATGTGTGGAATGATGGTATGAGAAACTATGTTAGTTATTCAGTTGGCGAAAAGGTATAAACCAATATAATTAGTAATAAGACTAATGATTGTTGGGTTTGAGAACGTTAGAGGTAAGCCTTGAAGCCTTAACAAAATCATGGAGAGGAAGGAGGGTCTTGCTTCATATTTAAGACAACATAATATATGAATCAATATAAAATGGATGAATCCACTACCCATATTATAACACCCATTTTTAATAATAATTTTAATGAAATATTTTATTCATAAAAATAATTGTTAAATTTTTAATTTTTAATTTTAATTAAAACACTAATTTAGTATCTATATTTATAAATGAAATAGGATGAGTGATATCTATATTTTTAAATGAAAACATGTGTAAGGAAAAAGGGTGATATATATTTATATGATTATGTTAACTTTTAGAGACCTCCTAGATACAAAAAATCTCACCTCATACATAATATATATTGATAATAACACCATTAAATGGTCTTGTCACTAACTCCATACAAACCATAAAATATCCATCATGACTTCACTCCCTCAACCTTGTCCTGATAGGAAGCTAAGCACCACTAAAGTTTATTATAGAAAAAAATTCTTTTTCCTGGAGTAATTGAAGGCTTTATTTGAATGTTGTAACTGCAATGGATGTCTCATCATGAGCGTATGTAAGACCATCTAGTCAAGCCTTCTCATGGTCTCACCAATAAAGGATCCCAATGTGGGGATCATACTCTGACAGCTCCTTTTTTTCAACTTTATATATTAAACTAAGAAATTTTATCAGGTGCATCGCCAACTCCCCAACCTGATAACATTTATATTTAATGAGACAACTATCATCCTCATTATCTTCATCTCTCTAATATCTATTATGGAATTGATTCATCCCCCATATATTTTGTACATGAACCTATATTTCTTGAACTACCCTGAGTAGTAGTCATCCCATACTAGGTACCGATGCTCATTGTGTATGGACTCATAGGATAACACCTACCACCAGTGGAGTAATTATTTTCTTAAATTCAATTACCCATTTCCTTGAAAGTGTGCTAAAAATATTTGAAACATTCAATTGTTGGGTTCCCCTTATTTGAAAGGACCTTTTTGTGTATTTTTTTATATATAAATATTACCAAATTAAATATGATGGAAATTAATAGAAAATGGATTGATTCCAATCATATTACAAAAGATAATAAAAATGGGGTGGAAGAGTTCATAAATTTTGTAAAAGATCATGCATGTAACCCTTCTCTGATCCTTTTTCCATGTTTATGGTGTTTTTATTCAAGACTAATTAGTCTAGAGGAGTTGGTAGAACACTTGATTATTCATGGAATAGATAAAAGTTATAAATTTAGGTCTAAACATAGGGAAAAGGTGAATGTATCTAGTTACCTGGACAACACTATGTTTTATGGATCATCTAATATGATTACAAGTGTAGAAAATAAAGAACATATCAAGAATGTGATTACAGCTGTGAATGATGATGGATTTAGTATTGAAGAAATGAAAATAAAATTTGAATATGAACTTCATGATTTCCTAAAATTGTCCGAGAAGTTAAATAGTTGTGCAAAGATTCCATTGTATTCTGGTTGTACTAAATATAAAATATTTCCAGCCGTACTAAAGCTGTATAATTTAAAATCTGGAAACAGATGGAGTGATTCCATTTTACTGAACTACTTTCTCTCTTGAATGATATACTCCCAGAAGATATCTTCCTGTCCAAACATATGATTCTAAATTAATGCTACATTTAATGAGTATGATCTATAAAAGAGTTAATTTCTATCCAAATTACTTTATACTATTTCTCATGGACCACAAATCACTTAAATAATTCCCAAATTGTGGTGATTCTCAATACATGGAAGATTAATCGGGTACTAAAAAATTTGTATGGTAATTTCTAATCATTACAATGTTTAGGCACCTATATAGAAGTGAGGAGGCTGTAAGGAAATTGACGTGGCAAATAGATACATGAAATAAAGATGGGAAACTTAATCACCCACTAGAATATCCTCTTTGGAGGATAATTTATCTTGAGTTTATTGAATTTGTAAATGATATAAGAAACCTTAGTCTTGCACTATCTATAGATGGAGTGAATCCTTTCAGTTTCAAAGAAAAACTCATAGTTCATGGATGGTTTTGTTGGTAAATTATAACATTCCATTTAGGTTATTCATGAAATAAAAATACATTATGTTATCTAGGATTATTTCAGGAAAAAAATACCTGGTAATGATATTGATGTCTATTTGGATCTATTGATCGAAGATTTGAAATTATTGTGGGATTTAGGTATTATGTTGTTTGATGCTTATAGAAATGAATATTTCATTTTGAGAGCAATGTTTTATGGGATGATAAATGACTTTCCTACTTATGGAAGTTTTTCAAGATATAACAGTAATGGAACTCAAGGGTTTCCCATTTGTGAACAAGCTACACAATCAATTAGGCTGAAACATTCCTTAAAAACTATATTTCTAAGACATCATAGATTTCTACCCCAATGACATAAACATTGATCTTGGATGAAATAATTTTACATGATTTCATAAGAACGTACAACACCATCTCCACTAATAATTGATCAACTTTTTGAGAAAGTAAAATATATGGACACTTCTTTTGGTAAACCTTTATCGAAAAACCATACAAAAACTAGTTGAAAAAAGAGATCATTTTTTTGAATCACCATACTTGAATTATATTTATGTTAGTAATTTTCTTGATGTTATGCATCTTGAAAAAATGTATGTGATAGTGTCATTGGAACATTAATAAATTCACTAAAAAGTATGTAATAAAGGATATGTTGGAAATGATTCACATGGGAATACGAGAAGAGTTGGAGCTAGTGAAGGGAGAAAAATAGAATTTTCTTCCTCCAACTTCTTACTCTAAAAAACCGAAGGCCTTGGAGTTTTATTTATTTTTGGATAATCCCACTTTTAAGGGTTGAGGGGGAACCCTTACATGGACCCTAGTCCCAAGGCACAATGCCCATACATGGCCCAAAGACCCAGAGGCACAATTTCTTTTACATGACCATCAAGACCCAATACCTAACTACACTTAATGCTTCCCCTCCCCAATATATTCATCTTTTAAGGTGTGCCTAGATCCCCACCTCACATGGTTGATTAATTAGCATTTCCCTATGAAAATCGGTATGGTGCCTGATATAGATAGAAATTGCAATACCCTTTCATTCATCCAATCCGCTTAGCTCTACTTTGGTGGATGTTACTTTCATTGAATCCAATTCTGGGATTGATCCTATGTTTTTTTCCTAGGATGCTTCTTGGTATCTATGGATCAAAGTCCATTGGTGGGCCAAAGGCCTTGTGGCCTAAAGGACATTGGTGTCCTGAAGTCCCTATGGCCCGAAGGCCTTAGGTGAATCAAAGTCTCAAATTAGATGAATAGTTCTGGCTAATACTGTATCGCCTAATAACTTCTACAATACTGTTATAGTAACCCAAAAATTCACCACCCCCCAGATTTGATCCTGGTTCTTTCGGATGTGAAGAAAGAGAGTATACTACTCAGGTACAAGCTCATTAGATCCTCCAGTTTCTTACACTCTTTCCATATAAGAGAGATATATGTTTTGAAACTTATTGATTGATTTAATGGTTTTATAGGGGTATTCATAAAATATTTATAATATCATGTCAATGACTAATTTAAATTTAAAGGGTCTAAAATCACATGACTATCATGTTATGATGCAAGATCTAGTCTTGTAGATTTATGTTGAATTTTCCCCAAGAATTTTCATCATACATTAACCAAACTCTATTTCTTTTTCAAAGATATATATAGAAATTTTATAAACCCGATGAAATTTACAACTATGGAAAAGGAAATTGTCATAATATTATGTGAATTGGAAATGTTCTTACCACCATCATTCTTCAATATTAGGGTTCAATTGATGGTTCACTTTGCTTGAGAGATTAAACTATGTGGTGTTGTACATTATAGTGGATGTAACCCATTGAACGGTATATGAAAATTTTGAAAGGGTATGTCAAAAATCAAAGTCAGCCATAGGGTTGTATTTCAGAGTGATATAATTTTGAGGAAGCTATTGAATTCTGTACCGACTACCTATCTAGTGTGGAAAGCATTGGTCTACCAAAATCTCATCACAATGGGTGGCTTGTGGGTGAAGGAATTTCTGGAATAGATGTTGTTACAAGCACTGTTATAGATTGGGAACAATCCCACCTTTATGGTTTTCATAATAGTTTATAGGTTTTCCCATATGTTGAAACCCTTAAAGAAATTCTTATGAATTTTAATCCATTAAGGGTTGAAAGCTAGATATCAAATACACATAATAAAAAATTTATAGGATGGTTTCGAGACCATATTTTTAAATATTTATATGAAAATATGGATTCAATTTCATAAAAAAAATTATTGATAACCATAGGACCAAGTGTGTATGTATTATCTTATTTTTTTAATGTAATTAATGGTTATACATTATATACAAGTGAACATGATAAAGGCAATACCGTGAAAAATAGTGGAGTCACACTTATGGATAAAGAAATACATTTATTTGTTACTAAGGACATAAATCCAATTTATGTGAATATGACATAATTTGGAATCATCAAACAAATATGACAGTTGTATTATACAATATTACAAGTGCCTACATTTCAATACAAGTGGGTTGAAAATAGAAGTGTTGATAAAATAAATGAATTTAGATTCATGAAAGCAAATTTCAATAAGTAATGTTACAAAGACAAAGCATTTATAATGAAATCATAGGTACTACAAGTATTTTATGTTCCAAATCCCACAAACCGAAAGTGGTTAGTTGTTCTGTTATCGACTAAAACCACTAAAGTGTTAGATGAAAATTCAACTATTGATGCCCATTTTATTGGGATGTCATAATCATTCCACAGTAGTGCCAATGTATATGGGGTATTGTAAGTTAGAGGAGACAACAATGAATGGATTTTTATACTATTTATAGTAGTAAAATCCATTCAACCTTTAAAAAAAGAAAAATAGAGTTCAATAATCAAGTTATATTTTATTGTAATATACATTAAATTATCTCATATTATTATTTTTTCATTGCTGCATTTCCATAGTCTAAATTATATGGTCAACCACTTCTGTAAATAATGACTTTAGGATGTTTTGATGCTCCAAATCCTAAGGAATAACATGTTTCTCCACCTGCTATTGCTCCTAATATAGAGAAACAAAAACCTTCTGCGCATTCCAATGCTACTAATCTAGTGGAAAAACATATTAATGATTTTGAAACTGAGGAAATGGTAGATAATGAACAACTGATGTTGCTGAAGAAAAGGATAATCATATAATAACAATGTTAGAAAAAATATAAATGCGAGAAATAAAGGAATGAAATTCAAGGTCAGATGGAATGAAAACAACCAGCCTGTTAATCCCAACAAGGCCATGTTCAATATTTTTATTGGTCTCACCACTCAGAAAAACATACTAATTGAAGTAGATTCATGGAACCATGTTTTACACACAGTTATGAAAATTATTTTGGAGGATATTAGGGTAACATTATAATATCCTTTCTATATTTTACTAAAAAAAATTAAACATTGACTTAGTATTCATTATCCCTTGCAGAGTGCATTTATAGTAGGTGAATCCTAAAAGAAATTTTCATTAATTCTTATTGGAAAGTCTCATAAAGAATTTCACACAATTCTAGCAAAGTTTCCTATCAATTATGCTAAAGGGAAAGTAAACCTACACCCACCGCATATGTATTCACGCATTATAAGATAAGAAAGTGGGATAGATTTATTGGTCTTCATGAGGGGACATCTTTTAAGGTACATTATGGATGGTAATAAAAAAATTTAAAATAGGTTTATTAATCAATTTGATTAATAATTTATAATTTATGAAACAACAACTATGCGCTGAAAATAAGAAGCAAGAGGAAAGACTAATGCACTCTACCATAATTCAAGGATAGGGTAAACTTTACCTGAAAAAATTAGTACGTGTTTAAATCTACCATAATACTTTTATGTGACATGAAACAACAATATAATTATGTTCCTATATTTATATACAGATTGATAAATCCAAATCCAAAAAAACTTCCATATCACATCATGTTCTATGGAAGGAGGTACATGAAAATAGATATGAGATACTAATTGATGAAATCACACAAAAAGTGTGGGAATCTTTTTTAAGTAGGGAAAAATAATTTTTTATTATTTAAATTTCCATTAAATAACAATGATTACTTATTTTCATATATTTTTTATCAGACTTAGACACATGAATCATCATCAGATATACCAGATGAACAAATAATATCAGTGGCCTTAAGTATCTAGAATAGTATGGTCGTGTCATAGGTGTTGGTTTTGGGGTGACACCCTAAAAATATTTTGAGAAAATAAAATAACATGGGGATAAAGATAAAAAAAATTCAAGAGATACTGGCATGATAAGTTTCTCATAAAGAAAAATTTCATTGGCAGTCTCAGTTGCAAGAAAATGTTATGGAGGGAAGAATAGAGAAGAAGAAACTCAAGAACAACCATTGTTTGATGACCCCTACCCCACCATCATTAAGGCAATCCATTCTCCTCAAAGAGCTATCATATATGAGGTAATCAACATTTTCATAATTTTTTATGTGAAATTTGAATCAAGAAAACATTAATACCTTTCTTTTACTCATATTCTACAGGGTGAAAATTATTTGGATTTATATATATCAATACCCAACACTCACCTTTTTGTGAGGGCTATAGTGTACAATATCCAAGAAGATACTCTACACAAAATAAATCTTCCAACAGGTCATGTGAGAGTGAGGATTAGCGTAGCTCGTGAGCCGAGCACCGAGATACCTATTTCACTTGATAATGAAGATATTTATATGGTCAGTAATGCTATAGGAACTTTCATATCATGGCCATAAAATCATTTCAAAAAACATTTTTACAAGGAGGTATTCATTTATAATTTATTCTTCATGAAAAACATTTATCAATTGATGAAAAAAAGTCTGAAACAATAAATATTATTATATATGGAAAAAGAGAAGGGGTGAAATGAATGGTAAAATCAAAATGATCTAAAGAATAAACTAAACAATCAAAAACATCTTCAAAAAGAACCTTTACCCCACTCGTTAAATATCTGCATTTACTAACATTGAAGGTTCATGAAGATACAAGGTTACAAAGAGGTAGAAACCAAATAAATGATTTTGAATAAAAATGTATGGATAGTCCATTATAGACTTTATTTCTCTTGAGAATATAAATGAAATCCTCAAGTATGAATGTCTTAGAGTCTCAGTTGTAAAAGTATACATGAGGTGTGTTTTCATGATTTGTTTTTCCAAAAGATGATATAATATATTAATTGTGACTAAATAAAATTCATATTTTTTATAGGTGTCTATATTAATTTTATTTTAAGTGAATACCCTACGAACATAAATATGGATTTATTAGTCCTAACATCACTTCTACTGACAAAACCAAAATGGAATCGGCTAAAATTGATGAAATAGAGGCAAAAATGGCTGCATCGTTTAGAATAAATCTTACAGATGAAAGACGCTTATTGTTACCAACGAAAAAGGGGTAAAACACTACAATTTAATCATATAAAATACATTTTCATTCCTTTCATTGCATATTCATTTTTATTTTATAGGAAATATTGGGTACTCATTACGGTCAATTTGGATACTCTGATGATTTATTTCCCAGATTCACTACATGGACACCCAACAAAATAACCACACGTGATGTTGTTTTTCAATTTGTAATAAACTACGTCCAATTTTTTAGAAGTCAAATTCTAGCTATATATTTTATATTATATTTTATTGAGAATTCTATTATGATAGGGAGGTGTTTAATTATCATGAAAATCAGGGCATGAGGATAGTCCATCTTTACAAGGATCTTGTCAACTTCTACAAGTGGATAATTATTAGGGTATATATGATAATATTTCACAATAAAAACACATATCAAAACAAATTACTTATTTTTATCAATGTTTATTCTATTTCTGAAACAAACTAAGGGAAAAGATTATGGTTATTATGTTTTTAAATTTATGATAGATATCTTATACCATCAAAAAATTTGCATCCCCGAAGAGGTGTTTTTGAAGATAATTACTATTTCATTTAAAATATTCATCAATGATATGTGTATTTATATTTTTCTAGTACTACCATGACTATATAAAGTCCTTAAATTCCCAATATGAAATAGATTTTTTTTAGATTCAACTGGGCAACGTAGCTGATATCATAATTTACACATATATCATGAATATGTGACTTCTAACTACACATTTAGTTTATTTTCTCATTATTATTATTCCTTTTTAGTTAATTTCATCGTAATTTTTATATGATACTTATTTTTTAAAAAATTTACATAGATCATGAAGAAATTAATTTGTTAACAAATATTATTCACTCTTTTACTATGATCATGCACTGTAGAATAAAAATACATGGTGGAATCAACCATACCGTAATCCGAGACAAGATATACTTAGTATGACTCAAATTGTGTGTTTTCAGTTGACAATTTACATTTTATTAATGTATTGTTTCATATTCATGTTTAATTTATTTCTTTATAGTATTACTATCACAATAATTTTTTTCTTATACTGGTGGATTCTTTTGGGAAGTCATATTTTTCTTTCAACTATCTGCAACAAACCAAAAAAGAGAGAGCATGTTGTATTTAGTTAATTTCCTCAACATTTCTTCAATTTATATCAGATTGTTACATGTAGAAATTAACCAAACCTCAATCAAACACACGGTCTGATAGGTATGAGTCCAAGTCTTTATTTTTATTTAAAATTGACATTAATTTTAGTAAAAAACACAAGTGACATGCTCAAAACTGAGCAAACACATTTGGATTATTTTGATAGTTTCGAAAAATGATCCATAAATAATTTTTAATATATAAGGATCATATTCACCACAATACGATGGATGGTGTGACTGGTATGAATACAAGTATGTATTTTTATTTAAATTTGACATTTTTTAGTAAAAAAGGAAACAAATATACTCAAAATAGAGAAAACACATTTGGATTGTTTTGATAATTTAGAAAAAAAAATTCTTAAGTCGTTTTTTGACTTGTAGGAATCACACAAACCTCAATATAATGCATGATGTGACCATTATGACTCCAAATGTGTCTTTTTTATTTAAAACATTCATTAATTTTTGTAAAAAAGACAACTGACATAATCAAAACTGAGAAAATGCTTTCAGATTGTTTTGATACTTCAGGAAAATGATCCATATGTTATTTTTGATGTGTAAGAATCAGAAGCATCACAATCTGTTACATGTTGTTCTTAGTATAAATCAAACTTGTTGCTATTAGTTTGAAATTGACATTTTAGTTCAAAAAGTGTGTCACTACTGAAAACTAAGAAAACGAGATTAGATTATCTTGATAATTTAGAAAAATGACTCATAAGTTATTTTTGGCATATTGGAATTAGTCTCATGTCAAACCCATAGATGATGTGATCAGTATGACTCAAAGTGCATGTTTCTAGTTTGAAATGTAATTTTAGTAAGAAACATAATTCACATACTCAAAACCAAGAAAACACATTCAATTTTTTTGATAATTTAGGGAAACAATCCATAAGTCATTTTTGACATCTAGGAATAAACTAAACCTCAATACAACACACAGTGTTAATATTATGACTCAAAGTGTGTATTTTTATTTAAAATTGAAATTAATTTTAATACAAAGGACAAGTGTCATACTCAAAACAGAGAAAATGCCTTCGAATTGTTTTGATAATTTTATGAAAAAGAATCCATTAGTCATTTTTTATTTGTAGGAATCTACCAAACCTCAAAATGAAGCACGGTATGACCGAAATGACTCCAACCTTGTCTTTTTTATTTAAAATTGACATTAATTTTAGTAAAAAAGATCAGGGAAATACTCAAGACTGATCAAATGCATTTTTCTTGTTTTTATTTTTTAAGAAAATGATTCATAAGTCATTTTTTACATGTAGGAATCATCCATATATCAGTATGATTCATAGTGTGACTGATATGACTCCAAGTGTATCTTTTTATTTAAAAATGACATTAATTTTAGTATAAAGGATAGATAACAAAATAAAAACTAAGAAAATGCATTCATATTATATTTATACTCTTGTAAAAAATGATCCATAAGTCATTTATGATGTATAGAAATCACCCTCACCTCATTTTGATGCACAGTATGACCAGTATGACTATAAGTGTGAATTTTTATTAAAAATTGACATTAACATTAGTAAAAAGGAAATTTAAATACTTAAAACCTATAAAATTCATTCATATTATTTTGATACATTAGATAAATGGCCCATAAGTCATTTTTGACATGTAGGAATCACCTTCACCTCATTCCAATGCATGGTGTGAATGGTTTGACTCCAAGTATGTCTTTTTATTTAAAATTGACATTAATTTTAGAAAAAAAGAAACTAACATACTGATTACTGATAAAAAAATTATATTTTTTGATATTTCAGGAAAATTATCCATAAGTCATTTGGGACATTTATAAATCATAAAAACATAAATTTGATACATGGTGTGCCCGATATAACTAAAACTATCCGTTATTAATTTAAAATTGACATTTTTGTTAAAAAAAGTTTGTCACTCACTTAAAAGTGAGAAAACATGCTCTGATTGTCTAGATAATTTATTAAAATTAATTATACATTATTTTTGACTTGTAGGAATTAGACTCATGTCAAACTGACTCACAATGTGACTGATATGACTCAAAGTGTGTGTTTCTAGTTTGAAATGATATTTTAGTAAAAAAAAGTTACTTACTCAAAACAAAGAAAACACATTCATATTGTTTTGATAAATTATAAAAAATATCCATAAGTCATTTAGGATATGTAAAAAATCAACCTCACCTCAATCCGATGCATGGTGTGACTAGTATGACCCAAAGTGTGCCTTTTTCTTTTAAATTGGCCTTAATTTTAGTAAAAAGGAAAAGTGACATACTCAAAACCTATAAAGTGAATTCATAATGTTTTTATACATTAGAAAAATTATAGATAAGTATTTTTTGATTTTTAGGAATCAACCGCACCTCAATCTGATGCACGGTGTGACCGGTATGACTTAAAGTGTGTCATTTTATTTAAAATTGACATTTATTTTAGTAAAAAGCACAATTGACATACTCAAGACTAGTAAAATTAATTCATATTATTTTTTATATATTTTATGAAAATGATCCATAAGTCATTTTTGATGTGCAGGAATCATCCACACCTCAATATGATGCACAATGTGACTGGTATGACTCCAAGTGTGTCTTTTTTATTTTAAATTGATATTAATTTTAGTTAAAGGACAAGTGATATACTCAAAACTAATAAAACAAATTTAGAATTTTTTTATACATCTGGACAAAGATCCATAAGTAATTTTTTAAATTTAGGAATCACCCTCACCTCAATATGATACATGATGTGAACTATATGACTCAAAGTGTGGCTTTTTATTTAAAAATGACATTTAATTTTAGTAAAAAGGTCAAACGACATACTCAACACCAAGAAGAAACATTAATATTGGTTTGATACTTTAATAAAATGATCCATAAGTCATTTTTGACATGTAGGAATCATCTTCACCTCAATCTGGTACATGGTGCACTCGGTAAGACTCAAAGTGTCCACTATCAGTCTAAAATATAAATTTTAGTTTAGAATATGTTTCACTCACTAAAAACCATGAAAACTTTCTTGGATTATTTGGATACTTTAGGAAAATGGTTCATAAGTCATTTGTGACATGTGTAAATTATTCTCATATTAAAATGACATATTATGTGACTGGTATGATTCAAAGTGTCTGTTTTCATTTTAAAATGATATTTTAATAAAAAATAATAGTGACATACTCTAAACTGAGAGAACATATTATGATTATTTTTATACATTAGAAAAATTATCCATAAGTCATTTGTGACAAGTAGGAATTATACCCACCTCAATTTGACACATGGTGTGACTAGTGTGACTCTAAGTGTTTCCTTTTATTTAAAATTGACATTTTATTAATGTATTCATTCATATTTATGTTTAATTTATTTATTTATAGTATTACTACCATAAGATTTTTTTCTTATACATGTGGATTCTTTTTCTTGGGTTGAGGTGGTTTTTTCAACAATTGATACCATGATTGGGTTTTTTGAGATGGGGTTATAGGTACCAAAGATGGTGAAAATTTGATGTTTTTTAATGTTTTCATATAGTAATCGAAAATGTAATTACACAATTTTTTTTTGGAAATGTATATAATAGTATTTTTATTATATCTATGATGTAAAATTTATTTCAATTAAATTATGTATTTGCATACAGGTGTATATAGGTTTCTTCTGTAGTGTGAAATTATTCAAATAGCACACTATAGTAGTAGAGCCTTTATTAGCATTATTTCTAGCATTGATAAAGGGACCCCTTTATCATTTCTAACTAAATCACTGATAAAGGGGCCCCTTTAAAGGAGAGGAGGAGAACAATGCTTCTTTAGCACTATTAAATCCTTTTTTTTTGTTCTATTAAATTCAAGAACTAATCTAGTGTTTAAAACATGTATTTGAGATTTTATATATCTATATTTTTATTTTGTTTTGTTTTATTTTATTTTTCCAAAGGAAAACTCTACCACTTCCTATTTTTCATTTTATGGGTCCTCTACTAAAAGTTCTCATATTAGCAACTACCATCCAAGCTCTTTTGGCAGCCATCGTTGGCCCAACGCTAAAGTCATTAGTGGCCGCCAAATGTGGTAACAATAGGCCCTCCCCCAATTACCATGATAGTGGTTGTTGGGAATAACATTAGCGACTGATTTGGAGGCTACTAATGCCTTTGGAAAATGAAGGAGGTAGGGGCTGCCAATGGCAGTTTCTACTTTCCCCGAAGAATGAAAGAATTAGTGATTTCCATAGGTGGTCACTAACCTAGAGAATTTTTATTAATGTTTTTTTTATTTTTATATCTCAAAATAAGAAAACCAAAAAAATGGAAGAAATAAAAAATAAAAAATAGAAAAATAGAAAAATTACATCCAAACAAAAATAGTGATCAAAACAGCTACAGATCCCTTACAACTTTCTATCCCAATTAACTTACGTATAAGATACAAAAAAAAATTAAACAAATAAAAAACAAATTAATATATTAAACATTAAGCATATTTATTTAGTTTATATATATATATGTGTGTGTGTGTGTGTGTGTGTGGAGTAATGAAAATAGTTTATATAGTGTTACCTATAGAAAGAATCATAAATATAGAAATGAGGAAAAGTTAATTTGAAATATCTTTTTACAGCATTTATCAGTTAAACAATGACTATTAAAATTATAAAATCAAGTTTACCATACATCGATCAATCTAGGCATCGGTTTGAAGCATGATTGATTCCAATTGATCACATATGATTTGAGGAATATTCTCCAAGCTTTTCACATCAATCAGAATTTTTTGGATCATATTGACCCCCTCATGGAGGATAAGTAATTTCTATAACACTTGATAATGTTTCCCGTAGTTTTTATCACACCAAGTGACATGAGGATCCGATGGATGAAAAATTGATTCATAAAAATAAAAAATTTCTTGATGATCATTCTCCCATGATTTCATATCAATTCATGTGAATTTTATTTGTATTGAAACCTTTTACAAGATTTTCCCATTAAATCTAAATCTAAGGGACATATATAACTTTTGATCATAATATGAAATTTAGGTATCTGATCCATGACTCGATGCATCCTCTAGATTTTAAATTAATTAAATATCATTTTCTTAGTATTTCATGCCAATCAGAGTTCATTTGGTCAGTTTTTACATATACAAACATGATTTTCCCATTATTAAAAAAATGAAAATAAATGTGAAAATAAAATTTTAATTGTACAAAACAAACCATATATTATAATGATGTGCAATTGATTACAATAGATAACATATTATTTGAGAAATGTTTTTATATCTTCACACATCAACCAGAAGTCATTTTCTCATTTTGACCCCCTGATTGGAGATATGTCATTTTAATAACATAATACAACATTAACCTCTATTTTCCATCCCATCAGGTGAAACGATCATCTGATGGATGTAGTGTTGATTCTATCATATCAAAAATGGATCAGTGATCATTCTCCCAAAATTTCATGTCATTTAAATTGTTTTTTCTTGGTACTCAACCCTTTTATGTGATTTTTTAGTAACTACAAATCTATGAGACAAACATCACTTTTGATCATACTAATCAATTTAGGTATTCAATCTATTTTTCGATGATTCCTTTGGATTTTAGATGGCTTAAAGATAATTTTCCTAAGATTTCATGTCAATCATAAGTCATTAGTCAGTTTTTACCCCTACACACATGATTTACTCATTATTACAAAAATGGTAATAAATGTGAAAATAAACTTTTAATTACAATGACCATTTCATGAATCAATTTGAAAAATGGTTAATTATAATAAATAAAATATGATTCAAGGAATTTTATCCTATATTTTCATGTCAATCAAAAGTCGTTTTATCATTTTTACCCCATGACGGGAGATATGTCATTTTAATAACACAAGAAAACATCACCTGTAGTTTTCCATCATATCAAGAAACATGAGCATCCGATGGTTGCAATGTTGATTCCTATAGATTAAAAATATCTTGGTGATTGTTTTCAAACAATTTAATTTCAATACAAGTGTGTTTTCTTTGTATATTGACCCATTTTATGTGTTTTTTACTTAACTCCATATCTAAGGGATAAATTCCATTTTTGATCATGTTGAGCAATTTAGGTATGTGATCCATGTGATGATGATTCTTAAAAAATTTAAATTACATACCAATCGTTGTCCTAATATTTTATGTCAATCAGAGCTCATCTGGTAGTTTTTGACGCTTACACACATAAGTTTCTCATTATTACAAAAATGGAAATAAATATGAAAATGTACTTTTAATTGTACCGACCAATATAGAAATCATATTTATGAGTGGTTTATTCCAATATATAACATATTATTTGAGTAATGTTATACTAGATTTTTACATTAATTTTTTCTTGTTTTTGACCCTTCGATGGGAGATATGTCATTTTTGAAACTAGACAGCACTGCCCATTATTTTCCATCATACTTGGAGAATAATAGGGCCCAATAAAATTTATGTTAGTTGTTGGCGTGTTTTATGGTCCAATTAAATTTATGGGTGCATCTCATTTAAGGATGAGCAGTTGCTATATAGTCTTGATTTATTCCTAAGGGTAAGTTTAAGGGAGCAGACAATACATATAATGTAGAGAAACCTGTAGGTGATTCTAGAGTTGGAACTTCTATTGTGAGAGGTGCTATTCTGGTATCCTTTAATTTATCATGTGATTTATTTGATTTAGTTTTATCTCATTCATTTATTTTAAATCAATTGGTATCACTTATTGAGTATAATGTGGGTGCTTCATCTTCATATATGATTTTTGATACTCCCTTAAGAAAGAGAATTGAAAAAACATGAAAGTGTTCAAATTATTCTCTACTAGTGGGTGTAGGGGGGTTGGGGGTGGACAAAGGAGAGGATGGTCTACAACAATATGAACACTCAATTAATGTCATATAAAATTATCTTAATGAGAAATAAGAAGTCAAAAAAGAGAACTTAACTAATAATGGGAAATTTATAGGTAAAATATTGAGTGATCTAGTTGATGAATACACCATCCCTCTAATAAAGGAGTTCTAAATCCCTTTTAGGGCCATGGAGAAGAGTGAATAGATCCCTTAAAAGGATATGGTTACCTCTAAACATACTTATTTTCAAGGGAAAATTTTCCAAGTGATGGGGTTTTAGACTATAGAGATAAATAAAGAGGTACCTAATGTTTCAACTAATTTTAAGATAATTGAAAATACCAGTATTAGGGATAAAATCACTCAAAGTGGTACTAAATGGATGACCTAACTTTTACCCCAGAAATTAGGAAAAAAATGAAATCTGAAGGGCTATATGGGTTGCAACAAACCAAATTTAAGTCGAAAAAATTTAAAATCCATACATGGTTAAAAAGAACTTTTTTTGGAATTTTTAGGGACTTTCCTACTCAATAAGTACTATTAATATCAAAACCCTCATTCTAAACCATCATCCTATAATTATAAGGATTTTTAAGCCTATGGATTAGCTAAAATAATTACAAGGATTGAATTTTAGTGCATTGGGATATGATATTTTGTGGATAAATCAACCCTCTACTTCTATGGAAACTGTCTATGTTCTTGTATCTACCAAAGTGATTGAATTCACAATCATTTATATTAGTCAATAGATACTATCTAGTAACTTCACTTTTAAAGGTAACCCCATTTAAGAATATTTATTTATTATTTTAATAATTATCAAGTTAGGATGTCACTTTGGTTAGAAATTGAGAATCTAAAATCCACCATATTTGAGGAAAGGTGGATAAGGAGGAAGAAGTCATGTTCAATTACATCTTAAAATCCATTTCTCAATAAGTTATAAGAAATCACAAGTTTATAAATGATAAATTAGTACTAAAAAAAGTGATCCTTATTAATTCTTATAAAAAGAGCTAATTTAGGGAAATGCTTTCCCCATGATTTATTTTAGTAAAATATATTCTCTCGAGATTACTATTTATAAAGGTTTTGGTGGATATATGGTGATACAGTAACAATCATTTTGTGTTTAATCAAACATGTGACCCTATGTTGTTTTGTTATTAAAGATTTCATAATTATGCCAACTCACTACTTGGTGGAAATAGTGTATGTTAATTGTTTAAACCATTATGTTAGTGGGATGATTTGGAATATAGTGTGTTAGTAGTGTTCTTTCACTAAAAGTGATAAATATATTGGGCCATTTATGTCATTGAATTTTTTAATGACTTGATTGGGTGGATAGTATTGGTTCTACAATAATCCATTTTTTTGTTAAGGACTTGATTAAAAAATGTGGTTTGGATATTTATTAGATCCTTGGTTCTGCTTGATGACTCTCATAAAGGATTCCACACGACCCTTTCCAATTTTTCATGAAAAAGATAAATTTCTACACCACCCTGCACGTCTCACTGCTAGAAGTCTCTCTACACCCAAATATGATATGACACATTCCTAGGTAGAATAACTCACATGTAACACACTATCACTTATTCCCAAAATCTCACCAACACATTAGTAAATATTTATAGAGAGTGGAATGACCCAATTCCATTTTGGAATGGATTGTTCCAAAGTTTATACATCTCATTTTCTCACCTCTGTAGGAATCATCCACTTATATCACTTATTTTGTCAGAATATTTGACACAGGTACTTAGAAAACAATCCTTAAAAAAATTTAAATAATATATATCACCTAACCTATCTTATGAACATTTTTGTAAGGGATTATAATTTATAGAGTTCATATATCATAATAATTAATTATGTAAAACATAAAATTTATATTTGACCAATTGACATATAAAACTTTCTATCATTATCATTTTAAATGATCATAAAGTATAGAGTCAAAACTTTAGGGGCAGGGGTCATCGGTGACCTTGAAAAACATGGGAAGGCTATCAATTATATCATATTTTGAGTTGTGGGTGGGGGAATCAAATATAGATATCAGTCATGGAAGTAAGTATGATTTCATTAGAAACAAGTGGCTATCATAACAACATATTCAATCATTATTAATGCACAATTATGAGATAAGTAATAAAATTGACAACACTATGAAGGAAGGAGGGTGTGAAGAAAGGTTGACCTGGTGGTGGGTACACATTAAATGTGGGTGGAAAAATTTGGTAGTGAAAAGAAGTATGTGTGAAGAAGGTGTGTCTAGCATACACAAAGACTATAGGGGGCACATGACATGTCCCTAAACATGGGTTACTATAGTAATTCTGAAGGGGCATTACAAGACCAACAGTGATGGTACCTTATGGGTATTATAGGCATTAAATAACCATTACTAGTATTCTTGAATCAAGAATTTTGGATTCTCACTAGGGGTTTCAATGTGGTCATGGATTTGGTTGAAATGATTGGTGAACTAGCTCTTGCTATTTCTAGCTGAGAATTCAAGGATTGAATAGAATCTCAATATTTAGTGAATTTTTTTTGCATGGTAAAGAATACACCAGGTACATATAATTATCTAACAAATAAGTGGCTAGTAATATTGATAGAATCATTATCATTCATCCTTTGGGAACCTCTATGATTTGGTAGTTCTTAATATGAATTATTTCAATGATATTATGGGAATGAAATGATTAACCCAGTTACACATTTACATTGACTTTTATAACATAAGAATGTATATTTCATCACCTGTTTGTTCCCAATAAAAATTCCATGGAGAGTGGGAGTTCTAGGATTCCAAATAAATCCCTAATTAGGGGCAGGTAGGCATAATCACATATAAGAATAATTTCCATATTCTTGGAGCAGTTGATGCTAAAGGGAAATAAGTATTACATCCAATAGATGGTGAGAAGAAAAAAATATTTATTATAAATTTCCCTACTTTCTCAAATTTCAATTTTATTAGAATATAAAAGTGGTTTGTGACTGCATTAAAAACACAAAAACAAAATGATACAATCAATTTGAATGAGAAATTTTAAAGATAAAACAAAACACGCCTCTTGAAATAGATTCATTATGCGGGACCATAGATGTTACCTCTATTCGGTGCAGTAGGGGCCTACAAAAAATAAAAATTATAAATATAATAATAATGAATGAAATAGTAAATAAATAGATATATTCAATACAAACCTACGTCGTAGGATCCCCTGCCGCATCACCCTAGTGCATATACCCCTATGACACTCTAACCTCAGCTAAAAGTTATGCATTTACCTCCTTGGAATCATGCATTCATGCATCCAAATATGTCACATACTATATAATTCCAGAAACAATAGGAGACATATACTCAACACATGAAACTATAGAATAAGGAATCCCTATTCCATAAGTCAAGGTGTAGCCATGTCCATCATAAAAAATAATGCAATGTAATATCTCATCCCTTCACATGGAGAGTTGCTGATGGTTCTTTGGAAGCTATGCTAACTTAGCCTCAAATTGATCCTATGTAATATGTAAATATAAATATATATGTATATACACATGTATGTAGGTATTGATAATTAGTATAAGAACTTACTATAAGATCTCCAACCTCTAGATCATTTCGATCATGAGTTATCATCCACACCGATATTTTATCAGTCGATGCACCTTTCTCCCATAACTATATACCAATAATATATAAATATATAACAAAAAACCATATTAAATAATAAATTTAAAAAGTGAATAATAAATAAATCATGTCGAATCTGGGATACATGATGAGTCCCAATCCAGTGAGGTGGTTTCTACAACACACGATTCTCTAAATGATGCTCTACCATATTCTACATTTAATTATTTCAAATTTAAAATATGTAAAATGATAAAAATTATTCAAAATATATAAATAAAAATAAATATACCCACTTTTACTGCCTCATTGAACTAATATGCAACTAAATCACACTATTGAGATGGTAGAACGCCTCTCGGGACTCTGTCCAGGATGTCTGGGGCACCCACATTTAGTACCCGGTACTCCCTCTTGACTCTCCATATATAATATTTTCACATTTTATGACATGTGACCATACACACTTTCCAAAAATCATTGGTTCACATTCCTATATTATTCTATTTAAGAAAAAAATTATCCCAAATGTTACTATTTTTTAAACATAGATAAGAAACTAAAATTATCCCCTTGAACTTCCCTCTACAATTGATCTCATGTATCATTGGGGAATGAATACCAATCACATGTAGTCAATGAAAATATATGTACATCGCATATGATATGACCCAATTGGAGAATAAATTTAGGTTCACCCACTCCTATAGGGTGGTATGTCTTGTCAAATGATAGTCAGGGGTCGTGTCTAAATTCCATGATAAAATACCTCCACCAGGGCCTCTCCTATGAGAGGAAGATTCAGTTGAGTCTGATACTATTGAAAAAAAATTCATAAATAATTAGATAGATGTGAATATATATGTTTAACATTTAATTAAAAAATAGAAACACAGTTACATTCATACATACGTCAACCAATTGATGCAGATGGATCTGTAGAATGATATGGATCTAGTGATTGTTCCCCTAACATGTCTAAATTCATAGAAAGAATTGGTAAGGAAATGATGCACTACCTATTATAGTTCCATATAATGTGAACTACATATTTATCGAATATTTTTTATTTATTTCACTAATATTTCATTACCTATTATAGTTCCATATGATTTCATTGTCCATTCGCCATCTTTTTATAAAGAGAGGTATAAAGAGAGGCATATGAGTTTCCTATCCATAAAGAGATGCATGAAAATAAAATATGGTTGATATGTCCATTAGTGACCTTGCACAACTAATTGATATAAATGTGACATGTAAGGTCCTATTATAAATTCATTTTACATGATCGATACAAAATATCTTATTTGAAGAATGATTTTAGATTCTGAAAGTTGCTTTAAGACTACCAGTCCGGTAAAAGTGGCTTCTATCATTGATGATGTATTTAAAAAGGAAAACACAAGTGATCAAGATAACTAGTGTAAACCTATTAAAAATTCGAGTAGAGGTTAATAAACTAGTGTTTGTGGAGGTCATGTGGCTAACCACAACACAAGCATTCTATCTCAGACGTTGATTGAATTTAAGGTAGACAACTGGTGACACTAAAGCCTCAAATTGTTTGTTGTTTCTGATAATTTGATGTGTATAATTGTTTTAATTTCATGAAAGGGGGACACTACTATAATATAATTGGGATTTGTGACATAAGCACCGATATTTATGAATTGTAGTCTTTTTTATGAATTTTATGGTGTGGAGGACCGCTACACATTTTGTTTAATTGGTCTCATTCTTTGGTGGAGTTGAAGTGTGGTGAAAAGGATATGAGTGTTTTGTGTTTAGGGATTCTTAGTGAATAATTTTTTTGGAATGTGGATTTTCATGGTTATTAGTGTAATAAGTTCTATAGTCCTACATATATGATAGTGTTTGATATATGTTGTAGTTTTTGATGGGACTACTAGTCTCTATACTTCTGATTTTGTATCAGATGCTGAGTTTAGTGAATTTTCAAAACATGTGACTGATAAATCCATTTAGAAAGATATTTTTTTTCTTACGAGGGATTTTATACATCTTTATCATCTCTATATATGATTTCCTAGAGCTATTGATATGTAGTATCACTGTAAATTTTTGGAGTTTGATGCTAATTTGGATAGTTACATGCTTATTTATTTGTAGAGGTAAAAGGATGGATGCAATAGAAATAGTGTCCCATGATAACAGAAATAAAGGGGAAAAGTTCACAACAATAGTGGGTCAACTGGTATCAATTGTAGGACCCAAACAGAGGACCAACGTGAGCCCAGATACTGTAAAAAACAAGAAAACAATAACATAGAGATGAATAAAATCAAATTTGAAGATGGTATGGAGGAATAAGGTCCATAAAATGTAAGCAATGAGTTAATGAATGAGAAATAATATTTACTAAAATTTAAGAAATGAAACAACCTTCTTATTTGAAGAGAAGTTAAGGAAGATAACTAGTCATGAATTAAATGATAAGTGAAATTAATTTGGAAACATTTATTGATGATGGGATAGAAAAATATGGACATCCAATACCATTACAAAAGTGAAAAATGAAAAAAAAAACTAATGAGGGAACAAAAATCTTATAGGAAAATCTCTATTTCATATGTGAAATTGGACATTTAAATATTTCTAGAATATTATTTATGAAATAAGATTAAAAATTAGATAAACAATTCAAAACATATTAAAAAAATTAGAAACATATAAAACAAAATTAATAATGAATTATGAAAAATAATAATTAGTAAAAACAATGATGCTTCTTCACTATGGTGCTTCCAAGAAATAAAAGTTTTTATCAATTATATATTGATGAGAAAAAATGGGATGTTATAACACATCTAAAAATAGAATTGAAAATGTTCTATCATATTAACATTAGGATTCAAATAATTCTTTCGAATTAATATTTGAGGACTGAAGCCTTGTACATTTGATAAAATGAATTATTAGTGATACTTTTTATTGCAATAAATTACTTTAAGTGGGGTAGTATCTCAGTTGTGGGTGGGGGGTATGGTTAACATATTTTTGTTATTATTTTCTTATCATAGTTTAGATATATTTTATGGTTTTCTATGTTTTATTATATAAATATTATAGGATTTTTTTATATTTTTATTAAAAATAATTCCTTTAATTATTTTTAGTCTAATTTGTGTAATTTTTCATGCATTTATATATCAAATATAGAGATAATAAATGCACAAAAAAATTAAATAGTTCATAAAATGTTCAACAGTTAATTAAATTGAAGAGTGGAAAAATAATCATACCTTTCATTAAACATGGAAATCATCCATTTCTCCTTCAATGGTCTCTATAACCCAATGAATATCTTCTTTATGATAAACTGCAATGCGTCGATCAAAATTTTGTGCAACAAATGAAACTATATCAGGTTCATCTCATTTAATTAAAAACACTCCCCACCTTGATATTTTCATATAAACTTTCCTATTTGGATTACATGGAATGGTAACAAAGAAAACTTGTTCTTCTTGTGATGTCAAACTCAAAGGTTCATTACTTACTCATTAATATCTATGTAACATATTATTGAAATTTGCCAATGTAAACTGATATTTATCAACTTTACATCCATGGAATGGATCAACAAAATTACACTTTATCAATATGTATTTCAACTCATGCGTGTATACAACTTCAAAGATGTATTTCAATTTACTATAGTAATAATTAAAAGTGAGAGATGGATAAAAAATTCCACTATTTTGCCTTGATCTTTTTTCATCAACATCTTTAATGAGAAACAGAAATATATTAACATATAAATCTTTTTAACTATGATTCATTATAGATAAACCCTCTTCTAGTGCGTTAAATTATTTAGTTAGTGGAGGGTCACCTAATTCCTGCTGTTTATGGACCCATAGATTCCACAGGATTCAACAAACAGTTATAAGGAAAGAAATTAGTACTATACTTCAATAATAATGAATATCTATTAATATGTACAAAATCCTTGAACCAATCATGAAATGATGCATAATGGGGATATTGAATTTGACAATCACTCGCATGAGAAATATATTCTTTTATCTCATTAATGTGTTTCTTGAAAATCATAATGCCATGTTTAAATGATCAACTTTATATATGAAAATAGAAAAAGTAAAAGTTAAACAATAAATGTGATAAGACACTTACTAGATCAATGATGATACTAATGGAGTATTAAAAAAATATATCAATGAGCATGTACCCACTCGATGTTGTGCATATCAAATGTAGTTCCTTCTCCAACTGAACCATCATGAATCTGAGAGTGCTTATCTAATTTTGTTTCATCATCCCTAATATATCCTACACAAAAATATGTACATTCATATAAAAAATAACCATTTGATATTAATGCATCTAGATAATATTTGTTACATACAAATTTTTATGATGTATTCAGATACCACTCAATAGGATACATCCAACTGAATTGCACAAGACTAGTATTCATTACTTTATTAGTTAGGTGCACAGTCAAGTGAACCATACCATCGAAAAATGAGGGTGGAAATAGTTTCTCAACATGAAAAAGTGTAAGAATAGTTCTGTTCTAATTTTTTTAAATCACTCATTTATTGATTTATTAAAGAAATTTATCTAAAAAAAATTACTCATTTCAATCAATATTTGAACAACATTGGACAAAAAACAATAACAAATTGTGATTGGAGTCAACTGCAGATGTAATATGTTATTGTCATGAATTTTAAACCCTTGAAATTTCCTACTCATCACATTCACACACTTGGAAATATTAAAAGAGAATCCATCATGCACCTTTAACATCTTAAAAATGGAAATAAATGTCTCTTTCTCTTTTTTACTCATCGTATACTATGCAGCAGGAATGTATACCTTGTTTCCCTCAACCAACTATAAATTTAATTGTTTCCATAAACTCATTTCTTCTAAATCATGTCATTCATTGACATTATCCTTTGATTTTCCATTGACACATAAAATTATTAACAATATATTATTACAAACATTTTTTTCAACAGGAATGAAATCAAGATTATGCATTATCGTGTTAGTTTTCTGGTAAGGGAGATTACAAAAATAATTTTCTTCTTTTAATTGTGAATGCACTGTCTACCTACACCATGAATATTTGGTAATGTATGATCCAATAAATACTAAAATTCATATACCATGTGTATGTTTTCTTCCTCAATATGTGATAATATTTATACTATTATCATGATCTTTGGTGCTGGGTTGAATTATCTAGGACCATCAAATGCCACTCAGTCTTTTCTAAACCTATGAATTGGGGTAATAAAATGTATATGACCCATGTATGTCCATTTTTTACAATGTTTAATCCATGTATAATTTTTACTTTTATTTCATAAAGGGTAATCAAATTCCCCTTTCATACTCAAAACTGAAAATTTTTCATAAGATTAGAAGTCATTGATTGTCTACAATAAAGAAGCATGTAGTTTGAACATTTCATTTATTTCATAGTCATATGTCATCACAACATCACCCCAAAATTAATTCATATCATTAATCAATGGATAAAGGTAAATATCAATCTTATCCCATGGACTTCTAAGTCCATCTATAAGAGTGGAAAGTAATAGAAATTGTTCTTTCATAAAAATACACAGAGGAAGATTTTGTAGAACCAATGGCATGGTTCATGTAATATAAGTTGCACCAACCATATACCAGAGTGGATTGAAACTATATGCTACCAACCCCAATTAGACATTAAGACTATCTTTAGCAAATTCAGCATGTCTCTGATCAAAAAAAATTCATACAAGAGAGTCTTCCAGGTGAGTTAGGGTATCAATTTCCATATTTCTTTCCACATTCCATCTCATTAATTTAGAAACTTTAGATGAAATAAATAATATTTTCAACATTGGATTCATTATAAAGTAACACATTTTCTTTATGGAAATCATATTCCCTTGTTTCTCATTCTGATATTGATGAGCCTGATTTCACCCATTATATTTATACCTAAAAGAGTCATAGACCATACAATTATCCAAATGGATAGTTTCCTTTCAAAACATTATAAAATTTTTTTCACATGCATCTATGGAATCATATGTGAAACCTAAGTTCTCTATAAACTTATGATAATGGTAATATGACTCAGGAATATTAGAGTCAGTAGGAAGTATTTTGTTTATAATACCAACAGTATGTCGAACGATGTATCTTACCACTGATTCAAATTCATCAAGTGAGACAACTCCATGATAAATGATAATTTACTGTAAGTAGTATACCCAAAATATAATTTAGTTTGTGAAACATCAATTATTACATAAAACCTCAATGAATCGCGATCTACATCAGAGTGCAGATTGATCTCACCAGTCTCAACATTATGGATGTTAATGCCTTCAGAAGCTAGCCCAAGTACCATTTTAGTAATAATTTCATGTATTAGATCAATCATACTCGCATTATCATCCATCTAAACTATTTTTATATGATGAAAACAAATATATTTTTCCTCATGATGATTCCAAATATTATAATTTTTCAGAAACCCATTCAGGAATAGGTACTGCCTCACTGTGTCTCATATGAATTGATATCTATTTTCACATTTTCTATATGGAAAACTAATATAGTCACTTTGAAATCCTGTAGTGAAATCAATTAAATACACAAGGCCTTTAAAATATTCTCTATAAATTCTATTGGGAAGATCAATCAAACTCTTAACCAAATTGATAACTATACCAAAAGCAAAAGCATTTACACAAGACTTCAAATAGAATAAACTTTTAGAAGTTCATATCACAAAATATATTTAAAATAAAGACTAACCAATTTCATACAGTATTCAATTCATACTGATCCAAAATAAGAAAACAATTCAAAAGTTACTTGATCAACACGTTATGTTTAATTAATTTTACATTTTCTTTTTTAATGTATTCTTTTTTACATGACTAAATATTTTTTTAGAGAGTCACTTATAAAATATGTTCAGATAAAACAAATATTTTTAAGAGAAAGAAAATTTTGATCAAATGAATATATAAAATAAAACTCAACTAAGATATTTTTTTATGAAACGATAATTTTTTTATTAAAATTTTTAATAGATAAGAACATCAAAATGGCCAGTTAAAGGAAAAGTAAATACAAAGAAAACATTTAATCTCAATTATAATATATGAATAAGTTGTCAAAATTAGTATTTTTTAATAATAGAAGAACTGAAAATAAATATATTATGTTGGGAACTTTTTTAGGTCCATCTCAATCAATCAATCCTCACAACCCAAACCTTAAACCCTAGATGGGCCATCCCAAAAAATTTAAGGCATTTTCCTCATCATCCCACTACTCATTATAAGATTATGGACCATTTATCAACTAAAATAGATGATTCAATCCATAATGTATCATTCAAATAAAATATACTATTTAATTTCCATAAATTGTATTATATAAAGCATCAATGCATCAATCCATATGTGGGTTAACTATTGATACATTAAGGTGTAAAATTGATGTATTTAATTGATAAATTATTTTTTTTGTATTTAATAAATCTAACAGAAGTTTATAATTTCTAATTAACTTTCCATACATATGAGAGTTATTTTAATTTTATCAAACGAAGTGTCTAATATTTTAGTTTAATGGAATGACTAAATGTGTATGTGTATTTCTTATATATGTATTTTACTCAGGTAAAACCATGAATTAGGGGATACATGTGTATAATATCTATTCTAATTGAACAAAAATCATGAACATATAATTTTAAAAATGGAAAATTACTTATCTGTAAGGATATTTATTTTATAAAGATAGAGTAACACAAATCATTAATGTATAACTGACATTACCACTTCTATCATCTATAAAAAATACTGATGATCCTACAAGTATGAAAAATTAACCTAGTTAAAAACTGATAACATAAAAGATAAAAAAAACATATCAAAAAATAACAATTTTTTTGATAAATTCAAATTATAAATTTTTAAAAGTACATGGATCATTCTGGGTAAATAATATGTTGGATTTATGTACTTTTTATTTAGACAACTCATAGATTAATCAATAGTTATTATATATAATTTTCTTGATAATCAATTTTTTTTCTATTGGTATAGATTATATGAAGTGGGTTTGAACCTATAGGGAGTGATAATTATGAAAATACACTTTTGATCATCTGATGAAATTTCATATCAGATTGATATATAGCTTATTTCTATAGGTCATAAATGAATCACTAATCATTGTCCTAAATTTTGGTAATAATCTAGTTAAAGTGATCAGTGTTAATATTTTGATTCTTTTTTATAGAACATAAAGGAATTTTAATGGTAAAAATGAATATTAAATCATTATGGGAAAAATTCCTTCTAAATTTATGTATGCTTTCATTCCATAAGTAAAAAAACAATAGATTATTTTTATCCTAGATTTTTGTGATATCTGACAATTTTTCTTGGTTTAGATCATATGACACATGTTCTGAATTTTAAATTGACTTATAATCTTGAAAATATTATTTTGATAATTACAAGAAAACCATATACCAATGTCTAATTTATTCCTAAAGGTCTCAAATGAACTAATAATCTATATTTCTATACAAACATTAGTCAATAAAATTAGGTAGACTTTCCTAACTATAATAGGGATTGGTGTCGATTGATCAAACACAGTAGATGTTGTGATTTCTGAATGAAAAAAATCGATCAATTTCATTATGAAAAGAAAAAAAAATAGTCTAAGAAAATTAGGATAAACAATAGTTCCTGTAATGTAGAAATAAGACTAAAATGGGGATTTCAAGATTAAATACATGGTAAATGAATGTTTAACAATAAGGTGATTATTTGAAAAAAAAATCATGAAATAAAGGGAATATTTTGGAAAATAAAATTGAAACATTGGGAATAGATATATTTTCACATATGGATATTTGCTGCTTGCACACTAGGATGAAACACATATATAAATATTCTGAAAATTTATGTCAGAACTTTACACTTCATCTTGTAATGGAAAATAACACAAACACACATATATATATTTATATTCCCACTATTTATTTATAATTCATGAATAGAAAAGTGAAACACTTATATTAATTCATTGAATTAATGTGAGTTTACTACTTATCTTAATTATTGATATATTTCAAAGAAATTTTTGAGTATATCAGGATATATTAAGAGTTTAGAAAGATCAGTTGTAAAGATATATTTTAAATATATACGTGTGTGCCTAAAAATATTGTATCTTATACAAAGGACTGAAATGACCATTTAAATGAAAGTGAATTAATGTGAACCTCCTCCTCTCATCTGTTGTAACTAAACTAGGAGGAGAGATGATTTTTTAAATATTAATTGAGAGTACTTGGGGGACCTATTTTGTGCATGAATATTTTTAAATATACTCCTTCTCATACCATCTCAATTACCACTGTTACTTAATTTTTCTCTTTTATGAAAATTGTACATCTAAGGTGTTATTAGATAATTGCAGAGCACCCTTGAAGTCATTCATATCCTTCATTATAGATGGCCCCTTTGAGTCCAATTTGAAAGATTATTATTCTCCCTGATTCTACATATGTTACATCTATCTATGCTCCATATGTGCAGGGTGAAACCAAAGTGATGAGTTCTAGTTAGTGGATATAAATTTATCTCCTTTTATTTATGTGTGAGTGTTTCACTATCATTCTTGGTTTGAAATTATTAAATTTAAGGTATCAACCTTAATTAGGTAAACAAATTTGTAAAAAGATAAACTATATGTTGTGACATAATGCTCACCTATAACCCTAGGCCAATACACAGAGAAGTTACAATAAAGAGAAGCGATTGAGGTATAAGGGAGGGAGGTGGTGAGGGAATATGGGAAATGGTAGTGGATCTGGGTGCAGAGGTGGTGAAAAGAGAGGTGCGAGTGAGAGGGATCCATGGGTGAGGTATGTGGAGGCAGAGGTCTGAAGATGGAAGAGACTCCAGGTATAGCGGCAACGATAGGTGAGGTGTGAGGGAGAGGGAGCCGAGGCTAAGGGAGGTGGAGGCGAAGGTATAAAGGTGGAGGTAGGTGGGTAATGGAGAGAAAATGCAATGGTGGATGTATAGGTTTTGTCAGTGGGTGTGCATGAGGATATGGGGTGAAATAGGTAAGAGTGTTTTTTAAGGCCTGCGAACACCTTTTTCAGTCGATATTGATGACCAATAGTGACTATAAATGGAGGAAGCCCACTTCCAGAGATGAAAATGTCCTGATTTCTAATAATTTTTCAAGTGAAGTGTATGACAGTAATGGTGCCACTATTGGTTGTATAATCATATGATATGCCACTGGTTTGGGTGGAGATAAATATATTGGTAAGATAATCTTTTTTTAATTTTTTTTTATTAGATTTGAATGCTTCTGAGTGTGATTTATCAATTGATAATAGTGGATGAGAAGGTATGGACAACCATGTCCTATTGTGGTACATGATATGTGTTGGGGTAAGCTATTGACCCTTACAACATGTAGGACCCATCGACTCTTATAATTAGGTAAAAAATTTGGTATGATCAAATAAAAAAATTTATGATAAGAAAACAAAATAACTTTCTTATTAAAATGAACCACTGTAAGTATAAGAACAGAAAGAACAGAAAATAAAGAATGACAAGGAAAACTAGATGTAACATGATTCAGATCAGTGTGATCCTACATGGACAATGAGAACACCAACCAGGTCAGTTATTTTATTACTATGAAAAAGAAAGAAAGAAATGCAGACTGAAAGTGTAAATAATATGACCAGAGAAACAATCTATGGAGGCTAACCTTTTTTAACTATGTGGTAGTGATGAAACCCATAACGTAGAGTCAACATCGTCCACTGCTAGATAAATTCATGCACAAACCCAATAAGGATACAATTCCAATCATGAAAAAAATAAATCAATCACATACAAAGCCAATAATAATAAACCAAAACTTGGTTACGATGATTATAACCTAAGATATACAACCTCCTTGAGTGTGTAGGTATCCTAGACCCAAGGTTGAGTCGATATCCACTGAGTCTGCACTAGAGAGGTACTCCGGCTTTAGGAGGCGGAATGAACATAATGTAGGGGGTGAAGGTGGCTGGGAAACTCATGTTATCCCTCTTCTTCTTCAACATCCTCTCTGAACAATAATGGAAGCTCGCATTGGGAGATCTCAAGGTGAACCAGACAAAAAACCTAATCCAGAAAGGAATTATTTCCTCAAATCAAGGCACGCAATGGATCAATAATGGCATTCTTGGAGAGTGTCAGGTGGAGTGTTCAAGGCTATGAGATGAAATCCAAATAGATGGACGAGTTGAAATAGGATATTTTTTAATAAAAGGTGATTTTGTAGGCATGATAGGTGGTAGTGTGCCATTGGCAAAGAGGGAGCGACCCAGATCAAGGACGAGGTAAACAAGCATAATTGAGAGCGCTATCCACCATTACATCCGCAACAATCAACAGTCTAGAAACAAAATTTCACATAGGTAATGAAAAAATCTCTATAGTGTAAATTAGTAGCATAAAATAATTTAAATAGGTAAATAGTGTCTATGCAGGTACACCCCATGAAAATACCCATCCATAAGATAAAATATGAAAAACATCATAAGGAAAAATCGTAAAGGAATTAAATTGAAATACACACAGGGTGCATAAAATAAAAAATATCTAACTCACAATTAAATGAATTTAATAATGGTTTTCTCACAACCTAAGTTGAAGAATATGGATCAAGTTCATTAATTTATGATAGTTCATGAACTTTGAAAAGGGTATGGCCTTAGTCAAATTATCAGCAAAATTTCACTCCGTGGATATCCTAATGACACTCAATGTCCCAAATTCTATAACATCCCTAAAAAAATGAAGCCTCATATCAATATGATTTTATATACCATGGAATACATAGTTCTTAGATAGATGTTGTGTAGTTTTGAAATCACAGTGGACTACTATACTATCAATAGATAAAAACCACTCTGAAAGAAAACCTTTCAACCATATATCCTCCCTGATGGATTATTTCATGGGTATATACTCTACCTCGGTGGTGGAAAGGGAAACCACTAATTTAATGTTTCACTTCCCAAAGACGACTCCTCCATATGCAAGAAACAAAAAATCAGTGAGTAATTTTTGAGTGTCAGTATTTTCCGCATAATAAGAGTATAAAAAACAAACAATTCCATCACTAAAATCTTCATTTAATCCATATCTAATAAAAAAATTATTAGACATAGATACATACCTGAGGATCCACTTCAAATTATGTCAGTGATTCCTACCATGTTTCCCTATAAACCAACTCAAATTACAAACAACAGATCCTATATCCGGTCTAGAATAGACCATATTATATATAAGACTTCCTACTATATTAAAATATGGAATATTTTCTACGAAGGAAGCCTTATACTAATTTTTAGTGAATTTTTCCAAATAAAATTTAAAATTTTGTCCTAAAGGAATATTAAGATATTTAATTTGATTAAAGATATATGTTTTTAATAACTTCTTATCATATGAAAACTAAGATAAGGGCAAGGTTCGAGCCTTTCTATCTCTGATTATATCCATGCAAAATATTTGATTATCATTCCCTTGGTCTTTAATTTCAAAATCAGATTTCAATTGGTTCTTAATAGAATTTTTATTCCTAATATTTTTAAAGATTAATATAATTTCATCAACATATAATAATAGATAAATAGATTCATGTTTAATAGTATTATAGTATACACATACATCAAACTAAGTTTTGGAGAAATTATTTTCAATCATAAAGGAGTCATACCTTTTATACCATTTCCTTGAAGACTGTTTAATCCAAATATAATGAATTTTTAATAAGGAAAACTTGATTAGGTTTAAATAGATTTCAAAATCCTTTAATAGGAGTCATATAAATTGTTTTTCCAAGGGAAACATACAGAAAATTAGTTTTTACATCTAATTGTTCAACATGAAAATAAAACATGGAAGAAATAGGAAGAAGAATCCTTATATATTAATGTTTAACAATTTGGGAGAATATCTCAGTATAACCAATACCTTCACGTTGAAGGAAGACTTTAGAAACCATTTGGGATTTAATTTTTTTTTTACTTTCTCCAACATTGTTTTTCTTCTACTTATATATCAACATAGAACATATAATCTTCTAGTTATTAGGTTTCATAAAAATAACCCCAAGTGTTATTCTTAAGGATTGAATTCATATCTTGTTTCATAGTGCCTAACCACCTAGTGGATTATTTGGAATTAAGAGCTTTCATATAAGTTTTAGGTTCATCATTAAATAGATCATGAGAAAAATTAAATTAATAGGTAGTAATATCAGCCTGATTAAAGTAGGTCGGAGGCCAAATTAATCTTCTCTTTCTATCTCAGGTGAGTTGATAACTTCTTAAATTATTTGGTTCCTCTATTTCAGGTTTAGAATCCAAATCTGAATTAGACTCACCATGAGTTTGGGGAATGGAAGGAGAAGAATCAATCTCGGATTAGGATTGGTATTTAGATTCTAATGGAATTTCAACACCTATAGTTAATGGAGGTCTAGAGGACTCTCCATCCTTATCAAAAGACTCTTCATGTTCTCTTCCTTTATCATTAGAGATTCAAAACTCCTGAAACACTACATCTCAACTATCTATACACTTTTAATAACATGTTTTATCTATCAAGAGATTATTCCCCTTAACACCCTCTGGATAACCCATGAATATACACTTCACAACCCTAGGAGATGGATTATCTATACAGGCATGATCATAAGATAAGTATACAAATATCCTATGTTTTGATAGACTTGGGAGTGAACCTCTCTAGATATATTCTAGTGTTTTAAAGGAATTAAAAAAATATGGGCAATAATTAATAAATTGCATTGTCATAGAGGCAGAATCGGACCACAAGGACCTGAGGAGTTTAGAGTGGGGTAATATACAACTAACCCTATCTAGGGAGGTCCTATTCATCCTTCTACTAAACCATTTTGTTGTGGTGTTTTGATAATAGTATGATATCTTTTGATTCCCTCATATTAATAGAGTTAAATGAATTCAATGGACAAATATTCTAAATGATTATCAGTTCTCAAGGATTTGAGTTTCTTTCCAGATTCACTTTCTACCACAGCTTTCCATTTCCTAAAATCATGAAAAGTATCATACTTATGTTTGATTATATGAAATCATAATTTATTAGAGTATTCATCAATAAAGGACACTAAATAAAAAACTCCACCATGGGAGGTAACCCTAGAAGGACCCAAATGATTAGAGTGGACACACTCAAGGGGTTCTTTAGAATTATACATTGAACTACTAAAACTAACTCTTCTGGATTTTCCATATACACAATCCTCACAGAAAGGAAAACTTCTTGGAGTGAAATTACTCAAAAGCTCTACTTTTCTAATGTCATCAAGACCTTTGGTACTAACGTACCCTAAACTTCTATACCAAAGGGTGGTTCTATCATGCTCTGAATCACAATAGGTGTTTAAATGACTTCTATACACATTACTATCTAACAGATAAAATATATTGAGAAGGTTTCCTTTCATGTTTGTGAGGGATCCTCAAGAAATCCTAAGACTACCAGAGCCTAATTTAAAGGCATATCTCTTCTAGTTAAGGACTCCTAGGGATATGTGGTTTCTTTTAGTTTGAGTACCCACCTCACCTCATCAATAGTTTTAATAGTCCTATCATGAAGACATAATGAAACCTATCCTATTTCCATAATATGAATAATCCAATTATTCCATAAAAACACCTCTCCAAATTTAATTTAACTTAACTAAGTAAATAATTCCCTCCTAGGACACTTGTGGAATGAACACCTGAAATCAAGGATCCTTTCATCAGAGATAAATATATCATAACAATTTAACACATCAACAATGTCAAAATCCTACTCAACTAATAAATAATGATCATTACTATTGTCTATGTAGTCACATTTCTTATTAGGTAAGTTCATCTTAATGTGACTAGGTTGTTTTCATTGAAAACACTTGATTGCATTATTTGTAGACTTAAACCTTTTCTTCTTGGACCAACCCCTTTCCATCCTCCTACCCTTTAACTGACTTCTACCCCTAGATTCATTTCTATCCCTAATGTTCAAATCATATTCATGAACCTTAACACAACCCTTAATTTGAAGGTCTTTGTAGAGTATAGAATATTTAACTTATTTGAGAGTAAGTGTGTATTTTCTATACATCATAAAATATTTAACAGAATTTAAGGTATCGTCAAATTAAGGTAATGATATTATGTATTGATCATCATCATCTAATTTAATGTTTATATTGGAAAAATATAACAATAATTTGTTAAATTCATCAATTTTTTTCCTGAATACAATTCCATGATGCATTATGAAATTCAATAATCTCATTTTTTGTATAATATACCAACCAGAGACTTAATAATGTAAAGATATTCAAGTCTAGACCATATACCAGTAGAAAAAGGCTCATATGAAACCGCTCTAACAACTTTATTTCCTAAATATAAGATTACGAAACTATGGGACTTCCTAAGGGTTTTTAGGAACATCAACATAGGTGATTGTAGTCTTCCAAAGTGGGGAATGGGTAGTTACATTTTTTTAGTGCCAATAATGGAATCAATTAAATCATTATGATCCAAGGGAGAAGTAATTTTAATCCTCCGTAGATTAAAATCAATTTCACCATTAAATTTATCAATATGAAATTCTGTAGAGCCCATAATATTTGTTTTAGTTGGCTTTAATACCAATTTTTAGGGTAAACCATTAAACCTTACAATATCCAGGACCCGCTGACTCATATAATCGGGTTAAAAATTTAGTATGATCAATTAAAAATGTTTATGAAAAGAAAAAAAATAACTTTATTATTTAAAAGAACCACTAAAAGCACAAGAATAAAAAGAAAAAAAAGAAGTTAAAATAAGGAACACAAGATATAAAGTGATTTAGATTAGTGTGGTCCTACATGCATGATGAGAACACCACGAAGGTCAGTTTTTTTATTACTAAGACAAAGCATGCAAAAAATACAGACTCAAAGTGTAAAGAAGATGACCAGAGAAAGTATCTGAGGAGGCCAACCATTTTAAACTAGGTGGAGGTGATGAAACCCATCAGGTAGAGTCAACACCATCTAGTCTTAGATAGAATCATGCACACACCCAATAATGATACAGTTCCAATCATGATAAAAAATAAATTAATCGCATACAGATTCAATAATCATAAACTAAAACCTAGTTACAAAGAATATAAGACAAGATCTGGAACTTCCTCTTGTGCACATGCGTACTAGACCCAAGGTCGAGTCGATATCCACTAAATCTCCATCAGAGTGATACTCCAGTTCTAGGAGGTGGAACAAACATGACAGAGGGTTGTGTGAGTTTCCATAAACTTCTGTGCTCCCTCTTCTTCTTCGAGATCCTTTATGTGTAGCAATGGAAACTCACACCCAGATCTCTCAAGGTGAACTAAATGAAAACCCTAAGCAATAAAGGAACGATTTCCTTGAATGAAGTAATGTAGAGAAACACTTATGGAATGCTAGGATAGTGTTAGGTGGTGCATTTAGGAACATGAGATGAAAGCTATTTGGGAAACCGATATATAACAGGTAGTTTACCTAATGGAAGGTGGTTTAGATAGCGGGATAGGTGGTAGAGTGCCATTGGAAAAGAGAGAGTGACTCGGATTAAGGCCGAGGTAAATAAGCTCAAATCAAGAGATCTATCCACAATTGGATTAGCCATAGTCAATGGTCTAGACAAAAAACACTACACAAGTATGGAAGAAAGGTCTCTAGCAGAAATAAACAGCATAAAACAACATAAATAGGTAAAAAGTGTCCCGGAAGTTACACCCCATTCAAATAACAATCCATAAGATCAAATATGAATAAATCATAAAGGAAAATATTAAAGAATTAAATTGAAATATACATAGGGGAATAAAACAACACTAAGGGGATAATCATGTTGGGTGATAGATCTTAGATTTTTTTGTTGAATGAGAATTACCTAAACTATAGAATAAGAGAGTATAGGTTTGTAAGAACATTGACTGGTTTAATTTTTTATTTTGTAAGGTATAGATTTTTTATTTTTTACGTTCCTAATATTTGTTATAAATAATAATTTTTTGATTTTTATTTGTTTATGTCATGTGTTTTTCCTTAATATTGAATTTAGTTTATGATTTCTAGGAAATTTAGTTTTATTTTGGATTTATTATGAATTTTTTATTTATGGATTTCTTGTGTTTACTCTCATTTTTTGTTTGGTTTAATATCATGTGGGATACAACTCAACTTACATGAGGTGTATTTGAGCTATTAATTCCCACATAGCTCCATGGAAAATCATACGTGAATTCCTTCTTTAATCTCATGTAGTGGAAAAATTTAATATGATGTAGCCAATATGTTGTGGTGGGGAATTAATCTGGTGTGATGGGAAAATTGTTCTCACATAGATTGTTTTGGTGAGGTTATTCTTCTACAACGGGTGATTTCACCTGACATAGAGTGTTATTTCAAGGTTTTTCTCTCATAATAGGTGACTTCACCTAGAATGGAGTGGATTTTAATCCCACATAAAGTGTTTTAGGGGCATGTGATTCTTATGCAAAGTGGGAGTGTTATTACTCAGTAGCTAGGGTGTGGGATTGTTTTATTCCTATATGGTTTATGAGTGATTTTGATGCAATGTGAGGATGATTCTTACACAATGCTAACTATTTGGGTATGCTACAAAATTTTATTCTTCTATAAATTCTTTTCTACACACATGTCATTGTTTTGTTGAGGCTTGATGAATGCATAGACCTGATGAGTTCATGAGTCTTGTCTTCATCATGGAAACATAGAGAAGATTTTTTTGAATCCCAACTGAGTTAAATTGATTGAGAGGGAGAGGGAGAAATAAAAGAGAGAGTGGGTTTTCACCTCTCCCAATGGCTCGAAGGCCTTCATTTTTTATTTATTTTTGATAATACACCTCTCAAGGGGTGAGGTGGAACCCTTACAAGGTCTGTAGGTGTAAGGGTGCCTTTATTAGCACCGATCTTTTGTAATGATAAAATATAATTTAAAAAAATGATTCTTTAGCTATCAGGCCTAATTCACATAGACATAAATCCTCACTCACCCCCTTTTATCAACACCAATTTCTAGCACTGATAAAACTCAAAAGAAAATTTAGAAAATATTTTTTAGGTTATCAGGACTAATTTATGCAGCCATGAATCCATACCTTCCCCCTTTTATCAGTGAAAATTTTAGGCATAAGAAATTATAATTATGAAAATAAAATACCCAACCATCCATGTTTGTAAGGATTCGAACCAATAACCTCATTGTGAAAATTAGACAACCTTACCACCACTCCATCTTGTTTTTTTTATATTTTATGAAATTTATATTTATTTATATATATTTACACACATCATTTTTATCTATATATCTATTCATATAATTATATGTATATGTATATATATATATTAAATACGTTTATAAAATATGTGTGTGTGTGTGCATTTATATTTATATATTTATTCATGTGTGTGTGTTTATATATATATATATATAAATATATATAAAAACACACATATTGATGAATGACGAATGGATCCATAACTTAAATCCCGAATTAATACAAAAGGGGTGAGATTCAAACCCGTACCTAGAACAGTCTCAACAAGAACCCTTACCATTATCCCAAAGGATTTTATTTTTTGAATATTGACATATATATATATATATGTATTTATAATAAAATATATACTTAGTTTAATATATCTGCATATATTAGAATATATACATAAAAATATCTTTTTATTTATTAATAAACATGAACACACATAGACACATACACACACACATATATATAGATATAAACATTATATATACATTTGTATATATAAAAATATTTTTATTTTTTTATAAAGTAAATAAAATGGATAAATTTTTATTCTAAATAAAATGGATAACAAATATTTATTTATATGTGGTTTATATATTTTAAAAGAAATCTTACATGAAATTATTTTTAAATAATTATTTATAAAAATGTTTATATGTAAATATATGACAAATTATATATATTTATTTATTTATTTATTTATTTATTTATTTATTTATAAATAACCCTAAAATATAAAAAATAGTAAAATTTCAACACCATAATATGCATATGAATGTAGTACATGGGAATAAATTCATTATCCACTAAAAAAAATAAGACCCTCTTAAATGAAGCTTAAATTCCATTAAATGTTCAAAAATTAGGATATCCCAACTAAAAACTCAGTTTTGGAGGCCTTTTGAACATTTTTTACCAATAAAAAACCGGGTATTTTGTTAACCCTATAAAAAATTTCAAATATCTCTACTTAAAATTTGATTTTATAGATTGTAGAGCCCAAATAGACACTTAGATAAAAAGTTATGATTGTTTGAAGTTGAAGTCCAATTTTCAACATGCCTTAAGATACTGATTCATTTATTAATTTTTTCTATCAATAAATTCTTATTAATTCTCCATTACTCAAAACTAATTAGTAAATTAATAAATAATATTATTTTTATTTATTTTATAGGACAATTTTTGCTAAATCTATTATATATTAAGTGTAGATACATATTTAGTATTATATAATTCATATTTAATAATACATATTATATCTATATCAATATAAATACATTTATATACTAAAATAATATATTTAATCATATATAAAGTTTTTTTGAAGTATACCATTTATTAGCATTTAAAAAGTGTTTTAGCATGGATAAAGCCACACATTTATCATAACTAAGAAAAGAACCAATAAAGGGTTATATTTATCAGTTATAAGTAATGTATTAATATAGGTTTCCCTTTTGTTTGTGTTTTTGTTTAGTGCTGATAAAATTAACCCCTTTATGAGTGTTTTTTAGCACTGATAAAGGGTAGAACTTAATAATAAGGAATCCATTGATGGTGTCTCTCATAGTAGATTCTAGGATTAATTATGGTTGAGAGTTTATACTTTGTGAGCATAGTGGAGGAGAATGACCTTGATCATTCCTAATCATGGTGGGTTCTCCAGATGAGACTATTCCCTAAAAGGGGACTCTATCTGGTTTTCCTTTTCATGTAAAATTTGTATCTTCTTCTTCTTTAGCTACTATAAAATTGAGTAATGGAAGAGCCTGAACCCCCCCCCCCCCCCCCGATGAATCCTCCCACCAGTCGCTCCCCTCCCAGCATATCTTCTTTATTACATCACCCCTCACTGTTGGATTTGGTGTTCTAGAACCAACTACTTTGTACTTTATTCATTAAATAAAAGCCTTATCACATCTTGATTGTTCTTCTACGTGACATGTCATGTGATAATGTCCTAAGGACAGCTGTTGCATTAAAGGGTCGTAGAGGATCCCTGCTATGATGAGAACCCGGAAGTGCCATAACACTGTTCTTGAATGTATGTTCTATGGTCGGATGATATTATTTGAGGGACACAAATAATACAGGTCATTAGGGGTGAGGACTCATAAAACTTTGAGGCACCTTTTCATGGTGTGCGCCCTTGGTAATATCCAGGAGGATATTATGAGAATGAGACCCGCCAGTAGGAAATCCACATTTCATAGTGTCATTGGATGTTCCTATCTGCGGACGTGTGTATTGGTCCTTAGACTTTAAGATTATTATTAATGGGTATTAAAACTTGCGCACTTATATGTATTGACGAAAACTGTGATGACACACTGTTCGCAGTGAGGTAGGATACGTTGGGTGCGTCACGAGTAATACCGCATTAATAGATAATGCGAGAAAGGATTTGTCCCTTCCGTTCCATAATGGAAGTAGATATCTCAGGCCCTTTGATGGAATTGATATAGCCTAAATAAATCCATGGCCATGGTAAGGTATGGGCAAGTTCAATTCCAGGAAGTCAAAGAAAGAATAATCAAGCACATGGGTTGATGGAACTAGCATGCAACCCGCTTGATTGGAGATATCGAGACAAAGGGATTATATTACACGGTAAGCGTTCATAGGAGGTGACACGTCATTCTGGCGTTAAATTATTTCTCTATGGGTGCCTTGACGTGTTGCTAGATGCTAACCTTGGACTTTAGGCAGGCTCAGCCTAATGCCACTAAGAAAGAGGCCTAGAGGTTCACACACTATGTGTGTCCATGTATCTCAGTTAAATATTAATTTAACAAGTTAAATAAATATTATTCCCGAATGTGGTTTAATAATTATTTAAGGATGTCTGATCGCATTTATTTTGACACTAGTTATTCGAGAGAATATATTGTGGATGAAATAATATATTTATTAGTGATTAATGCAGTTACATTTATTTAAGAAATAAATTTTCATTACTCAAGGTCTAATAAATGTGGTGGAGAAAAATGGAAAATAAAAGTACATGTCGTGTATATTAAATATACACGCCGTGTAGTTTTATAGAAAACAAGTACATGTCGTGTATTAATTATTACACGCCGTGTAGTTTTTCCAGTTGGTATTTTGAGGTTTTAATATTGTTTTATTAAATGATATTTATTATAATCAGCGTGGGCACATGTCAAGGAATTAATAATTCGACATGGGGGTTTTCAATAAGAGTTAATGAAATAAATAAAACGCGTAACGCGTTTATTTATTGTCATAACTCTATTAACCTAAAATCCGATTATAAATATCCTCGCAACTCAACATTTTGAAGGGCCATTGTTGTGCACAACGGATATGGAAATACTCTCAAGCCAAGATAGAATTACCTTTCCACCAAGAACGCCCTCAAGTTATGAGATCAAGATCCTCCACCGGATCAAGGCGGTCGAAGGCGGACATCGCAAGCGAAGTTTCTTCCGCGCTAGCACCCGGAGATCCCTTTGGCGACGTCCGGAGATACGTGACACATGTGTGGATCACTGCTAGAGGAATCCTACACTTGGATTATACGACACAATGACGGATCACCGAATCGTGACCGGACACATCAACGAAGAAAGAATTCCAACAAGGTAATTCTTATGCATTAATTAAATTAATTATAATCAACATATGATAATCCTCCTCAAGGGTTCCGGGACTCTTCTTTTCTTTTCGTTCTTCGTTCTATTCTGAATATTCGGCATTTTATATCGTGACGGATCTCAGATTGAACATTGTTTAATGTTAAAATTAAAGTTGGGAAAACCCACCAATGTGCTTCCGCTGCGCCCAGAACCTACAAGTGGTATCAGAGGGGGTCATATTTTTTATTATAATTATTTAGTTTTTCGTTGGTAATTTACGCATTTAATAATTTAGTTATTTCAATTCAAGTTTAATCGTTCTGGAAATCTAAATATCGAGATCTATTCCTCCTCCCTCATTTCTCGTTCACCTCATAGAAACGAATTTTTCTTTTAATTTTGATTAAAATAAAATAGAGGAACTCATCCAGAGGAGCCAAACGTTTCTGGCCGTATAACACTAGAATACATGGCGTGTATTCGGAAGTACACGTTGTGTAGTCTAGGTTCAATGCATTGACTGATCTGCCAAATCAGGCTGTGTATTAGATTCTTTCTAAGAATTTAAGACACCGTGTGTTGAACAGAAACAGGTGGCACACGGTTTCCGGAATACACGCCGTGTGGTCCAATGAACATTACGTGTAGTCCCTTCGGGTTAGGGTTGGGTCGTGTACTCCGTACATGGCCTGCCCGGCTGGAAACCGTGTAACGTGGAAACTACACGGCGTGTGTCCCACTGTACATGTCGTTTACTCCGAAAATTTCTGAAGTACATTAACACACCCTATCCTCGGGCGTGTACTTCGGATGGATGGTGAAGAAAATTACACACCATGTAGTCGGAACTACACTCCGTGTACTCACCCAAATTACGCAGATTTATTAAAATTTATTATTATATTATACAAACCCTTGAGACATGTACCATGATGTAGGAGTAAAGCTGAGGCACAACACGTGATAGGTGTTTTATATATATGTGTTTAATTTAACATCTGCGTAATAAATGGGAATTCACCGGGTTGCCTCCAAGGTACAAGTTACGTACAAGGATAATTTTAAATGAATTTATTTGTTTAAAATTATGATGGATGAGAATCTCAAGGAAATTCAGAAAAGGGATTTAAGATAAAAGGATTTACTAATTAAAGATAATTAATTGATTCGAGTGTGATTTATCTTAAACAAGAGCGATTAAAGAATTGAATGCTAGTTTTATTTATGCATAAATATCGTTGCATGTATGGTTGATCATGAGCTAGACCGAGACCTTTGTATGTGAATGGTTTCTTTAAATTTATTTATTTAAATTAAATCTGTTGGCCTGAGAGCCATCTCATCATTAATATGTAGGTCCTACGCGCCCAAGGATTCTTTTATGTAAAAACCCCTTTTACCCCTCACCTGTGTGTGAGATAAATGCATATTTAATGGATGGATCTCCCAAGCTAGTGGAGGCGGCTCAAGTCAGGAGCCAAAGTGAAACCAATCCAAGGAGATACAAAGGTGGACAGGTGGAAAGCTGTAAACACAAACCCGAAAGGTTCAAGGTGTTTCTCCCCTAGGTCTTGGGTTAGTTTATCAACCACTAGATAAACTACCAATAGAAAAGCTCATGATCATACCATTTATTTTATTTCTGTCAGTTGCATGGTTTATTTATTGTGGGTGTGTTGTCATGATCACACAATTAATGAATTAAACGAGCATGCAAGATGGAACTAAAATAAAACCGGCTTATACGTAAATATTATCTTATACATGGTTAATCACTTAAGTATATCCCACTTAATATTAACAAGCATGTAATCAAAGATAATAAAATGGAAATTTACGTATAAGGATAAAATCCCTCAAAATAAATATTAAGTCGGCATAGCCTTCCATAATCTTGGTTGGAATCGAACCATAGTTCAAAGTGCTTGACCAACCCTAGTTGGGGTGCTTTAAATTATCGGGGAATTCTAATTAAAGGTTTTGAGTTGACTTGACTTGGTTTGCATCAAGGGTTGACTGCCACAGCAGGAATTGGTGTGACCAAGAGGCAAAGGTTGAGGAAATCCAAAAAGGATTTCAGGATTGGGGAGTCCACTCAGCGGATCAAGGAGCTGCGAGTTAATGCAGTTGGCATTTAGAATGCCTACCTAAAACCCTTCAAGTTTCTTGACCAAACCTAGTTGGGGTAATGCAAAGGGAATTATGGATCCTTGCCACTAGAATATTCAGGCAACAAAATATTCCGAAGTCAATGGTGAGGGCTATTGGATTTCGATAAAATAGTGGGAGACTAATAAGTATTAATTTATTTATTTGTCTCAATTTTTGTAATAAAGTACTACACCTTTGCTCATCTTAATTTGTAGAAACGGCAATAAAATGACTTCAAACATATCATTGAGCACCATACTCGAAAAAGAAAACCTTCTCACCGGCACCAATTTCCAAGAGTGGCAGAGGCGTTTACGCATCGTCCTTTGCCACGAAAGGAAATTATATGTGCTGGAAGAGCCTATTACAGTTGCGCCTGGGAAAGAGGCTAGTGATAAGGAATTATCTCTCTACATGAAACACATGGATGATGCCACAGATGTCCAGTGTTTCATGATATCAGCCATGTCTAATGAGCTATTGAAGCAACATGAAAACATGGACGCATATAGCATGATGTCTCACCTTAAAGATCTCTACCAAGAGAAGGAGAGACAGTAGAGGTATGAGATCTCCAATGCTTTGTTTACCATGATGCTTGGAGAGTCTGCGCCAGCTGGGCCTCATGTAGTCAAGCTTATTGGCTACATTGAATGCCTGGACATCTTAGGGATTAAATTCCCAGATGAGTTGCGTACAGATCTCATCTTATCATCACTGCCAAAGACCTTCTATAGCTTCATTGTCAACTATAACATGAGTGGCAATGAGAAGAGTCTATCGGAGATTATGACCTTGATTCACCAGGTAGATAAGGACATGGGGCATTACAAACCCGCGTTCCTTATGGTGAACAAGAAAAGGAAGGACAAGGAAAAGGGGCCAAAGACTTATAAACGGTCTGAAGCCCCCGAGCACCATCCCTCCAAGAAGGGGAAGATCCAGAGGCAGGGCAAGGAACGGGAGGCAGTGTGTTTTTCATGTGGCAAGCAGGGCCACTAGAAGAGGAACTGCACCCAGAAGTGTGGGGACACTAAAGGTGCATTTTTTATAGAGTTCAATCTTTCTATTTCTACACATTGGGTATTAGATACAGCTTTTGGGGATCACATATGTATTCAAATGCAGGAACCAAGTAGATTTAGAAAGATCGCCAGAGGATAGGTGGATCTTCGAGCTACCAATGGTGCAAGGCTGGCTGCGTTGGCTATTGGTGACTACCACCTCTCATTGCTAACTGGGATGATTTTGGTTTTACATAACTATTATTATGTTCCTAGTGTTACCAAGAACATAATTTTTGTATCTTGTTTGGATATGGATGGATTTGTTTTCATATTTAGAAATAAGGGTTGTATATTTTATAAGAACAATGTATGTTATGGTATGGCACATTTAAATAATGGTTTGTATGTATTGAACGAAAACCAAGTGTTGGCAATTGATAACAAAACAAACTCACATGACTCATACATCACTCAGTTATGGCATCACCGCCTTGGTCATGTGAACGAGAAGCGTTTGACAAAGCTCTTCTAAGATGGCTATTTAGACTCTACTGATCTAAAACCACTTGATAGATTTCATGATTGTTTACAAGGAAAAATGACCAAGATGCCTTTTGGTGGACAAGGTGAAAGGGCCACAGAGCTTCTAGGATTGGTACACACGGATGTGTGTGGACCATTTCCAGTAGAAGATAGAGGTGGATATTCTTACTTCATTACTTTTACTGATGATTTGAGTAGATATGGTTATGTCTACTTAATGAGGTATAAGTCAGAGTCCTTAGAGAAATTTAAGGAATTCAAGAATGAAGTAGAGAATCATCTTGGTAAGAAGATAAAGAAGCTTCGATCGGATCGAGGTGGAGAATATCTGAACCAAGAGTTCATCGATCTTCTACGGGAGTCTGGGAATCTATCTCAGCTCACTCCTCCTTATACACCACAGTGAAATGGTGTTAGTGAAATGAGGAATCGAACCTTGTTAGACATGGTGAGGTCGATGATGAGTCATGCAGATCTTCCATTATCCTTTTGGGGATATGCACTACAAACTGCAGCATACACATTAAACTAAGTACCAACTAAGGCGAAAAATGGAATTCCATCCAAGTTATGGAATGGAAGGAAACCCACTTTGTAGCACACGCGTGTATGGGGATGCGAGGCATTTGTTAAGGCCTTCTCAGGAAACAAACTAGCACCCTGGGGCATGAAGTGTATCTTTATAGGATATCCCAAGGAAATGAAAGGATATTACCTATATAACCCTCAAGACAAGAAAGTGATTGTCGCCAGACAAGCCTTCTTTCTTGAGAGGGAGCACATCCTCAAGAAGGATAGTGGGAGAAAGATTTACTTTGACGAAGTTGGTGCTCAAGATACACAGGAGTTGGTACAGGAACAAGTTCCACAGGTCCCCGTGGAAGAGTTTCCAGAAACACAAGTACTACATAGGAGCTCAAGAGAGGTAAGGGAACCAGAGAGATTTGGTTTCCTAGTCATCGAGGATGGTGAATCATTATTGTTGGACAATGATGAACCTATATCCTACAAGGAAGCAGTAGAAAGCTCAGAAGCTGCAAGATGGCTAGAAGCTATGAATTCTGAGATGGATTCTATGTATCAGAACCAAGTTTGGGTTCTGTTCGATGATCTAGTTGATGTAAAGCCTGTTGGATGCAAATGGGTATTCAAAAGAAAGCTGGACATGGAAGGTCAAGTTAGCACCTATAAAACAAGGCTAGTGTCTAAAGGATTCAGACAGCGTCAAGGAATTGACTATGATGAAACCTTCTCGCCAGTTTCCATGTTTAAATCCATAAGAATCATACTTGTCATAGCAGCTTACCATGACTACGAGATTTGGCAGATGGATGTCAAAACATCATTCCTTAATGAGAACCTTCAGGAATATGTCTATATGACACAACCAGAAGGGTTTGTGACACCAGGTGAAGCCAAACAGGTTTGCAAGTTGCAGAAATCCATTTATGGATTGAAGCAAGCATCCAGGTCATGGAACATTCAATTTGATGAATCCATAAAGGAATTTGGTTTCATTAAGAACGAATGTGAGCCATGTGTTTATAAGCAGTTTAATGGGAATGAGGTCGTCATCCTAGTGGTATATGTTGATGACATATTGCTTATTGGAAACGACGTACCATCCTTACAGTCAGTTAAGGACTGGTTGAACAAGTGTTTCTCCATGAATGACTTAGGAGAAGCAGCCTACATTCTAGGGATCAAGATCATTCGTGACAGATCCAAGAGGCTACTTGGACTAAGTCAGGGTACATACATTGACCAGATACTAAAGAGATTTAGTATGGAAAAATCCAAGAGGGTATTGGTTCTAGTGTCACATGGCTTACATCTTTCTAAGAAAATGTGTCCCCAGACACAACAGGAGAAAGATAGGATGAGCAAGATCTCATAAGCTTCGGCTATAGGATCCAGCATGTATGCCATGTTATGTACCAGGCTTGATGTTGCCTATGCACTGAGAATGGTAGGCAGATATCAAGCAGATCCAGGAGAACAGTATTGGACTATTGTTAATACTATCTTTAAGTATCTGAGAAGAACTAGGGATATGTTCCTGGTGTATGGAGGAGACTAAGATCTTGTCATCAGAGGGTATGCTGATGCTCGTTTTCAAACAGATCAGAATGATCTGAAGTCGCAATCTGGATATGTTTTCTGTCTCAATGGAGGAGTTTTGAGCTGGAAGAGTTCAAAGCAGCTAGTTGTCACCAATTCTATAGCAAATTCCAAGTATATAGCGGCTTCTGATGCAGCCAAGGAAGCTGTCTAGATTCGGAACTTTGTCCAGGAGCTTGATGTGGTTCCTAGAAGTAAATATCCCATTACATTGTATTGTGATAATACTACAGCGGTGGCTCTTGCAAAATAACCAAGGTCACATCAACGGACAAAGCACATACTCTGGAAGTATCACCTCTTGAGGGATTTATATAAAAGGGGTGAAGTTGCAGTGAGCAGAGTGTCCATGGAAGAGAACGTGGCAGACCCCATGACTAAAGGCCTATCTTAGCAGAAGCATGAATATCATTTGAGAGCTTGCGGGTTAAAGGTTTTTAGCAGTTAGCTCTAGTCTAAGTGGGAGTCTGTTGGAGTTGGTGGTCTACAACCAACTACTTTGTACTTTATTCATTAAATAAAAGCCTTATCACATCTTGATTGTTCTTCTGCGTGACATGTCATGTGATAATTTCCTAAGGACAGCTGTTGCATTAAAGGGTCGTAGCAGATCCCTGCTATGATGAGAACCCGGAAGTGCCATAACATTGTTCTTGAATGTATGTTCTATGTCTGACTGATATTATTTGAGGGACACAAATAATACAGGTCATTAGGGGTGAGGACTTATAAAACTTTGAGGCACCTTCTCATGGTGTTCTCCCTTGGTAATATCTAGGAGGATATTATGAGAACGAGACCCACCAGTAGGAAATCCACATTTCATAGTGTCATTGGATGTTCCTATATGCGGACGTGTGTATTGGTCCTTATACTTTAAGATTATTATTAATGGGTATTACAACTCGCGCACTTAGATGTATTGACGAAAACTGTGATGACACACTGTTCGCAGCGAGGTAGGATACGTTGGGTGCGTCACGAGTAATACCGCATTAATAGATAATGTGAGAAAGGATTTGTCCCTTCTGTTCCATAACGGGAGTAGATATCTTAGGCCCTTTGATGGAATTTATATAGCCTAAATAAATCCATGGCCATGGTAAGGTATGGGAAAGTTCAATTCTGGGAAGTCAAAGAAAGAATAATCAAGCACATGGGTTGATGGCACTAGCATGCAACCCGCTTGATTGGAGATATCGAGACAAAGGGATTATATTACATGGTAAGCATTCGTAGGAGGTGACACGTCATTGCGGCGTTAACTTATTTCTCTATGGGTGCCTTGGAGTGTTTCTAGATGCTAACATTGGACTTTAGGCAGGCTCAGCCTAATGCCACTGAGAAAGAGGCCTAGAGGGTCACACACTAAGTGTGTCCATGTATCTCAGTTAAATATTAATTTAACAAGTTAAATAAATATTATTCCCGACTATGGTTTAATAATTATTTAAGGATGTCTGATCGCATTTATTTTGACACTAGTTATTCGAGAGAATATATTGTGGACGAAATAATATATTTATTAGCGAGTAATGCAGTTACATTTATTTAAGAAATAAATAGTCATTACTCAAGGTCTAATAAATGTGGTGGAGAAAAATAGAAAATAAAAGTACACGCCGTGTATATTAAATATACACGCCGTGTAGTTTTATGGAAAACAAGTACACGTCATGTATTAATTATTACACGCCGTGTAGTTTTTCCAGTTGGGATTTTGAGGATTTAATATTGTTTTATTAAATGATATTTATTATAATAAGTGTGGGCGCATGTCAAGGAATTAATAATTCGACATGGGGGTTTTCAATAAGAGTTAATGAAATAAATAAAATGCGTAATGCATTTATTTATTGTCATAACTCTATTAACCTCAAACCCGATTATAAATATCCTCACAGCCCCAACATTTTGAAGAGCCATTATTGTGCACAACGGATTTGGAAATACTCTCAAACCAAGAGAGAATTCTCTTTCCACCAAGAACGCCCTCAAGTTACGAGAGCAAGATCCTCCACCGGATCAAGGCGGTCGAAGGCGGACATCGCAAGCGAAGGTTCTTCCGTGCTAGCACCCGGAGATCCCTTCGGCGACGTTTGGAGATACATGACACAGGTGTGGATCACCACTAGAGGAATCCTACACTTGGATTCTACGATGCAATGACGGATCACCGAATCGTGACCAGACACATCAACGAAGAAATAATTCCAACGAGGTAATTCTTATGCATTAATTAAATTAATTATAATCAACATATGATGATCCTCCTCAAGGGTTCCGGGACTCTTCTTTTCTTTTCTTTCTTCGTTCTACTCAGAAGATTAGGCATTTTATATCATGATGGATCTCGGATTGAACGTTGTTTAATGTTAAAATTAAAGTTGGGCAAACCCACCAACGCACTTCCGCTGCGCCCTGAACCTACACTCACCCCATTACTTCTTCAAATTTCCACCACCCTCGCCACTCAACCCATACGTACCTCCCTGTCACCACTCTCCCCCTCTCATCCCTCATTGACCAACTCCTCACACTGATTTTCCTCTCTCAACCATTGGATCATCCCTCCATGATACCAGCACACAAAGATTTATAAATTTAGTTGATAATTTTTTTCTCTATTAGAAAAAATTAATTTTTTTAAGATTATGAATGTGTCATTAGCCTCATCAAAAGTCTCAATAATATATTGATTTTTTCATGGAAGCATACCCAGTGGCCTCATGCATGATTCATTCTTTTTCTCTAATAATACAAGTGAACGTAACAAATTTTATACAACATTCTACACCCTAAATTTTTAATGAATTGTGATTTTATTATATTTAGTTTTGTAATGTGAAATCCTTGTAATATTATCATATTAAGTATTTTATGATCTTCATGAACCAACTAGAATTAATATGTATTAAAATCTAACAATTTAAAACCAAATTTATTTCATTTTAGTTCATATTTACATAACGTTTTTCTCTAAGTTCATTAGAAAAGTAAAAAAACAAAATTTACTATATCATCAAATTTTTCCTTTGTAAAAGGTTTTTTGGATTTTTTTTTTTTTTGTTTTTGATAAATTTTAAAATTACTCAAAATTCCCATAATGTGGTTTAGGTTCACCTTACCATAGTTTGGATACCTTATTTCATTCTCAATCCCTATATTAACATGTTTTATGGACCCATCTACGGGCAATGAATTCCTCTAAGGCCTACAAGCCATGTAATACTTACGCCTACGGGCCTTGTAAGGGTTCCACCTCACCCCTTGAAAGGTTGATTATCAAAATCAATAAAAAATGAAGGCCTTCGGGCCATTAGAGGCTTTAATGTTTAAAATCAATATCATTTGTATGTTATGTATTTTCCATATAAATAAATTAAAAGAAAACTGTAAAAATTATGCTTAAAAATCTCCCTAAGTATTTCTGGATGATGTCCAAGATATTGGCTCGTACATGGTAACAAAATGTAAAATATTTGGTTAAAAACATAAGAGAATTATGGGAAAAGTGAGATTTAATTTCTCATGCTAGTGATAATTATAATATTTTTTTTGTGGGAGAAGGATGATGGAATTGGTTGACCAATTATCAAGAGACCAATTTTTTGATGGCTTTGTATAAAAAAACCTTCCCCAACTACATCTATAATTTAATTATATCTTCTTGGGTTTAAATTGGTATACCCACTGATAATATAAATTTAAATTTATAAACTTATTTCTCATGAAGGAAATGAGGGTAGTGGATATGTTCTCAAAATAATTCTCTACTGTATTATTCATTATGGATGTGAAGTTTTAAAAACATAGGAGGGGTTCTTTTGTGGGAGATGTACATTTTGTTGGGAAAGATGGAAAGTGAAGAACATGCAGACGAACACAAAATATGAGTGGGATCTAAAAATTAATACTCTGATAAAATAGAGGATCAAAGGTAGAAAGTAGATGTTATGGAAGATTGAAACATAGAATGCAACCTGATAAAGAAATCAAAATAGATGTGACCATGAAGGGTGGATGTTTACTTTCCAAATAAAAAGTAAAGAAGAAAAACAATAAGATAAAATCAAAGAGTGTCATAGTTTAAATCCAATCAGACTTAAAGGATTCCATAGGTTGCAGATCTGAAAATTGAGTCTAAAAATGTAGACTTCATCATTCCAAAGTAGGAGAGTCACACAACATAAGGATTCAAAAAAAACAATCCTCCTAAATATATGTAACCCTTATTTAAACATATTTTTTCTATTTTATTTATTTTTCTTAAATGAAAAATGTGATGTATCAATGTGAGTAGGATTCCTAAGAAACTCCCCCTCTAACTCAATTAGGGATTACTACCGACCCTGTAATGGGTTAGAAAGTATCAAATTTATCTCTTGATAATATCTTGATCATGATGTCTAACCCATTTTCATTTGTGTAGATATTATAAATATCCAACTATCTCAAATCAAGTATTTCTCAGATCCAATGATATCGAACATCAATATGTTTTGAACTTCTAATAAGGTGGGATTATTTCCTAAAAAATAGAAATTAGACTATCAAAGAATAAAAAATACATGTCCTGATTAAAATTGAGTTCTTGAATAATTTTTTTCACCCACAAAATTTTTTTAAAGCCTCTATATCTGTAATAAACATAGACTTAGTGTTAGATAAATAGACACATATCCATAATCTATACTACCAAGGTACATATCCCCCTGAAAAAGAGATCAAATAACCTGAAGTAGACTTCCTCAAATCCATATCTCCTACCATATTTGAATATTTCAATCCAGAAATCATAGGTCACCCACTTCTAAAACAAAATATCATATGAGAAGTAACATGAATATAACGAAATATATAATTAACTTTTCTCTAATAATATCTACCTGAATTATATAGAAAACAACTAACCTTACGAGCTGCATGAGCTATATTAGGATTAGTACATGCCATTCTATACATCAAATAGACAATGACTGATGAATAAGGTATGTGTTTCATCTTATATCTCTCTTCACCAGTAGAAGTAAAATGACTATTACTAAGCTTAAAATGTAATACAAGAGGATTACCGACTAGTTTCTCTCTATACATAGAAAATATCTAATCAAACTTCCAATATATCTCTCCTATGATAACCATAATTTCTTATTTTTCAATCACGGTAGATCGACATGCCAAGAATATGTCGTACTAGCCCCAAGTCTTTCATCACGAAATACTAAAAATGATACTTCTTTAATTTATTAATTCTATTAGAATCATGTCCAATAATAATCATATCAGAAACATTAAACAACAGTATTATAAAATAATAATTAGAAAATCTCTGAACAGAAACAAAATTTCTAGTGGATGTCTTCAGGAAACACAATGAAAAATGATACATTCAAACTTTCTATACTTCTTCCTTAGAACTTTATTTGGACCATACATACACTTCCTTAACCTACAGACATAATTCTCATTACCTATTTCAACAAAAACCACTATATTCTCCATATAATTCTCTTCTTATAAATATATATGGAGGAAAGCGATCTTCACTTCCATTTTCTCAATCTGTAGATCCAAAATAGTACCCAAAATAAGAAATACTCGAATAGAAGACATTTTTAAAACATGTAATAAAATTTCATCAAAATAAATACATTTCTTCTAATGGAATCATTTAACAACTATACTTTACTTTTATCATAGAACAAAACTATATTCTTCATTTTTAATTTGATAAATCCACAGATTTTTCAAATCTCTCTTATCAATGGGTAATTTCACCAAATAAAATGTATGGTTGGCATGGAATGATCTCATATCATCATCCATTTCCACAAAACATCTATCCTTATAACCTCTTTACATCAACTCATTAATAGATTTTGGTTCTCCCCCTTTAGTGAGGATCACATACTCATCGGGTTAATATAGAGTAGAAAGAGTATGATGCTGAGATGATCTCTGGAGTGGAACTATGGGTTCCTTAATAAACCATGGAACTAGATAATCATAAACTAAAAGGTGGATTAAAAACATAAACTCTAACATATTCACCCCAAACATCATTATTCACATCAATACAATCATTAGAATCCACAAAATGAGGTAAATGTGACTTAAAAACTAGATCAAGACTGATAAAGTCATCAGATATTGGAGAAGTACATTTCCCCCTTATCAATGTATGTGATAGTATGATCCTCTACAAATATTTCATCATAGTATCTAAAAAGTTTCTTCAAATTAGGATAATATAACCTGTATCCAAACTCATCATGTCCATATAAAATAAAAATACATTGTCGTTACTTACCATCTAACTTGGATATCTCATCTCTAGTTATATTAACAAAATCCTTGCAACCAAAAACATATAAATGATCATACATGATCACTTTTCCATACCAAAACTTTTCTGGGGTGACTTTCTAGAAAGAAAACTTATGTGATAAATAGATAATATATGTTGCAATAAATAGAGCCTCACCCCATAAATTCCAATGCAAATTTTATTTCAAAACCAAACATTAAACTCATTCCCACAAAATTATATTCATCGTCTTAGATAAAACATTTAGATGAGGTGTCTTAGGGGGAAACTTCTGATGATGAATACCCTTATGCCTACAATACTGATCAAATGGAACATAATACTCACCCCCATTGTCAGTGTGAATACATTTCAAATTCTTTCCATATTCCCTCTCAAATGAAGGCTAAAATTGATTAAAAACACCGATCACCTGAATTTTGGCATTTAAAACATACAATAAAAGAATACATGAGTAGTCATCAATAACATTCAGAAATAAAACCACTACTAAAGGTATTAGATTTAAATGGACCACAAACACCATAATTAACTAATTCTAGTACCTATGAATTCATGTGTAAAGGATGACCGTTGAAACTCACACTACTATGTTTTTTGGCCAAACTGTGATTGCACATGAGCAATCTAATACCTTTTAAACCAATAAGAAATTTTAATTTGGAAAAATATTTAATCTACTTATCACTAATGTGGTTGAGCATCTTATTCCATAACATGTAATAAATACTACACTCAACATCGCAAGAAGTATCATAAGAAAAAGGATCTCTAGTCTAGTATAAACCTGAATTCTTCTTACCTCGAGCCACAATCAAGGAACCATTGGAAATATTCCATTGTTCATCACCAAAATTAGTTATAGAACCATCATCATCATGATTTCTGGTAGAAATAATATTCAGAAAAAATTCAATAGCATGTCAAGCATTCTCCAAAACCAGCTTACTTCCTGTGCTGGTCTCCAAAACAATAGTCCCGATACCTAAAAAATCAGCATGAGAATCATTACCCATCTTCAAAAACCCAAAATTACATGGGATATAATATTTAATGAAACCCTTCCCCGATTTCATGTGTAAACAGATACCACTATTAACAACCCAAAAATAATCATCAGAAGTAATATTAATGGAGTCATAAATAACATTAAGATCACCACTGTAGCGATGTAAACATGATTGTCTTCAACACCATTTTTATTTAGTTGATTTTACTTCATTATATTTTACCTATTTAGTTAATAGAAAAACTTCTTAGAATTTCCTTTTTTCCACAATTATGACATTTAAATTCTCTCCACTTTGGATAGGATTTTTTTCCTTTACTCTTACGTCGATTTCTATGACCATGATTCATTTCTTGAATTCCCCCTTACATTCTATGACCAAAAGTTTTGAAGAATATCTCTCATAATTACGCCTCTTAACCTCTTTAATAAAAACAACATACTTAACAAAACTGAATTCCAAAACACCATAAGGAGATGAACATGTTAGAGTAACATGAAAATTCTCCCAAGAATTTGGAAAAGTAATAAGAAACCAAAATTCTAAAACTGCTTATTCAAAATTAATACCCATATCAGACAATTGATCAAACCAACCTTGAAATTAAATCAATTAGTCAGAAATATATATACTTTTTTTAATTTAAATTCATCACCTTTTTAAGAGGAAATCGTTTATTTTTTCCTATCTTGGAAGAATAAGTAGTCTCAAGATTCTCCCGCAAAGTTATAGTGTGAGAGATTTTGAAAATATGGTTCATCACATTGTCCTAGAACCACTGATGAATGAAACCAAAAACCATGTCATGGTCAAACTCCCATTCTTCTTTAGAAATTCTTTCTAGATTCTGAGTACTAAACCCTGGAATATGAATTCACTTGAAAAAAAAAATAAGATCCTTCATTTTTAATCCCCACATATCGTAGTCCAAACCATTCAAAAAATCATCCAACTATAATTGGATTCCATAATTTAATTAAATAAAAACCAAACTTTTGATATCAAATGTTGGGAAATATGAAAATTGATGGATGTGAAAATGATCCCCAAAGATAATTCATATAAAAAGTATATATTTTTCTGTTAAATAATTCTTTAAAAATTAAAGTGGATTCATAATGACCAAAAAATATGTGTAAAAAAAATTAAATGTTGAAACCATAATTTTTTTACATGGAAAACCCAAAAGTTAAAAACCACAGGACCCGGTATAGAAATAATAATCCACTAACAATGAAGAGTACATGGAAGAGACTCTTAAAGATGATTGAGATTTCAAAAATAATACTCTGATAAAATACAGGATCAAAGGAAGAAAGAAGATGCAATCTGAAAGTATCCTGAAATGAAGAATATAACCTGATAAAGAAATCCAAATAGATATAACCATAAAGGGAAAATGTTCACTGTATAAATAAAAGTTACTGAAAAAAAAACCAGTATTAGCACAAATATCAATATGAATGAAATCTAATTAGACCCAGAGAATTTCACCTGCTTCAGATCTGAAAACCGATGCTAAAAAACCTTAATAAACCATGCCAAAGGAGGTGAGTTTCACCACATAAGGCTTAAAAAAACTATACTATTTATGATAAATAACACATATTTCAAAATATATTTTCTTTTTTTTTTCATTGTTTTTATTAAATGACGCACATGAAGTATCAACATGAGGAGGTTTCCTAACACGTTTTTAGAATTGAAGCTCTATATTTTAAAATGACTGGATTATTATTGCATGACTAGTATACTTTTTATTTAGTTACGAATAATAATTTTTTTCATAATTCATTCTTTTGAAGGTAGTGGGTGAAGTAATGGGTGATTTTTTCTATAAGTTAAAACAAAATTAGGTGCACATTAAGGACATAATTTCTTATGAAGAAGCATTATTTGGAAATACCTTACTAAAAGTTTGATAATTATAACTTCATGGTAACTAAATCCAATGATTCCTCACCCCTACATTAATTAAGGGTTTGAAAACACTTACCAAGAGATACTTGTAACACTTTTCACTTATTATTTTTCAACTTATGATGAACTTTCCCATGGAATGTAATTTTTTTCTTCCTGGATGCTACTCGATTTTCCTTTCATGTAGCAACACTTCATGATTGTGTGATGTATCATCGTAGTTATTTATCCTAAAAATCTATTTGGGAAAAAATATGTGTTTCAATTTTTTATGACACACTTGTTTACCTAGAGTCATAGTATTTAGGGATTTAATAAGGATACACATGATGTTTAGAGAAAATTATTTTTTGGGTAGGAAAGTAATTTGTTTTATAATATATTTTTGGTGTCCTATATTAAATTATAGACCTCACCAGACACTATAATTTTTTTGGTCCCTTAGGCATTTCTATCATTGTTTAGATGAGTAATTACAATATTTTCTCTATTACTTGTTGAATTGAAATCATACACCATCCCAAAAATTAAAAAAAACAATTATAATTTATCCATTTTATTTCGTTTTGTTTTTTAGATTTTCTAGGATTCAAACAAATCAATATTCCCATCAATTATATTTAGTATGTTTCATATCACTCCATCACCATCCCTTAAAAAAGAATTAGGAATCAAACCATAAAAAATTACATTGGTTGTTCAATTCATTAGTGATGAATTTTCCTATACCATTGTTTGAATTGAATGGTTAAAATTAATATATGTGTCCATTTAACACATCTTATAAGTTATTCCTAAGACATGATACAAGCACTCAACCTTATAAATGAGGGAGAAAAAGATTTTTAATGCTACAGTTATTGGATACATATTTGTTTACATTACACTTATAAGTACCAATTCTATAAATGTCCTGTCAAATCAGGATAAATGGTTAGGATGACTAACCAATACTTGTTCCTTATAGGCTTGGTTGAATTTCTTGTAGTTGATTTTGATGGAGGATAATCCTTAAAGGCATGTTCCCTCGAATCACTAAGATTTAAATGCACCTTTTATAGTCCATTACCCAAGTTTGGTTTTTGTATGATAGATAACATAAAAAAATTAAAAAAAATTCACTAGAATCAATGATACAATACAAGTTAAGAATTTTAAAAAACAACAATCTTTATGGGTTTGTGATGATTTTTTTATAATATCACTTACATATTTTTCAAGTTATATATTAATTTTTTTAATAAGATCATTAACACTCTCTTTAAATATAAGAACATGTATTGGAACATATTATTTACATAAAATAATAAAATATTGATCATTGATGACATACATGTAATTTATTGTATTGGGATGAAGGTACAAATTTCAAAGTGTTTTCTATTATGATATTTTTCAGTACATGGTTTCTTTGGATGTCTATTTATTAATTTCATTTTACCATATATTTAATATTATTTAATCTAATTCTATATTTTATTCCCATATTTTTGTAGAGGAAGTAATTTTAAAATAACTTCCATAGGTGGTAAAAATTCTATTATTCCACCTAATAGATTGGATACAAGATTTAGATGATTGTAAGATATTTTATATTTTCATTCTCTATTAGGTTAATGTTTGTATATAGTTTTTTATATTTATCAATTTTTTCAAAAATTAATTGTAATATGATTTTTAATATATGGAACACATTTTAAATATTATAATTTTCATTAATGTTGTATTAGTATGATCATTAATAATTGAGTATATCTTATTTTTTTATTTATGGAGAAAATTTTGGTTTAGGTCAAGAACAATGCATTTTTGGTATTTAAAAGGAGGTACCTTGGAGTTTAAATATGAGAAAATACATGTATAGAGTGATAAGAACTTTTACTTAGTTAAGATGTAGTCCACCAAGAGAAGGAAGGGTGATTTCATGTTTACAATATCATTTGTGAAGTTTCAATGATGGAGAATGAGGCATTGATAATGGATCTATGTGATGATGATTTTTTATCATTAAAGGGTTTTGTTTTATTATAAGATTTTTTTTTACATATAAGGATGATTATTTTTCATATAAAGTGGTCTTTTTCATAGAAGGGTGATGTTTTTCCTGATGCGTAACATTTTGTCATAAAAGAATGATGTTTTTCACCAGGATGATTTTATGAGAGACAACAAAGGCATATAGAGGTGTGGTTTTCAAATTTATTTTTATATGATTTATTTGAAAGTCATGTTTGGGTATTTATTTTAATTTTTTACTCTTTGATTATTAATGGGTTATTTTATGTCTCCCCGTTTTTTTAATCCACTACATTGGAGGGGTTTTCCATGATAAAATCTGTGTGATGATTTTATTCATTATTTTTTAATTTCTATTTAATAATTTCATCGAGTTTTTAAAAAATATTTCATTAGAAATTTTATTCCTTGGACCAGGAATCTCCCCAGTAATTTTTTCTTCAGTTATGTGGCTAATAAAGGAAACATATTATAGTCTTTTGTTTTTTCTTTGATTACAGGAGTTTCAATTTTTTCATATTGAGATACCATAGGGGATTTCTTCATCCCAATTAATTCATTTTAATGAATTTTTCCTGTTGAGGTGATTTTGAATGAGGTACATTAGGGATGTTTGGTTTTGGTGAAAATAATTATTTGTGGTTGTTTAAAAGTTAAGCATTCTAGAGGGTTGTTACCATGAGACGTTTTACATGGAAGTTGTTTTCTGGTGCCCTTAGGTAATGGTTTATTGTTTCTTTTATTTATTGCACTATGATTTTGGTCATTTTTACATTGTTTTTTGTTTTATTTCTTTGATCCACCTTGTTTATATGAAAATACTATTCATTATAATACATTCATTTTTTCCTTGAAAAATAAGAAATTGATATATAATATACATTAAAAAGAGAATATAATTGGATATCTCTATTAGTGTGATATCCTAGGATAATCAGTCATTTTACAACTTCTTTACATAACTATTTTTGACATCTGTTAGATATCAACTCTTGCCTATTGGTGGTCCTAACACTAGCCATTGATCTCACCTCCAAAATCAATGTCTACGATCCTATGTAAATAATTTAGAAATTAAATTTGGTATAGTTTATATTATTATCAACATGATTTTAATATAATAATACATACATATCAAAACATACACCACCTCTAACCCCTACCTCTTGTACTTCCACTTCCTAAAAATTCCCATAACCAAGTATGCTTTCATGCTATTCTTGATCATATCATTATCACCACCACCATTTTTATTACTTAACTGAACATATAAATAATTTTAATGTTGTATATAAAAACCACCTCTATACATTAGATAGTATAATATTTTTTCATTCAAACATGAGGAGAATAATTAACTAAAACTGGATCATCCAAACTCCCCACTATTGAATCATCTAAAATAAATGATATGAAACTCATTGTGACCATATCCAAAATGAAAATAATTTTATTCCAAACAAGGATTATCACCTACTTAATTAAAACACCACACTCATAGTAAAAACTAGAACATTAAATATTAAAATAAATAAATAAATGCCAAACCTTTGATATAATTTAACCAAAATATTTATATTTATTCATATTAATACAATAAAAAAATAGATAAAAATTTATCCAAAAATAAAAACAAAAATTTTGATTTTTTTTTAAATTTTTTCATAATTACTAGAATTTTGAATTCCCTTGGTTCATAGTCACCAAAAAATATCAAATCTATAATGAGCACAGTCAGTTGGGAAAATATTATTAATAATTGAATTTTTATTTTGTTTGATGGATCTAAGAGAATGTGAAGAGTAAGTTTTATACTATAATGAAGTTCTTTTATAGGAAGGAGACGAGGAAATATATATATTACATGATCTCTTGAACAAAATGATGAAATTATTATCAAATTAGTATTTTACCATTATTAATTCATTAGAAATAAATCCTACATATCCATTTACAATACCTTATAGAAATTATAAATAACATATTTTTTATATAAATAAAAATTATTAATCTATAAATAAAAATATAATTTTACTTTTAATTGTAGGAAAATATATACTTTATTCACTGAGAATTTTAAATTTATAATGAATTTATAATTATTAATTATTAATTAAATTTTTTATACTTATTTTTTTTTGTTTTAATTGAATTAAATTAAAAATTAAATTTATTGTGTTGGAATTAGTTATGCGTTAAGTTTTTGTAATTTTTATAAATATTAAAATATGTAGATGATTTGTGGAATATGTTAAATACAATATATGGTGTGGTAAGATAAAAAAGTGATAAAAACATAATAAATAGTCTAAAAATCCCTATGTTCATATCAAATTACTCATATACTATTAATTTTCATAATAATACTCATTATTATTATTATTATGGAGGTAAAAATACATTATATTCACTTTTCCCCTACATTCGTTTTTGAATGAGTTTTTTCTTAATTTTCCCCTTAAATTCTGTTAAATCAAAAAGCCATGAAGGGTTGTTTTTAAAGATAGGAAATAAATAAAGTTAATAGTTTTCTCCCTCTTTCTCTATCTACATCCAATCCTTTTTTTTATTTTGAATACAACTACTTTATGGTCAAGTAGGAACCATATAAGCCTCTAACAGAAATTACACCAAAAATACATCATAAACACACATCCACAAAACAAAAACAACATAAAAAATAGAGATACCTACACTTGATATTGGAGAAAACTAGTTCAAACCAATGAACTTTGGCACAAAATAGCCTCACGTATAAAAATATTTTAAATGTTAGTTATTTATTTAACAATTATTATATATTAATATTTATTTTATTCATTTAATTTACTATTCATAATAATTATTTAATATATCTCCTTAAATTTTATTCATGAGTCCCTAAAGATTTTATAATAAGTCTCATCCCTTCTAGTTAGACCCTTTCAAATTATTGTTGTCCAGATCCCCAAGTATGTCACATATCTATGGTATTGAAAATATTAATTTTCTAAGAGGAGAATATTTTTTATGTTGGATAAGATATATCTAATTCAACCACTACATGAACCTTTATGAGTACTCCTTCTATTATAGAAAGTAAACGTTTTTGTAATAAAGAAGACTTAACTTAGTGTTCTTTCTTAATGAGTTTTGTATCCTTAATAAAAATTATATACATGGGTTAAAAAATCCTAATTTTATAGGTTATTTATCAATCAATTAATTTTTAATGAAAATTGAAAAATCTTGTACAAAATATCATTCCTTAGTGAGACATTTGATTTCAACATTGATAAACCTTTTATATCACTCTTCAGAATAACTTCATTTCATAGAGTTTATTTTTATCATTTTCCAAATAATATATTATTTATTTGATATATTTTTATTCATTTAGATATCTATACCATTCCATTTACTTGGGGAAAACTATTAACTAATCCACATATTAATTGATTCCATATGAGTTAAAATTGCAAGTTAGTCCTTATTGAACATTATTCTAAGTAATTTTAAGTTGTTCTCTGTTGAAAATTATTTGATTTATTTAGAATCCATTATCTATTTTCATTGAAAACATTTTTTGAAATATGTGATCATTTGGACTCAAAATTATATACTCTCACAATTATTTGATATGCCACATGAGATAAATAACATAGTGTTTTTGGGAAATCCTTACATTCTATGTAAGTATTAATTGCAAAAGGACTTGGATATATGTTTAAGATGTATAAAATTATGCACTCAATCGTTATTTTATCATCATGTATTTTTTTAAGATATATAAAAGTTTATTATTATTTTTATTATATGTTATATTTTATAATTATGTATTAGTGTATGAATTAACCTTATGATATGTTAACTCTTACAGAGCATATTATCTCACCCAATTATCAAATTTCCCATTTTCCAAGGATAAACATAATGATATTATGTTCAAAAATTCAAAATATTCTATTAATTAATAATAATGAATTTTATTTATTTATTTATTATAATTTTTTCTAGGAAAAAAGAATTTTTTTTATTACAAAAAAAGGTTCATGTACAAGAAATGGTCAAAGAAACAAGATGAACCACCCAATATAAGTTGTAAACATCCAATCAAATAACATACCACTAACATTAGAAGACTATATTTGGGGGTGTCAAATTTGGTATTGTATAAAATTTATAAAAAAATTAGAAACTAAAGTTAAAATAATATAGGTATAGAACATATAATTTATGAAGGACACTTATTGTTGAGATGGTATGTCTGAGTATGATATACTCTATAAAACCAAATGTAGGAACTAAATAAGAATGAGATTCTCAGATATAAGAGGGGGGTGAATTGTACCTTTTAAAAATTCCTTTGGAAATTTTTAAAGATGTTTATGTTTAACAAGGTTAAAAAAATAATTCAAAATACCTCTTATAGGTTCTAAACACTTGTTAGATTGCAGAAAAGTAATTCTGAAAATGAAACTTAACAAAAGTTATAAAGATTAAGATTCTACCTTAAAGCGTATAGAATCCAACTATATCAGAGTACAAGAGTGAGGAAGTATAAGATAATATACTTTCCTCAACAATACAAAATGCAGCAAAAAAACTTGTAACAAAAACAAGTAACAAGAAATAAGTCTTTTAACCCAAAGAGAAGGGTATCCAACAACCTTGGATAAAGGTCCCTTGATTTATACTTTCAATAAAGTCTGTCTTACCCACACCAGGGTAAGACCTCGATACGAAGATCGAAGTCTGTCTTGCTATCTCTGCAAGACTGCAACTATCAGGTAGTCGGCACCTCTGTCTTCCTTAGTAAGGAAGCCCTCAACTTCAAGGTGTTGGAACCTCTGTCTTCCTATCCCCGAAATCCCTCGATTGTACACAACATCAATCATAATCACACGAAGAAAATCTACACAAGGAAAAGTTTGAACAAGTTGTTCAAACTTTCTGCATGAAGCTTGAGAGTTGATAAGAGCCTCTCTCTCTAGAAATCACTTCAACAGCATGTAAGCACCAATGTCAAAGATGTTGTCAAGTGTTGTAACTTCTTTTCAAATGAGCTCCTATTTATAGGCGAATCTCCAACGGTCGGCTCCCTCCTCCAACGGTCATATTCTTCCTTGAATTTTGGAGGGACCTGTACATGTGTCACTCAACCAACGGTTAGTTGATAACTGAAGGCACGACATCGTTTTATAAAAGAACAAGTGAAATCATAACTAAAACTGATATTCGGAATAGAGAAAATATGAAAGTTTAGAATGTAAGAAAATAAAATTTTAGAGTCAAACCAAGAATAAATTCGGAGTCTATAATAAAGAGATATTCGGATTCTGTTTTCCTAATGAATTCGTAATGAGAATTCATAATCAGAATTCTTCATCAGAATTCATAATCAGAATTCGTAATCAGAATTCTTCATCAGAATTTGTAATGATAATTCATAATCAGAATTGTTCATTAGAATTCATAATGAGAATTCGTAATCATAATTCTTCATCAGAATTCGTTATGGGAATTTGTAATCAAAATCCTTCATAAGAATTCATAATGAGAATTCCTAATTAGAATTCTTCATCAAAATTCATAATGAGAATTCGTAATCAAAATTTTTCATCAGAATTCGTAATGATAATTCATAATCAGAATTCATCATTATAATTCGTAATGAGAATTCGTAATTAGAATTCTTCATCAGAATTCGTAATGAGAATTTGTAATCATAATTCTTCACTAGAATTCGTAATGATAATTCGTAATTATAATTATTCATCAGAATTCATAGTTAGAACTTTATATAAGTTCGTAATCAAAATTCAGAGTTGAACTTCATAAAATTTTGTAACAGGGAATTTAGAATAGAACTTCATAAAAGTTTGTAACAAGAATTCGGATCCTAAAATAGAATGCTTCATATCTAAGTATTATAAGAATCTGAGGTTTTAGATATGAATCCGATTTTTATACTTAATAAAAATATTGATAAGAACAATGAAATCTAGGCAAGGTTAAATTTCCTTGGGGAAGGAAATTTTCCTTATAGAAGTAAAACAGGGGTAAAATGAGTTTTGCCTTGAAATGAGGTGTTTGTGATTTTCAAAACAAGGAGTGGTAAAGTCATAAGGATAACTTAATGACTTAACAATATCTCCCTTTTCATTAAGGAATGGAAAGTCATAAGTAGAACCTTATTGACACCATAATCTCCTCCTTTTTGGAAAGCACAAATATCCTTAAAAATATAAGGACTTGGAAAAATTTCTTTATATTTTGAAATTAAAACTTATCTTTCTTTGTTCATGGACAATGGTGAATATGAATAACTCCCCCTTAGGATTTGGAACACTGAGGATCATATTCTAGATTTTCAGAATGGAATTTTCATTATCTTGAAAATGGAAATCTTCGTAATCAGAAACTCCCCCTTAAATAAGCTCCCCCTTACTTAGGGATAGTTCTTATTTACTTATAAATTTTTCTTCTCCCCTTTAGATTTTCCCTTATCCCTTTTGATTTCTTTTTCCTTCTCCCCCTTTGTGATTTTCAAAAGGAGTTTAAGGGAATGGAAAAGAAATATGGTACCTAAAATATTAGTAAAGACATGGAAGAAAAAACAGACCAACCAACATTCTATTATAATTGAAAGTATTAGTACAGGGAAAAAAATACAACAAAAGATCAGAGTGGTCTATTTTGTTTCTTTTTCCTTGGGAATTATCATTTTGAAAATGTTCTTCAACTTCTTCAGCTCTTTGTGATCTTCCTTAGCTTTCTTTTCTAAAGCCTTTATCCTGTCTTCCTAAGCCTTCAGGACCTCTGCCTGAGCCTTCATGGCCTATTCCTGAGAAAACAAAAAATCATCTTGTTTAAAAAGCTTTTCTTGCATCTCGCTCTGAATATTATTTTTTGTTTTCAAGCTTTGAACAATATAACTCAGCTTCCCATTCAGATATTTCACATCCTGAATCCGAGAACTTTGTTCTAGACTTAGATTTTTCCTGAAAACTGTCTGAAAGATTTTTAATTTTGACATCCTCAGCACCAAAGGCCTCCTTAACATCTTCTTGGAACTGATCAAGCTCTTACATATCTTCAACAATTTTCTTAGAACATAGAGTTATTTTGATGCAAGACTTTTTGTGGACCTCATAGTTGATAAGAAAATTCTTATATTCTGCCTCAATCTTCACAAATTTATCCATCACCATAGATACAGAATCTGACTTCTGATTCATGCGGTGCTGAAGCATCTGGAATCTAGAGTCTATTGTAGGAAAGATCAGAATTGTATCTACCAACTTCTTCAGGGACTCAACAACAAAATCGTGTCCCAGTGTAGATGACTCTGAATCAGACAACTTACTAGGATATTGTTCTTCTTCTATTTCTACTAGCTTCCTTTTAGAAGAGCCTCCACCTTTCTTCTTCCATATGATATCTTTCATTGGGGTGTCAATAAGCACTTGCTTACCCTTTCTGGTTTTCGATATGGCTTCCTCATCATGGGATTCGTGCTCACTCTCAGATAATTGTACTATCTTGTCTTCATCTAGTTTTTCTTTTTGAGCTCCAGTTTCAACTTCCTCAAGATGGATAAAGTCATGATTATGAATCTCTTCTGAAAATTTATTCACTTCTTCTTCTTCTTCTTTCTCATCTCCCGGAGTAGCAATTTTTTAGGATTCGGCTTGAGAAGTATGGATTGACAACTTCTTGGATGGGGTTCCCTTATCTTGATATTCTTCAAATTTCTTAATTATATCATCAGACCCTCCACTCATCTCAGCTTATTTAACTTCCTCCACAAATTTCTGAACTTTATTCATCACTTCTTTCTCAATTTCCTTCTCCTTGGGATTTTCCGGAGTCTTCTTACCTGGAGTCTCAGGAAATTGTTCCATCAAAAAAGATTTCGGAACAGGAATATTTTCGGAAGCTATTTCAGCATCCCTCAAAAAGGATTGACAAATTTAAGCCTCTTTCATCTTCTTCTTTAGCTTCTTCTCTTTGGCCTGTTTCTCTAGCTGATCAGTAGCTTTTTCTTTCAAGGCCTTAGCCTCATCAGGATCCAAACCAAACTATGGCTCCCCTTCTTTTATTTTCTTTTTATCTTCCCTCCATTTGGAAACCACTTCATCTGGGTAGGCCTTTTTCTTCTTTGGTTTAGGAGGTGTGGATTGGGATTCCTTGGCTTTGGGGGTTTTATCTTTACCTTCCACTTATTTCAAATTCATCTTCTTCCCGGCCTTCTTGGATGGTTCATATTTTTCAACGATTTCCGGATTGGCTTCTACCTCTTCCTTAGGTAGATCATAAAACTCACCTGAATCTTTAGAGAAACCAACCTTCATCCTATTATGAGTATCATCACTGACAAGCATTACCTTGCAATTCCTCAGCTTGGAGGTAAAAGCAATCTTGAAAGAATCAAGACACCGAATAATAAGATTAGAGAGAAGAGTAGGATACATAATAATTTGATCTTTCAAATTCCCATTTTTTGATGTTCTGAACTATAATAAGGATGTGCCTCATCAGATTGATCTTTCTTAGATTTACCATGAAATCCAAGATGTAAATGTCACTTTTCTTTAAGTTATCCTTGTCACCTCTTCTTGGTACGAAAAACCCTTGAACCCACAATTGTAGAATCCAATTGTTGGTAGACAGATGGGCAATCTTTCCGGTCTTGACTTCTTTAAGTCCAAGTCATTCCATAGCCTTCACTTTGATGAAACTTACTTGCACATCTGGTAGCTTATGGGAGCAAAATTCGGCTTCTCCATCATATGAGAGCCCCACCAAGCTTGCAACCTTAGTGTAAGAAATCTTGTAAGTCTTTTCATAGCTCTTAAAGAAGAATTTTTCTCTACCATCGTCATCATAGAAGGAAACAGACTCATAAAATTCTATAAGAAAATCCGTATAAAAAACATCCTGATCTCCTAGCTTTGATATGAAGAAATCTTCCCATCCATTGAGTTTGATATTCTTAGAAATAAGAGAATCATACTTACTGAAAAAGTTCGGATGGACCAACATTTCCTTGTAGACTAACCAACTTGAGATTCACTTCATAGTAGACATTTCTTGAGAAGTGGCTTCTACAGACATTCGGAATGGAGAAACACTGAAAGATTCAAAACGGTCTTAAGAAGGAAGGGCAGAACTTCAACACACGAGGGCTTGAATTCGATGTGGGAAAACCATTGGGGGTCCCCTTTATATAGGAAAAGGAGGTGGCCTTTAATCTGGCAAAACCCATCTAACAGTTGTGAATCATTCAGATCAGATCTAACGATTGAAAAACTAGCCGCAAGGAAATCCTGAATCAGATCTTTTGAGGTTTTAAGAAAAACATTTGTATTTTATGGAAAAACGAATCCTAAAAACACAAAATAAAATACCAGCATGAAAAATATGATTACAAAAACTTAAGTAAGAAGATCATACCTTTCGTATTTCTAGGAAGATTATTCGTAATAGGTGATATTCTTCTTGAAGAAAATTTGAATACGAAAATCTTACTACGAAAAACTCACTACGAAAAAATTAAAGTCGAAAAGTTTATTGCAAAAACTTTGTGTACCAAAACTCTATTATGAAAAGTATGAGTATGAAAATCCCATTACGAAAAACTTCATTATGAAAATTTCCAATATGAAAACTTCATTACGAAAATTTTCAATATGAAAACTTTATTATGAAAATTTTGAAAAGCTCATTATGAAAAAGTTTGAAAAGCTCATTACGAAAAATTTTGAAAAGCTCATTATGAAATTTTTTGAAAATCTTATTATGAAATTTTTTGAAAATATCATTATGAAAAAATTTTAAAAGCTCGTTATGAAAAATTTTGAAAATCTCATTACGAAAAATTTGAAAATAAAATTACAAAAAATTTGAAAAGCTAACAGACAAATGTACTCCCCCTATGAAAAGTAGTTTATTACTGTAAGGATATTGGTTTAACCGAGAGTTAATGAAGGAAAACTACCTTACGGTAATCATTCCTAACTTCTATTTAATATATTCAAATCTATCGGAAGGTAAAGATTTTGTGAAAATGTCAGCAAGTTGATCTTGCGTTCTGATAAACTGAAGAATAATATCTCCTTTTTGTGTGTGATCCCTAAGAAAGTAATGCCTAATATTTATGTGTTTTGCACGAGAGTGATGTGTAGGGTTTTTACTGAGGGAAATGGAACTTGTATTATCAAAAAAAAAATTGTGTTTTGGTAAAACTCATACCATAGTAGATGAGTGTGTGTTGCATCCACAACACTTGAGCACAACAACTTCCAGCTGCTACATATTCAGCTTCAGCGGTGGATAGTGATACTAAGTGTTGCTTCTTGCATGACCAAGAAACTAATAAATCTCCTAAGAAATGACAAGTTCTAGATGTACTATTTCTATCCACTCTACACCCACTAAAGATAGCATCTTGAAAACTTTTTAAGATAAAATCATTTCTAGAATTATAAAATAGTTCTAGATCCATGGTTCCCTTTAAGTAGCAAAAAAAATCTTTTCACTTCCTTTAAATGAGATTCCTTAGGATTGGATTGATATCTAGCACATAAGCATACTGAAAACATTAAATCTAGATGACTAGCTGTCAAGTAAAGTAGACATTCTATCATACCCCTAAAAGATGTTTGATCTACTGGTCTCCCAACTTCATCAAGATCAAGTGTATTTGAGGTACCAATGGGAGTACTTATACTTTTATTTTTTTCATATTCATACTTTTTAAGAAGATATTTAATATACTTATATTGGGATATATAGATTCCTTCTAGTTTTTGAGAAATTTTAAAACCAAGGAAAAATGTTAACTCACCCATCATACTCATTTCAAACTCATATTTCATTATATCCGCAAAAGAATCAGTTAAAGATTGCTGAGTTGAACCAAATATAATGTCATCAACATAAATTTGAACAATCAAAACATTTTTCTTATCTTTCTTTATAAAAAGGGTTGGATTTTTATTTCCCTTAACATAGTTATTTTGAATCAAAAATCTTGTAAGTCTATCATACCAAGCTCGAGGGGATTGTTTAAGACCATACAAAGATTTGGTAAGCCTAAAAACATGATCAGGATGTTTTGTATCTTTAAATCCAGGAGGTTGTTCAAAAAAAATCCTCTTGAAGATAACCATTAAGGAAAGCATATTTTACATCCATTCGAAAAAACTTGAAATTGAAGAATGCTGCAAAAGTAAGTAAAATGCGAATAGATTCAAGTATAACTATTGGAGCATAGGTTTCTTCATAGTCTATTCCATCTTGTTGATTATATCCTTTAGCAGCCAATCTAGATTTATTCCTAACTTTGACCCCATTTTCATCACACTTATTTCTGAAGACCCATTTTACTCCAATTACAGAAGTTTCCTTAGGTCTTTCAACCAGGGTCCAGACTTTATTCCTTTCGAATTCATTTAGTTCATCTTGTATGGATTTAATCCAATCATCATCACCTAAGTCTTCATCAGTTCTTTTTTGTTCCAATTGGGAAAGTAATGCTAGATGATCTACTTCATTTCTTAAGGAACTTATAGTCCTTACAGGTTGATTCACATCACCAATGATACTATCACTAGGATGATTCTTAAGAAATGACTGATTTGGGTTTTGAAGAACCTATTCATCAACATAGGGTAGGAAATCTTCTGGGGTAAATGTTTCAGAAGTATCTTCTTGTACATTTTCCTTATCAGAAGTATTTTCTATCACAGTTTGATAATCAGTTTTTGAAAACACATCCGAGGATGGAGGTTGAGGCTGTTTAAAAACAAAAGGATCAGTTTCATCAAATTTTACATGTACTATTTCATCGACAGTATAAGTGTTTTTGTTAAAAACTCTATATTCCTTAGAAATTGTGGAGTAGCCTAAGAAAATTCCTTCATCAGATTTTGGTGCAAATTTTTGTAAATTATCTTTAGTATTTAGAATGAATACCTTGCAACCAAAAACCTTAAAGTAGGAAAGTCTAGGTTTTCTACCATTCCATAACTCATAAAGAGTTTTATTAAGAAAAAGTCTAATCAAAAATCGATTTATAGTATAACAAGCAGTACTTACAGCTTCATCCCAAAAATGTTTGGCAACAGAATACTCACTCAATATGGTTCTAGTTATTTCTTGAAGAATTCTATTTCTTCTTTCAACAACACCATTCTGTTGAGGTGTTCTGGGTGCTGAAAAGTCGTGAGTAATACCTTTTCTACTACAAAAAGTTTCAAAATCAAAATTTTAAAATTCTCCTCTATGATCACTATGAATAGTTTTCAATGGAATTTTTTTCTCATTTTTGACTTGGGCTCTAAAACTTTTGAAATAAGAAAAAGCTTCGGACTTCTTTGATAAAAAATAGACCCACGTAAATCTAGTGTAATCATCAACTAATACAAATACATAATACTTGCCACCAATACTTCCAGTTTTTGTTGGACCAAAAATATCCATGTGCACCAACTATAGTGCATCAGTTTTTGAGACTTCACCGATTGATTTAAAACTTGATTTATGTTTCTTTCCATATTGACAAGGATCGAAAACTTTTGAAGAATCAAATCTAAGCTCTGGTAGATCCTTAACTAATCTTTTCTTAGAAAGTTCGCATAAGTTCCTAAGGTTACAATGTCCTAACCTTCTATTCCATAACCAAGAATGATCTTCCATTTCACTAAGGCAAGGTAAGTCTTGGCTCCTAAGGCCTTCTAAGTTTAGTGTGTAAACATTCTCTTACCTATTGGCAGAAAGAATAAATTCCTCCTTGGGATTGTGTACTAAACACTTATCATTCATAAAATTTACAAGGTAGCCTTCATCACATAATTGGCTTATGCTAATGAGGTTGTTCTTAAGACCCTTAAAAAATAAAACATTTGAAATCAAAGTTTTTCCAAGAAGAATGATGTTACCTATACCAAAAATTTATCCCTGATCATTATCTCCAAAAGTTACTTTTCCTTCTTTTGTCTTGATAATCTTTTCAAAATAGTTTTTGTTACCAGTCATATGCCGGGAACATACACTATCCATGTACCAAGTATTGATGTTGGTACTCTATCTATTTTCTTGAAAATAAGAAAAAGTTAGATTTTCGAAATCCATACTTGCTTGGATCCGGAAGTTTCAGAAATTAAAATTTTGGGTATCCACATCTTCTTAGAAAAATAATCCTTATGAAATCCTAAATATTGGGTTTTGTTTAAGGAACAATTCTTTGACCAGTGACTACCACACTGACATTTAGTATAGAATGGGGCACTTTGAGGAATAAATTAGTGGTTACTAAAAATCGGTTTAGAACTAGTGCAACCAAAACCAGAAGTATTCCTTCGAGGTCAGATTTGTGAATACATTTTATCAAAATTTTCCTTACCTAGGGTAAATTTTGACAAACACTTCCTCAAGGAAAATATTTCGGATTTGAGTTTAATAACTAAGTTCTTGTCTTAAAAAACTTCTAATTTTGATCTAGAGTTAGGCTTGAAAACACTTTTCTTAGAAATTATGTTTTCTAGATCTTGGGAAAGTTTATTCTTCTCAGAGCTTACTTCCTCAAGATTTTTTGAAATACTTTCAAAATCAGAATTTTTCTTATCAAGATCTTTAGAAAGATCTGATATTTCCCTAGTAAGAATAGTATTCCTAGAATTTTCCTTATCAAGTTTTTTATGAGTTTTGAATTCTCATTCTTGAGGAGTTTGGCAGACCTAGAAACTTCTTCATAGGTAGGTAAAGTATTATCTTCATCAGAAGAGGATTATTCATCCAAGGAGTTATAATATTTACTATCATTATAATTCAAAGAAACATTGTTCATTGATTCAGCATTGTGTGCCTTAGCCCTCAAGAAATAATTATCAATAGGTATCCTGAATAAAAGACCAAGATTCTTCTATTCAAAAGATTCATAATCTGAAGATTCATCTGGAGAGTCTCCACCACTAGCACTCCATGTGTCATTAGATTTAAACACTTTCTTAGATTTTTACTTGTAATACTTCTTTCTGTTTTTCTCAGAATTCCTTTCCTTTCTTTATTTTCTCTTGAGCATAGGGCAATCATGTCTTATGTGTCCATATCTCTTACATTCATAGCATGTAACTTCTGAATCTTTCTTGTCTTTCCTTTCTTTCTTCTTATATTTGGAAAGAAATTTCCTCTGTCCAGTTATCTTGTTCATCCTTCGAGCAAGATTTGCTAATTCATTTTCTGAGGATTCACTTCCACTAGATTCAGAATGGATAACAACTTTCTTAGATCTGGATCTAGTAACTCTCTCAGGAGTCTTGGTTTGGATATGATTGGAAGTAGTATTAAAGGCTACACTACCATTTTAATTCTTCTTATTCACAATATCAGCATCTCTCTTCATTCTAGTATCATGCTGAAGAAGAGTTCCAAATAGCTCATCAAGGGTAATCTGAGTAACCTTTCAATTCTCATCGATTGCAGTCCTTTCATATTCCCACTCATTCAGAATGATGTTGATAATCTTGTCAACAAGATCTTCATCATCTAATCCTTTTTCACCCATTGATTTTAAGCTATTAACAATAGTCATGAATCTCTATTTCACCTTGCATATGGGTTCACCATAAAGAAAACTAAAACCATGATATTCGGCTCTAAGCATGGCTCTTCTGGTCTCAGTTACTTTGGAAATTCCAAATTGAGTAACTTCAAGTTTCTTCCATATAGAATTTGCTGCTTCACAAGATGAAATTTGGATATATATATTTCTAGTCATTGAACGAAGTAAAGTGTTGTGTACCTTATAATTCAATTGATATTCATGTTTTTCTTGATTTGTAAAGGCACTTACTTCTTTATTAGGAATTTTGTATCCACCAGTAAGCATAAAAAAATTTTCAACCCCAATGTTGATAATGAAAGTCTTCATACGATCTCACTAATATTCATAATCATTACCATCAAAGATTGGTGGTCTGGTTGGATTAAGATTTTCTATGGAACTAACATTGATTCCTGTAATCTTTAAGAAAAGTCTTTCCATAAAATCTTGTTAGTAGAAAAAGTTTGTAAATAAGGAAAATATTCTAAGCAAGAAAATATAGAGCAAAGGTATCTCTAAGAAAAAGTGAATCCAAACTATGATTCAAAAAATAGATTCCAAAATATATGAATCCGGAAAATGTAATTCTGAGAATTTCCTTCTGAATCTAATCATGAGATTAATTCAAATTGAACCAAATCCTCTTATACCAATTGTTGATATGGTATGTCTGAGTATGATATACTCTATAATACCAAATGTAGGATCGAAATAAGAATGAGATTCTCAGATACAAGAGGGGGGTGAATTGTAACTTTTACAAATTCCTTTGGAACTTTTTAAATATGGTTATGTTTAACAAGGTTAAACAAAATAATTCACAAGACCTCTTATAGGTTCTAAACACTTGCAAGATTCCGGAAAAGTAATTCTGAAAATGAAACTTAACAAAAGTTACAAAGATTAAGATTCTACCTTAAAGCGTATAGAATCCAACTATATCAGAGTACAAGAGTGAGGAAGTATAAGATAGTATACTTTCCCCAATAATACAAAATGCAGCGGAAAAACTTGTAACAAAAACAAGTAACAAGTAATAAGTCTTTTAACCTAAAGAGAAGGGTATCCAACAAACTTGGATAAAGGTCCCTCGATTTATACTTTCAAGAAAGTTTGTCTTACCCACACTAGGGTAAGCCCTTGATTGTACACACCAACAATCGAAACCGCATGAAGCAAATCTACACAAGGCAAAGTTTGAACAAGTTGTTCAAACTTTATACACGAAGCTTGAGAGTTGATAAGAGCCTCTCTCTCTAGAAATAACTTCAACAGCATGTAATCACCAGTGTCAAAGATGTTGTCAAGTGTTGTAACTTCTTTTCAAATGAGCTCCTATTTATAGGCGAAGCTCCAATGGTCGGCTCCCTCCTCCAATGGTCATATTCTTACTTGAATTTCGGAGGGACCTACACACATTTCACTCAACCAACGGTTAGTTGATAATTGAAGGCACGACATCATTTTATAAAATAACAAGTGAAAGCATAACTAAAACTGATATTCAGAATAGAGAAAATATGAAAGTTCTGAATGTAAGAAAATAAAATTTCGGAGTCTAACCAAGAATAAATTCAGAGTCTATAATAAAGAGATATTCAGATTCTGTTTTCCTAAGGAATTCGTAATGAGAATTCATAATCAGAATTCTTCATCAGAATTCGTAATCAGAATTCGAAATTAGAATTATTCATCAGAATTCGTAATCAGAATTCATAATAAGAATTTTTCATCAGAATTTGTAATGAGAATTCATAATCAGAATTCTTCATCGGAATTTGTAATGAGAATTCGTAATCAAAATCCTTCATCAGAATTCGTAATAAGAATTCGTAATCAGAATTATTCATCAGAATTCGTAATGAGAATTCTTAATCAGAATTCTTCATCAGAATTCATAATGAGAATTCGTAATCAGAATTCATCATTAGAATTCGTAATGAGAATTTGTAATCAGAATTCTTCATCAGAATTTGTAATGAGAATTCGTAATCAGAATTCTTCACCCGAATTCGTAATGAGAATTCGTAATCAAAATTCATCATCAGAATTCGTAGTTAGAACTTTATATAAGTTCATAATCAAAATTCAGAGTTGAACTTTATAAAATTTTGTAACAGGGAATTCAGAATAGAACTTCATAAAATTTCGTAACAAGAATTCAGATCCTAAAACAGAATGCTTCATATCTAAGTATTATACGATTCTGAGGTTTTAGATATGAATCCGATTTTTATACTTAAGAAAAATATTGATAAGAACAATGAAATCTATGTAAGGGTAAATTTCCTTGGGGAAGGAAATTTTCCTTACAAAAGTAAAACATGGGTAAAATGAGTTTTTCCTTGAAATGAGGTGTTTGTGATTTTAAAAAAAAGAAGGAGCGGTAAAGTCATAAGGATACCTTAATGACTTAACAATCTCCCCCTTTTCATGAAGGAATGGAAAAGTCATAATGAGAACATTATTGACTCAACACTTATAATATTCTTAATGTCTTCTAAGATAGGTTATATTGCATTTATATAAAATTAAATTATCATATTAGTATGTTAAGTGTATTCTCTAGTTTTTAGTTTTTAGTTTCATTTAAGAATGAATTAGTATATTTATTTGTTTAACAAATGGTTCATACTGAAAGAGATATAAATTTTTCCAAGAATCGAGCTCAATATAAGTATTGTCGAATTTGAAAGCTAAATAATTTAGTTTTATATATGAAAGAATTATCACTATCCTATGGTGGTTGACCTAATTTATGGAAAATAACATTTCTCATATAGTGGAACTAGTTTCCTCTCAATAAGAAGAAACTAAATTAGATAGATTAGTGAAACATAAACTAATATATCTTAGAGGGATCACTATTCCATTTCCATAAGAGTAAAATATTAAGCCTTTAGAAAATAATTTCATTAGGTTAAGATGCTTAGATAATGATAAGGTTATGATTTTTGTGTGCTAATTAAAGTGGGATATTTATCAATGATGTAGATTGATCCAAAATAATGAAAATTAAGAAATTATATACAATATAAAGTAAATAGTTTCAAAGAAACTTTCCTAGAGAAGTTTTTTACCTTTAGAGAACAAGCTAGGATGAAAAATAAATTATTGAGTTTGTGATATAAAAATGAATATATGGATTCTTAGTATGAGGAGAACATCATAAGGTTTTATAGTCATTTTATAGACTGTATATGAAACCTATAGAGTAATATAGGATTTTTATTAAATAAACCATTTCCAATTATAATAAGTACCTTAGTATCGTAATGTTTTCATACATATATGGAGATCATTATAATTTTTATAAATATAGATAGGGAGTATTCAAAATCTTAATTTTTAAAGATATTTATATAGAATAAGGGGATAGTAGTACACCATGAGGAAAAACTATTACAAAGATAAATGAATAGGAATGTGAAGTTCTCAACATACACACTAATAATGTGATGAAACACCTTGTCGGTATGCTATAAAAGGAATAAGAATATAATACAAATTAAGATAAACAAGATAGAAATATTACTAATGAAAAGGTAAGAGATAAGAAACCATTGTGCAATACGTCAATTTTAATGGGACGGTTAAAAATTCTAATAAGTGAGATTAGTGTAAAATAAACCTACCCCAATAGGTACAAGGATCATGTATAGGACTTTTTCATTTAAAAAATAGAGTTTGAATCACTACTTGAAACTATTGCAGAAATTATGTTCATATACTCAAATTTGTCTGATATAATATTTGATTCTGGTTCCACACACTATTTTATTTCCTAAAATTTTGTTTGTAACATTGAGAAACCTCCTGGTATATTAATAAAAGAGTTATAAATAATAAAAATGAGTTGGGGATTAATTTATACAAAAAGGTATTAGAATATTCAAATTAAATTAATGGGTTTCCCATTTCACAAACCTAATTTCATACAGATGATAGACTTTGACATAAAATTAGGGATTAATTTTCTATCTAGTTATCAAGAACATATTAATTATAGATAAAAAGATGTTATAATTTAGGTTTTGTCTATAAATATTTTTATTGAGGATATATTTCTTTATATGAAATTTATAAGGAACCACCTTATGAATTTTTTTAGTAAAATTATTAATGAGGAAATATATTATTCTTGAATAGTGTAATAAAAGTCATATATATGAATAATGTATGAACCTATTATATGTAATGTATTTTTAAATGAATTTACTAGATTTTTCATATATAGTTTGGTGGGATTACCAATTGATCTCATTCCCAATGAAAATACAACATCCAATATTTTTTACTAGATAGATCCAAATAAGCTAATTTTTTTAAAGAAGAAACTAAAATAATTGTATGAAAAAGGATTCATTTACCAGAGTATTTCACCTTAGGGAGCACCTACATTATTTGTAAATAATTAATATTGAATAATGTTGTTGTGAACTTATTATAGATATTTCAATAATGCCACCATAATGAACCAATACCCGTTACCACAAATAAATAACACAGTCTACCAACTTCAAGGTGATAAATGTTTCACAAAAATTTGATATTTTTTAGGAAAAAATTAGTTAAATGTGAAGGAGGATACTCAAAATAAAATATTTTATATAATTTATAACTATTATGAATGAAATTTTATTCTATTTTTGTACACAAATTATCCCTCCATACTTATAGGTATGATGAATATATTTTTCAATGGTTATAATTAATTTTTTTAGTGGTATATATTTATAATATTTATATACAATTAAAGATTAATGGGGATAATGAATCCCATTTACATATTATACTAAATTTTTTGAGAGTAAATAAGCTAATGGAATTTAACAATTGTGAATTTTTTTAATAGGTTGATTTAATTTTTCATGAATACATAAAAGAAGTCATATTTTGTAATCCTTCAAAGAATATGGTGGTTAAAAAATAATCAACACCTTTAAATATAATGAAATTAAATATATTCATTATATTAGTTGGTTATTATTGTTGTTTGATGAAGTATTCTCATGATTATATAATCTATTTAAAAATTTCATAAGGTTCCTAATTTACATGTGCAAAGGAATGCAAATAAAATTTTGAAGAGTCGAAGGGGATATTCTTTAATACACAAGGGTTAAATTTACTAACAAGGAAAGATTTTTTATTTGAAATTTATAGTGATATATAAAAGAAAGGATCTGACTATAAAACTATGAAAAATGAATTTTTTATGCTCTATACATTGTGAAATTTAAATACATATGAGTATAATTATACAACCTCATGAATTTAAGATGCATGACATAATCATTACATGTTTTAAATGGAAGTAACACACTTATAATAAAAGGTGTGACATATATATATGGACTATAAGAGTCTGAAGTACATATTTACATAGAAATAACTCAACATGAGGCCTAACAGAATGTTGGAATTGCTTTATATTTTCATTATGCTATACAATACCACCCAAGGAATGAAAACAAGGTAGATAACCCATTGATTGGGAAGGATCACACAATTTTATCCATGATAAAGATATATAATGATCCATTTCATAAGGATATAGTGAGGATGGAATTGGGAGATCCTGATTGCAATCCTTTGCACTCTCAAGAGTTCCCAGTATTTTCCTTTAGAGGGAACTCCCTGTGGGTTTCATTGTCTTGGTTCTTATCATTAAATATGATTTAATGTCAACCTTATTGAATATGATCTCTTATTATCATCAAATTTCTTATGGGTTATGTTAACTCGATTTAGGGTGCTTGGAATTTCTTGAACACCAGGTTCTCATTTTGGATTTCTTATATCTCTTCAATGGTTCAATGTCTTTGAGCTTCATTGGTAATATGTGATGTACCACTTCTTGGAGTCTTGTATGTGTTGAGGACAACAATTAGCTGGTCTGTTGTGGGTGGTTCCTAGAAGATGAGTCCTTGACAAGGGAATGAAGATGTCTTCCCATTTCCAGTTGTGATTATCCATATAATGGTGTTAGATTGGATTCTTTTCCATGGGTTATGAGTGAGTCAATGGTTTCCTATTGTGGAAAAAATTAAATAGGGTTTTTAATTTTTTTTTTGAAATTTTCTCGGTTAAGTTATTTTTTTCGGAAACAAGGATTCTTGACCATCAAATGAATTGATGCTCGACCATCTAGGTAGAGGGTTTCAATTCATTTGATGATCCCCACCTGATTTTTTAAAAAATAATTTAATTTAGATTTCATTATATACGTATATATATAAAATTTAAAAATTATTTAATTTACTAATTTTTTAATTTAAATTTAATTTTTTTTGTCTTCTTATATATAAATATATAACAGATTTTCAAAATAGTTTTCAAAATACTATTGTTTTATTTGTAATTTACAGTATTTAATTAATTATAAAATATTACTAAAAACACCACTTAGGACACACTTTTATAGAAGAGAGGAACTTGAAATACCTTATGGATTTTCCATGTGGGATTCTGTTTTAATTTTTCAACACTATAATAATTATATAATAATAAAAATAATACATAAATAATTACATATATTTTTTTAAATAGTTAAGGTATAGAGGGCTGTAGTGATCAGATAAATTGCAAAGGTGATCGAAATTTGGATTCTTAGATGAAAGACTCAACTTTGGATTTTCCAGAATCTGTTGTTTTTAGACACATCCCTTCAATGGGCCATAATAAAAGCCTGATCTTCTTGGGCCTCCTAATCTCTTCATTGAGGTTTCAGGGGAAATTGATACAAATTAGATAGGTTCTTCACATAAATTTCCTAAAAAACCCTTTTGAAAAGTTATGTCATTCTTTTAATCCCTCTTTAAAAGAGCACCTTAGGAGCCTGGTAATATCTACCATAATGTACGTGAACCCCAAATTCCAAATCTGATGATGGTAGATTCATGATCATCACAAATATAGACACACTTAAGGAATAACTAGAAACGTATATATTCTCTCTTATTAGGTGTTTAATCATTTCTAAGGGTTATAAGTCTCTAAATTTTGAGGAGTTAAAGACAACTATTTCTCGTATTTGGGGTATCTCTAATGAGTGAATTTTCCCCATCGGTAGAGGTTATTTCTATATCATTTTTTATTCTATAGAAAATGTATTGATTGATTGGAGATTTTCATTTTACTCAATCAATTCACTCATTTTTTGGATATTCTTCATGGCAGTTAAATTTCAATCCTAACATAGAGAGAAATAAAAATTCTTAGATCTGTGTTAAAATTCAATGTCTTAACTGGCTTCTTTGGCCCCCCTTAATTCTAAATGACTTGGTCTCTTGAATTGGTGAACTATTTAAAATATATTAGGACACTATGGAGGTAAAATTTGGGTAATTTTCCATAGTTATGGTTGATATTGACATGATGGACTTTTTACCTGACTATGCTACTTTAGTGGACAATAGTGAGAAAATAGAGGTTGAATTTGAATATGTGTTTATCCCAACTTTTTGTGAATTTTTCAGGATGGTGGGGAATGATGGATCCAATTGAAAAAATGTTCAGAAGACCAAGATAAAGTAAGATGGGACCTCCTCATAGCCTAGTCATGGAAAAATGATCATGCTTCCTTAAATATGAGAAAGGAGATGTCTATATGATGTATCTCTATTGGGATTGGATCTAGGGCCCAAGATGCAGTCCCTATGGGTAATAAAGTCAACCCTAATACCTTAGACCAGTAGTAAAAAACATGTATCACTCTAACAGATATTACCAATCCTTCTAAAGGGGTGGAATTGGAAGGGTAGGGAACCCAACCAGGGAATTTTGAGAAAAGAAAGTATCGATCTATTGAGAAATTGGAATAGGTCCAAAAATAGGGAAACTTGGCTATAATTTTGTTTAAACATCTAATGCTATTATTCAAGAACAACTAATCCATGTTCTAATATTTTATTCCAATTCTATTTGGCATGTTGGACATTATTTTGAGATGCCTAAGTAATTGGATGATGTTTCTGTCATTGAGGCAGGCCACTCTGAAGGAGCCTAATTCAATGATGCTCTTGTCGGGAACTCTAAAAGGATTGTAATTAAGGAAGATGAAGAATATTCTCATGATATGGATTCCTAAGATGATATATATTACTAAATGCTTATTTAGAGGAAACTATTAGACTCAAGTAATAAAATATATCTTGGATAGGAAGCTTTACTGAATAAAAATAACAAAGAAAGTTTCTAAACTGAGTAAGGGGTGTGTCAGTGTTTCGTAGCAGTAAGTCCTGAAACATTTCCCTTCCACTTTAATGACTCCCTATAATAAGATGGAGACTTCTAACTCCTTAAATCTTCTCTATAAGGAAAGTGAAAAGGGTATCCCCTGACCTGTCATCTCTTTGTAAGTGACTGACATTGATAATATAACTGAAAAAATGGGGGTGCAACCTTAGCTAATTTGAGTTTAAGGGCCAGTCATAATGAAATATATTTACATAAACATTCGAAAGACCATGAATAAGGAATGAAAGAATAAAAATGAGATAAATTTAGAATGAGAAATCCTCCCGGAGCAACTTGAGGGTGAAAGGTCACCTCAAGATATTATCAAGGCTACAATGGAATGTTTTGACTTGAAATTTGAGGTTACTTTCACAAAATTATATTAGGGATCCCTTAGAATTCATTATTATCATAATGTATTGAAATTTTTATCCCTATATATTGAGGATAAAATTGGATCCAACCCCAAGTTAGAAATTCAAGACATCTCATGGAAAAATAGACTATAGATTTTGAATAGTGGGTCATTGACAACTTCTTCAGACGTGGAATAAGAACATTGGAAAAAGGAAAAAACATGGAGGAGAGGCCGACAACTGCATGGTAGAGGCACTTTTCAGGGTCGTACCGGGTGACATTAATTTTAGTCTTTTCTACATTAATATTGGATTATTTTTTTATGAGGGTGGTTGGAGCCATGTCAAACTCCATCTCTTCCTTGATGTTATGTTTCTATTTTTAATAAATTGGATGGATCCCTCCCATCCATCCCTATTTGTCTAAAAAAATTAATAATAAATAATAAATAATCATTAATTAGTAATCATTAATAATATTTAATAAAAATTAATTAATAATTAATAATACTTAGTAATAATTAATAATTAATTATTAATGAACATTGATAATAGTTAATGATAATTAATTAATAATTAGCAATACTTGGTAATAATTAATAAAAATTAAATAATAATTAATAATTATTAATAATTATGAATAATAATTATGAATAAGTATTTAATTATTAATAATTAATATTTAATGATTAAAAACTAATTATTATTTATTAATTATTAATAATAATTATTAAAAGTTATTTATAATCATTAATAATTTTTAATTATTATTAAATTTTAATAATTATGAATAATCGTTACTAATTACTAATTATTATTAATAATTATTACTAATAATATATTAATTATTAGTAATTATTAGTAATTATTTGTAATTATTAATAATTATTAGTAATTATTAATAATTATTATTAAATATTATTAATTCTTACCAATTATTAATTAATTATTATTCATTATTTTAAATTATTATTAACTATTAATAATAATAATAATTAATAATTAATTATTATTAGTTCATAATTATTAATAATTATTCATTAATTATTATTAATTAAGTAGTAATAATTCTTATTAGTAATTATTACTAATTGTAACTAATTATTTTTTTAAAAAAAATTATTAATTATTAATTATATATCTAATTATTGTTAATTAAGTACAATTATTTATTATTAATCAAAATAATAATGACTAATTATATAAATAATTATAATATTAATTATAAATTAGTATATTATATTATTTATGGATTATTATTGTTAATATGTTATAATTAGAGTACTAAAAAAGTGAAACTGAACCCCACATGGAAAATCCATAAAGCATTTCAAGGTCCCCTCCCTATAAAATAGTGTAATATGTGGGGTTTTTAGTTATATTCTGGAATTACTTAAAAGATGGTAATTCTGAATAAAAATCAGTATTTTAAAAACTGTTTCAAATTTTGATATATATATATATATATAACCTAGTTGATAATTTTTTTAAAAAAATTAATAACCCATTAAATTTTTTCCCATATTGCTATTAGTTGGTTCATCATTCTCAATGAAGTGTTGTGGGTTTTGACCATGGAAGGTTCTTCACTTAATCCTTGGAGTTCTAGTTTATCATGTTTTTATTGTTTTAGTTTCCTTCTCACCGGAGAGTTGTTCCTTCCGGTTTGACACAACTTTCTGGACTATAATCTGGGGTGTTGTTGTTTCAATTCCTTGATTTTTATTATCTTGCTTCATGGGATGATCAATTGTTCTTATTGGGATGGTTCATGTCCATTATCAGTTGTGGGGAAGAAAATTTCATTGGAATTGATGGAAGGTGATCAGCTTGTTGTGTGGGTGTTTGGTGGTTCGCTATCTTTCTAGTGTTTGAGGGGTTTCAGCTGCATTGTCAAGCTTGTTCAAGATGATATTGGTGTGATGAAAAATTTTCTAATCGAAATCATTCAACTCATCAGCGCTGAGGATGTGGGCTTCACGAGGTTCATCAGGCATCATCTTCGACACCATGTTGGGTGGAGCATGCTTGGTGGTTTCAGGAACCATTCTATTCTTCATAGTGTTTGGATAACTTATCTGGTATTCATTGCCTTCTATGGGGTTTGTTGGTGTTCATTTGGGACCCAAATAACTTATGGAATTGAAGTTTCTTTTGAAATAACTATTTTTCCATCATCATAATTTGGTCAGGTCAACTTTCTTATATAGATAATTCCAATATTCTATCTCAATCACCTACATAAAATATACAAAAAAACAAAGAAAATATAAATTAATAATTTTATTATTAATAATTTTTTTATTTAGTACACATATAGAATAACACTTTATACATTTTTACATACAAAAACCATTATAAATATAGAAATGAGGAAAAGCTAATTTAAAATATCTGATTACACTATTTATCTATTAAGCAATAACAAGTAAAGGTTGAAAAAATGTTCACAAAATACCAAAAATTAGAGCATCAAATTCACATGTAGTTTATTTCAATAGATCACATATGAATCGAGAAATTTTCTCTTATTTTTTCAAGTAAATCAGAATTTGTTTATTCATTTTGACCCCCTGATGGGAGATGTGTCATTTTAATAACACTAAAAAATGTTACTCATCATTTTCCATCATACTAGACAACACGAGCGTCCGATGGATGCAATGATGATTCCTACATATCAAAAAATGGATTATTGATTGTTCCATCATGATTTTATGTTAATCCAATTATGTTTTCTTGGTATAAACCACATTTATGTGATTTTTCACTTAACTCCAAATCTAAGGGACAAACTTCAATTTTGATCATATTGTGTAATTTTAGTATCTGATCCATGTGTTGATCCTTCCTACATATTTTAAATTACTTAACTATCACTATCCAAATATTCCATGTTAATTAGAGCTCATTTTTTTTAAATTTTGAACCCCTACAAACATGATTTTCCCATTTTTACAAAAATGGTAATAAATGAAAAAATGAAATTTTAATTATACCGAATAGTCCATGCCTTAGATTGATGTGTGGTTGGTTCAAATAGATCAAATATGATTCAAGGAATGTTACCAAAAGTTTTCATATCAATTAGAACTTGTTTCTCATATGTGACCCTCAGATGAGAGATATTTCATTTTAATAGCACTATACAATGTTACATTTCATTTTCCATCGTACCAAGTGACCCTAGCATCTGATTGATGTGTTTTTGATTCCTACTGATAAAAAACATCTCATTGATCATTATATCAGTATTTCATGTAAATCTAAGTTTGTTCTCTTAGTATTGACACTTTTTATGTGATTTTCACTTAACACCAAATCCAAGAGACAAACAAAACTATCTATTATACTGATAAAATCAGGTATCCTATCTACATGCCTAGGATTAATATTGTTTTTAAATGACTTAAAGATAATTAAACTAATATTTAATGTCAATCAGATCTCATTTGGTTGGTTTTTACCCCTATACACATGATTTTTCCATTATTTCAAAAATGGTAATAAATGTGAAAATGGACTTTTAATTATACCGGTGAATCGGGGAATCTGATTGACACATGGATGATTCTGATAGATTGCATATGATTTGAGAATTTTCCTCCTAGAATTTCACATTATTCAGATTTTATTTTCTTATCTTGGACCCCCTGATGGGAGGTATGTCAATTTAATAACACTAGACAATGTTACCTATCGATTTCCATCATACTGGGTGACGCAAGAATCCAATGGATCCAGGGTTGATTCCTACAAATCAAAAAGTACGTGATGATCATTATCCCATTATTTCATGCCAATAAAAGTGAATTCTATTTGTATATTGTCCCATTTTACGTGATTTGACACTTAAATCCAAATCCAAGGGACACACTCTACTTTCAATCATACCGATAAATTTAGGTATCTGCCCTACATGGTAATGATTCCTATTGATTTAAATGACTTGAAGATAATTTTCCTATTATATAATATTAATTATATTTCATTTGGTCAGTTTTGACCCCAACACATATGGTTTTTCAATTATTTCAAAAAATAATAATAATTGTGAAAATTTACTTTAAACTGAACCAACCAATATAGGCGTTGAATTGAAGCCCTATTGATTCTAATATATCACAAATGATCTGGGGAATGTTCTATAATATTTTCATGTCAATAAGATGTTGTTTTCTTTTTTTACCCCCTATTGGGAGATATGTCATTTTAATAATAGTTGAAAATGTTACCTATTATTTTCCATCATACCGGGTGATACGAGAATTCGATGGATGCTGCCTTGAGTACTACAGATAAAAAATGACCTGATTATCAATATCACACGATCTCATGCCAATACAAGTGTGTTTTATTTTTATATTGACCATTTTTATATGATTTGACACTTAACTCCATATCTAAGGGACAAACACCACTTTTGATCATACCAAGAAATTTTGGTATCTAATCCATATACTGGTGATTTATACAGATTTTAAATGACATAAAGGTCATTTTTCTAATATTACATTCCCTCAAGAACCTAGAAACACCTATCAAAATTTCATGATGATCCATAGACATTTATTATCATGTTGTACATCTCCATAACTAGTTTTATTCCTTTCACTTACATATTATTTTACCACCTAAGAGATTCATTTATGTTTTTCATTTCACACAAATTTTTTTTTCAAATAGTTGGAAGAAAAATACTTTTTCTTCAACTTTTGGGTTTCCACATTCCCAATTATAAAATGAATTTTTCATATCACCGACTCGATAATAACCATGGAAAGTGTGTTATAAATTAACTATGAATGGGACAATCCCATCTTCTATTAAATTCTTTAAAAACTCCTACGCATTATCTATCTTTCCTTCCTTTCATACACTATTTAACAAATCACCACACATAAAAGAATTAAAATACACACAATTGAAAACCAAATCCTCTAATAAAAAAAATTAGTGTCTAAAGGAAATAACAAAGCGTGTATACTTGTTATAATATAGGTTAAATATAGAGCACCATGATTTTTTAACAAATTAAAGGTTCTTAGAGGATATTTTAATACCAAATTTGTTCATATTGGTTTAGCTAAATTTGTGTTGGAAACAATTTTACTAGTACTATAAAGAAATATTCCAGAACATGTGTAAACCTGCAATAAGAATCATCAAACTAATATAAGATGTTTGTAAAAAAAATTAATGGGAAACAAAAAAATATTGAAGAATGAATATTTACATGTGGATAACATCATTTTTTGGAATGAATATGTACATGTGACAAAATAATATAAGAAGTATATAAAAAAATATGTACATGTGTCAACCTGCAATAAGAAACATAAAACTAATGTAAGAAGTATATAAAAAAATATTAATATATATATGTACATTCGAAAAACATAATTTTTGGAATTTTAAAATATGAATAACTACATCACAATGGAAGAATGGATAATAGTTTAAATTAAGAATACATTAAAAAATATCCTCACAGTGAATAAAATATAGAAAGGGGATTGAAAGGAATACAAGCATGAAAGTTTCCAAAGATAAGTTCTTCTCGTAAATCTTTCATTAGATGGTTAAAATTCATTTTTGCACACTCTAGATAGTAATTATGGATAATCCAATGAAAAAAGTTTGTATTATTTTTCATACCTATAAATTTTATTCCATTTCAGATTACAAGTGCATGTAACAAACAAATCTTGATTCCCTACCTAGTTATAAATTTTCATTGAATCATGGTAATTTGGAATTATATATCTCAAAACCTAGTTAATCCATGTAAGATAAGAACAATAAAGGATGCATATCATGATATTATTTCAATTTATAAGAGTTATTACCTTGAATATTTTGAATAGAAATGATATGTTGATGTGATATTAAATTTCATCATACTATAATATGCTTGGTATGAGTCAAATTTGAAATTGATATAGGAGAGGTTAGGCTAGTAGTATATGATTTAAATTGTGAATTCAGTGGAAAAAATTAAGGATAGACATAAGTATGGTAATAAAGAAAGAATAAAATCCAATTGTTTGGAAATATAAAAGGAAAAAATTACAGTAATAATGAAAAAAAATATCATGAATGAATTTTGGGTCAATGTTGAGATGAATTCACCACTACCATATGTTTTGGTTGTGACTTCTTTTATAGGTGGAGTATTAAGGGCTAGTAAAGTTATTAAAAATGAATTTAACTTTGTACGTTTGGTTTTGAGGAAAAAATATTATTGATTATCAGTGTCATATAATTTAAAAATTAATAGAAATAATATTCTTACCATTAGATTATAGATTTTTGGATGTTGACTAATGTTTTATTTTAATCCATGCACAAAACCCATGAATATGTCTTCTGGTGCTAAAATTTTTGAGTTCAATATTCTCTGAAAAACAATATAATAATTTATATAATAATTAAGAAATTAGTAGTTTTTAATAGGATATATTCAATAATATTAATTGAAAAAATAATTCAAACAAACCATTTAAACATATTGTTAAAAGTGGACTTTGACTTGTTCCTTCTAATTCAATGTCATTATATTATGTTCTCTATCTTTCTGAAAAATAATATGCGAAATTAGTGAATTTAGAGGCTATAAGTATGAACACCAATATTAGTAGTAATTTTATAGGACAAGATTTCAGTTATATATTTCTGATGCTATATGGTTAGTATTCATTTGAACCAGTTGATATCATGATACGTAATCTGGACTGCATAGAGTGTGTGGGTGAGAGTTATTACATTATTCTATAAATCATAAATAACATACAGGGATTAATTAACTATAAATCCTAAATCTAAAATGTAGTATATTGTAATACTCATGTTTCAGAATGAGTAATATAAATAGTGTGGTGATGATTTCTAAAAAATATTTTATACAATAGACTACATATGTGAGAGGGTTCAGGTGATTCGAATATACTACATGTTGGTTCTCCAAGAAAAAAGAGTTGTGTTTTCATATCTTTGATTAAGGTGAGATAACCATACAATAGAATTGAAAATAATTTCAATTTTCCTCAAATTAGTACTTTAGGACATTTTAATTGATAAAATGTTCATGGGTATAAGTGTTCTTTTGTAATCCATAGTCCCAATTTACACCAAATGTAGTGGCAGGTTGAAAAATAAAAGTTTTATATATAAAATCTACCAATGAAAATATTTGAACCCTAAAACAAATATTTTTTTCAAAAAAACAAGAATATATATTGAAAATAGGGTTACCATATAAATTTGAAGACTAAGGGAGGATCTGGAATAGATAAAATGCGGATGATCGATACTAGAGAATGTGTGGGAAACCTTAGTGTTGGGATTGACAAGGATTGACGGAAGATGTAAGTAGAAGAAGTATTGATTGTGCGAGGTGGGTGGCAACATGTAATATCTTTAAGATTACTGGATAGCTCTAAAGTAGCTATAATGAGGGGCAATGGTAATGGTAGAATAAGGGTGGGGGATCTGTGGGGGAGGGTGTGTGATCAAGGGAGGTGGGGGAATGAGTACGGTGGGAGGATCGGTGGTGGGATACAGATTGGTGCATAGTTGATTACAAAAGATCAAAAATTATTCAAGGAATGTTCTCCAAGATTTTCCAATCAATTAGAAATTGTTTGCTCATTTTTGATCCACTAATAGGATACATTCCATTTTAATAAAACTATACAACATTACCCATTGTTTTACATATAGTGGTTCCTCAAACTTATATTTTGATCTTACATACGAGCGGTAATCTAACTCAAACCTATATTTTGATATTTTTTCCCATCAAACTTCTCTCATTGTCATCCCATGAGGGGTACCCTTTTCATCACATTATATTTTTAGTTATTAATTAAAAAATTAAAAACACATTTAAATCAACACATACTGCGACCCATAGATGTAGATGCCTCTACAGAATGATGTGGATCTGGTGTCTATTCCCATGACACGTCTATAGTCATAGAAATAATTTTTAGTCACACTTAGAATATATAACAAATAAAGAGACTATAAATACTCAAAAAACATATAAATGATTCATAACAAAATCTGGTTTCTAAGGGGATCAATTTTTGATGTGTCTGCTCATTAAAAAGTTAGGAAATACTATAATTTACATCATTTATACTGGATCAACTGAACCCTATTTCAAGGAAAAGTAGGTTTGCATGGATAACATCATTAGAGGTATTTAAATGGTGTAAATATAAGTTAAAAACACCCTTGGTTTGTTAAGTTGGTTTTTTAATATAGATATGATGACATAGTCTCTTTTATTCTAGCTTACAAATTCTTACATTTTTTAAATATAAAATCTATCCATGGTAAATGTAAATTAATTTAAAACCATGATATAAAATTACTTCAATCTTTCAAAATATGAAACAAATATATTTATTATAAAAAAATATAACTAAAAGTATATTTAAGCTTGACATTAAAATTCCAAATGTATACTTTTATGATTAAAATATTCAAAATAAGAAAAAATTTAACTATATATTCGTAACACATTTAAATAGAATAATATTAAAATAATAAAATTTTAACATGAATAGTGGAAATTTAAAAAGTAAATTATAAATAAAATATCCAATAAAATCATTTTTTTATTTACCCACACTTGGAATTTAATCTATGGGAAAATAAAATCAATGGATTTGTGAAAATGTAAAATAGGATATATGATATGATACCGTATGCGAGTGTGGTATTCGTTGGAAAAAATGTGGAAATACAAGCGAAGAAGTAAGAGGGGAATGGAAATTAAAAGAAATTCAAGAGGAATAAAATGGGAAGGGGATGATCAATTAGGACCCCAAGGAGTCTTGCCCCATGAAACTCTAATTATAAAGCACCACAAAGGTTGATCACTCCTTTGATGAGCCTTACTTGCATTCACCTAAGAACACAAGAAACACAATCATAATAATGCTAGAAACTCTCAAATTCGAAATTAACCTTCAAGGGGTACAAGAGGTGGCTATTTATAGCCAAATGAGAGGAATACATGTCAAACTACCTATCCCACAAAAGTCTAAAGCTTATCCCATAGATTTGAATTTGTTTACACATTTCCATGGCTTTAGGGGACAAGATATCTCTAAAGAAGACTTTGAGGAACCACCCCAAAGACTTTGAATATTCCCACCATGGATTTGGAGACAAGGGGCCCACCACTTTTGACATTAGATATTTCCTTCATGCAAGTGGATTAAATTTCGTGGAAGAATATGGGTGGGCCTTTTAGGTTCACTTTTGGGCTTTAATAAGTGTGATTAAAGGCCCATTTTCTCCTCCCATGCATGCATGTTGGGCCTCCTCTTGTAATTTCAAAATGAGGCCATGTAAAGCCTCTTTCATCCTCCTCATTCTTCCTCTTGTCATTGGGCCACCAATCCCATGCAAAGGGTCTTGTACATTAATTCTCCATCCACCATCAATGCCATGATCACCCTCAACTCCTTGCTGCATGTGTGCACCATGATCCGCATCAATATATAGCTATTATAATGATTTCATAACATCATTCTTAAACCATGCCAAAATTTTCAGACATAAAATTTCATTGTTGTGAAAAGTGACATATTATGTATTTCAAGGAATTCTAAAAAGGTTCCATTCAAAAATAAATGAAAGTAAAATAGAAATACTCAAAGTAACATCCAATACTCAAATAAATTACATTTTTAATAAACAATGTAGTGGAAATGATTAATTAATAATTAAGAGTTAATACAGGTCCCCACTTTAGTTTATATTTCCTAAAAATTGATTATCTATCTCAAATGATAGTAAAAAATCAAGCTTATTAAATTCCAAAAAATATATTTACAATTAAAAATAAAATAATTTGACTTGAAAATTCAACTTTCATATTATAAATGGAAAATAAAAACTTATATCTATCGAGCTAAGTCAAAATCCTGAGTGTCTAATATTACAATTCCAAAATAGCTCAACCCAAAAATGTTGTTATATCCATCACATTGGAGCTTCAAAATCTAAGAAATTGTGAGCAAGAATTTGGATAAATAATTTAAAATCAATTAACACATGCACTATTTACTAGAACATATATATATACAAACTAACCTGAAAAAGATCACAACTCAAAATTCCATTTTCAATAGTTCAATTATTAATATAAATAATTGAAATACAATAAATGATAAAATGAAAAAACAAAATTAAAAAAAGTCAAAATTAAGAAAACAATTTCAACAAAATCAATAAAAATGTTTGTAAAAAATATATGGCATTTAAAATACATTACATTGAAAAAATTAAGCCCATAAATTCTAATTTATAATTAGAACATACAAAGATTTGATGTTTGAGGACAAAAACAAATGTTGAATCAAGATAATTTTGTTATCAAAATCAAAACTCTTAAATAGAGGTGTTTTCGATGAAAATATAATCCCATATTTTATATACTGAAATTAGGGTTTACCTCTAAAATAATTCAGAAAAAATGTGACAAATCCTATAGTTTGATGGGACAGCCTTACCCTAATAGGGAGACTATGAACTAAGGTAGAGGAGGCAGTCGGGCCAGGAGAATCGGAAGAGAGGGTTGGTGATAGCTTCAATACGGGGTGCATTGATTAGGTAAGGGAGAGTTGATGTGAAGATGAGTGGTGGTGGAAAAGGATCTAACATTAGGTGTAGAAAGGGTGAGGGATAATATGGGGAAGGGGGAGGGGGTCGAAGATGTGAGTGGGTGTAGAGAAAGCTCTGATAGCGACAACGGTGAGGGGGTGGGTGTACTGACCGTGTGGGAGGGGAAGGTGGAGGAGGGAGTTCATGAGGCGTGGGAGAGATAATTATTTTTTTGGTTTAGAAACCACTATTGGTAGTTGTTGGTACTACATAGTAATAACTTCTAATGGTGGTCACCCATTTCAAAATGTGCAAAAGCCTGGTTCTCTTGTAGTGAGCATTGAAAACCTATAAAAAATAACTCCCAGATACACCTTCAACTTTCCTCTAAAAACTGACTCTTTAAAAAATGTCACACTTAAAAGGTTAAACCAATCACGCATCATCATTCCAGCTCATCCAATAAGTCATTTCACAACCTAATTTTCCACTATTCACTACTACCCACACCGAAAAACTGTCGCCCATGTCTCTGTTCAATGTTTTGATGCCCACACTATTTTAGTTATCCCAATTTTGTGATTTCCACCACTTTTCCCTCCATTTATAGGCATCCTATAGATATATAAAAATATATATCACTCTAAATTCTCATGTGGGGATAAAGTCATGGACCCCCTTTTAGAAATTCAAAAAATAAGTGTATCTCCACATGAGAAAACAATTGGGTAACCTATTGAATTTTAAAAAACCTAATCTTATTTTTAAACCCATGTGGGTTAAACACCAACAATAACCCCTTTCATCATATCAAATAAGGAGATGAATTCCAATGGACTTATCTGGAAAGAAAATCAGTGGGTATGAGACCAACCATCTTCCTATATAGAAAATATAAAGACACACTTTTGTATCTTTAACTGAAACCTAACATCTCCACTACAAAATAAACCCAAATACTAAATTATTCTTCACACCTATGTCTACACTTACCAAATGAATAATTATAGAACCAATAACACATGGATCCCCCATAATAAAGATAGCTAAATAATTGCGAGTTCCAGTAGAATCAAATTGCTCCCTTTTCACCACATCCTCCATATAGTTTGTAACCCATATCACATCACCGTGAAAATTGATTTTAATTTGTTCTCCACTAATTTAAATATTTAAAGAAAAGTAATTAGGTGTACATCCTGAAATACCTAACCTAAAATACATCATATTCCATACATTCATCATCCTTTTCAATAGTCTTCAACTCATGCACAATGATCACCTGTGTCACAAATATGATGAAATAATCTTCGAAACTGCATTATTCACTTCACTACACACCTTTACATCAATCATGTAAATATTTTTAACTATTATTTATCACACATATACAATTGAACCTCCAGATAATTTTTGTCTTCTATTTCTAAATGTACTTTTGAACCCATCATTATCAAGAGTACAAGAAGATAAAAAATTATGGCATATATCTAGCACATATCACACATCCCTTGAGATCATCATATAACCTAGATTTTTAGTAATAAAAATTTCACCAACACCAATGAAAATGATAAAATATTCATTTCCCATATTCAATATACTAAAGTATCCTTCTTTGTGGGAAGTGAATATTTTATTCATTGGTGAAATATGGTATGATGCTGCTGAATCAACTACCCATTCATTGTATAGATCTGGATTGAAAAAATCACACCAACTGAAATAAATATCCCTTATACATTATAATATCTATGATGGTATCCTAAAAAATTTTTTCCCTGCATCTTCTTTTCTTAATATTTTTCAAAGTATGGCAGTTTCTTTGCACATATCCCTCCTTGTCGAAAAAGAAGAAATTGGATTTTATTTTTATCTTCAATCAACCTATCATATTACCACATCCATTTTTCATATCCAAAATACCATTATTACTAGAATAATTACCATACTTTATCATTCACCGGGTCTCATTTATCAACAATAATGAAATAAAATCATCCAATTTCAGAGTGTTTCCCAAATAGTGATGTGGTGATGATATAATCATTTCAATATGGTAACGAACCCAAGAGAAGAAAATATTTGTCTTTTTACATTTAAATAGGAACCATGTTACCTTTATCATCAATCTTGATTGTTGTCGGATACAGATCCTCTAGAAGTTTGGTGAATCCATCAAGATGGTAACCTAAATCTCCATTCTCTGGTATTCACAAATGATACACATATTTTTTTCAGATATAAACTAATTTTGAGGGATTTTAATTCGTACTTTCTTTCAATCTTCCATAGATATTCTATATATCTGTTAGATTCATCACCTCCCTTATAGTATTATCATCCAAATGTATCTGTATTTTTCTTATTGCTAACTCCCTCATATTCTTCCAGTCACCATTTCTCATGTTATTTAGATTTTATGATTTTTTCTACAGTTCCTTCATTATCTTATCAAAAACTAGAATATTTTTTTCACATTATTATCATAGTGGAAAATCACTTTTCCCATTAATTATTTCAATATATGTATAAATCCCTTGGTGTGAATAAACTATATCTAATTAGTAAGAAACATGGATAACCTCCACTGATGCCAATTTTTGGGGAGGAAACAAATCAATCTAATGATAAAAACATGATTGTGATAGATATATTCGGATAATATCAAAAAAAATAGGAACAAAAAAAATAGAAATAAATAAATTAAGATGTATATTTTTAACATGAAAAACCCTTCAATGTGGAGGATTAAAAATCCATGAGGAAAATCCAAAAAATTAAAATTTATTAAGAGATTCTATAAAATCTAATTAAACATAAGAAACCTGAATTACTATGATAGAATATAAAACTTGTGAAAAATCAAACCTCGATACACCTCTGAATTTTCATTGATAATTGTCTCTTGATAAAAACTCACATTTTAGAGATCAAAAATAACACATGAGATCATTGGGAAACCTCTAATAAGTTTTTTTACAACCTGATTTGTTACTTCTCACTACATCCTATACCCAAAAACTTTTTTCGACATCTCTTCTCAAGGTATCGACACCCACACCATTTCTTTTATCTCATTCATGTTCATTATTGCCACATTTTCTTCATTTTATAGAAATACCATATATATATATATATGACTAAAAAATACCATGTGAGGATAAACCCATGAATCCCCTTTTATAAATTCAAGAATATTAAAAAAATATTCACATATGAGAAAAAAATTAGGCTAGCTTTTGAATTTTTTAAAAACCTAATCCTCTTTTTAAATATACATAGGATAAACCCAACACTATTAACAAGCTATCTTGGGTTAAGGTCTCTTCCCAAACACATTGGTTTATTTAGTGGAGTGTCTTCTGTTTTAAATTTATTTTTTCATAGTAGGTTCCTTCAAGACAATTATAATGGTCATTTTCGGTAATGTTTGGGGTTTCAATGCTCGAAGATGATGAAGGGGTCACTATTGAAGATGATACAGGAAACTGATTACATCACTGGTCAGGCATGTGGGTGTTTTATCAATTTTTAAAATTTGGTTCATTTTCTAGTGTCAAGATTTTACATTTCTAATTGATCACCATTGGTGAAGGTAATCATTTTTCCTATTGTGGGGGAGACTCCGTTATTCTCTAAGAGTCATCCTAGTTTATGTTCCTCTAGCTCAAAGCTGATTTCCAGTGGCTATTTCTTGCTATGGTAATTATGGAGTTAGGAGATTCCCTATTTATTTATTTCATAGTGGTTAGAGTGAAATTATTAGTGATTTTTTCATTGTAGTGATGGTTTCATTTATAATAAAATGTTTCACCATGGGATTCGTGTTTCATGGGAAAAAGATGGAATGATTATTGTAACTTGGTTATGGTGTTCAGACTTTTTTGATCATCTCCTCGGTATATCTATCACTGGAATTGAGGGCCAAAAAATTCCCTCCCATTTTAGTTTTATTTCAGTAACTTCTTCTCTTCAACTTAGCTAAATCTTTGTATTCATAAAAGATCTATGATCTATCATAAGATGACATAGGATTGCTATATCTACTGTGACAATATTTTTTGTGGTTTATTTTGTTAGGGGTAATGAAATAACACCAATTTTCTTCAAATCATGTTGATTCTACATGCACAATTAGAACTGATGGGAAATACGACAAGTGAAGAATGAAAAAAATGAAAAAAAGCACACATGCAGTAGAAATAATGTTTTCCCTTCATACAATCCTAAAAAATTAAAGTAGATACACATTAACTGGAAAAATATGTATGAAAAAAATAAATGATGATGCTAAAAAATTTTATTGTGGAAAACCCAAATTGGAAAAATCAAGAGACCTATTTTAGAAAGACGAATCCACTAAAAATCAATATTACATGATATAATATCCAAAATTTGAATGAAACTAAAAAATAATACTCTGAAAAAATAAAGTATCAAAGGTAGAATTCAAATGTAATTTGAAAGAACACTAAAATGAAGAACACAACTTAATAAAGAAATCTGAATTGATCCTACCATGAAGTGCATAGATTCATCATTCAAATAAAATGTATAGAAGAAAAACACCACAATCTGATCAAAGAACAATGTATATGATATCCAATCAGACTAGAAGAAATTTTCTCCTTATAGATCTAAAAATATTCCAACCCCTTACTACACCAATACCCCACATCGCTGCACAATCATATATTCATTTCCAAAAAAACTTCCTCCTCACTCAAAAAAATAACTCTCCAAAAGACTATTTTTGTTTTTAACTTTTTTAAGAAGAACATGGGACCCCATCTGAGGAGGAACCCAACAAACCCCCCTCTAACTCAATTGGGGATCACCACCAACCCCAAAATTAGTCAGTAATTCTCAAATTTACCTCTAGGTAAAATATTGGTCAATATGTCTTACCCATTATCATTTGTTTGAATCTTCTCAAGACCCAACTATCTATAATAAAGGGTGTCATAGATCTAATGATAAAAAAATATTGATATGTTTAAAAATACCATGAAAATTGGGATTCATTCCTAAAAAATAGCACTCTTAATATCACAAAATAAAACTTATCTATGCTTGTAAAAATATATCTCTCAGATAATTTTCTATCAACAATAAATTTTTTCATGCCTCTGTAGATGAAAAAAAACTTAGATTCAATGGTAGATAATGTAATACAGCTCTCCAATCAAGACTACCAAGATACACCCCCTATAAAAGTGATCAAATAGCATAAAGTATACTTCCTTTAATCCACATATCATTCAATATATGTATCTATAAATCTAAAAAGAAAAGGTTACCAATTTCAAAAACACAATATTAGATTATAAGTACCATGAAGATAATGAAATATATACTTCAATTATATCCAATAATCTCTTTCTATAGTTGATAGAATGTGACTGACCACACCAACTCCATGATCTATATCTGGTATAGTATATACCATCACATACATCAAACAACCAACAATAGAAGAATAAGGTATGTGTTTCATCTCCTCCAACTCTTTTTATTAGTAGAAGGTGATAGACTAGAACTGAGGTTAAATTCCAATTAAAGATAAGTACTGACCAATTTCACCCTATCCATATAATAATTATGAAGAACCTTCTCAATATATCTCTCATGAGATCACCATAATTTATTTTCATTTTTTTCATAGTCGATCATTATGCTAATAATCTTTCACACTTTCTCCAATTATTATATCACAAAAGTTTAAAAAACATCCTTCTCCATTATTTAAATTATATAAGAATCATTTATAATAATGATTATATCAAAAACATAAATAAATAATATAATAAAATTATCATCAGTAAATATTTTAACAAAAAATAAATGATGAGAAGAGGTCTTCCTAAAACCATGATGAATAATGATATATTAAAACATTTTATACCACTTCCTCAAAGCTTTCATCAAACCATCCAAACTCTTCTCTAACCTAAAAACATAATTCTCTTTACCTTTTTCAATTGAAAGACCTTAGGCCACTCTATATAAATCCCCTTCTCTAAATCTCCATGGAGGAAGGTTTTCTTCATATCCATTTTCTCAATCTGTGTATCCAAACTAGTATCCAAACCAAGAACTTCTCAATTTGAAGATATCATGAACATAGATGAAAAAAATTATTCAAATTCAATATCTTTATTTTGATGAAATTATTTAACAACTCACATTTCCTTGTATTATGGAACAAAACTAGATTCTTCATTTTTAATATGATAATTCCATTGATTTTTCAAATCTCTCTTACCCATCAGTAACTTCACTAACTCAAAAGTATGGTTACTGTGAAATGATCTCATCTCATCATCCATTTTCACAACCCATTTATCCCTTGGATCACATTCCATTACCTCATTAAAATATTATGGTTCCCCTCCATCGTTGAGGAGAACATACTGATCAGGAGAATACCGATTATATGTGGTATGATGTCATGATGATCACCTAAGTGAAACTTTGGGTACACTAATAACCCCTAGAAATGGATCATTAGAAACAATAAGTGCATCCGAAACATCAACTCCAACTTTTTCTTCTTGAACATCATTCTGCACATAAAAATGTTCATCAAAATCAATAATACTAGGTAAACATGAATCAAAAACTGGATTAAGAATGAAAAATCCATCATAATTTTGAAAAGTTGATTTTTCTTCATTATGATCCTCCATAAATACCGCATCATTACCCTTTACATATTTCTTAAAAGAAGGATCATAAACCTTTATACAAACTCACTGTTTTCATAGCCAAATAAAAAATACACTATCGTGCCTTAATATATTGCTTGGATCTCTCATATGTAGGAATATGAATAAAATAATTACAACCAAAAAAAACAATGTGATCATATTTGATATATTTTCCATACAAAAATCTGTCAGGAGTGTTTTCCTACAAAATAAAAGTGGGTGAAAATTGATAATGAATGTATCAGTAAATAAAGCCTCACCCCAAAATTCTCCAAGAGACTTTGATTCAAAAAGTTAACACCAAAATCTTTCTAAAAAATCCTTATTCATACAATTAGCTAAAAAATTAATATGGGGTTTATTAGGAGGTGTCTTTTGATGTTTAATACCTTATTGTATATAATAATCATAAAATAGACAACAATACTCACCCTTCTTATTAGTGAAAATGCATTTCATATTTTTACCAAATTCCCTCACAACTGAAACCTAAAATTGATTAAAAACACCAAGTACATTACTTTTGGAGTTCAAAACATAAACCCAAATATTATGTGAGTATCCATAAATAAATTTCACAAAATAAATACCTCCACAAAAATTCATAGACATTAAAGTACAAAAAATGTCAGAATGTACTAAGTCAAGTACCTGCTACTTTTTGTACAAAGGATGACTACTAAAACTAACCCTACTCTGTTTTACAGCCAAACTATTGTTTCAAATGTCCAATTTTACACTTTTCCAACATGAAAAAAAAAATTATTTTACCTAAAAAACCATGCCCCATATCACTAATGTGGATGATCCTCTTATTCCATAACTTGGAAGAAGCACTGAACACAACAATACAAACAGTATCATAATAAGTAGAAGCTCTAGAATAGTACAAACTAAATAGATTCTTCTATCAAGATACTATCAAGGAACCCTTAAAATATTCTATTATCCATCACTAAAAGTTATGATAATACTGTCATCATTAATAACACTGTTAAAGATATGATTCAGATAAACCTTAGGAAGATGTCAAACATTATTCAAAATCATATTTCTTCTTATTAAGGTATCCAAAAAAATAGTTCACATACCTACAAAATTATCATGATAATAATTATCCATCATTAAAATCCCAAAATTACCTAGGTTATAAGATGTAAATAAATCCATCCTTTATGTCAAGTGAAAGAAGTCACCACTATCAACAACCCGACAAGAATGATCTGAAACATTATTAATAGTTTTATAAAAAATTATAAGATCACCCATTGTTGCAGCGATGAAACGATCATCTCTCTCACCATTTTTAGTTTTTTTTATTTTCCTTTATTCCATATTTCTTTTTTAGCTGATAATAAGACTTCATAACATTTTCTTTCTTAATGTAATGATTACATTCAAATACTTTATACTTATACTTGGATTTTCGTCTTATTTTTATCTTTACTTAATAGCTCTCTTTTTTATTCCTTTCTTTACTTATCTCTTCTCTCTCTAAGACTAAAAGAATTGAAGAAGATGTACCCTGGGTACACCTCCTTAATTATTGATTTAATTTAGAAGAGTTGAAAAAACTAAAAATCCCTAAACCATTAAGATAATATCCAGTTAGAGTAACACATAAATTCTCCCATGAATTAAATACAGTATTAAGAAACCAAATAATTAAAACATAATCATCAAAATTGATACCCATGTTAGGAAAATAATTATAATAGCTCATAAATTCGCTCAAATAATTAGAAATAGATGTAAATTATTTGTTCCTAAAATTCATCACTTATTTAAGAATACACGATTTACTATTTTCTATCTTCAAAGAATAAGTAGTCTCAAGATTCACCCAAAAAGTTTGGGAATGTGAGATGTTGAAAATATGGCTCATCACATTATCTTCTACCTATTTATGAATGATACAAAAACCATCTCATGATAAAAATCTCAATCATTATCAGAAATTATTTTTCGATTCCAGGTACTAAACACTGATAGTTGGATTCTCTTGAAAAAAAATCCATTATTTTTAATTTTCACATATGATAATTAGTGTCATCCAATAAAATCATCTATCTATAATTAAAATCCATGATTTATCTAAATAAAATCTAAACCAACTAATTCCATATTTTGGGAAATAAATCTTTTTAAAAATTGAAAAGAAGAACAATAAAGTGAATATATAGTAGAAATAAAATTTCTTTCCCAACAAAAAATCCTGAAAAATTAAAATGGATGCACACGGACAAAAAATATCTTAAAAAAATGATGAAATTATAAAATTTTATAATGAAAAACCAAAATGGTAAAAAATACACAACCTAGTCCAAATATAAGAATCCATTAAAAACAAGGAGTACATAATAAAGACTTATAAAGATGAGTGGGATCTCAAAAATTATACTATGAAAAAATAAAGGATCATAGGCAGGAATCAGATGTAGTCTAAAATAAACTTGAAACGAAGAACACAATCTGATAAAGAAATCCAAATATTCATGACTATGAAGATTGTAGTTTTTTCATCTAAGTAAAAGGTGTCAGATAAAAACACAAAAATCAGATCCAATACGACCACATATTAATGAAAATCCGAACAGATTAATTTTTCTGATTATGGATATGAAAATCATCCAAAACCCTAGCCATGCCAATATCCAATAGCACTAAAAACCCATATCTACCTTGCCAAAAAAAACTTCAACCTCTATCAAAAATGAAACTCCAAAAATTCATACTTTTTTTCTTATTTTTATTTTTTAAAAGATTCATATGGGTCCCCATCTTATGAGGACCCCAACAAGAAACACCATATCCAAATATTATTTATTATTATGAAAATTAGACAAGAAATATAAACCTGATTGGAGAAAGAATATGGACCAGAGAAATCATCTGAGGAGACCAACCTTCCAAAACTAGGTGGTGGTGTTGATATTTATGAGGTGATAGCATCATATATACATATACAAACTAAAACATACACATGAACCAAAGTACACAACAAATGTTATGATAAAGGAGAAGGAAATCACTTATTGATCCATGTTTCTTGACCAAATTCTGGTTACAATGAAAGAGACCAAGTCTGAAACCTCCAATTTTGACATGTAATCATCCAACACCCAATAACCAAGTTTTTCCACCAAATCACCTCCAAAATAGAGAACTAATAATAGGATTTTGGTATACCAGGATCAAAGGGAGCAGCAAGGTCAGGAAACCTCCGTTTCCCTTCTTCTAGATTTATATCTCTCTAAGAACCAAGATTTCAATCATCAAAATCTCACAAAAAGAACAATATATAATGAAAGGATTAAAACCAACATAGATAGATGAAGCCTCTAGGAAATTATTATAGGAATATGAGGTATTACCAGGAACATGCATAAGAACTAGATGAAATGCATGTGGACTTCCCAAATCAAAAGGACCGTTCTGATAACCAAATGTGGAACAACTAGGTGGGACACATAAAAAAATGTGATGCCACATGATCATAATAAGAGTATATATAAATCTAAGATAAATAAAAAACAAATCAAATAAACATACCAAGGGAACCCTAGATCCATTCAATCTACTTAGATCATTGGATGTAGATCAAACTACTAAGTAATAAAAAAAGTAGAAATGATGATATAATATAGAATGATGGGAAATATATAAAATTTTTCACATAAACCATTCATGCATATTCCATTCAAATAACATAGTCAAAAAAAGAAGAAAAAAAATGAGAATATGAAATTGGTTAAATCAATTTAAATTAAATATAAACCATTTGGTTAGAATTCAACATCTTTGTGTCAGTGTAGTTTTAATGGTAGATGTGCAGTCTTGAACCAGTTGTTGCTTCCTTAATAGTGAAGGTTCTAGATAAAATATTGGTTCTGAAATGTTTAATTTTTTCCATCTTCTTCTAGGTTTTTGTTGTCAAGGGGATTCCTTGTTGGTTTATTTCATATTTCATGACATTGGGTAGAGTTTTTGGTGTGGTGATACTTTAATGATGGTGTTATGATTTGATTCCTTATTCCACATCGTGTTTTCATGTTGAGATGAATGAGTGTCTAGTGTTTCAAATATACCGATGGTGTTCAGTTTTAGTTTAATACTTTCTAGGAAATTGGATCCACATAACTAATTATTTGTTTGATTATCTCTTGGTGCCTAGTCATCTAGTTTCCATGTTTAGATTTTATTGTTTGCAGGGGACTTTTTGGAGATAAAATACCTATGTTTTGGTTAATAAAACCTGCCTTTGGGTGGGTGAAGGAATTCTTTGACATGGTGGGGCTATGTTGTTAGATATTATTAAAGGGCCTTGTGTTGTTGTTATTTGTTCAGGTTTTGTGAGGTTTTTAAGATCTTGTTTATGTTAGGTTTAGTTATTTGAAAACCATTTTTCAAATATTTTTTTGAACATTTTAAAGGAGTAATTCCAGAAGTCTAGTTTCTAAATCTAGTGGTGATAGTGGAGTGACAACGAAAAATCCAAGAAATATGTAAGTAAGTAAAGTGGAAGCAGTATAATTGAAATTATGTTAATCCGAAGCAATTAGAGAATCTGGTGGGTAGAAGTTTAGAGAAAAAAATGAATTTAGAAAGGGTTAAATTTAAGGAAATATAAGGTTCTCTTCTGAAGTTAAGTAAGGGTGCTTAGAATTCACAGGGGATATATAAGTGTTCTTTAGGACCTTACATAAGGGAGATCTTGTAGAGTTATTGGATGCATGCATTGTTCACCAAAAGAAGGATTTAAAGTGTTGGATAACTTTAACCAATTTAAGTGATTCAAATGAATATTAGATAGTAGTTTTTATAATCTTCACAAGGATTATAAGGTGATTGAACATGTCACATCATTTTAGATCTACATTAAATTGAAGGGTGGTATTATTTGTTTTATGAAAGTTAGAAATTGAAATCAAATTTTGATTCCGAAAATAAAAGTATTTGTGGTGTTCTCTCCATAGAGTAAGATATAATACAAACCATATAAATAATTGTGTTGTTATTTAACTTTGTTTCTTTATTTTAGTCTTCTTCTATAATTTCTTTTCTAGTTTGTATGAGTGAATTACAATGAATGGATGGGGAAACTTTTCTTCTCAATTATGGATACATAATTAACAAGATTTCATTCCGATTTAGTTGTTCTAAATATTATTTTCCTACCTATGAATGATCTAGAGGATCACTACCAATTAATATGTTCTATAGACCCAAAAAGGGGTATCAAATATCAGGTCAACAATATCATTCTATACTCAAAAATGTTGGAGAAATCCTATAAGTATTTCTTAATCTTTTTTATATGTTTTAGATTAGTGTGATTTCACTAATTCTAGAAGTAATTATATAGGATGAGGGTATGAACTTGGTGAATAATTTTAAAGGGACAAATTTCAGACTCTGGAAGATGCAGATAGGGAACTTGGTACTACCAAATTTTCTTGATATTATATTGAATGACACAAAAAAGTGATAAATATAGAAGAATTATAAATTTTAGATAAGATAGAACTTGTAATGATCCAAATTTTACAAACATGGAACCTGGGTTATAACATTCATGAGGTGATGATATCTTAAAAAATTATGAGGACTCTTATTGAAATGTTTGATAAGCTAGATACAATGAACAAACTCTTTCTATTATGAACTATATTAGACAAGAGAATATTGGAGGTAAATCTAGTAGTTAATCATGTAAACAACTTCAACATGATACAAAGTTAGTTAGAATCATTGAAAGTTAGCATTATGGATTTGGTGTGGGAACTGTTGTTTCTTTTATCCTTCCTAGAATCATGGGGTGTGATGATTACAATGATTAGTAATTGAAGAAGAAATATGGAATTAAAATTTATAGATGTTATAGATATAATTCTAAACAACTAACTATAGTAGAAGGAGATCTAAGAATATACCATAAATTCCTATAAAAAGAAAGGTAATGTACATTTGTCATCATAGAAGAGTCACAAGAATGGTAAATGAAGGAAATGTTAAATTTGGAGTAGTTTTTTCTTAATAATATCTAAATTATTTTAACTAATGGATATCCCCTATGTTAGGGGATACTATTTCATCAAGAGATGTTTTCAAGGGGAACGAGATGCTATCCAGGAGAGGAAGGATCGTGGAATGCTTATGGCTATGGAAAGTTGGTGTATCTAGTGTGAATGGAACATGGCCAAATATGATGGAATCCCCTATTCAAGGAAGCAGCTAGTGGATAGAATAAAGTTCATGCTAGTTGACATGGTTCTCCTATATAGACAATTTCTCAAAGCTCCCTCTCTTAGAAAAATTCTAGTGGGTAGTGTTGTTGTTACTACAAATAAACATGGGTACTACATTCATTGGTTCCTTCATCCTATTGATACCAAACTTAACATCGATGGATCATGCTTCATGAACTACATGAAAGGTGGTGGTGTGGTATGGGACATGATGGGTCAAGTTTTGATTGAATTGTCTTCTCACTTTGGTAGGGGTCATTATCTATTGGCTGAATATATGGCCCTTCTTACCAACCACTAGCTTTATATAAAATATAATATTCACCTGGCTACGGTTGAAATGGATTCTAGAATTATTCATGACTCCATTTATGGAAATCTCATCTCTCTATGGTATATTTTTTATGTCATGATAAGGTGCAGAGGTTTTATCAGCAATATCATAGACATATTGCACACATGGAGAGAGGGAAACAAGGTAGCTGAAAACCTCTCCTCATTGGAAACGCATGGTCTTAAAATCTTTGTTCCCCCATACTTTCACTCCTTGTCTATTTAAGGTGAAAATATTTTAAGAGGGGACTCTCTTGGGCTCCACTACTACATGCCTCCATAGTTTTTTTCCTCATGTGGTATTTTATTTGTTGCTTCTGTTGTCCTTAGTATAATTCTTTCCCCCTTTTAAAAATAATAGATGTTGATTGATTGAAAAATATTTCAATGATAAAGGAGTTAATCATATATGATATTCCTACAGAAGTTTATATAAAAATTTCATTTTGAAAGATATAAGTACTATTTTTCTATGTTTCACTACTTCACTTGAATCTTGGATCATATAATCTGAAGATTATTTTCCATCTACATTCAAGATAATGGCTATGATAAATTATACTTTCAGAATATTCATCAAGGTACATCTTGAAAATGGAGAAACTATCGAGATAAGGGATATGGTGATGTTTCTTTATATAAAAATAATAGAAGATTTTTAGAATTTAAATGAATATGAGACATGATAAGATTAAAGAAAAATGTCATTTTGGAAAGTCTATTAGATGATATGGGTTTCTGTATTACCTTTTTAGGTGGAGTAGAGAAAATCATATGCATTTTTATGGTGGTGGAAAAAGGATTGAAATATGGAATATTTTACATGATGGGAGTTTCAAAAGATGAAATTCATGTCAAAGAAATAACTTTCATAAATTTATAACATAACTTCTTGGTCACTCAAGTGATAAAGGGATAAAAATCATAGTCACTAAAGGAATTGCAAAGATCAAAAGAATGGAGTATAAAACATTTGAAAATTTCATCATTGGGAAGAAATATAATGATTTATTATAAATGGAAGGTAAGATACCCAAGGATCAGAATATAGAGCTAGTTCATGTAAATATATGGGGGATGGCTCCGATATATTCTCATGGAGGTTCACTATACTATATTAACTTCATTGATAATATGGAAAATAGGATGCAATAATTTTTTCTCAATAAAAATTATGACGTTTTTAGAACCTTCATTTAATGGATATACATAGTAGGAAAGGACACCATAAGTAAACCGAAATGTTTTAGAACTAAAAATAGTTGGGAATATAGAAGTAATGAGTTTTTAAGGTTATTTAAGTGGAAAGGAATATGGTTTGAGAATATTTTACTACATACTCTAAAAAATAGAGTCATGGAGATGATTGAAAAAAATTTATAGGAAAAGGAATGAAGTATGAGGATTGATGTTGGTTTTAAATGGGTTTTTTGGGAAGAATCCCTAAACTGTGTTTACTACTTAGTGAATAGAAGTTCATCATCTACATTGGGGAAGGACCTTCCAGAAGCATGTTAGAATGGAGGGAAGTTTAAAATTTTCCATCTAAAAACATTTTTTGAATTCCCAACTTCGACATTGATTACAAATAAATGGTTAAGTTAGAGGCTAAGTCTAGATCATGTTTTTATAGGGTATGGAAACAATGAGTTTTGATTTCTACTACAAAATAATAGATTATTGATGGTTTTAGATGATGAAATGTTATCTTAAATGAATAAATATTTTGGGAAATTTGAATCAATAGGAAATCATTGATGAGATCAAAGTATAATCACAAGATGAGGTTAATCTCAATTGATGTTCAGAGGTTCTAGAATATTCAAGGAGAATTGCTATTTTTGAAACACCGGACTACCCTAAAGAAGTTTTGAATGATATTCAAATTTTGATATATTTTCTAAGACTATAATTATTGTAAATCTTAAGGATTTTGGAATATTGAGGAATTGATCAATATTATTAGGTTTCAAAGTATTTGTTTTGGAAGGAGATGAGTTATAATGGCATTTATAACAGTCTACCAGGATTCATTGCAAAGTGTAGATATTTAGAAGTAACCTGCACTATTTTCATCTCATTGACAATAAAGAACCTAATTTCTAGATAGTTTTGTAAGTATGAATTACTTGAGTTAGTGAGATTTATCCATGATTGATGAAATGGATTCCTTACATGTATTCAGAACTTGGGAGTTAATAGAATGACCTTCTAAGATAAGGGTAATTTAGAAAAATGAGTTTATCAAATGGAGGAGGAAGTAGAAATAGAAGGCATTACAAGGAAAGTCTTGTTATGAAGTGTTTTAAAAAAATGGAAGGTATATATTTTTTGAGATATTTTCTCTAGCTTTTAAACACAACAATATTCATATAGTTATCAGTATGGTTTCTATTGGAGGGTTATATTTAGAATAGGTAAAAGTGAAAATCACATTTCTTCATGGATCCTTACATAAAGATATTTACATATAGAATCAAAAAGGACTCATAGATAAATAAAATAAGTATTTTTTTTTAAATAAAACGAATCATGTATGGGTTAAAGAAAGAACCAAGGTAGCAGAACCATAGGTTCAATGCCTTAATGGATAAACTAAAAGTTTCTTGGAGAAATGTTGATCGTTAATATTAGTGTAAGGTATATGGTGATGTGATTTTCATCATCTTACTTATCTGTGTGGATGAAATACTTATTTTTTTATTGTTAAATAAATTATTTATTAGTTAAGAATGAATTCCCTAAAATATTTGAGATGAAGGATCTTGGTCCTGCAAAATGGATTTTGGGATTATGGATCATATGAAACTTAAATTCCAAAACAATATTCCTGAATTTATTAGACTAAATTTAGAAGTTGGGGGAACACATCAAAATAAGTGAGGTGGAACTAGTTACCAATCCTCTGGTTTGATACATTGGCCTAGATAAGGAGATGAAACCTCAAATAGAAGAAGCTGAGTAAATGGAAGAGTTTCCTTTTACATCAGTATTTAGAATCTTGATATATTGTGGGGTTTTTACATGGATAGACATTACACATGGAGTGGGATTTTTTTTATGGGTTCATGGATAATCCTAGAAGAGAACATTGTGAAGTGGTAAAGTGGATATTCTAGTATCTTAAATCTTTTTAAAGTTCAAAACTTTTTTTAAAAATAGATGAATCACTATAGGGGTTTATAGATTTGGACTTTTGGGGAGATAATAACACATGAAGAAGCACTAGTGGATATGTGTTCACTTGTAGAGACAAAACTGTGAGTTGGATGTCAAAGCCTAAACTAGTAGTTTTAATTTCAACAAAATAAGTAGAGTATGTTATAAAAATGGAATATGGGAAGGACTTGATTTAGGTGAAATGAATATTAGAGGATATCATAATAATGTATAAATTTGGGACATTATTTTTTGATTAACAAAGTGGGATCCACTTAGGAAATAATCTAATGTTTAAATCTAGGAAAAATATATATTCATTTGATGTATCAATTCATTTGAATGTTGTTGGAGGAAAAAAAATTAGATCTATAGAAGGTGAGTGGAGTTTAGAATCTAGAAGATATGCTAACTAAGGTTTTAGACCATGATATGTTGAGGTGTTGTTAAACCTTAGTCAAGTTTGGATGAACATAATCATTTTTGCGTAACTATACATCTACAATTGTGTATTGATAGTGGAAAGGGGTTTTCTGAATGATGATGGAGGACTTAGTGGTGGATCCTAAAAAGTATTCTCAAGTGAGAGATTGTTAGATTCATCCATGTGAAAACCATCACCTGAAAAAATATTGGATCTCCCCAAAGGAGAGATTCTGGAATTCCATTTGTTGAAAGAGACGGTGATAATGGAGTGGTAGTAGAAAAGTCTAAAAGTTCAAAAGAAGTAAGACCAGATGCAGTGCAATCAATAGAGGATTGATCAGAAGCAACTAATGAGTCTATAAGGAGGAATTGTAGAGATTCAAAGGTCCAACAATGAGGATATGTAAGGGTTACTTCTAAATTAATGTAAGGGTTATTGATATTAATGAGGGATACTTAAGGGTTATTTAGAAGGTTATATAAGTGTTATATTGCAGAGCTTCTAGATGATCACACTATTCAACAAAGGAGGACTTAAGGAATTAGATGTCTATTACTAAGTAAAGGGATTCCTATAATTATTTTATCTAAGTTGGCATACACTTAGAAACTATCAAATGATGGTGGGACCTATTTCATCAAATGGAATCTACATTAAATTATGGGGGTGGGATCATTTTTTCCATGATGTTTCGACATTGTAATCAACTTCTTCTTACTCTAATAAAATTATTTGTAGTGGTACCCTTATGGATTATGAATTAGTCCAAACCATTTAAATACTTCTGTTGTTATTTTCCTTTGTTTATTTCATTTATTTACTTATTGAAGTTCTTGTTAGGTTTGTATGAGTGCATTGTAGTGCATGGCTGGGGGGGATTTGAATTATCAGTTACAAATATATAATTAATATGAGTTTGTTCTAATTCAATGGTTTCAGTTCTTTGTTTCCTCCAATGTCACAATATACCTCCACTAAGAACCCCTCCTGGGACTGTATTGAAGAAGATAGTGAACCATACAACCTCCCCTAATAGGAAATGAGTTGATGATTAACATAAAGAGTATAAAACATAAAAATTGGAGGCATTACCCTCGAAATCCAAGGATTATATATAGAAATCAACAAAAAAACTCCATAAAATAAAATAAAACTAATTTCCAAAAATTTATATAAATATCATATAGGAAAATATTCAAAACGAAATAACAAAAAGAAAATCCAATGACAGTGACCCTGATAATAGCTCCAAGATTAGAGCAAGTAATGTCTAACCTGGTCATAGAATAACTCCTTTAAACTTGATAAAAATATTTGAATATAAAGGTGTGAACAAATGTATACTTAGTAGGATACTCATCAAGAACACTCTTGAAAATGTTGAAGAATCATACTAATGCCTTAGTGAATAAAAATTAGAACCAACATGCACCTATTTTAGGCCAACCAACACCTATCGTAAATAAGGTTTGCTCATCCAATGTCACATCCATGTATAATAACATAGTATCAATAGAATATAGAAATAAGGTACCTCATGACCACTACCCCATTGGATTTTACTCTCACACCCCCATGGTAAACATCCTATGATTTTATCCCTTATGTAGTTATTCCATCACACACCATATTATATATTACATCCACACACCACATACCTTATCACAACCATACAAAAATCTATATCCATAACCAAATTTCCATATCCAAACCACATATCTCATTCCCATCACATTAGGGTATCTTGAACCTGAAGAACACTAACCTATTTCCCTCATCCTACCATGCACAACCCCCACCATGTATCATTATCCCAATAATGTAACCAAGTTTTCCAATATATTACATAATAAAATATTAATTCATAATAACTATTATTTGTATACTTACCATGAGCCATCACAACTCATACTCCACTAAGGAGGGAAAGAAAGGAAAATGGTGCATTCAACTATCTGTTTCCTTTCCAACATTGATGTTGGGGAAAATACCAAAAAACTGAAACATTTGGTCATTGATAAGGTTATACTACTTGGGTGGGGTGTGTATAAAATCACAAATAAAACATAACATATAACATTTAAACACACATGAACAGTCTAAGTTTCCATACCAAAAAAACTTACCAATTCCTATAATAGTGACCACATCTCCACTACCACATACAAATAACTGATTCTATACCCACACCACAAACTATCCCCACCTTTTGTAAAAATCAAACATCGCAACATACACAAATTACTATTTAATTATATCATATATCCATTTATATACATACCATTTTACTAGATACATTATATTCACTATTTCATTCATTTATCCATATTTAATTCCAAACCATTCATTATCCTCCACCCATGTTCACCTCAACCATTACATGTTATTTTCAATATTTTACAACCAATGCCTATTAAATTATAACACACTACCCATTACCATATTCATCAATATCAAACACATTCTATACCATCAGACATATAGAACCCAACCCCTCAACAACCAACCTGACACTGCATAAACCACCTCAAAAATCATACAAATATCCCCCATAAAAGCCACAAAATATTATCCTTTACACACAACCATCCATGCCACCACTTATATACCATATAACATCACATACATCATTTCCAGATCAAAAACCGCATCTCCCCATTCCAACCATGGAAAAGTAACTGAAAAACCCACTGCATAACTCATTCCAACACCCCAAAACTAGACACAAAAATCTACTACAAAAAACACACTGATCACAACATTATAACAAATCATAACAACCCCAAATAACCAATGATTTCAGTGAAAAAAATACTACCACAATTCCCTTCTTATAACATAACATAATATTAATTAAACACCTCCTTCATTAGTAACATTACCTCATTTACTAATTTTATACAATTGAATCATTTCCATATTAGAGTGATTAACCTTTTATGTAAGTTGTTCCAATCATTTCAATAATATCAAAAAAGGTCTACAAAGAAGAAATATCAATAACAATAAATCACCTTCTGTAACATAGATTCATATAAAACACATGAGAATATCCACTTTGATTTCTATTAGTCAATTTCATTATCTTTATTAGGAAAATCCTTAATATCCACTCCAAAGGAAGAAAAATCATGATGCATACACAATTTATGTTAAATGAATAAGTATAAGTCTCAAATCCCCTACCTCAACCAAATATTTGAAACAATTTTCACAAGAAAAAAGGGAATGAGATGATTAGAAATCTAGGAACATGCAAGGAAAACCAAAAAAATCAAGATAACAATAACTTCCATAAAAATCAAGATCTAAGGATAACCAAACCAAATAAAAACCATTACTAAAACCTCTCTAAGAAGAATAAAAGAGAGTAAACCAATAATAAAATAATAGAAACTAATATGGGATAAAAAATTATTAATCTCTTGAATTTGAGGGTTAAATCCAATTTTTTTCTTCTCAAATGTCTCTAAAGATGCAACTCTAGCCACATAGAGTTTGGAGAAAAATGAAAGAATCTAAAAGAATTTGAATGGGATTATGAATTTATACTAAAATTACAAAATTATAGAATCACGATGTGATAGGCCATAGAAATTCCATGATGGGGCTAAATTGACATAATATCTATAGATCATTTTACTATATACATTATCTTTCCCATTTAAAACATGGTCATTTTTTAAATTTGATGTAGCCAAGGTAGGTCATGGAAAAATAAACATCACCATGCCACACCAAATTTTTTTTCTAAAAAACATGGTGAGGACCTCGAACCAAGACATAAGAAAATTAAATCAACATGGTGTAAGGAAATCAACATGAAACCACTCACTCAGGGATTCTCTTCACAATATATGTGACCTTTATAGGATAGAAACTTGTGGAAAATTAAATAAACTCCCAGAAACCCTTTAATGTCATGACCAGATCCCCCCATTTTGTGAAAAAGTGGAAAAGGAAATATGTAAGAGTACTAAATCTGTATGTAAGTTTTTAAACATTAATACCCTTCACACTTTGACCTAAGATAGTTATTTCGTCACCAAAACTCATCCTAAAATAAGAGTGTCACCCAACTTTCGTGATGTAATCCCCACACCGTAATAGAAGTACTACATTGTAACTCAACACTTCATGGAACAACAAACCAGACTACAAAAATACCCTCTTTTTTCAGCCAACCTTTCATGGCGTAACGCCCATGTCCGTGCTATAAACCCTTACTTACAACTAAATTCAAAGCTTCAATAACACCTCCCTTTCTGCAACCTTCTCCCAATACCTCCAACACCAAAAAGAAGCAAAGTAAAGGGTTGAGAGGATCTAGGGAATTACATGAGATACTTCTCAAATGATTCTCATCCTCAAGAATCAAAACCAATCATAGGAGGAAAAAATAACTACCAAACTCAAATATTCCCCAGGAGATGCCTCACAAAAAAAATAAGACCATCACTAAAGTATAATTCATCACGGGGAATAAACAATCAAAATAAAAATAGTACCATAAAAGCATCTCAATATCATGAAAAAGAAAGGTTCAAAACAACTCAGGGTATTTATCTTGTTTCTATGACTCACATTCCATCATAAATTATTCCAAACAACTTTGGAACCAAAAACTTAAAACCAAAGGACTGATTTTCCCATGAAACACCTTCTCCTGAAGAACTTTAATCTCAAAAAATTTCTCTGTGAACATCACATCATCCTCAATATCTAGAAATCCCCAATCAATGACATGGGATTTTTCATGATGATATTGAAATGTATATGACACATGGAAAACGTAATGGATTATGTCTAGGTATGATGCAAGTGCCAACCAATATGACACCTCACTGATACACTACAATACCTAAAAAGGATAGATAAACCTAGGAAAATATTAATTTCCTAGCTACACATCCACTAACCATGGTGAGGGGAAACCCAAATAAACACATGATATCTAACCTCAAACACCAAAGGCAACCTCCTCTGATCAACATAATACTTATTATGGTCCTATATCGCCTTTATCCTCTCGCAAATCATCTGAACTTGCTTGGTCGTGCTCTTCACTACATCTGTTCTAAAGAACATCATCTCTATAACCTTGGTATAACATAGAGATAATCTCAAGTACATGCATACATTTCCATGAATGGATCCTTGACAATAGAATGATGTTAACTATTATTAATAGAAAACTCCAAAAATGGGTAAGCGATTCACCAACGATATACCAAAATCCAAAGCACAGGTGCACAAAATATCCTTTAGTATATGAATGGTATAATATTTCTGACTATCTATATGAGGATTGAAGATAGTGATAAGGCATGGATGAATGGAAAAAAAATACTGAAGGCCTCCCCGAAATTATCAGATAAAATGAGGATCCTAATGAAAGATGAGGGTTATCGGTGCCCCGTGAAGCTTCACTATCTCATCAACACACCCATTCTATAAAGAATCAACAACACTCAACTCCTTAATCACTATGTAATGAGTTGAATTCATCCACTGATCTAAAATCAACCAAATAGTGTAACATCCTCATTGATCTTAAGGAAAACCGATGATGAAATAAATCAAAATTTCCTCCAAATTCCACTTGGGGACATATAATGGTTGTAACGAACTTCCATGAACATGGTGCTCTTCCTTCACCTACCGAAAAACAAAACATTATGACATGAACTTTGTTGTATGTCACTTCATAATCAAACACTAGAATTGAATCCTTAAGGAATGTTACATCTTGGATATACTAGGTTGCACTGCCATTGGTGAGCTATGAAACTCATGAAGAAACTCCTAGTGCATTACCAATAGAACAAAAAATCTACCTTGAAACAATATTTGATGTCGATCATCGTTTAACCATCCCTCAGGGGAATCAATATGAAATAAATTGTACTACATAACCTTTACCTTATATTAACCCCACTAAGACTCCTCCACCTATTTTTATAAAGATTATTAAACTATCATATAGTACATGCGCGCTCAACAACCAGCCGCTTCCAAATCAATATGAATTGCTGAAATATCCTCCATCACTCTCCAAACATCCATATACCATTGAAAAAAATCTCATCCAAACATTATACTCAACACATTAGAAATTAATTTCCATTTCCTTTGGGTATAAGAGATCTCGAATTCATAGTCCCAAAAGAACACAATTAACCTATGCTAATCGAGATCCAAACTTCCATGAGAAAAGATATACCTCAAGATATTATGATATGTAAAGACTATGAATCATTTTCTAATGAGGCAGTGTTTCCATGGATTCAAAGAAAATACCATTACTATCAACTTAAAATCATGGGTGCCATAGTTACACTCATGAGAAAGTAATTTTATAAACCCATATGAGATCATCTCTCATTTTTATATCAAGATGCAACCTAAACTAAGATAATAAGGATCACAAAAAACCATGAACATGGATCCATCCACTAGAAACCAAAGAAGTCCAGAATTTATCAACTTCCCTTATTGGTAGTTTAAAGCTACCAAAAAATGATAATTTTATATAAAAATATTGTCCTTAATAGTCAAGGCTACTAGTAGCATTTATATCCAAGAGAAATCATTCCTGAACCTTTGATAATAGCTCATGAGGCTAAGGAAGCCTAAAGCCTATGAAACATTCTTGGTTTCTTCCCAATAAACAACTGCCTAAATTTTCAAAGGATCAACTACTACTCCCTATACATACACTATAGTCTAGAGAAAATGCACCACGCACAAAAAAAATTACACTTAGAAAACTTCTTATAGAGATGATAGTGTCGAAGTACATGTAAAATAACCATAATATGTTAAACATGATCCTCATCCTGCATTAAGTACATGAGGATGTAATTAATGAAAAATACCATGAACTAATCCATAAACTCATGAAACATGGAGTTCATGAGTCTTATGATGAAATCCAGGGTATGTGTGACACTAAATGATATAACTACAAACACAATGTGTTTGCAACAACACCTGAAAATAGTATTTAGGATATCCTCATTTTCACCCTCATCTGATGATACTTAAATCACAGGTTAATATTCGAAAACTATTTAGTTCCCTTAAATTAATTGAATAAATACTTTATCCTTGTAAAGGGATAAAGGTTCTTGACCATCACATAATTTAGCCTCTGGTAGTTTATTCACTACCTCATATCACTGTCTAACTTCTTGATGAACAACACCAGAGAACCCCATGGTGACACACTGGGCTAGTTGAAACCGTTCTGTATCAAATTATAGATCCAAATCCCCAACACCCAACATTCAATAGAAGTCATCTGATAAGGACCCATAAAAATTAGAGGGGAACTAGGCTGAAAATCTATCAAAATCGATATCACATCATGTAGGTAGAATAAAAAACTCTTTGGGAAATATTTCTGAAAACTCTTTAATAACTCTAGGGAATATAATAGACTATGAATCTACTAAAACGAATGTAAACTCTTAAAGTTGAGAAAAAAGAGTCCTTGAATTACTATAACCCATGTAATGATTGATCTATCTCATGAACATTATGTACTGACCTTCCACATCATAGAACACAATCATCCCCTGTAATAAATTAATGTCCAAACACACAGAACACAACCAATCCATGCTAAAAATGACATCATATGGTTGTATTTGTAGGAAAAAAAACTAAACCCCCAAATGACTATTACTATCCCATCACTAGCTCTCAACAACATTAGACATTAAAAAAACTTGAGTGACCTCCAATTGGTATGGTAAACAACATTGGAATTAGAAGATTCTCTACAATGAGTCCCATGGCATGGAAAAAGGTGGGTGAAATAAAGGAGTGTGAAGCTATAAAATCAAATATAGTGAAATTAATGGTATAATATTAGAATAAGGTACCTCATATAATTGATGACCCTCATTGTTCTAACATATCAATAGAATTCAGCTGACCACCCATAGTGCCTCTATCTTAATGGATTTGCAGATGACCACCTCCATCATCCTCAACCCTATGTCATAGAAGATGAGGAAAATCAAGAGGTTATCCTATAACAAATCCATTTCTCCTCAGGTGGAAAAAATTTCACTAACCCTAGTACAGATAATGCCTATGAGGAAACTTGTGTTCTTGCTAAAATGGATTCCACCCACGTATGTCATGCTAGCTATTGAGAATTACCAGTTACTAGAATCATGAAAATTCATGTTCCTCATAATAAAATCATGAATGAAGGGATATTCTGACGGGTGTTTGAGAATTACCAACTCTATAAAAACACGAGAAAATTTGTTGAGGTTTATTACATATCAGTCAAAACATTGATTGTCCCATCATCCAAGACTATCTAGTAGTATCTCTATTTATTGGGTTTCTTTAATTAATCCCCTCTCAAGGATAACCTGATTATGAAAGAATCCTATCAATCAACTATTTTTTATTCATCATATCCAGGTACAAATTTTATATAATTTTTTTAAAAAAAATATTAAATAGTTAGTTACAATGCCTCCATAAGACATCATGCTCCGACCTCCTTATTAGGAAAAATATTGAGGGGAAAGTGGAGGAGGGCCTCAAATAGAATCCCAAGACCCCACATGCTCAAGATACCTCCTGTAGGGAGATTAAATCATGCATCTTCTATGAATTCATCATCGATGAATGGAACACCACATGAAAATGCCTCTAAAATTCATTCTAAGAAATATCTGCCTCATTACACTCTCTATAAAGAAAACTCCATCACTATATCACATTTCCTATGATTTGGATAACTAATAATGATTCCCTATACTCCATCCCTATACAGATCAAATTTAGAGTGTTCCCCATCTCCTCTAACTAGTGCTCTATCTCTAAATTATAGACACTTCCCTCTTACTTTTTCAAACCCTTACATCAGAACTCACACATCCTCCTCCACAAAGATTCATCCTCCCCAATCAAGTTAACCCTCCTCTAACTAGTGCTATATCCATATTACATTAATTATTCCATTCATTTATCCATATTTAATATCAAATCATTCATTAGACATCACCTAAGTTCATCCAAGCCATTACCTATTATTTTTAGTCATCAATAGTTCATCAACAACCACTACTAATTAAATTATAGCCCACTACTTGATACCCTATTCATTATTACCAATCACATTACATATCTCCCTTTCATCTACAACATATACCCACAATAAAGAAGTGACCACCACATAAACCACATCAAAAATAATACTGAGAACCCCCATAATATCCTCAAAATCATCACTTTTCTACATTAGAAACTATTCCAAAACTTATATACCATATTACAATTAATCCAAAACATCCCCATAAATAACCACTTCTCCCCATCCAAACCATGTAAAACCAACTATGAAACCCATTGCATAACTTATTATAATACCCCAAAACCAAGCATAATAATCCACTACCAAAGCGACACTGATCAAAAAATTATAAAAAATAATACTAATAGAAAACAAAAACATATTTCAATAATAAAATACTTAATTAATTACCTTTTTGTAACATTATCTCATATTAATTCAATACATATTTCATGAGTTGTATCAACTCAATTACTGATTTCACAAAACCAATTAATTATCATCATTATGTGATTAAACTTTTATAGAAGGTGATTTAATCATTTAAATATAATAAAGAAAATTCTATATTCTAGTAATATAAAAGGTGATAACCGGGCCGTTACATCATACAAGTTTTCAAAATATTTCTCAAACACTTTAAAATGCCAATCGGCTTCATATCATACGAGTTTTAAAAAAAACTTCTCAATGCATCTCAAGTGCCAAACGGGCCTTACACTAATACAACCAAAATACAATTACAAAGCTGCTTCCACATTATTTTTCAAAATCAACACAAAACACCATTTTTAACTGTACAATGCCAAACGAGCCTTTACCTTTTCAATCTCTCACCAAAACATATTTCAAGGCCAAACGGGCCAAGCTTTAAGGAACACATTTGAAGTCACATTTCCAAATTGTTTCAAGCAACACTTTACCATTTGGAAATCATGGGACCATTTTAAGAAAAAGGGGAGGAAGGAAAGATGAGAAACTTTTAAGGAAAACCAAAACTCGAGGAGAGAAAGATCTTTTCCTTTCTGGTCAATTATATGGACCGCTCTATCAAAGACGTCACCCAGACAACCAACACAGTTAAGGAACTCTAGGATTCCTTGAATCTCATGTATTCCGAGACCAATAATTTGGCTTGGGTCTCTGATCTGCTTTTGCAGCTGTCCCTCCTCTTCCATCAATCCCATCCATTTCCGGCCTACTTCATGGAATAAAAGGGTCTATGGGATGAATTGTTTGAGCTCCGACCCATTCCATAGACACCTACAAACGCCTCAGCCCAGAGGGACCAATTATGTCTATTCAGCCTCCTCCATGGCCTCGACCCAGAATATGTGATGATGGCACAGAGATGTTTTTCAGCCCCTCTTCGCTAGAGGTTCCACAGGTGTATCATTGCCTTGGTAAGGCTCATCAGGCTCTTAACCAACCCACCCCTAGCCTTTATCACATTACCCTCCTGGGTCGTGGCAGTGGCCGCTACTCAGGCACTTGTGGACGTTGACGTGGAGAGAGCCAACCTGGTCCCCTCTGTCAGCAATGTGGCAATCTCGACCACCTGATCGACCACTGTTGGGTCCTTCATGGTCATCCATCTCAGCAACCGTAACAGGGACAGACTGCGGTGCGGGATACTTCCTCATCCGCTTCCGCTCTTCCTTCATCTCTGGATCTCTCCTTGGCTGAGCTCCACATGATTCACGATCATCAGGCCACCTCCCAACTAGGTCCTTCTTCGGCATCTCTTACCCACTCTAGTGGCTCCACTACATTTGTCAGTCATCGCTCCCCTGCTTGGATGCTTGACTCAGGTGCGTCCAATCATCTTACCAGTAATGCAGGTATGCTCTCCAACTACCGTCCCTATACTGGTTCCTCATCCATCATTGTCGTTGATGGTTTCACTATCCCCATTGCGGGCTTTGGTGCGTGCTTCCTAACCTCATCTATTCACCTGCCATCTGTTGCTCATGTACCACGCAATCCTTTTAGACTTCTTTCCATTAGTAATCTGAAAAAGGATTTCAACGGTAATGCTATCTTTACATCGTTTGTTGTTGTGTTTCAGGAGCGGACGACGAACCAGGAACTTGGTAGAGGCCAGCTTTAGGACGGGGTGTACATGTTCGATGGACCGACCTCAATCGCCTGCACGTCTGTCTCTGTTAGTGCCTTGGACCTCCACTCTCAGTTGGGACACCCCCCACCTCCTCCCTTTATCATCTCTTTCCAGATATTAGTCGGCATGTTTCTTTTCATTATGAGTCTTGTACATTTGCAAAATATCATTGCCCTTCATATCTTCCTCGAGTGGATACACGGGCCGCCAAACCCTTTTATTTGGTTCATTCAGATGTATGGGGTCCCTCTTCCACCTCGAGTCAGTTAGGGTATAAATATTATATATCCTTCATTGATGAGTTTTCACGCATGACTTGGTTGTACCTTTTTCACGATCAGACTAAGCTATTTTCCACCTTTCAGACATTTTACCATGAGATTCATACCTAGTTTTCCATCTCTGTTAAATGTCTCTGCTCCAAGAATGGGCGAGAGTACTTGTCCACTCCCTTCCAGTAGTTCCTCCAGGAGAACGACATCATTCATCAGACCTCCTGTCCTGATACCCCTTAGTAGAATGGAGTGGTCGAGCAAAAACACCGACATATTCTGGAGACTACTCGTGCCCTCCTCTTCCACCGCAAGGAGCCTCTTCTCTTCTTGGGGGATGCCATCCTCACTGCTACATACCTTCTCAATAAGTTTCCTTCTTCTATCACTCAGGAGGATACTCCTTTTCAGACTTTGTTCCCCTCTCTCACTCTTCACTCACTTCCACTCCATCTGTTCGGATGTCTCTGATATGTCTGTGACACTTGCCCCAACCTCTCCAAGATCTCTCCTAAATCCCTCTGCTACATTTTCCTCAGATATGCACGCACTCAGTGTAGATACCGCTGCTTCTCTCTGGACTTATGATGGTATATCATCTCCATTGACGCATCATTTGTTGAGAGCGATCCCTTCTCTCTTCCCTCTCCCCATCCAGACACTACCATCGATAAGTGTCTTTCTCTCATTATTCACCCTCTTCTGGTGTCTCCCCCTGCTTATCATCACTTTGGAAAGGTTTACTCTCGCCGCCCATCGACTATGCCCCTCGACCAAGCCGAGGACACCAACGTCCCTGCTTCGTCCGATGCTCCTGCCCCAGCACTAGACGACTTGCCTATTGGACTCCGGAAAGGTACTTTCTCTTGCCAGACTATTCCTCTTTTTACATCTTCATACAGAGGTTTGTCTGCTCTGGAGACGATATCTATTCCCCACACAGTTGAAAATTCCAAATCTCACTAGGGGTGGCTATAGGTGAAGCGGGATGAACTACAGGCTCTGGATGACAACCATACTTGGGATCTGGTCCCCTTCTAGTAGGAAAACAGGAGTTTAGTTTCAAATGGATTTATACGGTCTGTCTCAATTCCGATGACACTCTCCATAGCCTCAAAGCCCAATTTGTGGCGAAGGGATTTGCTCAGACATATGACATCGACTATTTTGAAACCTTCTCTCCGGTTTCCAAGATGGCCTCTGTCCGCTTATCCATCTCTCTGGAAATATGTACGAGATGCCTTTTGCGGAAAACAAAGTACACTTGATGCAGTGGTTGTTCAATATAAAAATGGTTAAAGGGAGAATTGTTGCAGATTTTATCAACAAATTCAACACTATCATAAGTCAATTGACATCGGTGGAAATTGAGATTGGTGATGAGATGTGTGCACTGATTTTACTTTATTCATTACTTGACAGTTGGGAAGCGATTGTAACAACTGTGAGCAGTTCTTTGGGGAATACCAAGCTGGTTCTGAAAGATGTGCAGACCTGATCCTCAGTGAGGATATTCGAAGGAGAGAATTGGGCAGATTCTCTGGTTTTGCTCTAAAATTTGTAGGGAGAGGAAGATATGCACAACGAGACAATCATAGATGATGATCAAAGTCGAGAGGAAAGAGTTGAGAAAAGGGGTTTGTTCCTACCTGCTAGACTTGCGGGAAGAAAGGTCGCGTCAAGAAAGAGTGCAGAGAAAAATGGAAGACACCTAAAAGCAGTGGAGAAAACACGACGGCTGAAAGAACTGATGATGCATTGTTGTTGGGCGTAGATCCCTATGGAGTCTTTCCATCCCATATCAGAGAACTTTTTCCTGAGAAATTATGTTTCTGGAATTTTTGGCAAGGTACATCTTTATGATGATGAACCTTTTCAGATTGTGGGGAAAAGAGATGTATGAATCAAGACCAACAGTTAAAGTTTGCTGGTTCTAGAATCTTATTTCTATTGGGCAGTTTGATGATGCAGGCTTCAGTATCACGTTTACTGGTGGTGCCTGGAAGATTAATAAGGGAGCTATGGTCAAATATCAGGGAGCAAAGAGTGGTACCTTGTACGACATGATAGAAACAAGAATGGTCATGCTTGAATTAATAAATTCTACTGGAGATTCACAATTGTGGCATTACATGCTAGGTGACATAAGTGATAAGGGGATGAAGGTGTTGGTGACAAAAGGAATGCTTCTGGAGCTAAAGTTGGTGGAAGATGGTTTATGTGAAGATTGCATCCTTTGAAAGTAGAATAAGGTATCATTTGCAAAAGGAGGCAAAACATTGAAGGCTAGGAAGCTAGACCTCGTGCACAAAGATGTTTGGGGGCCTTCACTAGTACATTCCCTTGGAGGGTTACAATATTCTGTGACATTTATCGATGACTCAACAAGGAACGTATGAGTTTACTTTCTGAAAAGAAAATATGATGTATTTAAGGTGTTTCAAAAGTGGAAAATCATGGTGGAGAATGAGTCGGGAACAAAACTAAAATGCTTGTGGTCGGACAACGGTGAAGAGTACGACAACAATGAGTTTAGAGAATTCTGTTCAAATAATGTAATTTGGTAAGGGAAGACTATTCTAGGAACACCACAATAGAATGGTGCAGCTGAAAGGATGAATAAGATACTGAATGAACTTTTCAGGAGCATGAGGTTGCATTCAGGGTTACCCAAGACCTTCTGGGTTGATGTAGTGAACATGACACCATATCTCATTAACAGGAGCCCATCTGTACCAATGAGATAATTTCTACCCGAGGAGCTCTGGTCTCATAAGGAGGTAAGTCTCACATTTATGAGTCTTTGGAAGTTTGATATATGTACATATTGATGGTAATGCAAGGGACAAAATTGATGCTAAGTCTAAACCATGCCTTTTCATTGGCTATGGTGCTGAGGAGTTCGGTTATCGCTTTTGGGATGATCTCAACAAGATGGTCATTTAGATCCAGAACATGGTATTTAATGAAGGTGTCATGTACAAGGATCACCATGCAGCTAAAGATGAAAATAAGAACAAATAATCAAAGTGCAAAGTGCAAGTGGAGTTTGAAGGTGTACCTGAGCATGAGACATCAGAACCGGTGGAACCTATTACTCTAGTGGAGTTAAGGAGATCAACGAGGGGGATAAGGCCTATGGAGAGGTGTTCACCATCCTTATATTATCTGTTATTGACTGATGGTGGAGAACCAGAATTCTTTGAAGAGACAATGCAGTTGAAGGAGTCGAGCAAGTGGGAGTTGACCATGAAGGAAGAAATTTCTTCACTACATGACAACAATACTTGGGAGTTGACACATCTGTCACAAGGGAAGAAATCATTTCAGAACAAAGGGGTGTACCGGGTCACAAGTAAGAACATGATGGTAAGAGGAGGTTCAAGACAAGGCAGGTAGTGAAAGGCTTTCAACAGGAGGGAGTGGATTTCATTGAAATTTTCTCTCCTGTAGGGAAGCTTACCACCATTCCGGTGGTTCTCAACATTATGGCATCAGAAGACCTGTATCTTGAACAGCTTGATGTGAAGATGACTTTCCTTCATAGAGATCTGGAGGAGGGAATCTATATGCCACAGCCAGAGGGTTATGTTGAGTCTAGGAAGGAAAAAACCTGGTGTGAAAACTCTAGAAGAGCTTGTATGGGTTGAAGCAGATACCCAAGCAGTGGAACAAAAAGTTTGATGCATTCGTGACTAAAAATGCATGAAAACGATGTGACATGGATCAATGTTGTTGCATCAAGTATCTTGGTGATGAATATATTATACTACTTCTATATGTGGATGACATGATCATTGCAGGATCATGCATGCAGAGAATCAACGAGCTGAAAGGGAAGCTGGCTAAGGAGTTTGAAATAAAAGATCTTGGAGAAACTGACAAGATTTTGGGGATGAAGATCAAGGGAGACCGTGTGTAGCACCCTCGGTTTGAGGTATGTAGCCTTTTTTATGCCTTTTTATGTGTTTAAAGTGTTTGGGATGAGTTGGGATGAGGTTGAATGGTTTTGAATAAGTTTGGAGGTTTTTCTAAGGGTACACGGTTTGAGCATGCTTAGGGAAAATCGTGCGGGTTCTCCAGAAAACCGTGCAGGGGGAGATAGTGGGCTTTGCACAGCCTACGCACGGTTTGACAAATCGTGCGAGGAAACCGTGCGGATCCATTCTCTCGAGGTAGTGGCATGCATACGGTTAGCGCACAGTTTACCAAACCTTGTGGGCTAACCGTGTGGCCACTTAAAAGTAGGGTTTTTAAATCCGAGCTCCCTTGGGGCTCCCTCATTTCATCCCAAAACTTCCTCCCACTCGAGTCTCACTCAGGATTTTCGGTTCTCAAGGGTTGTAGGGGCTCTCCCACTCGTTTTGGAAGCGATTCGAAGGAGTTTCAAGGTGGTTTCTCCTGGGTAAGTCTCTCCTCTTGGCCTCTTTGGTTTCTCTCTAGATCTACATCTCCCTCTCTCTCGTTTTTCTAGATCTACACTCATTGTGTGTATATCTAGGGTTATGGTTGCCTTGTATGTTGATTTTAATGCTTTTGGATGTTAGGGAAGGAAATCTAGAGCGGTTTTGGTGGTGCGTTCGCCGGATTTGAGGTGTGGTTGCTTGTGGGTTGATTTCGCCGGAACCCTAAAGGTACGTGACTTCTCTCTCGACTCCACTTTGCTAGAACTTGAAGCTTGGTTACAATTAATTTATGTTTCTTAAAATTAATTGTGTTTTTGATGTGCTAAATTGGTTGGAAATCCCTTTGGTGATGTTTTGGGGATTTTTGGGAAAAAGGGGTTTTGTGGTGAAATACTCTTGTTGTGGATTTTAAAATGGAGATTCTAAAATGGGTTGTTGGGATTGATTTGTGAAAATGGTTTTTCAATAAAGATGTTGTTTATTGAAATGTGGTTTGGCATGGAAGTTGGTTCAATGGTGTTTCCAATAAATGGATGATTTATTGAAGTGAATTGGAATGTGTTGGAAATGATGTTGTGATTTTGTGCGGCTTTGGTGCTTTGTGCTTGTTGGTTGATATGGAATTGGCTTGTGTTGATTGTGTGGAAGTGGGCAGGAAGTCTCACTATAAAAGGTGATGTATAGTGGTCAGAAGAACCACCATATTGGATAGTGGTTGGGAAGCACCGCTGGTTGAGAATGGGGTGAACGAGATGGGCAGAAGTCCCACCATAATGGTTGCTTTGTTGTGTGTGGTTTTGCAAAGATGAAATTTTTTGTGCTAATGTGTGATGGGGATATGAATTATGGAATAGTTGTGGCTTTCCCTTGTGTGACATGTCTTGATAAGGGTATGTTTGGCTTGTGGTAATGGTTGCACTATTTAATGTTTTATATAAACTGCTTATTATAAATGTGCTAACGGTTTTATCCTAGTGTCGTGTGTGGGGAAGTCATTTGGAGAAAACCTACTGAGTAATAGTACTCACCCCCTACTTTGGAACTTTGGTGCTTTTGCATATGTTGTATTCCAGGACACAGGTAAAGGTAAAACATCTCGTGGCTAGTGGTTCGTAGTGATGCTTGAGAGATGTGGTGGTGCTTGGAGCATGGAGCTTAGTGTGGAGTTGTGGAGTGTCTTGGATTATTTTGGGTCTCTTGTTTAGTCTTCCGCATGGTACTCTAATATTGTGTTTGGTTGTTTTAGTTTTTGGGTTGTATTGTGGAATAGTTTGGTTTCCTTTTTGGTAATGTGTGAGTTTGGTTGTTTTGTTGACATGCATCATGTAGTTTGTGGATAGTGGATTGTTTGGTTGGTTGGTTTTTTCTCAAGGGAAAATCGTTTCCCAATTTATTCTCGAAGCTCTAGGAATTTATTGCCAGCCTTTGGCGTCTTGGGAACATCGCTTAAGGCCAAGTAACATTACTCCGCCCTCTCAAGCCAATGAGATGGGGTGGGATGTTACACCGTGCAACTGGAACTTTAATGTTATCACATGCTGACTACATTGTGAAGGTTCTGAAAAGATTCAGTATGCTGGAAGAAAATCCAGCCTCTATTCCCCTGGCGGTCCATTTCAAACTATCAAAGGAGCAATCATTGAAGACGACATACGAGGTTGAGTACATGGAAAAGGTTCCATATGCATTAGAATCCTGATTTATTCCATGGTCTGCACTCGACTTGACCTTTCTCATGTAGTGGGAGTTGTGAGCAGGTACATAGCCAAACCTGGAAAGCAACATTGGGAATCTGTGAAGTGAATATTGAGGTATTTGAAGGGAAAATAAGAGGAGTCTCTGTGCTTTGGGAAAGGAAATTCATTGAAGGGGTATGTGGATGCTGACCTTGGAGGTGACATCGACAGCAGGAGTACCACAGGGTATGTATCTACATGTGGAGGAACTATAGTAAGCTGGATATCACAACTGCAGAAGGTGGTGACTTTATCCACCATAGAGGCAGAATAAATTCCTGTAACAGAAGCTGGAAAAAAGATGGTTTGGATGAATAATTTCTTGGATGAGTTGAGAAGGAAGCGAGACGATGATGTATTGCACTATGACAGTCAAAGTGTTATACATCTTGCAAAGAACCCAGTGTTTCATGCCCAGACGAAGCACATTCAATTGAATACCATTTAATCAGAGGTTTGATACAGGTTGGGTTGCTGACATTACAACTGATTTGTGGAACCAACAATTCGATTGATATGTTGATGAAGCCGATGGTAATACAGAAGTTGAGGCACTGTTATGACTCTTTTTTTCTCCACTGATGAATGGAAGATGAGAGACAGAATATGGGAGAACATCATGGGAGCACAAAAGGCAAAACAACTGGCATTTCATGAATCGTCAGCTTGTTAAATGGAAAACACGTCATTGGTGAGTGAAGAAGAGGATCTCATATTAAGTTGTCTAAGTTAGTGGTATCGAAGCAGGTCAACGTAGCGGACTAGGCTCAAAGTGGGAGGTTGTTGGATTGGTGTAGCCCGATCCTCTTTGGATGTTGTGGGGTTGAATGCTTGTGGCCCATACTGCGCACTAGGCCGAAACTCCGCGGGCCGAGCTCCGCGGTGAGCTCGTTTGGGGTTGCAGGGGGAAATACGCCCCTGCTCGGGGGGGGCGAAGGTCCCCAACCCAAATTTTGGGGAACCGTAGCAGCACTGACTGACTGTAGCGGAGTTGATTGGACGACACCGATAGGGCACTGTAGCTGTGCGGACATTGGCACAACTACTGTAGCAGGGCTTACCGGCGACACCAACAGGGCACTGTAGTTCTGCGGATTTCTAGCTACCGACCACTGTAGTAGATTGGACTTGGGTGGCCGCAACACATTAGCGATGCGGACTTCCAGCCACGTTTTACTGTAGCACAATGGACTTTCTGTGTGGTTGGTGGAATAATGCTTCGTTCTCTTTTCTTTTGCCCATTTTGGGCTAGGGTTTTGTATGTGATTGAGAACCCTGAAACCCCATGTAATTTTGTGCTCTTGACTATAGTGACATTTCTGCCTCTCCGTGAACGTAGAGATCATTTCCCGAACCATGTAAATCTCTGTTTCCTGAGTGTTTTTTTCTTCATACGCAAACCTATTTTATTGTTGCAACTTTTGGCTTTTCTGCTACAATAATTTCCCAACATTGAGCCTTATTTAAAGATTTAATGCAAATACGTGTTTTGAGCTTGAATTTAGAAATTGCATGGAAATTTTGTTTTTACCGTTTTAGCACTACCTTATTAATGTTTCCATAACATTTTCTATGTGTCGAATTTGGATTTGAAATTTTATGGCTGTATTCGTCACTAATTTGTCTACATTTTTCATTGAATCATTAATGTAGTACCCCCGGTTTCTGTTAATTAACCCTTGTTTTATGCCTTTTAAGTACATGAAGCTTATGTGAGATGGTTGGAGAAAGTTTGGGAACTTGTAATGAGTAAAAAGGGAAAAATGTGGTGACGCACGGGCTATGCACGGTTTGCCAAACCGTACGGAAGTCGTGCGGGTGATGGTCACCTGGGCAGAGGTAACCGCACGGTTTGTGCACGGTTTGGGAAAACCATGTGAGGAGGTCGTGTGGAGCGCCCCTTCTAAGCAGAGACTACAGCACAGTTAGCGCACGGTTTGTTTAACCGTGCGGACTAACCGTGCGGGCACTTAAAGTTAGATCCTTAAATTGTGGATCTAACTTGTTTTGCCTCTAATTGCCTCATTAAAGCTCCTAAGTGGCCCTAACTCGGGATTTTGGTTCTCCTAAGGACAACGAGGGTTCTCACATCGTTCTGGAGGCGATCTGAAGGCTTATCTTGGCGAATCGAAGCCGGATTCTTGAGGTAGGTGATCGTTCTCCTTCGTTCTTGAATGGTTTCTTAGATCTACTTAGATCTACTTCTCGTCTTCTCTCGGTTTATTAGATCTATGCCCGTTATGGGTAGATCTAAGTGTGTGGATGCTAAATATGAAGAGTTTTGGTCTTGGTTGTGTTTGGAGAAGAGATCTAAGGAGGATTCTTGGAGTTTAGAACCGGTGTTCTTGAGCGTTCTTCGTCCTTTGCTTGGTTTCGCCTTTTTGTTGAGGTAGGTGACTTCACTCTCTATTCCTCTTTCTTATAACTTGAAGGCTTAGTTCAAATTGATTTAATTTCTTGGTTTTGATTGTGAAATTGTGGTTCAAATCATGTTATAAATCTTCTTTAGTGATGATTTATGGATTTTGATGGAATTGTGGAAATTGAAAGAATGGTTTGTGAAAAGTGTTTTGGTTTTTGATTTTAAAATAGTGATTTTAAAATATGGCTTTTCTAGATTTGGAAAATGGTTTAGGGAAAAAGGTTTTCAATAAAAGGGTTGTTTTATTGAAAGGGTTTTGGTATGGTTGAAATGGTGTGGTTTTTGGGCATACTTGGTGTGTGTGTTCATATTGCATTTACGAGGCTTGGTTGAAATATGACCTTGTGCTCAGTGCCCAAAGTGTAATGGCACATGGGGAATAATTATCTTGTGATGACTTGGTAGATCGACGAGAGACCGCTCATGAGTATGGAACTGTCATAACGATGCATGCATGGGTAATGATGTGATTATGTGGAATGGAATGGTTATGCCAAAGTGAAAATGTGGTGGTGATTTGGAAACTTTGCTTGGTTGCTTTTCTTGGAAAAGACAGTTTTGGTTGGAAAAATGGTTTAGTTGGAAAATGGTTTTGACATGGAACTTTCTATATTGTGAACTATTTTGGAACTGTTTTATATAAATTGTTTTATATAAATGTGCTAACATGTTTTATCTTAGAGGCATGGGTTGGGAAGTCATCGGGGAAAACCTACTGAGTTTCATTACTCACCCCCTGCTTTGGAACGTTGGTGCTTTTGCAGATGTCATTTATCGGGATGTTGGTAAGGGAAAGGTGGCACATGTGTTTAGAACTACTTCGTGATTTCTTGAGTTGTTTGGTAGAGTTGGAGCATGGGGCTTGTGGAGCCTTGGAGTCTTTGTTGTCTTTGAGTCTTGCCGGTTGTCTTTCCGCTATTTACTCTGATTTCGTTTTGGTTTCCGCTATTTCACTTTGGTTGGTTTAAAATGAAATAGATGGATGAACTATCTTGGTTTTAAATCATGCATCATATAGTGGTTTCTTGGAGATGTTTGTCTAGTTTGCATTGTTTGTTGGTTGTCTTCATTTAAAGGGTAAATCGTCCCCATATGTTTTGAAACGCTTCGGCATTTATTGCCAGCCTTTGGCGCCTCAGGGATGTTTCTTAAGGCCTATTAATGACTCATGGCACTCTCAAGCCAATAAGAATTGGCGGGTCATTACAATTAAATCTTGGTTGCACATTTGGAGGGCCCAAAATGGAAATTAATGAAGGGATGGACTGTATTCAGCAGAATGAACCCCACCTCACTAATTCAGCCATAACTTCTTCATTACTTATTGGATTTGGATGGAATTTTGAGAGGTGTTAAAGGACTCGATTTCGAGCATTTCATTAATTTGGAGTGACACCTGGTTTGCCTAGGAGTTTGGTCGAAATTGCGGTTCAAGATGGAGTAACTTTGGAGGCATAATAACTTTTGTACCCTTTTTGACATTTCAAACCCTAACCCTCCCAAACTCTATTTGAATGAGATTTTCACTCTTTGGGAGGGTTGATAGAGGCTTTGGAAAGATGTGGGTGAAAGGGGAGGTTCCATTTCACTCCATAAACATTTTGAAGAAGGAAACCTTTGTGCAAGGATCTCTTCCAAGAAGGCGCTCCTCGCTTTTATTTTGTGTTTCTTTGCTTTTGTGCTTGTAACCTCTCATTTTCTTCAATGAAACTTTTGCGGTTTTCTCTTTCCCTATTTTTCTTTTGCTTCTTGGTGTTGGAATATAAGATTGGAGATGAGATTGGGTGATTCCCTTTCAATCCATTTCTTATGGAAATCATCTCCATGATGACAACTCTACCCTTGGAAGAGTAGTTTTCATTTGCGGTTGATCTAATTCTACTCCATTTATTTGTTTTGAATCCATGAACAAACTGTAATTCATAAATTTTAAATTGTGATTAATTAATTGAGTTTGAATTTCTAAGGAACTTGATCGATTTTCACTTGACCGCGAGGTCGGACTTGTGTGAATCGTGAGAGAGAAACTTTAATTGCCAAATCTAATCCACTTGGGATAGAATTGTAAGGTTCAAGTCTAATCCCCAAATTCAAATAATTTTCATTTCCAGGGAGATGCTTCCCTAATTGGCCATTGACCATAAGTTGGATTTGGGATCACAGTAAAAGCAGAGTGCTAAGATTGGAAGTCCCAAAGTTAACTTAGGGTTCATTTCTTCCAATCATTGTGGTTGTGTTAATTTTCACAGGGTTTAGGTGTTGACATGATTAGGGGATTACAATTAAATGGATTTTAATCACATATGTTAAACCCTATTTTTATTATTCTAGGTATTTCGGAGTCCCACATCGGAATACCCCTTTATGTATTCCGTATTTTCAGTCTATAAAAGAAGGTCTCCGCCTCACCTTGAGGTATGAAGATTACCTCTTCTACATGGTATCAGAGGGAACATAATCCCAAGCCCTCCCTCTAGATTTTTTTCTCCTGGGTCTGCCCTATGTGGCCACCCCCTCCCTCCTGGGTCTGCCCTACGCGCCCCCCTCCCACACCGGCGACACCCCGTGACCCTCACCGAGCAGCCCTGCTCCATCGCGACGTCACTCGCCCACCTCGTCCCTCCCGATGAAGTCCCGTCCAGCGGCTGCGCTCAGCCCTCCCGGCGGAGCACCCTCTCGGTTTTTCCCGACGGCCCTCCTCCTCTGCACGCGATGCCGCCAGCCGGCCTCCCGGTTTTGTTTGGCCTCCCTATCTGTTGCCTCCTCTGCGTGCACCGACGACGCTCCCTGCTTTGGCTTTCTATCACGACTACAGAACTTGCCTTCCGCAGCGACGACTCCCAGCCGCTCTTCCCAGCGGTGATCCCGGCGTCTCCCGCTCACGATCCAGCGTGAGTTCCCGGAGCCCTCGTCCGCCGCGCCTCGCGGCTCCTCCACCTAATGGTGGCTCCCGCTTCACCTGTCGATGCTCCTTTCGCTCTGCGTGACTTCCGGCATCCCGGTATTCTCCCGGGTCTCCCTTCCAGGCGGCATCTCGGCGTCTTCCGGCAGAGTCCCTCTCGACGCGGCACCCGCCCTCCCGTCGCGACATATCCCGAGCGGCACCGATCCTTTCGGCTCCTCGCTCCAGCGCGATGGCCCCCGCCCTCCTTCGCGACCCAGCGCGACGGCCCCATCGTGACGCCTCCCTGCGTCGCTTCTCTACGCCGGCTCCCTTCCTAGCGGATCCACGTCGGACTTCCCCCCTTTCCGCCGACGACCCATCCCGATGCAAAAAAAAATCCCATCAATTTTTTTTCTTTCCGGTGAACCGGCTCACTCCAGGAGAACCGGTCCAGACGGTTCGGTCCAGGCGAACCGGTCCCAGTGAACCGGCTCACTCCGGCGAACCAGTCCAGGCGGTCTGGTCCAGGCGAACTGCTCTCGGCAAACCGACTCCCTCCAGGCGAACCGTCATTCTCCCGGCCCTTCTTGCGCCTGGCTTGCACCGACTCTCGGTGCCCCTCCCGCTGTCCGCTGCATCTCATGGCTCTACACACTGACCGACATTCCAGCTTACCGGCTTCCACCGGCCCCGCCTTCTACCGGTCGCGCCTTGTAGCATCCCGCTACTTCTGACCTCTTCGGTGGTTGTCCCACGCCTCCATGGCAGCCTCTTCAGCTCTGCCCCAGATGATCACCGCCTCCACCCGCCTCGTCGGTCATGGAGGTGGCCGCTCAGGCCCTCATGGTCGTGGCCGTATGGAGGGTCGTCCACGTCCCCTCTGTCAACATTGTGGCACGCTCGGCCACTTGATTGATCGATGTTGGGTACTTCGTGGGCACCCATCTCAGCACCTGCGGCGGGGTCAGACAGTAGTCCAGGAGGCTCCCTCCTCAATCGCCACTCTCCCACCTTCTTTAGCCTTGTCTATGGCGAACATCCGACTGAGTCATGATCCTCGGACCCCTACCAGACCTGGTCCATCTTCGGCTTCTCTAGCCCATTCCGCTGCTTCCGCCGCCTTTGTTGGTCATCGCTCCCCTGCCTGGATGCTCGACTCAGGTTCCTCTGACCACCTCACCGATGATGTTGGTATGTTGATCTCCTACTGTCCTTATACCGGTCTATCAGCTATCACCGTCGCCAATGGCTCTACTATCCCCATTGCGGGTTTCGGTGCATGCTCCCTGACGTCATCACTTCACTTTCCCTCTGTGGCACATGTTCCCCGCAGTCCCTTTAATCTTCTTTCCATCAGTAAGCTCACAAAAGATTTTAACTGTGCTGCCATATTTACCTCCTCTGCTGTTGTTTTTCAGGAGCTGACTACGAATCGGGAACTTGGTAGAGGCAAGCTTCGGGATGGGGTCTACATGTTTGATGGACCGACACCCGTCGCCTGCACATCTATATATGATCTTGCCTTGGATCTTCATTCCCGGTTGGGACACCCATCACCTCCACTATTCATCATCTTTATCCAGATTTTAGACTACATACTTCTTTTCATTGTGAGTCTTGTACTTTTGCGAAACATCATCGCACTTTCTACATTCCTCGGGTGGATACAAGGGCTTCCAAACCTTCTGATGTGGTTCATTCAAATGTTTGTGGTCCCTATACCATCTCGAGTCATTTGGGGTATAAATACAATATATACTTCATTGATGATTTTTCACGAATGACTTGGCTATACCTCCTTTGAGAATGCTCCGAAGTGTTTTCCATATTTCAGACATTTTACATTGAAATTCAGAACCAATTTTCCACTTCTGTTCAATGTCTCTGCTCGGATAATGGGCGTGAGTACCTCTCCACCCTTTTTCGGCACTTTCTCCAGGCGAAAGGCATTATTCATCAGACCTCCTGTCCTGATACACCATAGCAGAATGGAGTGGTCGAGCGGAAATACAACCATATTTTGGAGACTTCTCGTGCCCTCCTCTTCCACCGACAGGTGCCTCTGCATTTTTGGGGAGATGTGATACTCACTGCTACCTACCTTATAAACCGCCTTCCTTCTATTCTTCAGGGGGAGACTCCTTTTCAGGCTATGTTCTCTTCTCTCCCTTTCGCTTCGAGTGTTTGGATGCCTATGTTATGTTTGAGATACACGTTCTGGACTCTCCAAACTCTCTCCCAAATCTCTCTGGTGCATCTTCCTTGGTTATTCCTGCACTCAGCGCGGATATCGCTGTTACTCACCAGACCTCCGGAGGTATGTCATCTCTGCTGAGGTATCATTTGTTGAGAACTCTCTGTTCTCCCTTCCCTCTCCTCATCCTGACTCATCCATCGATGATTGTCTTCATATCCTCATCCATCCTCCTCCGGTGTCTCCCCCTACTCCTGACACCCATTTTGGTAGGGTCTACTCCCGTTGTCTATCACCTGTATCCCCCATCCCAGCCAATGACACCATCGTTCCCGCTTCGTCCGATGCTCCTGCCCCGACACTAGAGGACTTTCCCATTGCTCTCCAGAAAGGTACTCGCTCTTGCCAGAGTACTCTTCTATTTGTATCTTCCTACAAGGGTCTGTCCGCTCTGGAGACAGTTTTTATTCCTCGCACTGTGGGTGAACCAAAATCTCACCCGGGATGGCTAGCTGCAATGGGGGATGAGTTGCAGTCATTGGAAGAAAACCATACTTGGGATCTTGTCCCCCTTCCAGCACGCAAACAGGCGGTTGGCTGCAAATGGATTTACACAGTCAAGCTAAATCCCGATGGCACTCTCCATCGACTCAAAGCCCGCCTTGTGGCCAAGGGCTTCGCCCAGACTTACGGTATTGACTATTTTGAAACCTTCTCTTCAGTGCTAAGATGGCTCTATCTGGTTATTCATCTCTCTCGAAGCTCATCATCGCTGGCCTCTTCATCAACTGGATGTCAAAAATGCATTCCTCCATGGATTTCTTGAGGAAGAGGTTTATCTGTCTCAGCCCCCCGATTTTTGTGCCTTCGGCGCAGAGTCTCAAGTCTGTCGACTCCGCCGCTCTCTTTACGGCCTCAAGCAGTCTTTTCGTGCTTGGTTCGGCCGCTTCAGCACTATCGTCATCGACTTTGGGCTCTCTCGCAGCATGAAAGACCACACTGTGTTCTATAGGACGACCTCCGCTGGTTGCATCCTGTTAGTTGTTTATGTGGATGATATCATTATCACCGGCAGCGACAGTGACGACATCACCCAACTCAAGGTCCATCTTCATCAGCACTTCCACACCAAGAATTTCGGTCCTCTCACATACTTCCTAGGCATCGAGGTATCCTATTCTTCGGACACCATTTCCCTATGCCAACGGAAATAGGCATTGGATGTTCAGCAGGATGCTGGGCTGACACAGGCCACTGTTGTCAACACTCCTCTGGAGCCTGGGGAACGATCTCTTTATAACTCCTCCAAACCGTATTCACACCCAGAGCGATACCGTCGACTAGTGGACAAACTCAATTATCTTACCATGACTCGTCCCGACATTGTCTGCGTTGTCGGAAAAGTGAGCCAATTTATGGAGCATCCGACCACCTCTCATTGGGATGATGTCCTCCGCATCACCAAATACATCAAGCGAGATCCTGCCCATGGTCTTCGCTACTCTCATCATGCGCATCTCAATATTAAGGCCTTTTGTGTTTCAGATTATGTTGGTTTCCTTGCTACTCAGAGATCAACTTCTAGATTTGTCGTATTCTTGGCAGGCAACCTCATCTCCTGGCGCAATAAGAAACATACGGTCGTCTCCCGCTCCAGTGTGGAGTCTGAGTACCGAGTCATGGCCACCATCACTACAGAGATCATTTGGTTTCGACATCTCCTCCAAGAGCTTGACTTTCCTTCGCATACATCTGCTCACATATAGTGTGACAATCAGGCAGCCACCAAAATTGCTTCGAATCCCGTTTTCCATGAACACACGAAGCATATTGAGGTGGACTGTCACTTTCTTCACCACCACCTGGAGCACGATCATGTCACCCTTAGCCACATCCCGACGACGGACCAGCTTGCTGACATCATCACCAAAGGCCTCCCAGGAGCTCGCATCGCCTCGCTCAGTTCCAAGCTGGGCATCCACAACATATGTGACCCAACTTGAGGGGGAGTGTGTATGGTCTTTCCTTGATGTTATCTTTCTTTTGTGGGACTCGTGTTCCAAGATGGGCATGTCCAGCTTGAGGGGGAGTGTTGAACCCTGTTTTTAATATTCTGGGTATTTCCGAGTCCCACATCGGAATACCCCTTTATGTATTTCATATTTTCAATCTATAAAAGAAGGTCTTCGCCTCACCTTGAGGTATGGAGATTACCTCTTCTACAACATGGAATAATGATGAATGAATGGTGACGAGGTAGATTAAATCGATTACATCTTCTCATATTAGTGTTTTTTTAAAGAAATCGTGTCCTTGATTGCTTTTTTTTTGTTTTGTTTGTTAAAAAATCACTCAACCAAACCCCACCCAAACTTTTATCCTTGTTTTCACTTCTTTTGTTTCTTCCTTTTCATGCCTATTGGGGGTTTAATTCACTTCCTCAAGAGAACGTTCTAGCTCACCTAGTGTGTTGCACTTTGTAAAATCACAAATATTTTTGAGTGTGTGTGTGACAATGCTAGGGGTGTTGGGCGGGGTGGTTTGGCCCACGGGGTGAATCATGTGTGCTGCTGATTTTATTGAGCGGTCCGGCCTGATCCATAAAGAATGCGGACTTAAAAAATAAAGGTCTGAACCTATCCATGCGGGACCCACATACTAATGGGTTAGATCGAACGCGGTCTGAATTTTTACGGGCCTAAATATTCAGAGCTCTGACCCACATGAATCCATGGGCCAACGGATCGACCCATGATCTTGCAGTTTTTTGACAGGTATAGACAACGCCCTTCAAATTGGCACCGTTCCCGGGGAGACAAGTGTTTTCTTCATCTCCTTTGAGGATGTGATTTTACTATCATTTTCATTGAAAATATACTGAAAAACTGGAATTCATTGTTGACGAATCCTCTAGTGAAAAAGTTGAAATTTTAGCAAAACGAGAGTGTTTTACAGGTCTACATGCAGGGGTGATGCGTTTAATGATTTCATTAGAGACCTCAAAGAAGATCTTGAGTACCAATATCTTAAAGCCTTGGCCAATGAACTCATTGATTTGTCACAATATTTTCATGGATTCTATCAATATGAGGCCCAAAATCAAAAAGAGCTCTCTAGCTTTGATGAAGATAGAGTTGTGACTACATAGAAAAATCTCTCTCCCACAAATCTCAGACATCCTCCCAATGACCCTCTAAGAAGGACATGCACATGATGTGGATCGACTAAAGGGGGTACTTTGGATTCCCTTTTTTTATTTTACATTGTTATCAAAACCAATTCACTAGCCTTCTTTTGTGTTTTGAAGAATCAACTCCTATGCTTTTCTTGGAAAGTGATGATGACGGGGATGGAGTGACCACCCTCCCGGCGGAACCCTCACTGCGTGCGACGCCCAACGACGCCTCACCCCACCCCGGTCATCCCGGTTGCCTCCTCCCTCCAGGCAGACGTCGCCTCTTCCGTGTGACGCCATCTTCAGCGGCCGCAACGGCACCTCCTTGGTCGGCGACTCCCGTGTGCGACGCCTCCCGGTGCGCCCCTCCTCGTCGTCCCCTTCTCCGCCGTTGAGCACTGGTGGTCCCTCCCGACGGTCCTCATGCGCAATGGCCCTCCCCCTCTCGTGCGACGACGCTCCTCTAGTGCTCTGATCCCGCCAGTGTTGTGGCTCTCCCGTACGCCCTTTTCTGTGCGTTTCCCTCTCTGTGCGATGCCTGCATCTCCAATGCGCTGTCCTCGTTGGCATCTGATGCCCTTCAGAGACCTCTCTGCTACCATCTTCGCACAATTCGTTAGGTAATTTTTGGTGTCGTGGACGCCGCGAAAGTGGTTCATCGGAGCAGTTCTTGCAAATTTCCTTCATCCTATCCCAGCACCTCGACAACCGGCCCACCTCCGTGGCCTGTCCCGCCGCCACTTGCTGTCGAGGTTGCCTTCCACCCGGCAGTCATGTGCCGGTCCGACACGGCTTTCCCGACGTCCCATCGAATGGCCCAGCCAGGGCGACTTCTCGGTGACCTCCTCGTAGAAAGTGGTAATTAGGAGCCTAACTCAAAGCCACTTGATGAAAATAGACTAGGTTGCATCTCTCCTTATTTGATTTTTTGCCCTTCACTTGCTGCTTATGCTTTAATTCATATGGTAGTTTCATTTAAGTGTGGGGGATGACATTTTTGGTAGATTCTTTAGGATTCATCTTTTTGTGTGTTCCTTCTTTCAATTGTTGTAGTTTTCATAAATCAAAAAAAGAAAAAGAATGAACAAAATAAAAAAACAAAAAAAAAGCAAAAAAAAAAATCGCGTCACCAGCCCATTACTTACATGGAACCTATTGAGAATGCATGTTTTAATTTTCCAATATCATGGGAAGCATTTTAAGCATAGGCAAGTTTGCATCATTGGTGGTTGATTTTTGTGAAAATGGAAGTTGGTCAATGATATGTTTGATTGTGACTTTATGAAGCCTTTGAGATTTTGACATCATTCATTGCAGGACTTCTTGTGAGAAAATTGTGTCATTTGATCTCTCTCCAGACTTCACACACAATCTTGACTTGAGTTTTTCTTGCCCAATTGAAAGTATAACCGAGTTGAGTAATCTTTTTTAGCTTATAACATGGTCTTTCTATACGTTTGTTTCTCTTCCGATCAATTTCATTGTTGTACCAGATTGACCTATGTGTGTGTACCTGATATCCGATGATTGTACGTCTTAAAAAAAAAGAAAAAAAAGAAACAATAGAAGTGATGAAATGTACAACAAGTGGGGATATCTAGGTTGGAAGCTCGAGGTTTGACTTTTGAGAATGTTTAAATGAGTGAGTTTTGGAATTTGATTGCAAAAGATGTTGGACAGATTTGGAGGCAGAATGACACATGTACCCTTCTTGACATTTCAAACCCTAACCCTCCCACACTCTTTAAATGAGATTTTCACTCTTTGGAAGGGTTGGTCGAGGCTTTGGGAAGGTGTGGCCGAAAGAGGTTCCATTTCACTCCCTAACCATTTTGAAGAATGAAGCCTTTGTGCAAGAATCTCTTCCAAGAATGCGCTAATCTCCTGCTTCTACTTTGTGTTTCTTTGCTTTTCTGCTTATAACTTCTTGTTTTCTTTAATAAAACTTTTGTGGTTTTCTCTTTTCCTCTTTTTCTTTTGTTTCTTTGTGTTGGAATAAAAGAGTGGAGACGAGATTGAGTTCTTTTTAAATCCATTCCTTATGCAAATCCTCCACGATGAGAGCTCCACCCATAGAAGAGTAGTTTCCATTTGTAGTCGATTTAATTTTACTCCCTTTATTTGTTTTGAATCCATGAACAAACTGCATTCATAAATTGTGATCAATTTATTGAGTTTGAATTTCTAAGGAACTCGACCGTGTGGCTGGATTTGTGTGAATCACGAGAGAGAAACTTTAATCGCCAAATCTAATCAACTTGGGATAGAATTGTAGGGTTCAAGTCTAATTCCGAAACTCAAATAATTCTCATTTCCAGGAAGTAGATGTTTCCCTAAATGACCATTGACCATAAGTTGGCTTTGAGATCACAAACAAACCAGGGTGCTACGATTGGAAGTTGTGATGTTAACCTAGGGTTCATTTCTTCCAATCTTTGTGGTCGTGTTAATTTCCATAGGCTTCGGGGGTCGACAAGATTAGGGGATCACAATTGAATGAATTTTAATCACATGAGATAATGATGAATGAATGGTGAAGCGGTAGATTAGATCAATTACGTCTTCTCATATTGGTGTTTTTTAAAAAAATCTGTCCTTGATTGCTTTTTTTTTTGTTTGTTCAAAAATCAACAACCACACCCCACCCAAACTTTTGTCATTGTATTCTCTTTGTTCTTTTTCAAGCCTATTGGGGTTGTTTAATACACTTCTTCAAGAGAACGACCTAGGTCAGTCATTGTGATGCACTTAGTAAAATCACAAATATTTTTGAGAGCGTGTGTGATAACGCTCATCAACAAGCATTGTGATCATTGATTATCTTTGCTTGCTCTTCGTTTTTTTAGCGCAAATCGAATTCTTTTTTGGGAGTTTTCTTTGAGTTGCTGAAGTCCACTCAATCACTTGTTCAAGTCTGGATATTTCAGCTTCCAGCTTGTCAATATAACCGTTTGAATCTTCCAGCACACTATTCTTGTTTTTCTTTCTTAGGATTTCCAGCTCCTCAAGAGCACCTTCAAGCTTAAGGCTTTAGGTCAACAACACTTTCTTAATGGTCTTGATCTTTAATTTCAGTTTTTACTTCGTCTACCACAACTACAAGCACATCTTCTGAATTGGATTTAAATTCCGTTTCTTCTTTATGGGAGGATTCATTATCACCATTCTCTTTGCTCACATAGCTTCTCCTTCGAAACTTCTTTTGTCTTCTCCTTGGGAAATCAACTTCATCATCTTCCTCTCTGATACTATCCACAGACCAGCATAGCGACCAAGAACCGGCTTCTTCGTATTTGTATATTGAAAACTGCGTGTGTCTCGAATTACAGGAAGAGTAAGAAGAACTGGGAAGAAAAGTGAAGACAAGAAGATCCTTGAGAGGCCCCTTGGCTCTCCTGCCCAATTACCGCTGGCCGACAAATCTAGACTAATCCCCCCCTCTTAGCTACTCTCCAGCTCTTTTTTATAACAGCCTAGTCTCCCACGCGAGACCTCTCGCAACAAACTACTCTAATAACCAGCTGTTGCCAACTAAGGCCAGCTGGCTTCCCAGGCTGTATGCATCGCCTTCTAGAACCTTCTTTTCCAGGGTGCGATGACGTGGCCAGGTATTTGTTACTCTCCTTGTTCTTTTGGACATCTTGCTGCGATGTTACCAATTTTTCCACATTTAAAACATGGCAATGATAGTTTACTTTTAAACCTGTCTTTTCCTCACTTCTACTTGCTTGCCATAAGTCATATAAGTTTTTCACTCACATCTCCATCCTCCATTGACTTGGAAGCCATCTCTTTGGATGAATGGCTTGACACCCCTTCAAAGTTGAGTATCTTCTCATAAGCCACCGGACTACTTCACAAGTTTTTTTTTCCGAAAGGGAATTCTCATGTGTGGCCTTTTCGAACCCTCCACACATGGTCACCCCCCTCCCCCACGAAGGGGTCACTGCCCGGAGGTAGAGCCCTAGCCGGGGAAGGAGCTGTTGCCAGCTGAGATGACAGAGCGTCCCAGAGGGTAATGGTCCGGTCGGCGATGGTTCGTCAAAGCAATCCGTCAGCACAGTGGACCGCGCCTCATTTTGCCCGCCCAGTTGAGACCGGGCGACCCGACAAGATGGTGGATCCCAAAAGTACACTGGGTTTTCAGGCCTAAGGGGTTACACGGTATAGGTGGGCCGTCACCCACCATCGGGCGCCTTTATGTACTCCCCCAGCCGTAGGCCCATGTGTAACGGCATTCGGGCTTTCAGGTCAGTTCCACACGGGGTAGAGGGGCCCACGAGAGGAGATAACGACATATAGTGCGCGTTGCCTTGCGAGGACTCGAACCTGGAACCTTGAAGTCAAGACGCCACCGCCGTTCACCAACTCACCCATGCCCCGTGGGAAAAAGTACACTGGGTTTTCAGGCCCAAGGGGTTACACGGTATAGGTGGGCCGTCACCCACCTCCGAGTGCCTTTATGTACTCCCCTAGCCGCAGACCCAGGTGTAACGGCACCCGGGCTTTCAGGCCAGTTCTACACGGGGTAGAGGGGCCCACGAGAGGAGATCATGACATATAGTGTGCGTTGCCTTGCGAGAACTCGAACTCGGAACCTCGGGGTCAGGACGCCACCACTGCTCACCAACTCACCCATGCCCCGTGGGCACTACTTCACAAGTTATTGAGGGTAACTTAAGTCATGTTCTTCTGCTGTAGGAAACTTTGAACTGGGCAAAGATGAAGCCTTCTCAAGATATTTTTTTTTACTATTTCAACATCCTCGATCTCCTCCAATCCCCTTTTGTGCCAACAACATCAATGATTTGATTTAAGAATTTATCAATGCTTTCATGCAGTTACATCTTTAAATTCTCAAATTTTTTATTGTTGCATAGGGACATTGAGCTTAGCCTCTTTTAGCTTGGAATTGCCTTCATATGTTGGATAACTCATCCCACATAATTTTGGATGTAGTGAAACATCACGACAACAACATCAATGATTTGATCGAAGAATTCATCAATCCTTTCATGCAGTTACATCTCTAAATTCTCTTCACATTCACGACATTCTCCATGTTAAGAAAATTTCAGATTTCGAGCTTGAACCTTTGGACTCCGATGCCACTTGTTGCAACTAAGGTCCCAAACATCATGAGAGGGGGTGAATCAGAGTGTACACTTTCTTCTTGACCAACGCCTTCTTTAAGATCTTGTTCCTGTGTTAGAAGAAACAATAAATCTGTCATAATGATTAAGCATGTACAACAACCAAATATTGAAAAATAAAGTGCATGGATACAAAGATTTTTACTTGGTTCCCCTCCAATTTGGATTTTCAAGCCCAAGGAGCATAACCACAACAATGTGCTGGTATACTTCGACCACTAATGTGCTGTCGTGCTTACAAAGGTTTTGATTTGGTTCACTACCGAGACCAAGGGCTACACCGTCTTCCTCACATTTCGTTCACTGCTTCAAGGGAGGGATCACTCAAGAATTGACACGCAAGTCATACAATTCAGCTGTGTTGTCTCATGCAAGTTGCATTGAACTATGAGTACCTTTAGTGAATACTACTAGGTGTTATCTGTATCACTGTTGAATCTGTACAGTCCTTGGATATGTATGGTTGGATGATGAAAATTGACAAGACTCACGTACCCAGAGAAGACTTCTTTGTATATATTTATAGAAGCAGCTCCAAACAGAATTACAGGCGGGGGAGTAGAAGAAAAATGTAGTAGAAGAAGACTGAAAGAGAGAAGAGAAATCTCTCAAGATTCTCCTTGCACTCTCGCCCAAGCGTCTGCTGAACTGCCTAAACAGCCTAAAGAGTATTTCTCTTCCTCATTCTCACCCTCCACCCCTTTTTTATAGCTAAACACCTTCTCCCCTCTAACGGCCTAACAGATCCCCGATTCTCCACGTGGGCCCAGATTCCTCGCTCCCCTTACAAATGAACAATGTTCCCCTGCCATGACCTTTTTACCTTTGCTGTCCCAGGCTCTATCAAAAATCTTCATGTCTGCTGAGAGCTTGATTTTTCCTATGATGGAATCATGTATTTCTCCGCCTTATGCCTTGGGGTTAGCCAGGTTTCATTTTTATAATGCTTTTGTGAGGTTCTGGTAAGAGGCGCCACAGGCATAGCTCCAAAAAAAAAAAAAAAAAACTGCTGCCAAGAACTCTACACTTTTTTCACCAGCAACCAGGGTTATTCATTTTTCCTCTCCACAAGAATTACTGTGGTGGGTTGTGAGGGTTGAAATTCACTTTTTATACTTCTCTGGTTTATTAATGCGTGCTTATTATTCTGCTAAAACTAAACTCGCTGACATCATTTTTAGCTCTACTTTCATTGGTAGCTTTGAATTGACGATTTTTTCTTTCTGTTTTTTGGCCTTACTTACAGGGAGCGGCTTTTTCTGAGGTTATGCAAATGACTGCTATATTTGAAGGTAGCATTATTAGGCTTGCTAGAAAGGCTAAATGAATTTTTGAACCAGGTATGTCAAGGAATTTCATTTTCCATATTTGTATGCAAATTGTATTCAATGTCTATTATGGGGATGGCATCATCTTTCTTATTGGTTGATATTATTATTGTATTAATTAGAAAACCCCAAAAAGTATGAATATTTTAATAAACAATCTGAAATATGCTTGTTGTTCGGATCACGATGTTAATTATAGAGAAATGAGAAAATGAACCTGAAAAATTCTCAGATTGTCTATAGAGTTTTGAGATGATTGAGACATTTCGAACCATTAAAGAAGTTTGGTGCAGCGAGTGCAAGCCTTTGTAGAGGTATAATGTTCGCAAATTCCTTGTATCTGTAATCAGTCTTTCCAGGGGCGGCTGCTGTGCGTTTTTGGATAATGATTCATATTTTCAGGTTAGTTGTTTGGTGCAGGGAGTGCAAGCCTTTGTAGAGGTATAATTTTTATTTATTTATTTATTTATTTTTTTTTTTTGTGGTTCCTTTAAGTCCGTTTAAAATGTGGTATATTTTTTCTAGTCCAGCTCGCCCTGTAGTATAGAATGTCAATCTATCTCAGTGGCTCGTGTGTATTCACCAGCAATCTACTTGTCCGCGAGAGGCTCTGCATATTAAATAAATCTTTACTCTAAACTAGCCGTTGGAGTATATTCATTCTTTAATCTTTGTACTCACACCGGATCTCCAATTAATGCTCCAAAATATAGTCGTTGGATATTTGAAAAATACTCCATTGCTCAAGTTAGACACAGTCAGTTGTTTTCACTTAAAGCGTGATTACTTTGGCTTGGTCGGTTGACACAGTTGCTAGATACTTGGCACGATAACTTCATTTGCTCTTATGGTCACTTGGTTTCTCAAAGCGGTAGGTTCTCCTCATGCGGTAGCTTCTTTTCTTCATGCGGTAGCTTTGTCTCTTTGCACGACCACTTGATTACTTCATGCAGTCACTTGTTCTTGCAGTAGGCACTTTGTTCTTGCAGTCACTACATTAAACACACACATGGTCAGTTCAACACTTAGGAAAAATTCACTCACCCGACGCACGGTAACTAGGTCGTTCAAGCAGTGGGTTGAATCCTTCATGCGGCCACTTGATCTTCAACGTGCGATAGGTTCAGTACACATGCAGTCACTTGATCTTCAAGACATGGTTAGTTCATGACCAGAATTAGCTTATCTGACGCGTGATCAATTGATTGTACATGTGGTCAGTTTGAGTACAACGTGCAGTCACTTCTACACGGCCACTTGACCTTCACGATTAGGTGAATTTCTTCACACAGTAACTTCAAGATTTAGCCAATTTTAGCATTTTGGCTAGAAAAGTTTACTATTATAAAACATGAAATTTATTAGAATCATAATAAACATGATTTGAGATTATTAAAATAAGGAGGTGTTGGACTAAGCCAACAATTTCCCCCTTTTTGATGATCACAAATCATTACATATAAAATGAAATGAATTGAATACATCAGAAACATATGTCCTCCAAATATCATAAATTTGCAATGAATTAAAACATCATATATTTAGCAATATTAATTTCACAAGTTTTCTCCCCTTTCAGGATTATCAAAAAGTGATGGTCGGAGAAAAAATATTATCTTGGAATAAGAAATAAATACTGGAGGAACTGATAAAAGGCAAAATATAAAGATGACAAAGGTATTTCATTAATATCAAAAGATATTACAAAAAGATTACAAAGATGGTGACTATTAGGAATTCTAATCAGAGTCAGAATCTGGCATATCCTTGAAGTTAGTTGGGAGATTAGGGTCCTTGCCTCTGGAGGTTGAGGTTCAAGCAGGTTGGGTTGGTTGGGTAGGTTGTGGTACACAGGTTGTAGCAGGGTCCTAAATTACCACACATCTTGATATTGGTATGAGATGTCGGACTTCTTGTCTAGGAGACAAGCCAAAAGGGTTAATGGAGGAGGTTGTAGTTGAAGGAGTGGTAGTGGTTATGGGTATGGCAGGAGGAGCTGGGATGGCTTTGTTGGCATTGTACAGGTAAGGTTCTAGCAACCGGTTAAAATCCTTGTTTGCTCTTGATCCACGTTTCATTGCCTGAAAGTAATCCTCTTTATTTTCCATGAAGACTTCTAGAATAGGAGTTAGAATTTTCAGCTTTTGAACCCAAGACTTAAATGGCTTGGATCAAGGGAGGCATCCTTAGATCACTAGCCAAATATCTGAAAATTGTTTTAAGGTCTAACTGGGTTAAGATTTAGTTAAGATAGAAGTCAATTTCTCTTGATAGTTTCTCCATATCTCCCAGTCTGTTTGACATCCTTTCTCACCAACACCAAAGTCTTAGCAACATGAGTTTGAAAGCCATCAAACACCATCTCTCTTGTTTTCTCAAACTCATCAAAAATAAATTTTAACTCATCCGAGTTGTCTGATTCTCTCTTCATCAATAACAGAAGGGACATGAGGAGCAGGAGGTGGAGCAGCAGATGTAGAAGCCCGAAATGCTAAAATTAGGTACCTTTGGTTGAGCTTCAACATCATATCTAAAAGGTATGCTTGCAAAGCACCAACTTGTGCTTTCAAGTCCTCAATCACATATCTTATAAGGCTTATTTTAAGATGGAATTTTGGTTGATGATGAGAAACAACTAAAGACACAGTTCTAGATATATCTTCTCTAATTGGCTCCATTTATTGTCCAAAACCAATAGAGTTCTTTTAGATTTGATTTGAACTCATCCAAATCATCTTTTGTTATGTAGGATGTGGAAGGAGCTGAAGGGGTAGCAACATGTACGTAAGGAGAGGGATCATAAGCCCCCTATTATCATCCTCATTGTCCATAGACTTAGGCCTCATAGATTGGACATCAACTTCATTACTAACTTCTTCATCAACCTCATGAACAATTGTATGGACAGATCCAACAGGTGATGGTACATCCTCGGGTTCCTCAACATTCTCTAATAGAGTAGGACCAAACCGTCCTTCCAAAACTTGATCCACTGAAGGTCTTACAAGAGACACTTCAAGTCCATTATGAGAGTCTATCTCAGCTATCAAAGATCCTTTTAGAGTTTTAGAGCTCTTTGAACAGGTGGGATGATAGGTCCATTATCCTGAGGTGGGCTGCCCCCAAGGTCGCCATCATCATCATCATCATTCGACTCTAAGTAGTATAGACCAAACACTGCTGATTCTGGGGACTTCTCCCCCTTCAAAGGTGCATCTGGAATGCTGGGTCTTGGAGTGCTGCTACCATTTATAAGTGACTTATCTGAACTGTCTTCATCCTCTTTAGACTCTTCAGGTTCATCCAATTCAGGTTCATCCACAAAACCAGTGGCAGACACTTCGGTGTCAATAAGGTCCTCATCTTGTAACTCCTCTTCATGAGATGGTAAAGGCAAAGGGGGGTTAAGAGGTTCAAAAGATACAATAGGAGAGGGTTCCTTATCATCCTCATGTGCTGCCCTGGCTTCCTCATCAAGATCATCTATCTCCATTTTTTCTTCTTCTTTAACTTCTTGTTCTTTCTTAACAACAACAACATAATCATCAGAAGAGTATACAACTATTTTCATCTTGATCTAGACCTAGATCCACTAGATCCCTTGGTCTAACTGGATACTTTACATGATCAAACTTTTCATATAGCTTCTCAGGGTCAGTCGTCCATTCCTTTTTCCAGGGATTCCAATTTACTCTCACATGCTTACAAATATTCCGAGTTAGGAAAAAACCATATGAGGAGGTCACCTTTTCCTCCACTTGAGCAATTAATCCCTTATACTCCAAAAGGGCTGATATGAACTTTGAATATGTCTGAGAATTAAATTTGGAAGAGGGCTTACGAAACTCATTCATATGTCTCATGACATATCCACACAAATTGATCTGAAATCTATTTTTTCATTAAAATCAGGAAGAATAGACCCTGGTTCCTTAGGATACTAAAATCTTCTTTTTTGGGACTGATCAAATGTTGGATGAACTTTCCGAGTAGCCTACATTCACCATTGAGTTCTACTACGGTTGGTCTTTTGGGAGTCCCATTTCCAGTTAGCTCTTTGAGGGCATTTTGAAATTCAAAGTGGGCATGGTTTATAAGGTACAAGCTTTAGTAATCTTCATATTCACCTTTATGTGGCACACTTAAGATCTTTGCTAAGAGTTTTGAAGAAAACTAAAAAACTTCCTCATTCACTATTATCTTAATGGTGTCTCGATTATCTCCAGGGATACAATCCATATGGGCATAACATTCTTTAACTAGCCTCAAATAGAAAGGTTTACCATTTTCCTTGAACCAAACATCCCAACCTTGTTTCTGAATCGTTTTCCATACTAGCGACTTGCTCAACTGAATCCATTGAGCATCCAGTTCCTTTTCAATTCACATTGGTCAATCCACTAAATGCGAGTTGTGAAAATTCATTACAGTACTTGTGCTACCTTTATCTTTCTCTGATCTCTTTGTAGGAGGTGATTCGAAAGGAGGAGCGGCATCCGAATCTCATTTCATCCTCGACATTCCCGTGCTTTGATTCAATTTCTTAGAAGGTCCGGGTTTGAGAGAGAGGTTCATGAAAGGAGGGTTTCAATAGCAGGTAAGGCTTCAAAAAGAAGAAAGGGGTTTAAGGGAAAAGATATGCATCAATTTGGATTCTAATTTTGATTTTTTATTTCAATCATTTAGGGCTAAAAATATATATATTTGAGCAAAATCCCACCAAAACAATTAAGTAAAAATTCAAACAGAATAGACATGGTAGGTATACTAACTGTAGATTCGTGACAATCAAGGCATGGTAGGTTTACTAATCGTGGACTCATGGTAAGTATACTGACCACACAAGTAAAAAAATTATGGTAAGTATAATGACCGTGTGAGTAAAAGTTTCACGATAGGTATAATGATCGTGTGAGTAAAAGTTTCACGGTAGGTATACTAACCTTATGAACAAAAACTCATGGCCACTTAACTGACCATGTGAACTACACTTCACAATTACTTTAATACCAAACACGGAAGTTAAGCATTATAAAAGGAACTTAAACAAATGTGAGAGTTAGAACTAAATTAAAAGATTGATAAATAGTTTATCATTCCTAATTTACGGCAGATATAATTTATTCTCTCAATTTTTAATGGCTTTGTAAATATGTCAGCAAAATGATGTTCAGTACCGATGAATTCAAGCATAATATCTCCTTTTTGGAGATGATCTCTCAAAAAGGGATTCCTTATATCAATATGTTTTTTCCTTGAATGTGTTGCATGATTCTTAGAGATATTTATTGCACTTGTATTATCACAGTTTATAGGGAAATGTTGAAATTGATATCCAAAGTCTAGCAATGCGTGTTTAATCCACAAAATCTATGCACAACAACTTTTTGTAGCAATGTACTCAGCTTTAGCAGTGGATAATGTTACAAAGTTCTACTTTTTACTACACCATGAAACTAGAGACTTGTCCAAAATAATTAAGTCAAATGCTTTTCCTTCATAATAAAACAATCCTAAATTGGTTGTACTTTTAAGGTATTTAAAAATTATTTTTACTGTATTCAAATGCAATTCTTTTGAATTTGCTTAAAAACATGCACACACACACACCAAACATAATATATGGTCAGCTAACAGTTAAGTATAATGAACTTTCAATCATACCTCTATAGATGGTTTGATCAACTGGTTTCCCAATTTCTGCAAGATCCAACTTACAACTTGTACTTATGGGAGTATCACTACCTTTAGTGCTATTCATACCGAAACATTTTAAAAGATCCTTAGTATAATTGCTTTGATTTAAAATGATTCCTTATTTTTAAAAATCTAAAAACCAAGGAATAATTTTAACTCACCCATTAAACTCACTTCAAATTCATTTTGCATCATCTTTGAAATTCAGTACACAAAGCATTTTTGGATGATCTGAAAATAATATCATCAATATATATTTGAGCTACTAAAACATCTTTGAAAATACTTTTAATAAATAAAGTAGGATCAACTATTCCTTTTGAAAAAACTTTAGAAATAAAAAATGAGCTAAATCTATCATACCAAACTCTAGGAGTTTGTTTTAAACCATGCAAAGCTTTTGTTAATTTAAAAACATGATTTGAAAAATAAGGGTTTTGAAATCTTGAGGGTTGTTCTACAATAATATCATCAATTATATAACCATTTAGAAAGACACTCTTGACATTCATTTGATATAATTTGAAATTTAATTGTTCTGCATAATCAAGTAGTATCCTAATGGCTTCAAGTCTTATTACTGGTGTAAAAGTTTTTTCGTAGTCAATACCTTCCTCTTGGTTGTACCCTTGTGTAACCAGTCTAAAATGTATTTCTAATTATAGCGCCAAACTCATCAATGTTGTTCCCAAACACTCATTTAGTGACATTGGTCTGAAAGTCTTTAGGTCTTTGTACTAGTTCTCAGATTTTGTTTCTTTCAAACTGATTTAATTCTTCTTGCATTGTTATTACCCAAAATTCATCACCTATTGGTTCAGTGATCTTTTTGGGTTCAAGTTGTGACAAAAAGGATTGATGTTCAACCTAATTTTTAAGAGAATCTCTAGTTTGAGTTCCTCTATCCAAATCTCTAACTACAACATCTAAGGTATGGTCTCTATGACTCCTAATGGATCTAGGGAGAAAAGTACTTGGTACTTCATCTTCTTCAGGTTTTGGTTCAAACAATTCCTCATTATTAGGTGATTTTTCTATAAAAGGTTTCTCAGAACTACCACTAGGTTTGATTGCGACATTGATGTTCAAATTTGAAAGACCATTCTTAAGATTTTATAAAGAAGTCTTAGGCTCATGTGGATCTGTTTCATCAAATTTGACATGCGCAGATTTTTCCACAATTTTAGTTCTTTTATTGAATACCATGTATGATTTAATGGATGTTGAATAACCAAGAAATATTCATTCACCCCTTTTGGATGTAAACTTGTCTAAACTCTCCTTTATGTTGAGAATAAAGACCTTACAGCCAAAAACTATAAAGTAATTGATCTTTGATTTTCTTCCATTCCATAACTCATATGGAGTTTTCTTTAAAAGAGGTCTAATAAGAACTCTATTAATAATATAACAAGATGTATTCATAGATTCTTCCCAAAAAGAATCAGGTAGATCATACTCATTAAGCATAGTCCATACAATCTCTTGAAGTGTTCTATTCCTTTTTACAACACCATTTTACTGTGGAGTCTTAAGAGCATAAAAGTTGTGATTTTAGCCATGTTGTGAGCATAAAGATTCAAAGTCTTGATTTTTAAATTCACGATCATGATCACTTCTTAAGGTCTTAATAGCAAGTCCACTAATATTTTCTACAGATTTTTCATATTTAGAAAAATAGGAACAAACTTCACTTTTGTGAGCTAGAAAGAATACTCATGTGTATCTAGAAAAGTCATCTACAAAAATATAAGCACAATGCTTCCCATTTAAGCTAGAAACCCTAGTTGGTCCAAACAAATCCATGTGAACTAACTTTAAGGGCTGAGAAGTTGAAACGTCTTTCTTTGGTTTGAAAGAAATTTCCACTGTTATGCTTTTCCACTAGAACTCTTATTTCACCGCATGCTTCTCCTTATAGATGGGTTTTGTAAAGTTCTTCACTCTTTTGGAAATGATTTTTAAAATAAAAAAGGGAAAATGGTATTTCTAAGGCATCAACTTTCTATTTTTTTTGAAAGGAAAAGAAGACATTATTTTAATATATTTATATTTTAAAACTAACTTGAAATGGTTTTCTCTTTAAAGGCAGAGTATAGGGAATGGTTTCTCTTTTATCATCACTACTATGCATCTCGGTGCTTGTGCCTACATTATCATTTTCAGTTTCATGTTTAGTTGGCCTTTGGGTCACTTGTGGAGGGAGCATGGTTCTATGGTTGGTTAGTTGTGACCCGAGAGGTCACATGGAAGTATATTTAGTTGTTTTTTGTTGCCAGTGTTTGTCTATTTATTTTTTTTCTTATTTATTTACCTGTTTTCCATTGGATAAATCATTTCCAATTGAGTTATTCATATTGTCCGACACTAGTTGTCGGTCTAGAAGGACCAGGAACGCCTCTCAGGCCTTGTCGGGGGTCGACTCGAGTGCTTGATTCGGGGTCGACTCGGGTTGGTTCGTGACAAATAAACTCTTTGTTACACCATGGTTGTAGAATTTAATGCAACGATTATATTTCAATCAAAAGGTCAAGATACCAACTTCTATTAATATGGAAGGGAAAATTCATTCGATTTATTTATTAATAACACGTAACTCGTGACGTACCCAACATACCCAACTTCGCTATGAACTGTTATCCTCATGATTTAAGACAATATATCTAAGTGTCCAAGTCACGACATGCATTAAAAATAATCTTAAAGTCTAAGGACCATTACACATTCTTGTAGATAGGAATATCCAATGACACATAAACATGTGGAATTCCTACCAGCGAAGTATGTTCTCATAATCTCTTGTCTTAGAGATTACCAAGTGGAGATCTCATGAGAATAATTCTCATCTGCTCATGAGTACTCGCACCTGACAATCAACATGTTATGTTCCCTATCATAAAATGTTATCCGACCATGACATTTTAAGGTTCTCATCATAGTTGAGAACTGTTATGCCCTTTTAATGCGACATATACTCTGAGACGTTATTACATTAAAGTCACGCAGAACTATGAACGATGTGTAATAAGATATTTAAATCAATATTCACTTATTTAAATATACATGTAATCCAAGTACAAACAGTTGTTTCTAGAACACGAACTCCAACACTACGGTGTAAGGTAATCCATTTACAGTAGTTCCTCATTTATGGTTTTATCGCATGTTTCATAAATCATGCATGGGAGATCCTTAGACTAAGGGTTTTAATTGCTTTTGCTACTTTTGATAAATATTATTAGACTCTGACAAAACCCTTCAGTCTTCCACGCTATTGGAAAATGAAACCACAAACCATTTTGTGCCCATACTCCCAATCTTTATAAGACTTTCCTTTTGGATTATTGGTAGTAAACACTGAAAAATGCATTTGTTAAACAAATAACATGTCCTTCATCTCCAATTTTCACATGTGATAGTTTGTGTCATTCAATAAAATCAAGCTATTGTAATTCAACTCCATGATCGATCAAGGAAAAAAATAACCAGATGCTCTGATATCAAATGTTGAGAAAAATGAGGAGCGATGAACATGCACTACGAAATAAATAACCCCCCCTCCCACATAAGTGAGTCGAAAAAAATATCAAATGTGCATAGTAAACCAAAAAAGATGTGCAAAAAATATATGGTTGGCACCGTTGAATTTTTAACATGGAAAACCCTAAAAGGGAAAAATCACTAGACCTGGTCCAGAAAGATAATACATTAACAATAGAAGAGTACACAACATACACTCTCATAAGTGATATAGGTATCAAAAGTAATACTCGATAAAATTAGGATCAAAAGCATAAAGTAGATATGTAGTTTGAAATGAAAAACACCACTTGAGAAAGAAGTCCATATCAGAGATCTAACTGTACAAAAAATCTAGGTTCTAAATGAATCCTTAGACAATTTTGTTTTGTTTTTTTAAATGATTATAATACATCTCATGAGGTAGGCCATTTAGAATATTAAATTAATAAAAATTATAAAAAATATAAATATGCTTTTTTTATGAGGTAAAATCTAGGGCTCTGCCATCTGGGAATCCAACATGCCTTTTTCGACGGAGGAAAGAGATGCTGACCGGAGCTTGAATAAATGCTCGCGGGTAATGGATGGATGAGGGAAAATTTTGAGAATGGGGGTATTTTTTTAATTTTATGGGTCTAGTTTAGAATATTTAAAGAAATGGGGTACCAATGCGCCAAATCAATTAGCGTTTTGGTCCCATGCTCTCCCCCCCCCCCACACATATATAATGATAAATAGTTAAATAATTATAATTAAATAATTATAATTATATAAATATATAATTCTATATTAATATTGATAAATATAATATATATATACATATAATAAATATAATAAATATAATTATTATATTTAGAATTATATATTTATAATTATATAAATATGTTTTTATTTATAATATATTAAAAAAGTTCGGGGTCAAGCCCCTTATTATAAAAGAAAGAAAAAGAAACAAGCAGATGAAAGATGGATGAGGTCAAACAAGGAAAATCCCACATCCAAAAAAGGAGAGCCTACAAATCGAGAACAAGACCATAATCATGATCAAAGCCCTCGCCGTTATCAGCAGATTCCCACTCTGACTGTGAGATCCTCTGCCTGAAGAGCACAAAATATTTGTCATGAAGCTTTTGTTGATCTAGAGTGAGTCCTTTAGAACACCTAGTGGACACACTTCTGCCACACCCTCAGGCAACATCATCAGAGCCACGCCCACGACCACGATTTTTTGGATGTCGACCCCACTGTCAAGTCTTGCTTTGTTGTCAATTCCCTCCCAACTCTTCTAAATCAGAAGCGCCTTTCTCCAAAGTATGAGAAACCTATACATAAGAGGGGACTTGCACCATACCCATGTTGTCTGAGGTAGTGATACACACCGCACTCTTCTTAGCAGTAGGTGGAGTGGCCAAAACCAACTTAGATTTTCCTTTCCTTGCAGAGGAAGTCAAAGCTCGTTCTTGAATCAATTCCCTGTCCACTTCATCTTGAATAACATTTTTAAGGTGCTCCAAATCATCATAATTAGTAACAGAAGAAACAAGATCCTGCTCACTTGTGTCAACAACATTCTCTACTTATATGTGTCGTCAATATGCTTGGAGGTATCTACCTCTTTCCCAAGAAGTGCATGCATAGGAATTGCCTCTTCTACAACAATATGAGCCCATGTTTTCTTTCCCAAGGAGGAGTCCTTCCCATTCAAATTCAAAGCAGCTGAGTCAGATTAACCTGCATTCCCCTTTGTTGGGCTCTCATCATCCATCGGCTGTACACCAGTAACCTACGTAGATGTCTTCATAGATCGAGCCATTCTATTGCAATTATGATCCACATGTCCACGAGTTGAACAGTGAGAACAAAACAGAGCCTTTTGCAATTCAGTAAGTCATGACCAATTAATTTGCAGTTCAGAAAGAATTTTGGGACCTTCTCATATTCAACTCACAACTCAATCTCCTCAAGATCAGTGGAGAAAAAAATTTTATCAGTCAATGTAGAACCTAAGTCAACCTCAACTAGAAATCTCACACAGTGACTGAAGCAAGCGAGCTCAATCTCTTTATCTAATCTAACAGGAACTCCAATAGCAAGAGCAATGTCATAGAGAATCTTCAGATGCCACAACTGTAAAGACCCAGCCCCAGTTACCCATAGTCGGTGCCTTATTACATTACATTGGCATGATTACAAGAAATTCGTATCCCGAAGGAACGAATATTTTAATAGATTTGGAAACAAGATACATACATAAGTTCAACATTACAACATGAAATGAAAAACAACATAAATGTTTCGTTGGGAACATCCACCACTCTAAGATTATCCCTGCAAGTCAATTATAATATACCTCTTCATGTCCTGGAAAAAACGAAACATAAGAAGGGGTGAGCTCAGATACTCAGTAAGGGTAAAAATTACAGTGGAAGATAACATAAACATTAGGCATGATGAATAATTGAAAACACATGCCTTTAAAAATAAACACAAACATAATATGGAGGGAATATGAGCTGAGTAAATATTACCATAATAAAAAATAATGATGGGTATTCTACTAGTCGAATAACCTCATGAACTATGAATTTCTAGCTTCATAATGAGGGAAATGCATATGTCGGACATTCTAAAACATACCGTCAAGGCCTTGGTCAAGACATCTAAAAATGATTAAGATCTCAGCCAAAACCATATCTAAAAATGGGTAAGGCCTTGGCCAAGTCCATATCTATTTGTCTCATTAAACCTACCGATGCATTGAGGGGCTATAACGAGCCCCACCCATCACATAATAAGTTCAATGCATTCCTCATATGAACGAGGGTAAACATAAACAACATATACATTCACATTGAAACTAACATATGAAATGTAACTAACTTTCCCCAATCAAAACACTAACTATTCAGAGTAATATGGTGAATGGTTTCAAGATAGCACATCCATAGTCAAACTAATCATAAACCGTTCAACAAAATATGGTAGATGATATCATAAAAATATTAGTCCCATTTATACATAATAATTAATAAGAGTGTTGAAAAAAATGAAAATATTCTTATAAAATCATCAAGTAATTCTTGAGATAAATACTCTTTTACTTTGAAACGAAGAGTTCTTTTGGAAAAATATTTGTCTAAATATAGAAGAGAAATAATATAGTTTTTTCATAATAGAATGAGTGTTTTTAGAAAAATAATGGTTGCTTAAAACATATTATAGAGTGCCCTTGAAAATAGGTAAGATTCCGGGAAATTCCTTTGAAACAGGCTTGTATTTCAGGAAGAATTTTTGAAAGATCCTTTTAAAACAGATAACTCCCCATAAATGAAGGTATGATTATGGTTGGAACACATATATAGAACATTTACACAGAAATTATGAGGAGTACATATGAATGAATAAGAATTTAATTGAGGTAAGTAGATAATAAAAGTAACTCGAATGAAAATGGAGGTTCGGGTGGAAAACCCTTACCACTTTGTAATCAATCGATTCATATGCCCCAAAATTAATAATCTTCAAATGATACATCAAATACCATGAAAATAAATAGATTCATGATATGATACATCAATGGTGAGTATACATACACCATACACAAGTAATAGTAGTGAATAAGGAATATCTCACAAAAATGGAAGTGAGATGAGGAAACCCCTTACCTTAAGTCCGAAGGTGTTCCTCACTTGATCTTAACGACTTGAATAATCAAATTTTGGTTCATAAATTAATGATTCCATAACCTCCTCTACATGTAATTGATTTAGTATAACCTTATTAGGTTTATTCATGACCTTTTTATGGGTTAAGAGATTCAATTTCATTGTTTGGGAGTGTTTTCTCCCTTGCTTTTCATTATCAGTTTACTTATATTCATGTATGGATAAACATGTAGAATGAGAATGGTTGTTCAGAATAGAAGTTGTATGTTATTAGTGAACAACCAGAATATTGCATGGTTATAAAATTCATTTGGTTATTGGGAGTGAAGATGAATCATTATATAAAACTTTAATGACAATTGTTTGGGTTAATTGGCGGTTTTTTGATCACAACGAACTCATTTTGATTTATAAATTAATATCATGTGTACAAAAGGATTCTAGAACCTTAAATAAGTTATAATACATATATTATAGTTTTATTCGACCGTAAAATGGTTCCATGAGGAGTTTCCTCTAGGACATATGTTGATTTATTGTCCACTCAATAAATCAACCGTTAGAAAAATTTCATAACCATGTCATTTATTTATTTATTTATTTCTGTCTAATGCATTATTTATTTTATGCAAGACCTTGATCACATAAATAAATAAATAAATGTGAAAAGATGGAATTTAAATAAATGGATTACGCATAAATGTTTTATCACTAACATTATTAATCACTTAAGTAAATTACACCTAATATTAACAAGACATATAGAAGATAAAACAAGACAATTTTATGCATAATAAATAAATTCCCTCAGCTAAATATTAAGTTGCACCTGACCTTTCATCGCATGATTAGGAACAAAAGCCTTATAACTAAGTGTTTGACCAACCCTCATTGGGATACTTACTTTTAACATGGAGTTCTTAGGAAGGTTATCCGCTGACTGAAGCATTTTACATCAAGAGAAGCAGCCCTCGCTAAATGTGATGTAACTTAGAGGCAAGTGTTGAGAAAATCCAAGTTAGAATTTTAGGATTGAGGAGTCCACTCAAAGGATCAAGGAGTTTCAAGTTAGCTGTAGACAAAGAATTGTCTATCTAAATACCTTCAAATAGCTCGACCAACCCTCATTGGGATTATGCGAAGGGTCATATGAATCCTTGCCACTAGAATATCCTAGTAACTAGACATTCCAAGTTCAATGGTGAGGGTTATTGGGACTTGATAAAATAGTGGGAGACTTAATAAAGTTAATTATTTTTATTTTTAATCAAACAAAGTACTAATAATCTGCTTTTTTATAACTGTAGAATTAAATGAAAAGCTTTTCATCCACACCATCCGTATGATCAATATCGGAGAAAGACCATCTCGTCATTAGCAGTTGTTGGTTCCAGGCATCGTGGAGGTGTGCAGTGATGGGTGAATTATTAATTTTTTTAATAATCATTACTCGAAACCATGAGTGTGGATCTTGCACGTCAAATTTATAATTAATTTATTTAATATTTGAAGAAATAAATACCTGGGACTAGGAAATTTCTTCATTGATGAATGTTGATAGTCTGAAAAGATCCTTTTAGATTGTCTTCATTGTGCTATGAGGATCCAAGGATATAATCCCTCTACCCGTGATTCACACATGCTCCAATGATTCCTGAGCAACACCACTCGATCTCCAAGTACAAGCGTGAAAAATCGAATGCCTTTCATTGTACAATCTTGATCGCTCGTTCTCCGGTCTTGGAGAAATCTCTATTACATTTCTCGTTATTGAGAGGGAGAGAGTAGTCAAGAGAGAAATCTTTATTTGCAACAATTCTCTATTCTCAATTTTTGGATTGATTTGGGATGCAATAATCAATATACCTAACCATCTATTTATAGAGCTAGGGTTTAGGCTAAAATAATAATTTAATTTCATGCTGACCATTAAATAATATTTAACCTTTAATGAAACCCCATGCCACATAATAGTAATGTCATTATTATTTTGTGGCGAGCACCAACTTGTGCAAACTGATAAATAATATTGAATGACTTGTAAATAATTATTTATCACCAGACGTGGTCTTAACCCATTTGAACTCCTCGATATTTATTGAATACTTGAATAAAAAAAATTTATTCTCTTAAATAAATATTTTATTCACAAACCAGTAAATAAATATTTATAAAATTCTCAATAAAATAAATAAATAAATTTTATCCACAATTTGATGATAAATATTTATTTAATTTATGTGATCAATATAACTTGAATAAAATTATTCCTCGGTCTTGAGAATAATATTTATTCCATTAATTAAATTCAAATATAATTTAATCGAGATCAATAAAAACACTCGGTGTCTGGCCCTCTAGGATTTTTTCTCGTTGGCATGAGGGCTTGCCTAAAGATCAAGATTACTGTATAGCAATAGGTCAAGACACCCAAGAGAAAAAACTTAATATCGTAATGATGAAAACCACATACAAATGCTCACTGTGTAATATAATCTCTTTATCACAATATCTAATCAAGCAGGTTGCACAACAGTGTCATCAACCTATTTGCTCGATACGTCTTTCTTTGACTATATGAAATAAACACGTCATTACATCATGACCATGGAATTTAGGTGATGATTATATTCCAATCAAAGGGTTGAGATATCAACTCCCATAAAGTTGGAAGAGACAAATCCTTCCTCAACTTATCCATTAATGACGTGTCAATCGTGATGCACCTAACGTACCTACTTCCCACCAATATATGACATGATGATTTTTGTCAGTAAATCTAAGGATCATTACACACACTTGAAGATATGAATATTAAATGACACCAAAACATGAAGAATTCCTACTGGTGAGTCTGTTTTCATAATCCCCCATCTTGGAGGCTTTTTTGGTGGTGCACGATTTATGCATGGTTAATAAAAGTCATGAACCATCTCCAGGAAACCATGAAAGGGAAGACAATGGGCATTGGGCAGGTGTACAGTTGACACATAGTTTGGATAAACTTTGCGAATTCCCAGGATAAATGGTGCATATTGAAACAGAGGTAAAAACACGTTTGGCACACATTTTGTCCAACTGTGTGAGCCAACTATGTGAGCTGTTTCCTTTAAACAGTATCACCGTAAAGTTGGTGCACGATTTTCCAAACCATGCATCCTAACCATGTGACGTGGAGTTGACCCTACTTAAATGGTGGATCTAATCTGAATTATCCCCTTTAACCCTTGTTTCCCCCCTAAATTCCAAATATCATGGATTTCTTTTTCTCCCTAGGCATGGGAGATGATCCACTTTATTTTGGGAGAGTTTTTTAGGTGAATCAAAGTGCGTTGGAAGAATGGATTCATCAGTAAGTACCCATTCTTCCTCATTCTTCTTATATACAAGGTTATTATCTCTCTCAAAACCATATATCTAGTCTATTATAGATAGATCTATGTGTTTTAGTGGTTTATAATGAAATCTTATTGGATATAGTGAAGGGAACATGGGTGGTGATTGGATCTTGAAATTTCATTATGGCATTCTTCATTTTAACCAACCATTATGAGGTAGGTGGATTCTCTCTCAACACCACTTGATTTAGAACTCCAAGGCTTAGTTTTAATCAAATTATTTACTTGAAATGGTTGTGAAATCCTTGTGTGATTGTTGGTGGAAATATAATTTTGGTATTATCTTGAAAATTGTGGAAAGTTGATTGGTTTTTGAAAAACCCCATTGTTTATAATTTTAAAATTATAGTTTTAAAATTAGAGTTTGGTTTTGAATCATGTAAATTTCTTGTTAAAATGATTTAAAGAAAGTAATGTTTTTGGTTGAAATATCTTGGCATGATTCTGGTATAACGAGATCAACATGTGTTAAGTGGGATGGATTATGATCATGAAGTACCGCTATCATAGTTGGGATGGAGTATAGACATGGAGTTCCACCATCAATGGTAACACCATGCTTGAGTGATTGTGTGTGGATGTGGAGTGGACATGGGTATTGTAGCAGGTACTGTAGCAGTACTGTTTGGCACTATAGCAGCCGGAAATATGCCCCCGTTTGGGCCTTCGGGCCACAGATTTGGTCCCCAAGTCCGTTAAGGCCTTCGGGTCTCCCAGGCCTTTGGGTCAGTACGGCCTTCGGGCCACCTCAAGGCCTTCGGGTCACCTTAAGTGCGGATGCAAACCAGACGACCTACGGGGAACAAGCTCTACAAGGAGGATGAACAAGGAGCTTTCACCACAGTAGAATCTAAACGGATTGCAAGAATGAGAGGGTATGAAACCTTCCATCGGGACAAGTCTGTGCATGCACGGGAATGCCTAGCCGAACAGTCATGCGAAGGTGGAGAGCTGATTTCACGATGAAGATGCTGGGGATGAGTAGTTCCATGTAGTTAGTCTGGGTTGTATGTATTGTTTGAAGCCTATGGGAAAATGAATTCCTCTAAGGCCTACGGGCCATGTAATACTTACGCCTACGGGCCTTGTAATGGTTCCACCTCACCCCTTGAAAGGTGGATTATCAAAAATCAATAAAAAATGAAGGCCTTCGGGCCATTGGAGGAATATGCCAAATGAACATGATATGGTTTTGGAACATGTTGATAGTTTTTTCATGGAACTTGTTTATTATTTGATATAAACTATTTTAAAATGCTTTTAAACTATTTAATATAAATTTTCTAATGAGTTTTTTTATAGTGGAGTGAGTTGGGAAGTTATTGGGGAAATCCTACTGATTTTTGACTCACCCCCTACTTGGAAACTATTATGCGTTTACATATGTCACCTATTGATACATAAGTAAAGGTAAGGTTTCTTAGTTCTTTAGTGATGCTTCTTGATACCATGGGCTTAACATGTAGAGTTGGAGCTTGGAGTGGGTTGGGTGTTACTGATTGATTCCATTTTGGAATTGTGAGTTCTGTGGCCTTTTGGTTCTTTTTGAGTATGTCTTTTAGTTTTTTATTGTCCTTTGATATATTTTTTTTGCTTTGGTTATGTTTTGAGTTGTATTTTATACTCATACATCATATATAATTTTGATTGGTTATTGATTATGTAGTTTAATATTTTATCTTTCAAAGGTAAAATTGTCCCCCAAATGTTCTTGAGGCCCTTGGCATTTATTTCCAGCCTTTGGTGTCTTGGGGATGTCACCTAAGGCCTAATAGCACCCCACCACTTCTCAAGACAATGAGGAGGGGTGAGATGTTAAAAATGGTATTAGTATTAATCAGTCCTTATTTCATTTTGGGAAAAATTGTATCATCTTATTCGGTCCTTGATATAGGAATGGTTACAACTAGTTTGATCCTTAACTTGGTTGGTTCGTCTATCTTTTTTGGAAAAATGGTGAAATTTTTGTTTGGTCCTAGAGTTTAAAATAATAATATTCTATCTCTTGGGATGGTAGCAAGGAGACAGGATTTTCAGAATTTAAAATGCAAAGCATAAAAAGGTGTAGCTAACCTATTTATGCTGAACTTCAAGTTACCAGAGTGTTTGGGTACATGAATGTTTTAAGATGTTTCTAGGTGAGTTTTCACCTAATATTCATGGGTTTAGATGATGAAATTTTCATGAGATGCATTGATTTTAAGACTTCCTAATAGGATTGGATTATTCATTTTGAGTTATATGGTTTATGAAATGGAAAAGGTGTTGATTTTTGAAAACACCAGAAATGGTTGATTTTGAAAAGAATGGTTGTAGTATTTTAAAGAATGATTAAATTTTAACAATGGTTAAATTGTGTAAAATTATTTTGTGATATGTTTTGATGCGGTAAATTAGAATTTCTAACCATTTAGTTTCCAATGAGTGAGAATAAATGGAGTTTTGTTCTTGTTATAGAAAATGGAACTGCATGGGTGTCATAGAAACCAGCTAGAGGAATCTGCTGAGAATATGGTTGAACATGAGCCACAAGTGAACCAAAAGATAGTTCAAAGAATTTTCTAGGCTGTGGATACGGGTAATAATAATGATGAACCTCAGTTAGTGGACCATTTGGTTCAATTACAGAATAAGAATCCACCAATCTTTTTGAGGGATTTTGATTTGTAAAAAGAAGAAGTCTGATTGAATAAGATGAATCAATTATTTGATTTCCTTGGGACACTAGTAGAGTTAAAAGTAAATTTGGAAATGTATATTCTTGAGGATTTGGCATACTAGTGGTAGGAATTAGCAGTTTAGGTTAAATTAGCCCATGGCATGACATAAGAGGATTTTGAAGAATTGTTTAACAAACAATTCTATCCACACACCTTTAAAAATTTCTAGAACAATAAATTTTTTCAGTTTTAAGTAAGTTAACCTCACAGCGATAGAGTATGTGGCTATATTTATGAATTAGTTTTCTTTTCCCCAAAATTTACTGCAAGTACATCCTTGAAGGAATACATTTTTGAGTCAGGGTTGAGGATGAATATTCATTCAATGATTTCCATTATCCATATTATGGATTATATAGATATGGTCAATAGAGTGACAATGGAAGATAGGGATATATCAGGAAATATGGTTACGGGGAGTATGTTTATTCCTATGGGAACATGTGGGAACTATAATGATGGGAATAAGTAGAAAAGGGACACTTACTTCCTTAGCGGCGGGACACCTCAGAATCAGACAATCGAATCAGTAAACATTTCTCCTCAACAAAATTGTAAGATGGGATATTTTTAGTGTGGTTCACTAGATCTTATCAAGTGATATTGTATGACACCCCCAAGAGCATGTTAAAATTATAACAATATGGGACATCTTCAGTGCTATTGTCACAGAATCCAAGGTCGGGTGTTAGAGAAACATCTCTTGTTTCTTAGGCATATTATGCTTCGATAATAAGAGTGCAGTAGAATAAATCTCATCATCATAATAGAGTGATCCAAGGTGATTCTAGGAACATCATGACTCCTCAACCTATGAAATCTCAATAGGGTAACAAAGAGAAAAGTGCAGCGAGTAAGAAATTATATGGAGTAGATAAAATGATTGTAGATGATAAATCTGGTCCTTCGACAGTGAGAGGTATGATTCTTTTGAATGCTATCCTTATGAAATCTTTGTTTGATATGGGTGAATCCCACTCATTTATTTTTTCTTATTCTGTTGATCATATAGGTTTGTGTGATGATATGATGACTTATATTTTAAAACTTCAAAATACTCTTGGACAAAGAGAGTGCAAATCCTTTATGTGTAAAGATTTTACTATAATTATTGATGGGGTTGGGTTTCTTTGGGATTTATCTATTCTTGAGATGGATGTCTAAGACTTGATTTTGGGTATGGATTGGTTGGAATAGTTCAAGTCCCACATCGACTATTATGCATGAAAGGTTAGTTTCACATCTCTGGATGCCATCAAGAATCACTTAAGAGGATATTGGGATGTAATGGAAAGTAAATTAGGACTTTTTCCACCAGTGTTAGGAACTATCTCAGATCTATTGGCATCACTGACATTGGAATCTTTGGATGAGATCAGGAGTAGATATTTTCCAACTATTATTGACCAATTTCCTGTTGTTTTTCTTGAAAATTTATTAGGGTTTCATTGAAAAGAGAAGTGGGGTTTACGATTGATCTTTTACCAGAGAACGATCCTATCTCACTTTTGTCTTATTGTATGGAACCAAAATAATTAAGGTAATTTAAAGTTAAGTTGGAAGAATTAGAAAATTAAGGGTTTATTTGACCAATAATGTCTCCATGGGCAGCATTACTTCTATTTTTGAAAAAAGAGGATGAAACTCTTAAACTTTGTGTGGATTATTATACGCTTAACCAAGTTATGATAAAGAATCGGTATCCTCTTCCATGCATTGATGATTTTTTTGATCAATTGAGGAGAGCCCAGTGGTTCTCTAAAATCAACTTACATTCAGGGTATCAACAATTGTGAGTTTAGAAGGAGAATGTTCTCAAGAAATATTTCAAAAGAAGATATGGACATTAAAAAAAGTTGTTATGCCTTTTGTTCTTACGAATACACCAACCGTCTTTATGGAATTGATGGATTGGATCTTTCAGTGGTATTTGGATTCCTTTGTAGTGGTGTTTGTTGATGATATACTGGTGTATTCTAGGAAAAAAGTGGATCATGCGCAACAACTGGATGTAGAGTTGGGTATCTTACGGGAGAATCGTTTATATGCAAGGTTATCAAAGTGTTATTTCTGGATATAAGAGGTGTTTTTACTTGTCCACATAATTTTTGAAAAAGGTGTTTCTATAGACCCTAAATAGACAGAAGCTATTATCACTTGGAAACTGCTGAATAATGTCTTTAAGATATGAAGTTTCCTTAGATTAGTGGGATATAATAGATGTTTTGTATGTGATTTTTCACATTTGGCATCATTGATGAAAACTTTGACAAGGAAAAATGTTCCTTTCCAATGAAACAAGTAATGTAAAAAATCCTTTCAAGAACTTAAGGTTATAATTACATTAGCACCTATCATCGCGTTTCTAGATTTTGGATAGGGCTATGTAGTTTATTGTAATGCATCGGGATCTGGGTTGGGAGTGTTCTCATGTGGGACATCATGTTGTTACTTATGGTTCACGGTAGTTATGGTTTCTTGAGAAGAACTACCCAACATATGATTTTGAATTAGCTGATGTGGTCCACATTTTAAAAACTTGGCGTCATTACCTATTTGGTGAAAAATTAATGGAGTTTAAAGATCATAAGAGTTTTAAACACATTTTATCACAAGGAGATTTGAATTTAAGGTAGCGTAGATGGATGGAGTATCTGTAGATGTTTGAATTTGACTTGATGTATACACTGGGTAAAGGGAGCTCTATGGTGGATGCATTGAGAAGGAATTTATATGCTCAATTGGATAAAGAGGCTTTAAACTAGCGGAAACTAATGTCAGTTATAGCAAATATGCATCTATATTTCTCAAACCAAGGTGATGTGGTTATATTCTTTCCATTTCCTATTATTTCCAATATGGTTGAGCAAGTTAGAAAGGCCTAGACATCTGATCCTAAATGTGTTACTATGAGGTCAAAACTCAATGGTGGGGAAACCATTGATGAATATAAGATGGGTGGAAGCTTAGTATTTTGGTTTAGAGGTCATATGGTCATACCTTTGGCTTATCAGGTACAAATCCTTAGTGCCTACCACCATTAGAGACGGTCTGTTCACCCTAGGATTTAGAAAATGTATAAATATTTGAAAGCACAGTTTTGGTGGGTCAGCATGAAAAGATCCATGGCAGAGTATGTATTGAGATGCCTCAACTATCAGCAGGTCAATACAGAGCATCAATAACTAGCAAGAATGTTGCAGTCTTTACAGATTCCCGTGTGGAAATAAAAGTAGAAAACCATGGATTTTTCAATAGGTCTTCCAAGTATGGTTAGGAAACACAATTCCATATGGGTTATACTGGATCGACTCACAAAGTTAGCTCACTTTATCCCTATTTGTGAAACAAATTCAGTGGAAAACTTGTCCAAAATATACATTTGGGAAATTGTAAAGATGCACGATGTTCTAATATCAATTGTATCATATAGAGACCCTAGGTTTATGTCTTATTTGTGGAAATCCTTGCAGCAATCCCTTGGAACATAGTTTATTATGAGTATAGATTATTATCCTCAAACAGATGGACAGTCTAAATAGACAATCCAAATATTGGAGGACATGATTAGGTCTTGTGTTATGGATTTTGGTGGATCATGGGAGGATCATTTACTATTTTTGGAGTTCTCATATAATAATAGTTATCATTACTTGATATATATGAATCCTTTTGAAGCATTTTATGGTAGACCTTGTCATTTTCCACTTTGTTGGGTGGAAATATGTGAGACTTCACTAATTGGACCATACTTGTGAAAGGGATAATATAAAAGATTTAGTTGATTGGAAATAGGATGAAGATGGCTCATAGTCATCTGAAATCATATGTGGATCATTGTCGGTGATTGTTTTCATTTGAGTCGAGTGATCATGTGTTCTTGAGGATCTCTCCAAGGCTTGGGAATCTCATTTTGGTAAGCATGGAAAGTTTTAACCTTAGTAAATAGACCCTTCTGAGGCACTTTAACGGGTTAGTGAGGTGGCATATCTGTTGGATTTTCTGCCAAGGTTCACTTCAGCAAACAATATGTTTCTTGTATCTCGGTTAATGAAGTTCAAACCTAATCCTGACTATGTGATTCAATGGGATCATGTTGACATAGATTTGGATGCTATGTTGATTCATGTGTTGATAAAAATTATGGATAGGCAAGAGAAAATATTGCATGGGAAAAACATCAGTCTAGTGTGGGTTTTATGGAAGCATGGTTGGATTCGGGAAGAAACATGGGAGCATGAGATGGAAATAGTGGAGAAATGGACCGAACTCTTTTAAGGAAAATGGGGTTTTCTAATTTTTGAGGATGTAAAGGCCAATGTTGGGGAGAATTTAGTACCCCTAGTTTTAGGTACATGACCATTTATTCATGTATTTTTCTTCTATATAAAGTTTGGGTTAAGTTTTAGGAGGTTATAAAGGATTTTGGTATGTTTTGGAGTATTTTATAGAGATGTATGATTTTTTAACAGTTAGTAGAAACCATGCACCATCTTGAGGAAATCATGAAAGGGAAGATAGTGGGAACTGGGAAGGTTCATGGTTGGTATGAGGTTTATCCAAACTATGTGAATGCCTAAGAGAAACCATAAATCTCAAAACATAGGGAAAAGCACAGTTGGATCATGGTTTGTCTGACCATGTGAACCAACCATGCAAGGTGTGTCTTTATGATAGTAGAACCACACTGTTGGTGCATGGTTTTCCAAACCATGTGGCCTAACCATGTGGTGTACATTTGTCCCTTCTTAAATTGTGGATGTAATCCAAATTATCCCCTTTAATCCTCATGTTTCCCATAAACTCCAAATCTCCCAAATTCCTTTTTCTTATTAGAAATGAGAGATGATCCCCTTTCGATTTGGGAGTGATTATTAGGAGAATCAAAGTGCATTGGAGGCCCAGATTCATTGGTAAGTACCCATTGTCCCTCATTATTCTTATATCCAAGGTTCTTATTTATCTAGAAACCATATATCTAGTTCGTTATTGACAGATCTATTTGTTATGAATGGTTTATGATGAAATATTTTTGGATATAGTTAAGGTAACATGGGTGGTGAGAAGATCTTGAAGTTTCATTATGTTCTTTTTCATTGTGAGGTTGGTGGATTTTCTCCTAACTCCACTTGGTTTAGAACTTTAAGGATTAGTTTTAATTAAATGATTTTCTTGAAATGGTTTTGAAATCCTTAAGTGATTCTTGATGGAAATCTCATTTTTATATTGGCTTGGAAATTCTAGAAAGTTGATTGGTTTCCAAAAAAACCCATTTGTTTATAATTTTAAAATGATGGTTTTAAAATTATAGTTTTGTTTTGACTAATGTTAAGTGTTTTTTGAGATTCTTTAAAGAAAGTAATGTTTTTGGTTGAAATAGATTGGCATGATTTTAGTATAACTATGTTGGTGTGTGTTAAGTGGGATGAATTATGGTTGCGAAGTACCACCATCAATGTTGGGACGGAGTAGGGATGTGAAGTTCCAAAGTCAATAGTAACACCAATCTTGATTGTGTATGTGTGGTTTTGTGATTGGGCATGGTATTGAATATTCCAAATGAACGTGATATGGTTTTGGAACTTGTTAATAGTTTTTCTATGGAACTTATTTACTGTTTGATATTAACTGTATTAAAATTCCTTTGAATCGTTTTATATAATCGTGATAATGAGTTTTTTCCTAGTGGTGTGAGTTGGGAAGTCATAGGGGAAGTCTTATTGTGTTTAGAATGACCCCCTTCTTGGGCACAGATTTGTGTTTATAGATGTCATCTATTGAGACACAAGTAAAGGAAAGGTATGCCAGTTATTTAGTGATGATTCTTGATACCATGGACTTATCATGTGGAGTTTGAGCTTAGAGTGGGTTGGGTGTTCCTGGTTGATGTCATTTTGTAGTTGTGATTTTTGTGGTATTTTGGTTATTTTAGAGTGTGTATTTTAGTTCCCGCTTATATTATGATATGATTTTTTTGGTTTGGTTATGTTTTGAGTTGTATTGTTTACTCATGCATCATATAAAGGTTTTCTTGGTTATTGATCATGTAGTTTGTATTTTTTTTAAGGTTGGGGCTGAAGCCTCATTTTATTATTAAAGCAAAGCAAAGACCTCTTTTAACTGGGTAGAGGGAGACCCATTACATAGCCCGAAGACCCAGTGGGCATGTAGCCCATTAAATAGCCCGTAGGCCCAAATTTTTGGCCTAAGGCCCATTCTGTGAATAGTAACCTAGCTGCTACAGTACCGCCACTGCTACAGTACCGCTACAGTACTGCTACAATACCTTCACCCCATGGCATTTATTCTCAGCCTTTGGTGTCTTGGGGATGTCACCTTAGGCTTAGTAGTACCCCCACCACTTTTTAAGCCAATGAGGAGGGGCGAGATGTTACAGTAGTGATCATACATCCTACCCACTATCCAGGGTGGAGACTAGCGATGACCCTAACTTGTATATTCCACTACCCACTCACTACTGTCATGACCCCTCCCTCCAAAGATACTAGAAAGAGGAGAGATAGATAATTACCCTCGAGTCCCGCCACCAATAGGCCCCAGGTTGGTGACTAAAACCAAGGGTATAAAAAAATCTCACAGTATGGGAGGCATTACCCTCTATAAATGAAACAGGATCGGGAGATGGGGAATAAACCACCAAACAACTCCAACAAATGATATAAAGGTAAACCAAAAACCATCCCACAATACATGAATAAAGTAAAACTGATACATAGAAAAGTCTCCAACAATATACCAAAAATAAAAATCTATGACAACGACTTAACATCATCTCCAACCCAACTAGTAATTTCCAACTTGGTCCCCAAAGTCCTCCTGGAAACCTGAAAAGAAATTATATATGTAGGGTGAGCATAACGGGTATACTCAGTTGGGAAAAATCCAAGGCCTCAAGTGCACATGTGAAAAGTGAATGCTAATGTGCCAGTGAACAAACAACAGAACCAATAGGCAACTATACAGATCGTCTAACCAAACCCAGCCTCACCATGACTCGATCACCAAATCACGCATCCAACAAAATAACAAATCACCGAGAACATAAAAAAGCAAGGCGCCCTGCTGCCGCTTCCCCACTGATTTTCCGCTCTCATGCTCCAACGTCGAACATACTATGCTCCCATCCCTTCCACACATATGAAATCACATTAAATCACATCTCACCCACAAACACCTAGGCCACATGTCACATCACATCACATACCGCCCGCAGACTCCCAACCCACGCATCACATCACATCACATTACATCCCACATGCAAACACCTGGAAAACACATCACATCACATCACATTCCTACTACAGACACATGGGCCACATATCACATCAAATCACATCCTGCCCGCAGACACCTGGGCCACACATAATATAACATCACATCCCGCTCATAGACACCTGGGACACACATCACCATTGGGTAATCTCCAACACCAACACATATCACTACTACTCAAGGAAGTACAGGGGTAGCCATCCATCTATATCACCACCATCCTAGATGTTGGGGAAAACACCCAAAACTAAGCACCTTTGAGCATTAGTATTGTTATCAAACTTGGGTGGGTAATTTATAAAATAACATAAACATACATGATATATAGATAGCACACAATACCCAAACTACAGGTTCACATCAACCGCGCTAGTGTATACCACATCACCACCACCACACCACACATCAACCATCACAACTACTACCACCACTATATGCAACACCAGACAACCACTGTCACGACCCGTCCCTCGGGGCCCGTGTCGTGACTACCCCAAGTCTGCCTTCCATAGGGCATGGGCTGGCGACTTGCACTGGAAAGGCGTATCCCTATAATGGGAAGGTATTGCCTTTAAAACTGTACAAAAACACATACTAGTATGCAACAAGATGCAACCACAAAGTAATCTATTGTAATAAAAGAGTGTTGAAAGTAAAGGGGTCAGAATACAAGTCCAACTAGAAGTACAAGTACAACAGAAAAGTACAAATACAACTGAAAAGGGGAAAAACATCTCCTGGATCATCCACCAAGGATCTTACCTGAAGGGTAGGTACAACTCACGATCAGTAGTCCCTGCGTCACCTCACGCCAAATAGTCCACCTTTGAGTACCGTCCAGTCCTGGCTCCCTCAGCCTTGATCAATGCTCTCTGTCGTCTGTACAAGACACAACAAGGTGCAGGCATAACCTGTACAGGGGTGTGTATAACGATACTCAGTAGGGACCTCGAGACCCTGTAGGTCTCCTAGAGTTCCACAAAGGAAATACAACAAAGAAAGACTTTAACTCTACATAGGTATATGCCCATACATATACCTAATTTATCAAGATATACTCATCTCATTCATGAGGAAAGAATACCACAAAGGTAACACCACAAAGGTAGAGATACCACACAGGTAAAACCACTGAGATAAAAGTACCACACATATAACACCACTGAGATAGAAGTTGTACACATGTAACACCACGAAGAAAATACCACAAAGGTAGAAGTACCACACAGGTAACACCACGAAGATAGAAGTACCACAGAGGTAACACCATGATGATAGAATTGACTCAGCTCACAATCAGGTATAACTTAAGTACAAAAGTACAAATGATTAGTTGTAAGGATAAATCATCTTATTCTATTAAGTAGCACTGCTTCTGACCCACATAGGATCGATAGGTAACTAACCCCCGCTGACCCACATAGGATCTGACCCACACAAGATCGATAGGTAACTGACCCCCTCTGCCCACACAGGATCGGTATGTGCTGACCCACACAGGATCGCTGAGCATTAACCCACACAGGATTGGTATGCACTGACCCACATAGGATCGCTAAGTGTTGACCCACACAGGATCAATGTTCTTTCTTCACGTTACAGCCAGCCACATGATTCCTCGCACTCGGTGCACTCAAGCTCCGTAGAATCTTCCCCTCGAGATACCGGTCATACCTCGACCGCCAATAAGCTCCACAAAGGAGTAACCCAAAGGACATCCATGTCATAAGGGTTCCAACGCAATAGACGGCGTGTCAACCAGACGCCCGGTCTGTAAGTTATAGGCATTTTAGTGCCGAGTGCCCGTTTGGATTCAGAGTCGATCCAACCCGGCCATACTCCAACTTTCTCCAAAACTCTCGTGGAGTATCTCAAAAGGACTACCTCATCTTAAGGATTCTAACACGACAGACGACGCGTCAATCAGACGACCAGTCTGTAAGTTATTGACATTTTAGTGCCGATGGCCCGGTTGGATTCATGTTCTATCCAACCCAGTCATACTTTAAATGGCACCGGATAACCAAACAGGTCACACTGTTACAATCCACACGGAAAAACACACGAGATGGACAACCCATTTGTCCAAAATAGATACCCAGTGAAAAGGTTGTATTTCACCACAACACGCGCGAACTAGGCCTCGTGGGGCCCGCGCCTCGACCTTAACATAAATATCCAAAATTGGTCTTGAAATTTCTGTCTTAATTTCAAGATCACAACACCGCTTACGGTTTGCCAATCTAATGTCGTATGAATGAGTTACAACATAAGCAAGATTCTGCAATAATAATAACAACATTTTTATTGGGCATTTCGTGAACCCGAGTCACAGACTAGAATTTAATATTCAACATTAGACTTGGATCGACCGTCTTAATGACAGAATCATGTCACCACTGATGGCAAGTCCATCGGACGTCACATGCAGGAGTTATGGTGGTTTGAAGATTTCATAATAATATTAAATCTATTATTTCATGAGCATTTCAGGTACCCAATCTGAAAACCCGTATAAGAAATCCAATATTGGACTCGAAATGTCGGTCTTATAGTCAGGGTCGCACTGCCGCAGACGGTTCGTCAAACCAAGGTCGCACGGAGAAGTTGCAGACAAATAGTTGTTTTATCATCAAAAGTAACAATAACAATATTTTATTATTATTATTATTAATTACTTATTTAATTATTTCACCTTAACTCCAAAAATCAATCCATGCTTGGATCCCCTTGCTGCGTGCCAGAAGCAAACACCATTAATTTCTTATTTTCTTTTTATTATTTTAACATTATTGTATTTTAGTTTTTCTCTCTCCAATCCCCCCTTCTTCAGTCACGATTTTCCTTCTTCCGCACGACCAGACCGTCGCCACCACCTCCGGCTACTTGAGCCACGGTGCCTCCAGACTGCCACACCACCTAGACGTTGCCTCCCGGCTGTCCTCCGCCGTTGCACGTCGCACCGTCTACCTCGCCAGGAGTCGCGCCCTGAACACATGCCATAAATCACACTGCCACGTTGCCCCTTCCGTGGGGTGCCGCATCTTCGTTTTAAGCCCGAAAAATGTAATGACCACAGATCCGCGATCCCTGGGTTAAGATCTCCGCGTCCGTATACCGCGCTCAACGAAACATTATGTTTTTAGCATGCTTAATTATTTGGCGATGAAGAACGTGTGAAGAACGAAATAGAAAGGATCATGGTCTATGTGCGGATCGATGACCATGTTTGTTTGGCCATCATCGTTGAGAATCAAGAACAAGAGGAATTAACAAATAGATATTTATCGTACTTCAAATTAAACCCCATATCTCGTAAATCTATTGGAGAACGTTTGCGATTGAAGGTGGGTTGGGCATAAGCAGTGAATACCACCTGTTATGTGATCAATCGATCTCCTTCAATGGAGATTGAGCTGAAGACACCGATGGAGATGTGGACTGGTAAACCCGTTGACTATTCTCGGTTACATACTTTTGGAAGTCCTGTATATGCAATGTTTTATGACCAGGAAAGATCGAAGTTGGATTCGAGATCCATAAAATGTATCTTCTTGGGGTACACTGATGGTGTGAAGGGGTATCATTTGTGGGATCCCACTGCCCACAAATTTATCATCAGCAGAGATGTCATTTTTGGAGAAGATAAGGTGCAAATGACAACTGATCGAGATACGGAGAAGGAGAATACAAAAACTACAACATTTGAAGTAGAGGACAAATCCAAGGAAGAACCGGTTTTCTCTGAGGCATTACTAGAGCACGATGATCAATTACCTGTTGAGTCTGGACCACGACGGTCAACTCGGGAGAAAAGATCACCAATATGGCACTCAGACTATGTCATTGAGAGAAATATTGCGTACTGCTTATTGACGGAGGATGGAGAGCCATCTTCTTTTGTGGAGGCGACCCAGAGTCCAGATGTATCATCATGGATGGCGGCGATGCAGGAGGAACTTGAAGCCCTGCACAGGAACAAGACTTGGGATCTTGTTCCATTACCTCGTGGAAGGAAGGCTATCAGAAACAAATGGGTCTTTAAGATCAAGCGGGATGGAAAAGACCAGGTGGAAAGATATCGTGGAAGATTGGTGGTCAAAGGATTTGCTCAGAAAGAAGGTATTGATTTCAATGAAATATTTTCTCCTGTTGTTAGACTGATGACTGTTCGGATAGTTCTGACGATGTGTGCTACATACAGCTTACATCTAGAGCAGATGGATGTGAAGGCTGCGTTTCTCCATGGTGATCTTGATGAAGAGATCTATATGCTCCAACCGGAAGGGTTTTCAGAAGAAGGCAAAGAGAACTTGGTTTGCAGGTTGAAAAAATCTCTGTACGATCTCAAACAGGCGCTGAGGTGTTGGTACAAGAGATTTGATTCCTATATCATGAGCCGTGGATACGACGGACTTTATTCAGATCCTTGTGCATATTTCAATGGTTCAGATGGTAATGATTTCATCATTCTTCTGTTGTATGTGGATGACATGTTGGTTGCAGGCCCCAACAATGATCAGATCCAGGATACGAAGACACAAATGGCTAGGGAGTTTGATATGAAGGACTTGGGACCAGCAAACAAGATTCTTGGGATGCAGAATTACCGAGACAGAAATAATGGGAAGATTTGGCTATCACAGAAGAGTTACTTACAAAGAGTCTTGAAACGCTTCAACATGCAAGACTGTAATCCAATCTCTACCCCTCTTCCCCTCTTCCCATTAATTTCAAGTTATCCTCCATGATGAGTCCTAGTAGTGAAGCAGAGAGGATGAAAATGTCTCGAGTACCGTATGCATCGATAGTGGGTAGTCTAATGTTCTCTATGGTTTGTACTAGACCAGACATTGTATATGTAGTGGGAGCAGTTAGTCGGTACATGGTGAATCCAGGACGGGAGCATTGGAGCATAGTGAAGAGGATCCTGAGATACATCAAGGAGACCTCAGATGCTGCATTATGTTATGGAGGATTAGATTTTACTGTCAGATGATATGTTGATTCAGATTTTGCAGGTGATTCTGACCGGAGGAAATCCACTACTGGTTATGTGTTTACTCTTGCAAGAGGAGCTGTGAGCTGGATTTCGAAGTTACAGTAAGTTGTGGATTTATCCACGAGGGAGGCAGCCTTGCACATTGCAAGGAATCCATCTTTTCATTTCAGAACAAAGCACATTGGGGTACAGTATCACTTTGTCCGAGATGTGGTGGAGGAAGGAAGTGTGGATATGCAGAAGATTTATACTAAAGAAAATCTGACAGATTTCCTGACGAAGGCGATTAACTCTGATAAGTTCAGATGGTGTAGATCTTCGAGTGACCTTGCAGATACTTGAGAAACATGGTTTGGCAGATAGAAAGGATGTGGAGATGTGATTGGTTTACAATCAAATCTCCAAGTGGGAGATTTGTTGGCGGACGTCCATTTGCAGGACGGTGGCCGCCCCCCTCCTTTGTCAAAGGGAGGATGGTGGTGTTAGGTGGTGGGTGGCCAAACCCCCACCAAACCTCCAGCGGGAGAAGGCAAGGGGAAGGGGTGAGGAGACCTATAAAATGAGGCTCTCCCCTCTTCTAAATGGCATCCCATCATCACTTGTATCCGGTTTCTCATCACCGGCAGATCCTATTTGATCGGTATTTAGTGAGGCAGTTTTCCCCTTTATTCAAGAGAGAATATTACGAGGGCTTTCTCCTTGTAATAAGTGAGAGAGTGTGTACCCACGTTTACCCCATAGTGATCCTTCTATTTGTCGTGTTGTTTTTTACCCCTTCCATTTGGGGGTTTTTCCACGTTACATCTGGTGTCATTTATTTTTCCGCATTTTGCACTTTATTTTTATCTCATGATTATCGCTGCACCGGTAGGCCAATCATTTACGGTCCCAACAGGAACAATCCGTAATCCTATATTAGTTGTATGCTGTACAGTTTTTCCTATGTAAGGAATTACAGTAGGTAGAAGAAGAAGATGGAGAAGAAGAAGAAGTGGAAGGAGATGTAAGAGGAGACGAGGTAGAAGAGAACTCCGCTGGAAGACCACTTTCGGTGGAGTCAAGTCGAACCTTCCAAGGTCGACTCCCTTGCTGCTGCCAAGTAGAATCCTCCAAGTCAATCGTGTCCCCCCCCCCCACCTGTTTCCCTATTTATTACTCAATCAAACAACCCCCGCCTGCCTCTACCTGCCCGAACAACTAATTAAGAGAAAAATACAAAACTACCCCCATCATACAGCTGGCCAAAACTATCTAAACCAACATACAAATCTGCCCCTGGCAGGACAGCCCCAGCCTGCACACACGATCAACATTCCTAACATTTCTCCCGTGTTGAAAAACGGCCTTGTCCTCAAGGTAAAGATCAGGATAGCAATAGTCTTGTCCTCAAAACATTCCACATTGGTGCACATCACGAGATTCCCAGGCAGCAACACAAGTAAAGAATAAACAACCTCATGCCAAGCCATTCTGACCTGAAATTTTTTTCCACTTCCATTAGTGCCAGCATGTTCTAAATCCTTCTTGGATCACTGGGAATGTCTAGTAGAAAACTTGATATGGTATTGAATAATAAGCAACTGCCAATTTTCCCCAGACTTTGGCACCCAGAGGCTCAACATGGCAGCTTGGTTGAAGTTCGCAAATATTCCCTCTTTTAATGCAAAAATCCTCTTACTAAACACTTGCAGTAATCCAGAGCTTGAAGAATCAAGGAATGCAATCTTGCCTTGTGGAACTGGTACTGTACATAAGCTATTCAATCTGTGATCTGCTTCCCTGCTTTCAAACTTATCGTCTTGACTAATGTATCCAAGTCTGGTAAAAGTGGATTTCGAGAACCAAGCTGCCTCATCTTGATTTTCTGGTAATTTCAATTTGTATCCGGAACTACCAATAAGACCGTAATCACATAGCTCTTCCTCTTCAACAGGGAGCGTCTGAAACTGAACTTTTTCCACATCTGGGAAATTTTGACCTTCAAAGACTTCTCCTCTTCCAACATTCCAGGGAAACATATCAACACTTGAACTAAAAGTGTCATCTTCCTTTTCGAAATAAAAAACCCTGTAGGATAGCAATGAGTATTTCATTATCAGGCAAGACTTTCGAAACACAAGAAGTCTCCCCCTGCTAAAGAGCCCCTCCTTAAAATTGTTTTCAATCTCTTCAGTCTCTTCATATCTAACAAAGGTGTTTGTTCCTTTTCCACAACAAGAACTGATTTGTAGGCTTCCAACCAACAGGAAAGTCAGTAGAAACGCATCCAGAAATTTGGAAACCTCATCCCAACTATTGTGACATTCATAGTACTCATTTTGTGTCTGATAAAACACTATTTTGTTCAATATTTTATTGATAATAAATGATAAAATTTCCTCACATTGTGCTAAATATATTTATTTATGAAATATTTGGGATTAGATCATTCATTTGAAATTTTGTTGAAAATTCCAGTTTTACCCTTTTAAAATGTACTGTAGTATTTTGAAGATAAATATTTTAATATTTATTATTTGAAATTAATATTTTGTAACAGTGATCATAACTTAATTTTATACAACTTTCATTCAGGACACTAGAGCTAAAAAGTGCATTTGGATGGAGTAAATGGGCCATTAAGCCAATGGTGGGCTGGACTCGGCAGAATGGACATGAGTTCTGTATTTGGGCCATATCTTCTTCATCCGGGCTTGGATTGAGCCCAAATTTTGAGGAAAGCTCGGGTACATGATTTGGCACAAATCATCATTCTGGAAGGTCGGACAATTCACGCGTTCTGGAGGTCAACTAGGCGGTGCAACTTGGAATAAAATATTTGGATGAGTTTTTCATTTCACACTTAAAAAGTTATGTAACCCTAACCCTCACAAACTCTATTTAAAGGGGGTTTTAACTCTTTGGGAGGTCTGGTCGAGGCATTGGGAAGGTGTGGCCGAAAGGGTGTCTCTTGGGAGCCCCTCACAACTCTTGGAAGAAGTAAGACTTTGTGCAAACCTTTCTTCCAAAAAGGTCTCATCTCCCACCTCCTCTTTGTATTTCTTTTCTTTCATGTTTGTTTCTTGAATTTTTCTTCAAATAATCTTCTGTGTTCTTTCCTTTTCTTCTTCTCTTAATCTTCTTAATTGGGTTGGAATCAAGAGTGGAGACGAGATTGGGTTCTACCCTTTCAATCCTTTGCTCATGCAAAACGTCTCCACGATGACTACACCGCCCATGGAAGAGTAGTTTTTTTTAGTAATCGATCGACCTCTATCCTTCTTCATTTAATTATTTTGAATCATTGAGCTACTGTAATTAATTTAATATGATCCATTAATTGGGTTTTTAAATTGTAAGAAACTAAGTAAGCAATTGAATAATTATCACAAAAACACCCGAGGTCGAGATTTTGTGTAAATTGTGAGAGCACGATCTTAATCGGTAATACAAGACCACACGGGATAAATTTGTAGAGTTCAAATATAATCCCTAAACACAATTCATCCTCATTTCCAGAATGGATATGTGCTCTAATTAACCACTGACCATAAGCTAACCTTAGAACAACAATCAAAGCAGGGTGCTGCGATTGCGTGTTCCGAAGGTAGGCCAGGGTTTTAAGTAATTCCATCTTTGTGGTTAAGTTAACTCTTGTAGGGTTAAGGGTTAACAAATTAGAGGATCATAATTAAATGAATATTTATTTAAATGATAATGATTAATAAGTAAATTAAGAGGTAGCGTTAGATCGATTACGCCTTTTAAAATATTTTCTAAAAAAAACATCTTCTTGTTGTGTATTTTTAATCAAACTTCATTTCAAAATTAAAAAAAAAATACAATCTTCTTCCAGCAAACTTCTTCTAGATTTATAAATTATAAACAACCCCCATTCTGTAAACTAGTGTTTTAATTCTATTCTATTTTATTTTTAGAATACCTTTAATAAGTTGTTAAATTCACTTCCTTCTTTGAGAGACGACCTTGGTCAGCCACTCTGCTGCACCTAAGTACCCCAAAATCACACTAATCATTTGAGGGCACCCACGACAGCGTTGTATCAAATTGGCGCCGTTGCCGGGGAGGCAAGTAATTATTTCAACCAATTAGAGGTATTTATTTTATTTTACATTTTATTCTCTTCCTCTCTTATTTCTTCCTCCTTTACCTAATCAGATTTTTTCTTCTTCTTTTATTTTCTTCTACTTATTTTTGGACCATCAACTCAAACTTCTAATTTTTATTTTACTATGGTCCACTTTCCTTCTTTTCATCTTTCATTGATTTATGACACGAACTAATCCCGAAGATCTCTTAGATCTTGACCCTGAGATTGAACGTAGCCTTAGGGCACGGATCAGACATTCTCAGTCTACGGGAAGTTTCAACATTCAACTAGTTGGAGAATTACTCCAATATCGGAACATTGAAATTGGAATCAATTCAAATTCAACCATAAAACAAGAACCAATGGTTGAAAATAATGGAAATGAACTTAATAGAACCATTCGAGAATTGGCTGCACCTGATATTAACTATCAACCAAATTGTATTGCATACCCAAATCTCGAATCGGATTTTGAACTGAAATCTGGGTTAATTCACTTACTTCCAAAGTTTCATGGCCTCTCTGGTGAGGATCCCAATAAAAATTTGAAAGTATTTAATGTGGTTTGCGCAACCTTGAAACCAAGAAATGTATCTGAAGACCAAATCAAATTAAGAGTATTTCCATTCTCACTTGATGAAGCTGTGAAAGATTGGATGTATTATTTACAACCCAAAGATGTAACTTGTTGGAACGATTTGAAACGTCTTTTCTTGCAGAGATTTTTTCCAGCATCGAGGACCACTTCTATTCGTAAGGAGATCTCGGGGATCAAACAAGAACAAGGGGAGTCAATGTATGAGTATTGAGAGTGATTCAAGAAATTGTGTGCAAGCTTCCCACATCACCAAATCAGTGAGCAACTTCTCATCCAATACTTTTATGAAGGGCTCACACCTATGGAGAGAAGCATGATAGATGCTGCAGCTGGAGGAGCATTGGTGGACAAGACACCAGTAGCTGGACGTGCATTGATCGACAAGATGACCCAAAACTCCCAACAATTTGGCGATAGAGGTACACCACATATCAGGGGAGTACATCAGGTAAGTCCTTCTTCTCTTGAAAGTCATTTGATTGATACCAAGTTGGAAGAATTGACCACTATGGTGAGACAGATTGCTTTGGCTCAAAATACATCCCAACCTACTCCTTCAAGGCCTTGTGACATTTGCATTGAGACAAGCCACCCAACTGACTGTTGCTCACAACTACAAGAGACAGAGGATTGCGCAGCAGTATTCCCAGGGAGACCTTATCAGCAGCAACAACCATATCCCCAAAAGAAGCTTGATTCCTTTGCACCAACATACAACCAAGGGTGGAAGGATCAATCGGACATGAGGTATGACTTTGGACAACAACAAAGGCCACTCTTTCAACCAAACTTCCAGCAGCCTCCACCTTACTAACAGGGTTTCCAACAACCCCAAAGGAGATTTGAAGCTCAAACATCAACAAGTCAGCAACAAGGGAATCTCCAACACAAGGTAGACTCTAACACTAATTATTTTTTAAAATAAATTGTTCTTAATCAACAGAATGAGCTGAAGAGTCAAGGTTCGGAGTTGAGGGAGTTGAAGACTCAAATGAGCCAGATTGCCACCGCCCTCCATGAACTTGTGAGTAAGAATTCTGGAAATCTACCTTCCCAACCCACTCCAAATCCAAAGGGGAATCTTAGTGCCATAACATTGAGAAGTGGGAAGCAAATGAACGATACATCTATACCTACCATTCCACTGGGATTCACCTCAACTCTAGAGAAGCCTCATTCCATACCAACTGATGAGCAATCCAAGGAGAAAGATAAAGGTAAGAAAAAGATTGATGATGTTCCTCCTAAACCCCTTCCTTTTCCAAACAGGGTTGTTCAAACCAAGAATATGTCTGAAGAAGCAATGCAAAAGGAGGTTTTGGACACATTCAAGCGTGTGAAGATCAACATTCCTCTACTTGAAGCCATTAAGCAAATCCCAAGGTATGCGAAATTCTTAAAAGAACATTGTACCAATAGAAGAGGGCTCAAGGGAAATGAGAGGATCAACTTTGGAAGGAATGTCTCAGCACTCATTACACCAACTCTAGAAATGCCAACAAAGTGCAAGGATTCAAGGACATTCACCATCCCATGCACCATAGGGGAGTTGCACTTTTCTGATGCACTTTGTGATTTAGGTGCTTCCATAAATGTGATGCCTCACTCTGTATTCTCTTCCTTACAGGTTGGTGAGTTGAAGCCGACAAGAGTAGTGGTGCAGTTGGCGAATAGAGCTACGACATATCCAGCGGGAGTCCTTGAGGATGTACTTGTCCGGGTAAGAGACATGATCTTTCCAGCAGACTTCTATGTGCTTAACATGGAGGATGATCAGGTAAGTTCTCATGCCCCCATTATCTTAGGTAGACCCTTCCTCAAAACTGCAAAAACTATCATAAATGTCAATGAGGGTACACTTTCCATGGAGTTTGGAGATGAAGTTGTGGTATTTAATGTCATGGAATCCATGAAGTACTCCTCAGAGGATCATTCTGCTTTTTTTATCTCCCATTTTGAACCACCAAGTAAAAACTCCATGGATTTTGATTGTCCTATGTTTAGAGAGATTATGAGTATTGGTTCTAGTTTGATGTCTAAGAGTACTTCCACACCTGTTTTTGATACAAAATCCTCTCTTGGATTTGATTTTGATGTGGATTCATATTCTAATTTTGATCATGTTCACTCTGATTATGAAATGGGTGTTGAGTATGCTGATGGATTTGATGCTTTATTCGCTGATTTTGATGATGTCTATTCTGATACTGATGCTCTTTGTGCACATATTTCAGTTCCTTCAATGTCTCCGTCCATACTACACCCTCCTTCATTAGAACTCAAGCCATTGCCACCAAATCTGAAATACTCATACTTGTTGAGTGGTGAGAGATTACCTGTTATCATTGCTAACAATCTCCCTTTTGAACATGAAGAAAAACTTTTGAATATTTTGAGGGAGAACATCAGGGCGATTGGGTGGACCTTGGCTGACATATCAGGTATTAGCCCCTCCATTTGCATGCATAGGATTCTCTTAGAGGATGGGGCTAAACCGGTGAGACAGCCACAAAGGAGACTCAATCCCACCCTTCTGGAAGTTGTTAAAAAAGAAGTTGAGAAATTGCTCGAGGCTGGTATAATCTTTCCCATTTCAGATTCTCAGTGGGTAAGTCCTATTCAGGTTGTGCCTAAGAAGAATGGTGTTACTGTTGTTAAAAATGAGAAAGATGAATTAGTTCCAATGAGGGTACAAAATAGTTGGCGTGTGTGTATTGATTATAGGAAACTAAATCAGTCTACTCGCAAGGACCATTTCCCCGTCCCATTTATTGATCAAATGCTTGAGAGACTAGCTGGGAAAACACACTATTGTTTATTGGATGGATTTTCTGGATATTTTCAGGTTCCTATAGCTCCGAAGGATCAGGAGAAGACTACATTCACCTGTCCCTTTGGCACATTTGCCTACCGAAGGATGCCATTTGGACTTTGCAACGCCCCAGGTACCTTCCAAAGATGCATGGTGAGTATTTTTTCTGATTTTATTAAGACCTGCATGGAAGTATTTATGGATGATTTTACAGTGTATGGGTCTTCATTTGATGAATGTATAAATAGTTTGGGAAAGGTATTGAATCGTTGTATTGAGAAGAATCTGGTCCTGAACTTTGAAAAGTGTCATTTCATGGTAGAGTATGGCATTGTCTTAGGGCATGTAGTGTCAAAACATGGGATAGAGGTTGATAGATCTAAGGTAGACATTATTTCATCCTTACCCTATCCTTCATGTGTGCGTGATGTTAGATCTTTCCTAGGGCATGCAGGATTTTATCGGCGCTTCATCAAAGATTTTAGTAAGATTGCTCTTCCTATGTCACGATTACTTCAAAAAGATTCTGATTTTGTGTTTGACGATTCTTGTAGGACTTCCTTTGATGAGCTAAAGAAGTGTCTGACCACTCCACCGATCATACATCCTCCGCGGTGGGACCTTCCATTTGAGCTTATGTGTGACGCCTCCAACTTCGCGGTTGGAGTTGTCTTATCTCAGAGGGTGGAGGGACGTTCAAATGTGATCGCCTATGCATCGAGGACACTGGATTCAGCCCAATCAAATTACACAACCATGGAAAAGGAGTTTCTTGCTGTCATATTTGCTTTAGATAAATTCCGTTCATATTTATTGTGCTCTAAAGTAGTAGTTTTTTCTGACCATGCAGCTTTGAGGTACCTCCTGAAGAAGCCAGATGCAAAGCCACGACTTATCCGTTGGATGCTCCTTCTTCAAGAGTTTGACCTTGAGATAAAGGACAAGGAGTCAGAGAATTTGGTGGCAGACCACCTGAGTAGGATTAATCACACACTAGAGGATGACACCTTGGACCAGGTACCACTTCGGGACACTTTCCCCGATGAGCATCTTTATTCCATCTCAGGTACGCATCCTTGGTATGCAGATTTAGTTAACTACATTTTTGCCTCTGAAATCCCTGCAAATTTAAAGAAACATCAAGTCCAAAAATTAAAAAGTGAGTCTAGGTTTTATGTGTGGGATGATCCTTACCTATGGCGCATGTGTAGTGATCAAGTTATTAGGAGGTGTGTTCCTGATCATGAGTTGGAGTCTGTTTTACATTTTTGTCATACACTTGCTTGTGGTGGATACTTTGGACCCCAACGGATAGCTAGGAAAGTCTTGGACTCTGGATTATATTGGCCTAGCTTATTCCATGATGCCCATGTGTTTTGTAAGTCATGCTCTCATTGCCAACACACTGAGAACATTTCTAGAAGACATGAGATTCCCCAACAACCCATACTATTCTGTGAGATTTTTGATGTATGGGGCATTGATTTTATGGGTCCTTTTCCAAGTTCATATGGTTTCTTGTATATTTTGGTTGATGTTGATTATGTGAGCAAATGGGTGGAGGAAAAGGCCACCAGGACTGATGATTCTCATGTTGTTGTGGATTTTGTGAAGACACCGATTTTTTTGTAGGTTTGGAGTACCAAAGACTATCATCAGTGACCAAGGGACACATTTCTGCAATCGGAATCTTGCTTCCCTTCTTCGGAAGTATGGGGTGACACACAAAATATCAACACCATACCACCCCCAAACAAATGGCCAAGCTAAGGTTTCAAATCGTGAGTTGAAACAAATTTTGGAGAAAACTGTGCAGCCAAATAGGAAGGATTGGAGCAAGTGCTTGGATGATGCATTATGGGATTATAGGACAACATACAAGACACCCATTGGTATGTCCCCATTTCGGATTGTTTTTGGGAAGGCGTGTCATCTCCCCGTGGAAGTTGAGCATCGGGCTTATTGGGCTATAAAGAAATGCAACATGGATTTGGCCCAAGCTGAAATCCAAAGGAAGCTGCAAATTCAAGAGCTTGAGGAGATTAGATTGTCTTCATATGAGAACTCAAGGCTCTACAAGGAAAGATCAAAAGCAACTCATGATAGAATGATCCAACAAAGGGAGTTTCATATTGGAGAGAAAGTCCTTCTCTACAGTTCACGACTGAAGCTGATGCCTGGTAAGTTGCGTTCCGGATGGTTAGGTCCTTATATTGTATCTAATGTTTTTCCTTATGGTGCAGTGGAGATCACACAAGAGGAAGCTGGAAGGAGCTTTACTGTCAATGGGCAACGTTTGAAGAGATACATTGAGGGACTTCCTACTAATGCAATGGATTTTATCACACTGCATGACCCCATTATCACTTGAGCACTTCAGGTTGTTCCTAACCCTTTCACTTTTATATTATTTGTCCTATTTAAAAATTCTGCATTTCATGTGCATATATCATCTCATGGGTTCACATTGAGGACAATGCAATATTTTAAGTGTGGGTGAGGGAACCTTTTAATTTAGTAATTTCAATTGTTTTCCTGTTAAAAAAAACAATTTTTTTTGTGTGTTTTTCAAATTTTGTGTGTTTATTTTTCAATTTTCTTTGTGTTTTTGAAATTTTTGAGCTGAAATGATTCTCATCACGATTTTGAAATGCATATCAATGAGTGAAACAATTTATCCCTTGAAACTAAGCTTAAATGAATGCTGAAATGACTTTGTTTCAAGTTCAAATATTTAGTAATTTCATGAAAAGTACACCGAATTTTGAATCCCATGCCACATCTTACTGTCTTTATATTTGAAATCACTTTCCTGTGAGGCTTCTGAACCATTATTTTCATATTCTTTACATTCACCTCACTTCTTGAGAGAACCAAACCATGCTTGATTTAACCAGAATTTGATCTATTCCTGTCAAAACTTGAGGGTTTGAGGTACTTATGTTTAAATGATTGAGGCATTTGTTTGGTATTAAAGCCCCTATTTCAAAGAATCCTTTTTCATAATGGACTACCTTGAACATTTAATCCGTGTAGCCCTTAGAAGCCATGCACAACCTGTTAGGTTAGCCACATTACAAGCCAATTTTCCCTATCCAACCAACTCTTGAAGTGAAATTGCATAATCTAGTTGAGCTTAAGTGTGGGGGAATCTATCTTGTGTTGTGCTACCACATTCTGTGATACTTTGGGTGGAAAATTAAATTCTGAAGAGATGTGTTTGCGGCTGATGAAAATCATTATATTGAAAGCTGTGCCTTTTCTGGAGCTTTCATGACAAGTGAAGCTGTGCCTTTTTTGGAGCTTCTAATTGAGGTGGAAAGTTGTGCCCATCTGGAGCTTTTAAGAAAATCATGTTTGAGAAGATTGACATTTTTGATGCTGAAATGATGAATGGTGTAAACCTTTCATGACTTTTCATGATGATGGAGCTGAATTGATACTATGAGGATTGAGGAGAAGACCATATTTAAGTGAAAATTAGATTAATGCAGTTTTGTTTCAAAAAGAGTCAAGACCTCCTCATTCAGCCTCAGAGTTTTTCACATCTTAATCCTACCAACCGAAAGCCACAGAACAACACTGAAAAGTCCTCATGATAAACATACGTCCTTGACTCACATCGGGTAGCGATATAGGAATTTATCAAGCATATGGTGACCCTTGTATGAGTTTGGATGAGAAAGACATTGCAAAAAAATGACATTTGTGTGATAAGAGAAAATTCAAGTGAGGTAAGTGTTTTGTGCATGAGAGGATAAATAAAGTGGAAATATATTGAATGATATAAATGAAGAAGTTGAAATAATGGTTTTTTATGAGCCATGATATCTTTTGTTTCTTGGTGTGTAATTGTTTGATCTCAAGGATATGTGTTTTAAAATTGGTTTTGATTTGATATTGATGTTTACTTGACATGAGGTTTTTCCCATGAGTGCAAAATGGTAAGTGTGGGGGATTTGATAAAACACTATTTTGTTGAATATTTTATTGATAATAAATGATATAATTTCCTCACATTGTGCTAAATATATTCATTTATGAAATATTTGGGATTAGATCATTCATTTGAAATTTTGTTGAAAATTCCAGTTTTACCCTTTTAAAATGTACTGTAGTATTTTGAAGATAAATATTTTAATATTTATTATTTGAACTTAATATTTTGTAAAAGTGTTCATAACTTAATTTTATACAACTTTCATTCAGGACACTAGAGCTAAAAAGTGCATTTGGATGGAGTAAATGGGCCATTAAGCCAATGGTGGGCTGGACTCGGCAGAATGGACATGGGTTCTGTATTTGGGTCATATCTTCTTCATCCGGGCTTGGATTGAGCCCATATTTTGAGGAAAGCTCGGGGACATGATTTAGCACAAATAATTCTTCTGTAAGGTCGGCCAATTCACGCGTTCTGGAGGTCAACTAGGCGGTATAACTTGGAATAAAATATTTGGCCGAGTTTTTCATTTCACACTTAAAAAGTTATGTAACCCTAACCCTCACAAACTCTATTTAAAGGGGGTTTTAACTCTTTGGGAGGTCTGGTCGAGGCATTGGGAAGATGTGGCCAAAAGGGTGTCTCTTGGGAGCCCCTCACAACTCTTGGAAGAAGTAAGACTTTGTGCAAACCTTTCTTCCAAAAAGGCTCTCCTCTCCCACCTCCTCTTTGTATTTCTTTTCTTTCATGTTTGTTTCTTGAATTTTTCTTCAAATAATCTTCTGTGTTATTTCCTTTTCTTCTTCTCTTAATCTTCTTAATTGGGTTGGAATCAAGAGTGGAGACGAGATTGGGTTCTACCCTTTCAATTCTTTGCTCATGCAAAACGTCTCCACGATGACTACACCGCCCATGGAAGAGTAGTTCTTTTTAGTAATCGATCGACCTCTATCCTTCTTCATTTAATTATTTTGAATCATTGAGATACTGTAATTCACTTAATATGATCTATGAATTGTGTTTTTAAATTGTAAGAAACTAAGTAAACAATTGAATAATTAACACAAAAACACGCGAGGTCGAGATTTTGTGTAAATTGTGAGAGCGCGATCTTAATCGGTAATACAAGACCACACGGGATAAATTTGTAGAGTTCAAATATAATCCCTAAACACAATTCATCCTCATTTTTTTCAGAATGGATATGTTCTCTAATTAACCACTGACCATAAGCTAACTTAGAACAACAATCAAAGCAGGGTGCTGCGATTGCGTGTTCCGAAGCTAGCCCATGGTTTAAGTAATTCCATTTTTGTGGTTAAGTTAACTTTTGTAGGGTTCAAGGGTTAACAAATTAGGGGATCATAATTAAGTGGATATTGATTTAAATGATAATGATTAATAAGTAAATGAAGAGGTAGAGTTAGATCGATTACGCCTTTTAAAATATTTTCTAAAAAAAACATCTTGTTGTCGTGTCTTTTTAATCAAACTTCATTTCAAAATTAAAAACAAAAAAAAATACAATCTTCTTCCAGCAAACTTATTCGAGATTTATAAACTATAAACAAACCCCATTCTGTAAACTAGTGTTTTAATTCTATTCTATTTTATTTTTAGAATACCTTTAATAAGTTGTTAAATTCACTTCCTCCTTTGAGAGACGACCTTGGTCAGCCACTCTGCTGCACCTAAGTATCCCAAAATCACACTAATCATTTGAGGGTGCCCACGACAGTGTTGTATCGGTGTCCCCCGCAATAAACTGGTGTTAGAAACAAGAGACTGATTCAGCACCACATGAGCTGTAGAAAGGTCAACTGCTTGAAGCGTAGGCCGAGTCATCATGTCACAGCTAACACACAAAGCAGCCAGAAAACCACATGAGGGATCTAACCTTGGCAGTGGCTCAGGTGGTGGCTTAAGCTTTAGTGCAACTTTATTTCCCATCGGTTAAAAAACAATTACTTTTTCTGAGCTTTTCCTTAGAGCAGATATCTGCTGTAGGTCACTACACTAGTGTAGAAAACGTTTTTTACGTCACCATTTTTTACGTCGGTTATATAAAACCGACGTCATAATATGTAAAACGAGGTTTTTTACGTCGGTTATTTAATAACCGACGTAAAAACCTGTGTTCGGTACACCTTTAACGTCGGTTATTTTTATAACCGACGTTATTAATCGCGCGGCTTCGTTTTTTACGTCGGTTATTTTTATAACCGACGTAAAAAACGCGGTTTTCAAAGGCCTTTTTACGTCGGTTATCTTATAACCGACGTAACAAAAGAATCCGCAGATGTTTTTGACGTCAGTTATGGAATAACCGACGTAAAAAAACGCGGATTTTGAGCCCTTTATAACGTCGGTTATAAAATAACCGACGTCAAAAAAGAATCGGAGGAAGGTTTTTACGTCGGTTATTGAATAACTGACGTTATAAATGTTTTTAAAAAAATTATAACGTCGGTTATTGAATAACCGACGTGATAACTCATTTAAAAATGTGGATTGTCATTCGCGAGTTTACCTTCGACAGTCGCGACTCGTCTCTCTCGCGCGTAAACCCGAATCGGCTCGTCCATTTCGTTGGTTTAGATTCGTTTTGCGATCATCGTTTCTCATATTTAATCTCCTCGGATCAATCATCTAAACTCGCAGCACTCAGGTAATCCTCCCACTCGTTCGTTTTTTTCGCGGATAGTATATATATATGTGTTGTGATTTTTTTGTTGAAACTAGCTAAGATTCTTCGATTGCGAACCCTTTTAACTCGTTTTGGCACCATAATCTTATTTATCATCCCTAGATCTATTTGTTCGACTTGCAATATTGACTAATTTTATGATTTCACTAATTTTTCATCGTTTTCTATAAATCCCCGAGAGGGTTGGGGCGTGTCCATTTGGATGGGTTTCCCTTTTACAGTTGTTACTACTTTATTCACACACAACCTTGGCATAGGTGCATGGATTTGGGATCACATCACCATTTTCACCCCCTGCAAACAAAGTTTCACGAGGAGGACTCGCCAGATTTCCCCTCGGCATGTTAAAAATTTTAGATACCCTCTTTTCAGCAAGTAAAAAATTAACTAGTTTTTTCTTCACTACTTATCCTAAACAAATAAAACCACCATTCTTTCTAGAACCTCTACTAGATCCATTGCATCCATCAACATACATATTTGGATCTGAAAGCATCCCTTAAGCCTTATGTTCAATGCTAACATCCTTTACTGATCTATAGAAAATATGATGGTCTGCTAAGCTCTCCATTTAAAAGTCAAACCCCACCAATTATTCATCCTCATCATGAGAAAATGGCACAACATCTGAATTTCTGATTCAATCTCTTGGGTCACTGAACAAACATTAACTCCTTCAAATCCACACCTGGAATAGACAACCTAATGTCGAGTTCCTTCTCTATCTATTGAAACTCAGTTCTTCCTCCACACCTAAAAACATTCTTTGAATGGCCCAACTTCTTGTTATGGTAAATTTTCAGTGATTCCAGGGGGTGGGAGGGCTATCAAGAGGGTTGGGGGGTGTCCAGGGGGGTGTCCAAGGGGGTAGGGTGTGGGGGGTGGTGTCCAGGAGGGGTGGGGAGCTGTCCAGAGGGGTCGGGGGGTGTCCAGGGGGGTTTACAAGGGGGTGGGTGGGTGTGGGGGGCTGTCCAAGGGTGTGGGTGGGTGTTGGGTGGGTGTCCAGGGGGGTGTCCAAGGGGGTAGGGGGTGGGGGTGGTGTTTAGGAGGGGTGGGGGGCTGTCCAGAGGGTTGGGGGGTGTCCAGGGGGGTGTCCAAGCAGGTCGGGGGTGGGGGGTTGTGTCCAGGAGGGGTGGGGGGCTGTCCAGAGGGGTCGGGGGGTGTCCAGGGGGGTTTACAAGGGGGTGGGTGGGTGTGGGGGGCTGTCCAAGGGTGTGGGTGGGTGTTGGGGGTGTCTAGGGGGGGTGTCCAAGGGGGTAGGGGGTGGGGGGTGGTGTTTAGGAGGGGTGGGGGGGGGGGCTGTCCAGAGGGTTGGGGGGTGTCCAGGGGGGTGTCCAAGCAGGTCGGGGGTGGGGGGTTGTGTCCAGGAGGGGTGGGGGTGCTTTCTAGAGGGGTCGGGGGCTGTCCAGAGGGGTCGGGGGGTGTCCAGGGTGGTGTCCAAGGGGATGGGTGGGTGTGGGGGGCTGTCCAAGGGGGTGGTGGCCTGTCCAGAGGGGTCGGTGGGGTGTCCAGGGGGGTGTCCAAGGGGTTGGATGGGTGTGGGGGGCTGTCCAAGTGGGTGGCGGCCTCTCCAGAGGGTATTTGGGGTTGTCCGGGTGGGTGGGGGGGCTGTCCAGAGGGTTGGGGGATGTCCAGGGGGGTGTCCAAGGGGGTAGGGGGTGGGGGTGGTGTCCAGGAGGGGCGGGGGGCTGTCCAGAGGGGTCGGGGGGTGTCTAGGGGGGTTTACAAGGGGGTGGGTGGGTGTGGGGGGCTGTCAAAGGGTGTGGGTGGGTGTTGGGGGGTGTCCAGGGGGGTGTCCAAGGGGGTAGGGGTGGGGGGTGGTGTTTAGGAGGGGTGGGGGGGCTGTCCAGAGGGTTGGGGGGTGTCCAGGGGGGTGTCCAAGCAGGTTGGGGGTGGGGGGTTGTGTCCAGGAGGGGTGGGGGTGCTTTCTAGAGGGGTCGGGGCCTGTCCAGAGGGGTCGGGGGGTGTCCAGGGGGTGTCCAAGGGGTTGGATGGGTGTGGGGGGCTGTCCAAGTGGGTGGCGGCCTCTCCAGAGGGTATTTGGGGTTGTCCGGGTGGGTGGGGGGGATGTCCAGAGGGTTGGGGGATGTCCAGGGGGGTGTCCAAGGGGGTAGGGGGTGGGGGGTGGTGTCCAGGAGGGGCGGGGGGCTGTCCAGAGGGGTCAGGGGGTGTCCAGGGGGGTTTACAAGGGGGTGGGTGGGTGTGGGGGGCTGTCCAAGGGTGTGGGTGGGTGTTGGGGGGTGTCCAGGGGGGTGTCCAAGGGGGTAGGGGGTGGGGGTGGTGTTTAGGAGGGGTGGGGGGGCTGTCTAGAGGGTTGGGGGGTGTCCAGGGGGGTGTCCAAGCAGGTCGGGGGTGGGGGGTTGTGTCCAGGAGGGGTGGGGGTGCTTTTTAGAGGGGTCGGGGGCTGTCCAGAGGGGTCGGGGGGTGTCCAGGGGGGTGTCCAAGGGGTTGGATGGGTGTAGGGGGCTGTCCAAGTGGGTGGCGGCCTCTCCAGAGGGTATTTGGGGTTGTCCGGGTGGGTGGGGGGGCTGTCCAGAGGGTTGGGGGATGTCCAGGGGGGTGTCCAAGGGGGTAGGGGGTGGAGGGTGGTGTCCAGGAGGGGCGGGGGGCTGTCCAGAGGGGTCGGGGGGTGTCCAGGGGGGTTTACAAGGGGGTGGGTGGGTGTGGGGGGCTGTCCAAGGGTGTGGGTGGGTGTTGGGGGGGTGTCCAGGGGGGTGTCCAAGGGGGTAGGGGGTGGGGGGTGGTGTTTAGGAGGGGTGGGGGGGCTGTCCAGAGGGTTGGGGGGTGTCCAGGGGGGTGTCCAAGCAGGTCGGGGGTGGGGGGTTGTGTCCAGGAGGGGTGGGGGGCTGTCCAGAGGGGTCGGGGGGTGTCCAGGGGGGTTTACACATCGATTTGTTTTATATTTCAAAATTATTTACATTCAAATTATGATTTTTTTCATATAAACATATATTTGTCTTGTCTAAAAAATATATATATTTTTACTATTTGTTATGGGTAATAATGAGTCGAAGTTGGATTACGGCACATCGAATGGGCAATGAATATGAGGAAGGTGTTGATGCCTTTTTGGAATTTGCTAAACGAAATGTTCCAAGTAGTGACATTTTTTTCTGTCCATGCCTGAAATGTCTGAATATGAAGAAGTTGAAAAGTAGAGAGATAAAAGATCATCTGATTTGTCATGGTTTCAATCTGAGTTACAACCCTTGGATTTGGCATGGCGAAACTGGACAGAATGTCACTGATGATAATGAATCGCAAGATGGTAACTCCGATGGAATTGAAGAAATGATTCGCGATATTGTAGTAGAACAAATTGAGATAGAACCAACAGTTGCACGTCTATATGGTGATGCCGAAAAACCATTATATCCTGGTTGTACAGATTTTACGGTTTTGTCGGCGGTGTTAATATTGATTAACCTGAAGGCGAAACATGGATGGAGTGACAGAAGTTTTACAGAGCTGCTACAATTGATGAAAGACATTCTTCCAAAAGATAACGATCTTCCAGATTCACATTATAAGGCCAAAAAAATATTATGCCCGATGGGATTGGGATACAGGAAAATACATGCCTGTCCGAATGACTGCATTATATATAGGAAGGAATATGAATTTCTGAAAGAGTGTCCTAAATGTGGGACATCACGGTATAAGGTGACAGAAAAATCACAAGCTGATGTAGAGATTACAAAGCTCCCTTCAAAGGTATTTTGGTATCTTTCTATAATTCCTCGTTTCAAACGTTTATTTTCTAATTCACATGATGCAAAAAGGTTAAGATGGCATGCTGATGAGCGGGTATGTGATGGAAAAATACGTCATCCAGCTGATTGTCCACAATGGAAGAAAATTGATGCCCAATACCCTACATTTGGAAATGAAATTAGAAATCTGAGACTAGGCTTGTGCACAGATGGAATGAATCCATACCGAACCCTCAGTAGCACACATAGTTCATGGCCTGTTTTATTGGTAATTTACAACCTCTCTCCTGAAGTTTGTATGAAGCGCAAATATGTCATGTTGAGTATCATGATCTCTAGTCCAAAGAAACCCGACAATGATATTGATGTATACTTGTCACCGCTGATTGATGATTTGAAACTGTTATGGGCTGATGGTATTAGGGTGTATGATTCTTATAAAATGGAATATTTTCAACTGCATGCAGTGCTTCTATTCACTATAAATGACTTCCCAGCATATGGAAATTTGTCTGGATACAGTGTTAAAGGGCATAAAGCATGTCCAATTTGCGAACAACAGACGTCATATTGTCAATTGCATCATGGGAGGAAAACAGTGTACATGGGTCATCGAAAGTTTTTGCCTATGGATCACCCTTATAGAAGACTAAAAAAGGCATTCAATGGCTCACAAGAATTTGATACTGCTCCAAAACCTTTATCCCCAGATTTGTATTTTGAGAGGGTGAAAAACCTTGATGTGACATTGGGAAAGACACAGAAATCTGGTAATGATAGACATATTTGGAAGAAAAGGTCAATATTTTTTGAGCTACCATATTGGAGGTATCATGAAGTCAAACATAATATTGATGTCATGCACGTGGAGAAGAATATCTGTGATTCTTTGATCGGAACATTGCTAGATATTAAAGGAAAGACAAAAGATGGGTTGAATGCAAGGTTAGACCTACTATCAATGGGAATACGTTTGGAGTTAGCTCCCACTCTAAAGGAAGACGAACATTTCTTCCCCCGGCTTGTCATACATTATCGAAGAGGGAGAAAAGTAGCTTCTGTCAGTGTCTTCATGATATCAAAGTGCCTCAAGGTTATTCTTCAAATGTAAAAAATTTTGTCTCATTGAAAGACTTGAAGTTGATAGGTATGAAATCACATGATTGTCACGTCATGATGCAACAAATTCTACCAGTTGCACTGCGTGGAATATTGCACATCCGTGTCAGAAAGACTATAATGAGGTTGTGTTATTTTTTCAATTCAATTTGTAACAAGGCGATTGATGTGAATGCTTTGAACCTTTTGGAAAAGGATGCAATTTTTATACTTTGTCATTTGGAAATGTATTTTCCTCCAACTTTTTTTGATATGATGGTGCATTTAATGATTCATCTGGTTCGAGAAATAAAGCTTTGTGGACCTGTATATCTTCATTGGATGTATCCTTTTGAAAGGTATATGAAAATATTAAAGGGATATGTTAAAAATCCATATCGACCTGAAGCCTCCATTATTGAAAAGTATATTTCTGAGGAGGTAGCAGAGTTTTGTACGAGCTACTTGGCTACAGCGCAACACATAGGTTTGCCTCCATCTCGCCATGAACGGGTTAATAATGAGGGAAAGAGGATTCGTGGCTTGAAAGTCAAATCACTGTCAGCTGAACAGATGAAGAAGTTAGAATCATACATCTTGAATAACATAGCTGATGTTCAACCGTATATCACATTGCATATTAATGAGTTGAAACAATGTCATCCAAAGAAGAAAGAAATGTGGATTTTGAATGAGCACAACAAAACTTTTTTGCCATGGTTTAAAAAGACCTTGCTTGGTAGATCAGATGTATCAGAGACATTAAAATGGATAGTGGGTGGTCCATCTTTAAATGTGATAACATGGTCCGCTTATGACATTAATGGCTATACATTTCATACGAAAGCTCAGGACAACAGAAGTGCAGTTCAGAATAGTGGTGTATTGGTGTTTGCAGAAGCAATGCATTTTTCGAGTGCTAAGGACAGAAACCCAATTTCGGCATCAAGTGCATATTATGGAGTGATTGAAGACATATGGGAGACTAATTACTTTAAAATTAAAGTTCCTGTTTTTAACTGTAAATGGTTTATCGGTAACAACAGTGTCAGACACGATGAATTTGGAATGACACTTGTTAATCTGAATAGATTGGAAGACACATCTGATTCTTTTATAATGGCAACACATGTCAAACAAATTTTCTATGTAGTAGATCAATCAGATATGCAGTGGGCTGTTGTTTTACAAGGGAAAAAACAATATGTTGGTGAGGATGAATTTGATGAAGATGCTGATTTATGTGAGATCCCTACTTCCATGGAAAGATTAACAGAACATAATGATGAGTATGTTGAAGACATGGTTTGTGCCATAAGGAACGATCACGACGAATGAATTTGGGAAAACAATCCAACTGTACATTCCTAAAATTATAGGTAACACATGTTTATTTCTTGTTTACATTTAGTTTTTTCATATAATGTTAAATATTGTAAATTTTTTACTTATTAAAACATGTATCAAACCAAAATGATAAAACAATAAAAACCGTAAAGAGGAGAAGTCATGGGCGCACCGGCGGGCCGGTGGTGGATCACCGGGTGGCCGGTGGTCCAGACAGCAAAGCTCTGTCTGGTCCACCGGCCGGCCGGTGATGAGCCAGCGGCCGGCCGGTGGTCCAGACAGAGCAAGGCTCTCTGGTCCACCGGCCGGCCGGTGGTGATCCAGCGGCCGGCCGGTGGTGAGCCACCGGCCGGCCGGTGACACCAGGCAGTGGGCAAGTCTACTGCCTGGGTCCTCCGGCTGGCCGGTGAGCTCACACCGGCTGACCGGTGGACTCAGTGAGTCCACTTTTCAGCTTTCTTGGGCCAACTCCTTGGCAACCTTTTGTCTATCAACAAAAACACTTGAAAACAAGTTAGAACATAATAAGAGTGATTGTGATCATTAAAATCCAAGAGAGAGGGGTACAACAGACTGTGTTTACCATGTTTATCATTGTTTAACATGCTTACCATATTACCAATGTTTACTATTATGTAATTTAGTACACTTTTCTATTTTCTGATTAAGTAGTATTACAATATTTGAATTTGTATATTTGTGAACTAATGTTTGTTTTTTTGATTTGAAGGAAAATGACAGATCAATCAGTTGATCAGCCACATGATTCTGGAGATGAGCATATTGGTCATACATCTGGGGAGGAACATTCACATGCTCCTATTACGAAAAAGAGTTCAAAGGTTGGTAAGCGTGGGTGCACACGTTTACCAAAATTATCACTTGCCCGTACGAAGGAGGAGAGGATAGTCGTGGAGTTTGATGATGATGATCTTCCTAGAGGTCCAAATGCTAAAGATTTTAAGGGTTTTGTAGCAACTCAGGCTAAGAGAAAAGTAAGCATTCTCTATGATGATTGGAGAAGTGTGGATAAGGAAATAATTTCTCAGCTGTGGGAGACCATTTTGGTAAGATCTTTTTCTATTGTTTGACTGTTCTTTAAATGTTTCTAGTATATATAATATTTTTAACCTCTTTTTTATCAGATGACATTTGATATTCCTGACACTGGAGGAGTCAGGAAGAAATGCTTATCGTTGGCTGCTAGGAGATGGAGGGATTTCAAATCAACCCTCTCATCTGATTTCATTTATGGTCATAGGAGTCGTGAGAATCCATGTCGTATATATCCTTTTATAGATGAAGACACATGGAGATAATTTTTTGAAAGTAGAAGAAAAGAATCATTTTTGGTAAGGGCAATGTAAACTTTTATAAGCTTTCTTATATAAATGATCTTATTATTGTTTTGTTAATGATTACTTATTCTTAATTTACAGCAAACAAGGAAAGCTCATCAAGAGATCCAATCTAAAAATGTATACCCTCACAGTTTATCTCGGGGAGGGTATGCATTATTGGAAGAACAAATGATGGCAGAAAAATTTCAACAACTAAGAGCTGAGTCTTCAAGCTCAGGAGAGGTGGCCCCTCCATCCCCTCCATCTAGACATGAGAAATGGAAAAGAGCTCGGAAGGGCAAAAAAGGACAATATCTTTCGGAAGAATCGAGACTCGTAGTTGAGAGGATTGTAAGATATCTATTTTATTTATTTAAGTTTACTATTTTCGTCATATATTTCCAATCATTATAGAAATGTTCAATTAATTATTACAGGACTCTCTTGAGGAGCAGAGTTCACAGGGGACATTTACACCATCTGGGAGGGAAGATATTTTATCTGTGGCATTGGGAAAGCCCGAACATCCTAGCCGTGTAAGAGGATATCCGGCAGGTGTATCGGTAAGAAAAGTGTTGCCACGTTCCTCAACTTCTAACATTGAGGGAGTTTATAAAAAAAATAGAATCCTTGGAGGCTGAAGTCCATAATATTAATGCGACAATGGAGGACAAGATTAGAGCATCGGTGCAGGTTATGTTTGCAGACTTGCAAAGACAATTTCAGGGTGCAGCTCCCACTCCCCCACCTCAGCCTGCAGACCCCATTTTTGATCCTCCTCCTCCGCCGCAGCTACCTACTTATTGTGAGTTGTATGTTGATGATCCTCAACATCATATAGTTTCATATGGGATGGTATATTGTATAGGAGATACAGTTCATCATCAACAGTTAGAGGTAGAGAATCAGAGGGTCACTGTACAGGATATTATAGATAGATCAGCTCGGATACCATTACCTACAGATGAGGTGACGACAGTTGGACATAGTATCGGCCATTTTTTACTTTGGCCATCCAGACTTCTTCGACTCATTACCATAGAGGTATGGATGTTATATCTTTTATTTTATATTTTTATTAATGTTTTATCATTTGAAAACTAATATATTTTTCAATTTATTTTTACAGGAATACTTCAAAGGTAAAGAAATACTGTATAGACAACAACAAAGACAGATAGCTATGACATCAGATGCAGATACTAGCAGTCTTGACAAATTGTCAAGATATTCAAATTTGTTGGCGGATCATTATGACTTTACAATGGAAGCTCATGTCTGTGGACGTGAACTATGTGTGGGGATTATGAAAACTGATATCATGGAGTTTGTCACTGGAGATAAGTTGGGCATCAACGTGGTGCAAAATTTTATCATGTAAGTCTTAACACCTTTTCCTTGCGTTATATTTATTAAAAATGTATACTTATGTCTGCTTTGTATTAGGTATCTGTATAAAATTTGTGAGAGGAATGAGCTGACAGATGTATATGGATTCGTGGACCCACAATTGATTTCCCCTGAAGCATGTGCATTGGATGAGGAACAAAGAATGATTTTTATTGCTGATAGATTTGAAAAGAATGTAATCACACAGTGTTGGATGATGCCTTTTTGTGAGAGGTATGAAACACATCCCTCTCAAAGAGTTAATTATCTTTTAACATAAAAAACCACTAACGTTAAATTTCCTTTTATCAAGGATCATTGGATGTTAGGGGTTTTTTGCCCTAGGGAGAAAGCACTTTATTGGATATGCTCTCTCCATGATGATGTGCGAGAAAGTTTTAAGAATATATTGGAAACGTAAGTTTCAATTTCACAATAGTTTTATATATTATAATGAATTTTAAATTTACCCCATTCGTATTATTTTCTAACAGGGCATGGGTCCACTTTCGAAAAAGCGCAAAGAAAAGGAATTTCAAGATCAAATATGTACATGCGAAGGTAAATATCCATTTATAATTTGTACATTTTGATTTATTACATAAAAATAATATATTGAATTTACACTCATTCAAACAGAAATGTCATGAGCAACAAGGCATCATCGAATGCGGATATTACATGTTAAGATTTATGTATGAAATAATAACAACTGGGACAGTTCTGAGTTTTGACCTGGTAAGATTTCCTCTTTCTCATAATATTTCAATTTGATTTATTCATTATACACGTTGAATACTATCCTTTTCCTTTGTAGCTTTTTGATGACCCTCAACCCTTTACTGCTGAAGATATCAAACACTTACAAGTGGAGTGGTCAAATTATTTTACAGGTTTGATTGACTTTTAGTTGTTTGTAATGTAAAATGTAATTTTGAATATTGTCAATGTAATTGTGTATTTCGTAGTCGTTTAGGTTGGATTTAGTTTTTTTTGAAGTTGACAGTGTAAGTTTTGAATGTTATATAAGTGAATGTTTAATTTTTCTCTACTTCTTGTTTTGGTCTACTGTTGATGGTTTTTCTGGTCTGGATTTTGGTATGGGGGGAGAGGTTCCAAGGGGGTGGGTGGGTGTTTGGGGGGTGTCCAAGGGATATGGGAGGGGTGTCCAAGGTGTGTTTGGGGCTGTCCTAGGGGTCGGGGGGGTGTAAATGAGGGTGGGGGGTGTCCAAGGGGTGGGGGTGTCCAAGGGATATGGGAGGGGTGTCCAAGGTGTGTTTGGGGCTGTCCAAGGGGTCGGTTGGGTGTAAATGAGGGTGGGGGGGGGGGGCTGTCCAAGGGCTGGGGGGGTGTCCAAGTGGTGGGGGGTGTCCGAGGGATATAGGAGGGGTGTCCAAGGGGTGTTTGGGGCTGTCCAAGGGGATGGGGGGGTTTCCAAGGGGTCGGGGGGGGGGGGGGGTTCCAAGGGGTCAGGGGGTGTCCAGGGGGTGGGGGGGCTATCCAAGGGGTGGGGGGGGGTGTCCAAGGGGTGGGGGGTGTCCAAGGGATATGGGAGGGGTGTCCAAGGGGTGTTTGGCGCTGTCCTAGTGTTCGGGGGGTGTAAATGAGGGTGGGGGGGGCTGTCGAAGGGGTGGGGGGGTGTCCAAGGGGTGGGGGGGGGGTCCAAGGGATATGGGAGTGGTGTCCAAGGTGTCTGGGAGTTCTGTCCAAGGGGCCGGTTGGGTGTAAATGAGGGTGGGGGGCTGTCCAAGGGGTGGGGGGTGTCCAAGGGGTGGGGGGTGTCCAAGGGATATGGGAGGGGTGTCCAAGGGGTGTTTGGGGCTGTCCAAGGGCTCGGGGGGGGGGGGGGGGTGTCCAGGGGTCGGGGGGGTGTCCAAGGGGTCTGGGAGGGCTGTCAAGGTGTGGGGGGTGTCCAATGGGTGTTTGAGGCTGTACTAGGGGTCTTGGGGGTGTAAATGAGTGTGGGGGGGCTGTCCAAGGGGTGGGGGGGTGTCCATGGGGTGGGGGGTGTCCAAGGGATATGGGAGGGGTGTCCAATGGGTGTTTGAGGCTGTACTAGGGGTCGTGGGGGTGTAAATGAGGGTGGGGGGCTGTCCAAGGGGTGGGGGGTGTCCAAGGGTTGTGGTGGGGCTCCAATGTGGTGGGGGAGGGCTGGCCAGGCTGTTAGGTGGGTATAGATGAGGGTGGGGTTCAGTTGGGGCTTGGGGGAGGGCTGGCATGGTTATTTTTGTTGTTTGGTTTCTCGTTGCTTTTTGGTGAGAGCAGTGCAATTATTTAAAAAAAAAATATTGCTTTCACGTCGGTTATTTTATAACCGACGTGGTAAATAAATCGGTAGGGGTTTATCACGTCGTTTTTTTCGAGAACCGACGTGATAAACCGTTCCCGGGCCTTTTATCACGTCGGTTCTTAATATAACCGACGTGCTTAAAGGCCTGGGAATCGATTTACCACGTCGGTTATTGGATAACCGACGTGCTAAAACGTTTCCCAGGCCTTTTTATCACGTCGGTTATTTAAGAAACCGACGTGATAATAGGCCTGGGGAAGGGTTAATCACGTCGGTTATGTCATAACCGACGTGATAAACGATATCCCAGGCGTTTTATCACGTCGGTTTAGAAAATAACCGACGTGATAAACCCCCCCCCCCCCGCGCATATTTATCACGTCGGTTATTATATGAACCGACGTGATAAACACCGTGATGTTAGGGATGTTACGTCGGGTTTTAAATAACCGACGTAAAAAACGTTATTTATAACGTCGTCCGTATTAACGTCGCCTAAAAACCGACGTAAATAATGAAAAATAACCGACGTAAAAAATGTTTTCTGCACTAGTGCTAGTTTTATAATGCTGACTTATCTTTAATAATTCTACAGGAATAAACCGAGCATGTTGATTGTTGGGTTCATCTCTAGAAGCTTTTTGCCACCAAACAAAAACTTTATTCGGCACCACTAGTTCCAACATCACTAACTTAGAAACGGTCGCCTCCCACATGGCAGTTCGGCCATCCTCATTCATCAAATCCATGCATGAATCCACTTCCTCCGGTTGCCACTTAAACAGCGCAAGCATTAACACTGTTTTTTCCTTGCTTTCAGACTTCACCGGATCTCGACAATCACTGTGAATCTTATGTATGTTATAACACTTCTTATGTCTCAGACTAGTAATTTTCTTTTTAGAAATTTCCCCAGGTTTCATGCCCATAGCAACATGTTCTAGAGCTCCAACACCCCCTTTATCCAGAGTATCCATAATGTGTGGTTCCGAAACACCAGTTGTGCATCAAATAAAACGAGCAGCAGGTAGACGAATCTGTAATTCTAAAACTACTTTGCCAATACTTGTTAATTGTCCACCAGCCCCATCATACTGCACTACAGTCAGAGAAGATAACTCTATAATGTGTTTGGGATACAAAGGATCAATAAGAAGCCTACCACCAACATCTTCTTCCCATCCCCACACCATTTCAACAGCCGCCTTATCACAAAGAAAACCATCAAATCTTTCTTGATTGGTGCCTTGCAGAACGCCATCCCCTGCTTCTGATTTTCCTCGCGTCGTTAGAGCTAGCTGTTGTTGCACTGCCTCCTCGACTGGCTCCAATGCGCACGAAGCAGCGCAGCAGGATCGGCCCACCGTACATGCCTCACTACGTTCACCCAGAAGTTGAGGTTGCTGAGGCTGCAAATGCGGACAAAGAACAAGTTGTTCTGCACTCGCCATATCGAAATCTGCCAGGAATGTATCAGATGGTTGTTCACTCAGCCTCCAATCTTTCGTAGCAAGGTACTTCGATCGCAAATCAGTCTGTTGCTCCACAACTCCATGTTGCTGAAGTGCCCCCAAACGCCACAGTGGATCCTTCTTTGTCGACTGCCCATATTTTTCCAAGAGTGCTGGTTTCAGCTTCTCCCATGTCGAATCTGGTTTTTTGCTCAGCCAAGAAAGGAACCATAACAAAACTGTGTACTCCAAACTTAACTGCGCATAGTGAAGGTTCATGTTCTCTGCTGTATGATTTTCCAGGAAATAAGGCTCTGCTTTTGTGATCCAACCAAGTGGGACCTCACCTGAAAAATAAGGCAACTCAGCTCTTCTCGTCACGCTTCTCAGTCCTCCGGCTAGAGCAGCATCTTTCAGAATAATGTTTCCATCTCATCTGCTGCCATCCTCCTCATACCCACCGCCACTTCCGCTCAGTAACGCAGGTTCTGTGTTGCTCTGTTTTCCAGTATCAGAACCGCATTCCTTATGCAGCTTGTACCCCTGGTTCATCTCTGTTGTCTGATCCCTCAAATCATGAATCTTGAGTAACGTTTTTCCTCCAGCTTGCCGCGGCAGTGCATCCGTTGAGCACCAGTACTCAAACTGTTAATGTTCAATCTTATCCAAACTGTCCTGCATAGTCATCAATGCCCACTGTATCTTTTCCACGGTTGATTCAGCTTTAACAACTATGTTCTCCATCCTTGAACTCAACGAGCGAGCAGCAGACTCCGATCGTCCACTCAACGATCGTAACACTCTCCACAGTGTTGGCACAGTAAAAATCAGGTAGAGGAGAGAGGAACAAAATACAGAGCAGTACTCGTTTTTTCCCCCTCTTTCCTGCTGCGTCCGTAACTCTCTAGCCACAATCGGTTTGCTTTCCCAACGATTGCATCCCCAGCAACGATCTCTCTCTCACGTGATTTCCCCAGCGGAGTCACCAAAATTGTTAGTATTGTGAGTGCGCAAGAGAGAGAAGGCACTAAATGTAGAAGGAACAATCCGTTATCCTATATTTGTTGTATGCTGTACAGTTTTTCCTATGTAAGGAATTACAGTAGGTAGAAGAAGAAGTGGAAGGAGATGTAAGAGGAGACGAGGTAGAAGAGAACTCCGCTGGAAGACCACTTCCGGTGGAGCCAAGTCGAACCTTCCAAGGTCGACTCCCTTGCTGCTGCCAAGCAGAATCCTCCCAAGTCAATCGTGTCCCTCCCCCTCACCCTGTTTCCCTATTTATTACTCAATCAAACAACCCCCGCCTGCCTCTACCTGCCCTAACAACTAATTAAGAGCAAAATACAAAACTACCCCCATCATACAGCTGGCCAAAACTATCTAAACCAAAATACAAATCTGCCCTGGCAGGACAGCCCCAGCCAGCCCCAGCCTGCACACACGATCAACAACCACAGCCAGCCCACATTCCTAACAATATCTTTACCCTTTTGTTTAGTTATTACAGCCACCAGCTATTACATAATGTTAAGTAATATTTTCAGACTTATAATCTGTTCACTTGGCTTGCCTGTTTTTTTTTATCACTTATTTGTTTGATTCAGTTGGCGTTTTTATAGTTGCAAGGTTCTCATTTGAGGCTAGAAGTAAAATTGATCAAGCTATTGTTTTTCCACTTCTATTTTATTCAAGTTGCCCTATGCTCTGTGGACTTTAAGTTGTTACATGCGCATTCTTGTATTTTAATTAAAAAACGAGTACCCAAACATTTTGGATGGACAATGCAGGATGCAATTTTTGGTGGTCTCTAGATTATAATAGCTTGTTATAGACACACACACACCGGGTGAATGAGCTTCATGTGGCCTTCTCTCTTTTAAATTAAAATTCATTGGCACTATGTTCAACATCTGTCCTGAATATGCTTGTGAACTATCATAAATCCGTTGTCATATATTGTTCGAGAGGTTGTTCAGTTTTCCTTTTGTTGACAATCTTACAGTGATTGATATAGAACATTTTCTGGACCTCAGATGATAGTGGAACGGAAATTTCAACCAGTCATCATTCTCAGCTTCAGCAGAAGAGAATGTGAGCAACATGCGATGTCCATGTCGAAGCTTGATTTCAATACCAAAGAAGAGAAGGATGATGTTGAGCAGGTTTTTCAAAATGCTGTGCTCTGCTTGAGTGAGGAGGATAGAAATTTACCTGCCATTGAGTTGATGTTGCCGCTGCTACGGAGAGGAATTGCTGTTCATCATTCCGGTCTTCTGCCAATTATCAAAGAATTGGTAGAGCTTCTATTCCAAGAAGGCCTTGTGAAAGCTCTTTTTGCTACTGAAACAGTATGATTTTTTTTCTGAATTTAATTGCGTTTCATGCATTCTTGACCTAAACAGCTGATATCAAACTGAAAAGTTGACACAGCTACTTCATTTTGAATTTGACAGTTTGCAATGGGGCTAAACATGCCAGCAAAAACTGTCGTTTTTACATCTGTCAAGAAGTGGGATGGTGACAGTCACCGGTTCATTGGGTCTGGCGAGTATATCCAGGTGTGAGAAGATTTAGCGTGTTTTTTTTTTTTTTGTTTCTTTTTCTTTTTTAGTTTTTGTTTCGGTAAAACCCAAAAAAAATTGCATGGTTTCCCAGCGAACCTTTTTTCAGGGGTCATTTTTCTACTTGTTGTCATCTGTAATTATTTTTTGAAGCATTTTAGATGAGTGGAAGAGCTGGGCGTCGTGGGAAAGATGAACGTGGCATTTGTATCATAATGATTGATGAACAGGTAATTCCCTTCCCAGTTTTATGAATTCCATATGATATAAGCAGTGACATTTAGCCATGGTCTAAATAATCATGAGAATATACGTCCATGCGCCTTTGTATGTCGGGTCTGAGCACGGGAGCTTGTTGATTTTAAATCCGTTTTATACTACTTGTTTGGTTAACAGTATTTTCTGAAAAGAAGTCTTTGATACGTTGCTTCCTGATATTCCTGCACTCTTAACTTTTTGTAGCTGGTACCTGTATAATAGCCTTGCCAATTTATGCCTTCTAACCTTTCTAGATGGAGATAAATACGATGAAAGAAATGGTTCTGGGTAAACCTGCCCCCTTGGTCAGTACTTTCAGGCTAAGCTACTACTCTATTTTGAACTTAATGGCCCGTGCTGAAGGCCAATTTACTGCTGAGCATGTCATAAGGAGTTCATTTCACGAGTTTCGGCATGAAAAGGTTTCTTCTGAGCTCCATCCTTGAAGGTTGTATCAGCAATTAGATTCTAATAATCCATTCCCTCACCAATGAATTTCTTCTGTCCAGGCATTACCAGTTATGGGAAAAAAGGTCTCAGAGTTGGAACAGGAAGCTGCCAAGCTTTATGCTTCTGGAGAGGTTGCCCTTACCTGCTGTAGTAATCCAAAATTCTTGTCATTTCATTGTTTTATTTACTCATCATATAGTCTTTTGGGTTTCATATCTGTAGGCTGAAGTAGCTAAGTGTGATAAGCTTCGTCTTGAAATAGCTCAACTCGAGAAAAAATTGATGTCAGAAATAACAAGGCCCGAAAGAGTTCTTTATTTTCTTCTTCCAGGCAGATTGGTATGCCCTGTTCTGTTCAAGTTGGATGCCAATCTCAATTACAAAAATCAATCTTATAAATTACCCATGTTTCCTAAAATTATTGTAATTTAGCATGCAATTTCTTTTTCGGGTATCTTCAGTTTCTTTAAAGATTTTGTCATCGAAGGTTAAGTTGTTCTGTGATTGTAATTTTCTGTTATTTCTTCACTTTTCCTTTCTTTTTTGTTAATTATTTAATTATCATTTTTAAATTTTGATTTTCTCTAGCTGTTAAATATCATTAAGTGTGAGGCTAGTGTCACGTGTTTCTTGAGTATAAACAGAAATTCTAACTTAGTTTTTTATATTACAATTTATAACAAAATGACTCAATGTTCAAGATTTGATGAGTTCTTTACGAATCAAAAATGTATGTTGAAATCGGCTAAGAAACAGAAGGAAGCTGAGCACAACAGGTTTACATGGTTCAGCTCGAGTTGGACGTACTTCACTGGAGAAGAAAAATGAATATACAGAAAAGGATTCACTCATAAGTGGACAGACACTCACTGAAATGCAAACATGGATTAAAACAGAAAAGGATCAACAACATCAACAAGTGATCTTAAAACCCGAGATCAAGAAATTGACAAAAATCGCACAGATCCACAACTAAAGACTGAAGTCGAGATCTCTTCTTCCAGTTGAGGCCCTCTCCTCCTCGCGATCTGCAAACCAGAAGCTTGAAACCCCTCAACATGGAATTACCAGAATGCAGCTCATGAGAATCAAGCTCAAAAGAGAAAATCCTGGGGGTGAAAACTGATGCAAGACTTGAATGTGTGAGGGAAAATTCCTTGGGTGAGGATAAGTGTGCGGTACAGATCTCAAGACCAGATCAACGATTGACAACAATTGGAGGCTTCGGGAGGCACATGTGGCAGTCACTGATAAGCCATGCAAGTAAAATGCGGATTGTGGCCACATAAGGCATGGAGGAAACACAGATCCGCGGAGAAAGCACAAACCCAGATCGGATGGCTCCAAAGGTGCTAGAGAAAAAGCAGAGCAACAACCAGGATTTCCCTCGAGGCCCAGTAATGTGCCGCGTGGTAGAAAGGCAATACAGACAGGCAAACGGGCCCTGGCAAGTGGTGGTCCATGCAACATGCCAAAACTGAAGTAACAAAACGCTGCTCAGGCAGGTGTAAGAGGCCACTACCATGTAACGGAAATACCAAGCCAATAATCAAATTTAAATAATTTAGATGGCAAATGCATGCATGCAAAATTCACGGTAGTTCTTAATTTGTGCAATGTTTTTACAGTCATATAAAGGCTATATTTCCCTGTCTTAAGGATGGTTCCATTTTGTTTTTATGTTTTTTTGGTAAAATTTGGAATATTATGTTTATGACATTGCTTGAAGTTGATCACCTGTTTGTTGCATCTTTCTCACCATTTCTTTGTAGTGCAGGTTAAGGTAAGGGAAGGCGGAACAGATTGGGGCTGGGGAGTAGTTGTAAATGTTATGAAAAAGACTACAACAGTGTTAAGTACTCTCCCTTTACGTGGTGGCGGCTATATAGTGGATACACTACTTCATTGTTCTTCTGGTTTGAATGAGAAAGGTTCATGACCAAAACCTTGTCCACCTCGTCCCGGTGAAATGGGTGAAATGCATGTGGTGAGCTGGCACTGATGCGGCGCTCGATTTTTTTTTCCTATGGGCATTCTGGCCAACTGCTTGCTAATTTATGCTTATCTGTGTCTGCTTTAGGTTCCTGTTCAGTTGTCACTGATTTCTGCTCTTAGCACTCTAAGAATATCTGTTCCTCCTGACCTTCGGCCCCTGGAAGCAAGGAAAAATATCTTGCTTGCCGTCCAGGAGTTGGGGAATCATTTTCCTCAAGGGCTTCCAAAGCTTAATCCTGTAAAGGTATGTTTTGCATAATTAGTGAAGCTGGCAGTTTAAGATGTTAAGGTGATGCCTTTGATAAAGCCATGGCCATTGCTTTCCTCCATAGTTTCCTGTTTGTTTCACTTACGTGGTGGGTGATGTTAGGGTCTGTTTGAGAACTCTTGTTGAAAATAACTTGTATGTTAGGAGTGTGTTGGGGCGTGGGGCTGTCTGTACAACCGCCAAGGAGCAGTGATGTCTTTTCTATGTTTTAGTGGCTGTTAGCATAGTAGTTAATCTCGGATCGGTGTGACGTGGTGGGGTCCTATAGTGGGATAGCGGCGACGGGGATCGCGTCGCGGCCGTTTTTTATCCAAACGCGGTCCAATTAATATAATTTAAATTATATAATTCTGAACATATATATATGCTGAAAAATTAAAATATGATAAATAAAATATAAAACAGAATAAAAAAATACATATATAATAACAAAAGAAATAATAACTAAAAAAAGGGCTGCAAATGGAAAATTTTAAACAACACATAAAATAAAAAAACAAAAAACAAAATAAAAAAAATGGATTGGTAGTGGCACACCAAACCAGGGGTGCAACAGATAAAATAGAAAAAAATAAGGATGGATGGACCAAACAGGAAAAAATAAATAAATAAAGGATGCGGGGTCAGAGGGAAGGTCCGGCCGGGGTGGGGATCATCGTCGCGGCTGTGGCGGCGCAGACGAGCAAACAGGATGTGGGGGGGGGGGGGGGGTTGTCGTTGGCGTCAAGGGGTCACGGCGGCACTGGCGCATGCAAGCAAACAGGATGCGGGGGGTCATTGTCGGTGTTGAGGTGGCAACGGCGCATGCGCACAAACAGGATGCAAGAACCGGGGGTGAGGGGGGTTGGATGAGTTACAGGGCAAAAAAAAAAGACTTCTTTTGGCACCAAAACGAGGTGCGGCCGCTCCCGGCGGGATCACGGCGGATCCGCGACATCCGTGATCGCGGAAGAGGTAGCGCGATCACGTTCCGCGTGCGATCCAACCAACAAACGCGGTGGGTCACCGCCCTGCACTGCGCAGGCGCGATCACGGCCGCTACCCCGCTATTTGACAACTATGGTTGTTAGTTGTTAGAGGGGGTTGTTAGTTGTTAGAGGGGGTTGTCAGCAGGCTGGGCAGCTGGGTTATTAATAGGTGTGGATGGCTATATGTGGGGGTGAGGGGGGTTGGATGAGTTACAGGGCAAAAAAAAAAGACTTCTTTTGGCACCAAAACGAGGCGCGGCCGCTCCCGGCGGGATCACGGCGGATCCGCGACATCCGTGATCGCGGAAGAGGTAGCGCGATCACGTTCCACGTGCGATCCAACCAACAAACGCGGTGGGTCACCGCCCTGCACTGCGCAGGCGCGATCACGGCCGCTACCCCGCTATTTGACAACTATGGTTGTTAGTTGTTAGAGGGGGTTGTTAGTTGTTAGAGAGTTGTTAGCAGGCTGGGCAGCTGGGTTATTAATAGGTGTGGATGGCTATATGTGGAGGGGTACGATTCATTCTTGGTTTCCAATTGGATGTTGTGAAAAGGAGTTGATCTTGGGAGGACAACTTACTGCTACGGGGAGTGGTCTTCTTCGAACTGTGAATTTGCTGGTTTCTTATACAGTATTTTGGTTCATTTTTCTTGTTTTCCCGCTGTGCAAACCATTGATAAGCAAGATACCTAACAATTTGGTGCTTTCATTGAGAGGTCCGATCAAGAGTCAAACTCAAGGTGAAGGCTCAACTACAACTGAGATACCGTTTAATGCTGGCGGCTCGCACACAGAGGAAAAGAATTCTTGCTGGATGAACTAGTGGAGAACCGCGTTTGCTGCTGGAGCAGACAGGGGTCGCTGTTGAAAAACCAAAAAAAAAAAAGACTTAGCTGTGTGTTCTGGTGCGTGACGCGATCACAGAAGTGGGACGATCACTATTGGACATCAAACTTGCAAGAATTTCTCTCCTCTACTTAACATCTTCTGTGCTGGCGGAACGTTGGAAAGAAGTCGTGACACCAAAACGTCTGGTGTGAGGTGTAGCTTGAGTGCTGAACATTGAGTGGAAGTTGCGATAACATGGCGGTTGGTGTGCTGCACAGCAAGAGGCAGAGGTGCCGATACGTTCGCTGTAGAACTGTTTGCAAATTTTTCTTTGTTGCAGTGTAACAGTTCGAGACAATCGCTTCTGATTTTCGCTGTAGTGTGCTTACTAGAATGGTTACCGGAGTTGCTGCAGAAGAGTCAGAGTTGGAGCGGTTGTTCCGTGCACTGGCAGTCGAGATGCAAGAATTACTAATGTCCGTTAAGCCCTTGCTAGGGTGCATGCGGAGTACCGTGAGCAGCAACAAACCTTGCGGGAACAGGTATGAGAACTTGCTGAGTTATCTGGTCAATGTCGAACTAAGGAGGATTATTTCCCATGTGTTGCTCAAGTTGCGGAAGAACAGACTGCATGTAAGATCCCGGACTCCGTGGAGGTATGTCCCTGTTTAAATTTTGGTTTCAATCTCCCGTTTTTGGTTAATGAAATGGTTCTGGGGAGTATATGGGGTCTTGGGGGTGCTCCAAGGTTTTGGGACGCGAGAAAGGGAAAACCGGGCCAATCTGTGCAAGGTGCACGGTTGGCGCATGACTAGGGAAGATCGTGCGGAATTCCCATGTAACCGTGCAGCCTTGGAAACGCACAGTCGACGCACGGTCTGTCAAACCATGCGACCTGTCCTGGTAACCGCGTCATCCAGTTTTCCTTGGACAATGGCTTGAGCATGATTTGCGCGCGATTTGCCAAACCGTGCGGATAAACCGTGCGCCCCTGTAAAGTTTGGAAAAATTACAAAAAAGCCATTACGGGATTTTAAACCCTCACCTGATTTTCACCCCTCATTTCCTCCTTTGATTCCTAGTGACGAACAAGAGCTCCCAAGAGCTTCCAAGGGTGATTCTCCTTCATCTTTAGGTCGAAGCTCCGGGTAAGTCTAATCCCTCTTTTGCTTCTCTTTTTGGTTTAGGGTTTGCATCTTCTCTTATCTCCATCCGAATCTTTAAAACCCCTCTTTTCTGGTGAGATCTAGGTTAAGGCTTCAAAGGGTGGTTGAATCGGGATCTAAGACTTCGATTAGGAGTGCGTTCGTCAACAGATTTGAGGTAGGTGATCTACAAGTTTTACCCCATGGTTTTTACATAGATTTGTGCATGTGGGGTTATGTTCTTGTTCTCTCCTTATGTGCTCTTGGTTTCGTTTGCAAGATTTGATATAATGGGTGTCTAAATAACCAATTGAACCTCTCATGATCCCTGTGGGATGCATGGAGGGTGACTTGACCAATTTAGGGCCACCACGGGGTGCGCCGACATTCCCGAACATGGTTAGCAAGAACCTTAGGTGTGAAATGGACTTGTATATGAGTAGAGCCCATGTTGGGCATGAGAGTTGGTTAAGGTGATGATTAAAGAAAGGGAAATGGATAATCATGTCTAGTTGTGGATAATGGTCAAGGGATTGTTTGGCTTGGCATGTATGAGGGTTGAATGGGATTAATGGGAATATGTCAATGAATCATGTTTTGTACTTGAAATGCATAAGTGGACTAAACATAGGAGATGAGAATTGAGCTAAATGGTCATGTGATATAAATGATAAATGTGTTAATGGATTGTGGCATAATATTGATCCACATTTTAGTTGTTATTGTTGTGGTATTGCTGATGATATTGGCTATCCTCAGTTGTAATGTGGTTATGTATGGTGAACGAATAAATATGCATGCACACATGGCTTGGTAGAGTGGGGTACATTCATGAGGTTCTACGCCCGCGGGTCGAGTTGGACTGAGGCTCTCAACTCCACCCCTAAATGCACAGGTTAGGGAAGGGGACGAAGTTCTATTCCCCTAACGGTTGCATTCCACTCAGACTGAGGGTTCGAGGTGAGGATTGTTGTGATGTGATTCCCTAGTGAGACAGGACTTGTTTTATTCCCATATGTCTTGCGATTATTGAACATGCCTAATCCATGAAACACTTAAAAAGGGGGAATTAAGCACTAAGGTGTTATAAGCATTGAATCTGAATTTAATGGTGGATTAACTTGGGGAAAACTTTATTACTAATGATTACTTGAACTGTCTTTCTTTCGCTTGTCATTATTTAGTATCGCATGCACTATCTGTTTAGATTGGATATTTGTAGACATCGTTGGTGGTGATTTACTGAGTTGTACTCACACCCTGTTCGGGCCGCCATTAGGTACCCGAGTAGATTTCATGGTTGCAGGTCAGGTAAAGGGCAAAGGTCCCGTGCTCGGGAACTAAGAAAATTGGGATGTGCGTGGATGAGGTTCCAGAGTCTACACCGTTTTGGGGATTCCGCTGTTTGTCTTCTTCTTGGGTTTTGTCCACTTGACACTGTAGCATGACATGACATATTTATTGTTGGATGTGGTTTGTACCCAGATTTGGGAATGGTTAATTATGCATGTTTATTGATTAGTTTATGTTGTTTCCGCTATTCTATATGTTTTCTGCTGTGGCTTATTCTGGTAAAGAGGGTATAGTCTCCCCACATGATTTTTTAAACTCTCGCTGCTAGTCGGCAACCTCTAGCGTACGAGGAGGCGCGCTTGAGGTCATGTGACGACCCGACTCGGGGCACCAGTTTAGTGGCTCCCGGGTCGAGGACGTTACATTGCAAGAGACGAACTTAATGTCCTGGAAGAGTTCGATTCTGGTTTGGCGGAGAAAGTTATTACAGCTGCAGGAGAAGTTGCTGGAAGCTAGGCTCAATCACTACTGTTTTTCAGTTTGTCTGTCAGCGTAGTGATTTTGCCGAAAGTAGAACAGTGGCTGAGCAGCCCATAGAGGATGGGATGATGGAGACAAGCTACGGAAAGGGCGCCGTTCCAATCGAATTACCTAGGCTGGAACAGTGGAATGTTACTTGGGATCCTTGTGACCGGAAGGCTGCTGCAGTTAACGGGGAGGTTCCTGCTCTATCTTCAGTCGAGGCGTTGCAACATCTGCTTACACAAGCAACGCCGGGGTTCTCTCCTCAGATTTTGGAAACTTTATTTGAGCGGCTATTGGAAGATGATACGGTGCGAAAAAACAACAGAAATGACATTGAAGCTGCCGTAATACTTGGACAGAGTGGATTACCAGTAATAAAGAGTATCCAGCCCCGGTGTGTTTCTGCATATTCTGCTCTAAAAAAAACCGCCATGCAGTGTGGACACCTTGAGGGCGTAGAGGCTGATGGTTTGGTGGGGGAGTAGATTTTAGTTGCTGCCATAATGCTAAGGCCACCACCGGAACCTCCGTCATGGGCACAACTTTCATGGATTTTCCAGATTGCTCTGCACGCTGCAAGAGACAAGATATTACAGCCCACAACTCAACCAGCTGTCCAGCCTAATGCTCAAGATTGTGGTGTTGGTATTACTGCATTTTGTGGAGATGTTAGCAAAGCTGAGGGGAATTATATTGGAAGCGTTACCCACCTATGTTGGCTGCCCAAGTTGCCGAGTCATGTTGGTGGTCCACCTTGGGGACAAGGTGGTTTTTCAAGGGGGGGTAATGTTAGGAGTGTGTGGGGGCGTGGGGTTGTCTGTACAACTGCCAATGGGCAGTGATGTCTGTCTTTTCTATCTTTTACTGGTTGTTAGTTGTTTGGGAGTTGTTAGCTGGCTGGGCAGTTGGGTTATTAATAGGTGGGGATGGCTGCATGTGGAGGGGTACAATCCATTCTTGGTTTTCCAGCTGGATGTGAAAGGGAGTTGATCTTGGGAGGTCAGCTTACTGCTATGGGGAGTGGTCTTCTCCGACAACAACTTCTTCTTCTTCTTCTTCTATTCCCTACCTTCTATTTTCTCCCTCTTGTAACTCTGTGTACAGAACTGTGAATCTACTGGTTTCTTATACAGTATTTTGGTTCATTTTTCTTGTTTTCCTGTTGTGCAAACCATTGTTAGGCAAGATACCTAATACTGTAGAACTTTTGATAAGTGCTTATGTACGAGTGTTTCCAGATTGCTTATTGAAAAAGCGTTGTTCTGCTATATATTTATGTTGGTTTGTCCTGCAATTCAAGTGTAAGCGTTTTCCCAGAAACCGAACAAACAACATGTATTTTTTCAAGCTGCTTATCGTAAGTGATAAGTGCTATAAACAGTTTTTCAAAAAAAAAGTGCTATAAACAGTTTTCAATAATTGCTGTTAAACTGTCACTTATGCTAACTAGCTGCTTATGATGTGCTTCTAGCAATATTCGTCTTACCCTGCCGGCATCAGATGAACGCCATTTTGATTTTTTTTGTGCTCCTTTCCCTTCAAATTGACTTATTTGCTCTTTCATGCTTTATGTAAATGGGTCTGTAGAATGATAAAATAGGAGAAACCGAACCCCCAAGTACTCTCTAAAGGAGACCTTGGGGTTATTTTATAATGAATAATAAACTCCACATCAGACCTCAAGTTTGATGTGGGATACAAACTCCAACACTCCTCCTCAAGCTAGGTGTACCTAGCTTGGACACATAAAAAAAAAAAAACAATCGAAAGACTTCAAACACTCCCCCTCAAGCTGGACATACCCAACTTGACGGTTCTGCTCCAATGTTAGCGGTACGACGGGTAAAATTACCTGTTTTTGAAGGTCAGGATCCTCGGGGGTGGCTCAATAGAGTTGAGTTATATTTTCAGATAAATCAGACTCTTGAGCAGGCCAAGATTTCCTTAGCTCAGGTCAGTATGGAGGGCGTGGCTATACATTGTGTTGGATGATAAAATGAGAGAGACCGAACCCCCAAGGTATTCTCTTTAAAGGAGCCTTTGGGGTTATTTTATAATGAATAATTAAAACCACACCGGACCTCAAGTCTGATGTGGGATGCATACTCCAACACTCCCCCTCAAGATAGGTGAACCTAGCTTGGACACATAAAGAAAAACCAAACCAAACCAATGAAGACAAAACAATCAACAGACTTCAAACACTCCCCCTCAAGCTGGACATACCCAGCTAGATGACAAAACAATACAAAGCAGAATAAAAGACAAAGTTGTAAGGCTGCTGCTCCCCCTCACGATCGCAGCTCCCCCTTCTGGATGATGGATAGATGAAGTCGTGGGCGAAATAAAGGAACCACTCAGAGACCGGGCCGGTTGACGGAGCACCAGGAATGCCGCACTAGTGGGGCCGGCCGATGATACGCCGGGAAAACCACACTAGCACCGGGAAAACCGCAATTGCGGGGCCCGCGATGGGAGGCGGGGATTCCGAGCTCTTCGACCTGAGCATATGATTTTCTACTTAATGCATCCGCCATCGAATTTCCCTTACCCGGTGTGTACATCAAGTCAAAATCAAACATTTGGAGATATTCCATCCATCTCCTTTGCCTCAAGTTCAAATCCCTTTGTGAGAAAATGTGTTTCAAGCTCTTATGATCTGTATATACCGTGAATTTCTTACCGAAGAGATAATGACGCCATACTTTCAAAGCATGGACCACTGCTGCCAACTCCAAATCATGAGTTGGGTAGTTCTTCACATGCACTCTCAACTGCCGTGAGCCATATGCAACCACATGATTCCCTTGCATGAGAACGCACCCCAACCCTGATCCGGATGCATCGCAATACACCACATACCCTCAACTGCCATGAGGGCTACTTGGCCTTAAGCGACGTTCTCAAGACGCCAAAGGCTGGCAATAAATGCCGAGGGCTTCAAGATCAAGTTGGGGAACGATTTGCCTATAAGACAAAACCAACCAAACCATCCACTAACAGCCACTATATGATGCATGTCAAATAAATTGCCAAACCATGAATTCCCAAAAGTCAACCAAGTTGTTCCACAACACAACTCAAAATCAATACAACCCGACATGTCCACAAAACATCAGAGTACACTGCGGAAACTAAACAACCAAACACCATCAGCCATGACACTACCCTAGCTCCACACCAAGCTCTAAGCTCCAAGCTCCACTAAGGGATCACAAAGCTCCACTAAAGTAGGGAGATGCCTTACCTTTGCCCACGTCACGATACACAACATCTGCAAAGACACCAACGTGCCAAAGCAGGGGGTGAGTACTAAAACTCAGTAGGTTTTCCCCAAATGACTTCCCTACACACGCCACTAGGATAAAACCGTTAGCACATTTATATAAAACAGTTTATATAAATTACATCACAAGTGCAACCATTTTCATAAGCCCAAACATGCTCTTACCAAGCCATCACACCCAAACCAAGCAACCAAGGGAAAGCCAACCAAACATGCCACAAGCCATCTCATTTTACACATTTGCACAACAATTCCATCTTGCAAAGCAATGCACAACAAAACAACCATAACAACCAAACAGTGGAACTTCTGTCCAACCTGTTCACCCATTCACACCAAGCGGCACTTCCTGTCCACTTATCCTTGATGGTGGCCCTTCCGTCCACTATCAATCCCCTTTTTATAGTGGTACTTCTCGCCACTACCACACAACATTCAAACAAGCCAATGCCAAGCATATAACCCACCAAGGTCACAACCACATGCAATCAACCAATTCCATTGCATATCAATCAACTTCAATAAATCACCCATTTATTGAAAACCATTTTCCATGCCAAACAACATTTCAATAAAACAACCTTTTTTATTGAAAACCATTTCCATCAATCATTTCCACAAATCACCCAAGGCATCCCATTTTAAAATCCCCATTTTAAAATCCACAGCAATAACATTTCACCACAAAACCCTCTTTCTCCCAAAAATCCCCAAAACATCACAAGGGATTTCTAACCAATTTCCAGCTTGAGGGGGAGTGTTGAACCCTGTTTTTAATATTCTGGGTATTTCCGAGTCCCACATCGGAATACCCCTTTATGTATTTCATATTTTCAATCTATAAAAGAAGGTCTTCGCCTCACCTTGAGGTATGAAGATTACCTCTTCTACAACATGGAATAATGATGAATGAATGGTGACGAGGTAGATTAAATCGATTACATCTTCTCATATTAGTGTTTTTTTAAAGAAATCGTGTCCTTGATTGCTTTTTTTTGTTTTGTTTGTTAAAAAATCACTCAACCAAACCCCACCCAAACTTTTATCCTTGTTTTCACTTCTTTTCTTTCTTCCTTTTCATGCCTATTGGGGGTTTAATTCACTTCCTCAAGAGAACGTTCTAGCTCACCTAGTGTGTTGCACTTTGTAAAATCACAAATATTTTTGAGTGTGTGTGTGACAATGCTAGGGGTGTTGGGCGGGGTGGTTTGGCCCACGGGGTGAATCATGTGTGCTGCTGATTTTGTTGAGCGGTCCGGCCTGATCCATAAAGAATGCGGACTTAAAAAATAAAGGTCCGACCCTATCCATGCGGGACCCACATACTAACGGGTTATATCGAACGCGGTCTGAATTTTTACGGGCCTAAATATTCAGAGCTCTGACCCACATGAATCCATGGGCCAACGGATCGACTCATGATCTTGCAGTTTTTTGACTGTATAGACAACGCCCTTCAAATTGGCACCGTTCCCGGGGAGACAAGTGTTTTCTTCAGCTCCTTTGAGGATGTGATTTTACTATCATTTTCATTGAAAATATACTGAAAAACTGGAATTCATTGTTGACGAATCCTCTAGTGAAAAAGTTGAAATTTTAGCAAAACGAGAGTGTTTTACTGGTCTATATGCAGGGGTGATGCGTTTAATGATTTCATTAGAGACCTCAAAGAAGATCTTGAGTACCAATATCTTGAAGCCTTGGCCAATGAACTCATTGAGTTGTCACAATATTTTCATGAATTCTATTGTTAGGCAAAAATCCCTCAAGGTAACATTGCAGTATTTTTGGGTTGATTGTGTTTGTTGACAAAGCAGGTTTTCATGGATATTTTTCGAGTTCCCGAGAAGTTGTTGACAATCCTTGTTGACAAAGAACGATGACAAAGGAAAGGACGATCTGGAGGCGGTACAAAAGAGCAGTACAAGGTGGCGCCGTTTCCTAGTGTTTGCCAAATTTTTGGGGTCCAAAATTTGGAGTTTGGTGAGCATCGCGAAAAGTGGATTTCCATGAACAGCATAATTTAATATGGCAAAGGCATGAATTTCGCGAAGATAGGATGCTTGGTTTGGAAATCGCGAAGACCAGAAGAATGGGGGCGGTGATGCTTCGCGATTACGTCAAGCTTCGCGAACGGCAGAGGTTGAAGCGCATCGCGGCGGTGAAGGGCTTTGCGAGTGAGCTTCGCGGCGAAGGCGCGAAGGAATGTTGGGCTTCGCGAGGGAGTTTCGCGGAGAAGTCGCGAAGGTATGTTGACAGTGATTCTTTGCGACTACGTCAAGCTCCGCGAACGGAAAATTGCCGTGGAGCTTCGCGATTTGGACAGAATTCCGGCAGAAACTTTGGAGCTTCGCGATTTGAGATGACGTGGCGTTGACTTCGCGTGGAAAGGACGAGGGTCGGTGGAATCGCCTATAAATAGAGGCCGACCCCTTCGAGCGAAGTAGAGAGCTTTTTCATAGAAGATCATTCGCTCTCGATTTGCGAAGGTGGTTCGCGGAGCCAGTGTGCTTCGCGAAAGAGGTGTTTCGCGGCGGCTATTGCAGCTCCGCGAAACCTGCGAGCTCTGCGTTGGCTTACTTAGCTTCGCGAGGGTTGTTGCTTTGCGACGGCTTGAGCATCGCGAGAGTGCTTCGCGAGGGTGCTTCGCGAGTGAGCTTCGCGAAAAGACAGGAGCTTCGCGAAGGCTTGTTGAGCTTCGCGAAATTGGGAGCTTCGCGAAGTAGGGTGCTTTGCGAAGGTGTTTCCAAAAGAAATTGCCCAGTGTTCAGAAGCAAAGTGGTATTCATCAGTGGATGAAAGTTGGACTATAACAGAGCATCCATCAACACTTAAGGATGCATGTATTCATGCAAATGAAGTGACCTACAGGTCTATAAACTGTGAGTAAATCCCTTCACAGAGCAGTGAGCTTAGGAAGAGGAAAAATGTGATCCTCTCCACCGGCAGTGAGCCAGAGAGAGAGAAACAGGGAGTGACCCTTGGGAAAGCAGTGAGCTGACCCTAAACTTTGTATAGGCAGTGAGCCTGGGCATAGAAGTGATCTAGCCCGAACTTTGTAATCCACAGCTAGTGAAGTTTAGTGGAATTGGTACGACCGGCAACTTGTCGGCGTATGCTCCTTGGACGTAGCCCTTTGCGGTGAACCAAGTAAAATCGCTGTGTCCTGTGGATACTTTACTTTCTGTTTACTTTGTGCAACAGGAAAGAGAGAAGAGTGTTTTGCTTAACAGCGAAACAAGATCAGAACGGGCGTTAATTTTTAAATTAGTCATACCCTGATTCACCCCCCCTCTCAGGGTATTCAGCCTTGTGGACCTAACATCTATCAACATGAGGCCCAAAATCAAAAAGAGCTATCTAGCTTTGATGAAGATATTAGGGAGTTGCGACTACATTGAAAAATCTCTCTCCCACAAATCTCAGACATCCTCCCAATGACCCTCTAAGAAGGACATGCACATGATGTGGATCGACTGAAGGGAGTACTTTGGATTCACTTGTTTTTATTTTACATTGTTATCAAAACCAATTCACTAGCCTTCTTTTTGTTTTGAAGAATTAACTCCTATGCTTTTCTTGGAAAGTGATGATGACGGGGATGGAGTGACCACCCTCCCGGCGGAACCCTTCCTGCGCGTGACGCCCAGCGGCTCCTCACCCCATCTCGGTCGTCCCGGTTGCCTCCTCCCTCCAGGCAGACGTCGCCTCTCCCGTGCGACGCCATCTTCAGCTGCCGCAACGACACCTCCTTGGTCGGCGACTCCTGTGTGCAACGCCTCCCGGTGCGCCCCTCCTCGTCGTCCCCTTCTCCGCCGTTGAGCACCGGTGGTCCCTCCCGACGGTCCTCCTGCGCAACGGCCCTCCCCCTCTCGTGCGACGACGCTCCTCTAGTGCTCTGATCCCGCCAGTGTTGTGGCTCTCCCGTACGCCCTTTTCTGTGCGTTGCCCTCTCTGTGCGACGCCCGCATCTCCAACGCGTTGTCCTCGTTGGCATCTGATGCCCTTCAGAGACCTCTCTGCTACCATCTTCGCACAATTCGTTAGGTAATTTTTGGTGTCGTGGACGCCGCGATAGTGGTTCATCGGAGCAGTTCTTGCAAATTTCCTTCATCCTATCCCAGCACCTCGACAACCGGCCCACCTTCGGTGAATCCTCCCCTCCCACGCAACGATACACTTCTACCTTCGGATTTGACAGCCCGCTCGGCCGCATCATGTCGGCACCTCCGCGGCCTGTCCCGCCGCCACTTGCTATCGAGGTTGCCTTCCACCCGGCAGTCATGTGCCGGTCCGACACGACTTTCCCGACGTTCCGTCGAATGGCCCAGCCAGGGCGACTTCCTGGTGCCTCGTCGACTGGCCCCGCCGATGCGGCTTTCCCGGTGCCTCGTCGACGGGCTCCGCCGGTGCGGCTTTCCCAACGCTCCATCAACCGACCCCGCCTGTGCGGCTTTCGCGTTGTCCTGTCGACCGCCCCGTCTGTGCGGCTTTTCCGACGCTTCGTTGGCACGTCTTTTTCAATGACATCATCCATCATTTTCATATCGTGGGGGAGCTGTGATCGCGGATGATTTTTTTTTGTTCTTCTTATTTTGTATTCAAGCTGGGTATGTCCAGCTTGAGGGGGAGTGATGAAGTGTTTTTTTCTTTGTTTTGTTTTGGTTTGTTTTCTTTATGTATCCAAGCTAGATAAACCTAGCTTGAGGGGGAGTGTTGAAGTCTGTGTCTCAAATCAGACTTGTGGTGTTATGTGATCTTTATTATTGATTGTAAAATAACCACAAGATCTCCCTTAGAGGCATATTGGGTGTTGGCCCACCATCATTCTGCAATTTTCAATAATTTAGTTATTTTATTTTGTAGGTTGTAGAAAGTGGTAATTAGGAGCCTAACTCAAAGCCACTTGATGAAAATAGACTAGGTTGCATCTCTCCTTATTTGATTCTTGCCCTACACTTGCTGCTTATGCTTTAATTCATATGGTAGTTTAGTGTGGGAGGATGACATTTTTGGTAGATTCTTTAGGATCCGTCTTTTTGCGTGTACCTTCTTTCAATTGTTGTTGTTTTCATAAATCAAAAAAAGAAAAAGAATGAACAAAAAACAAAAAAACAAAAAAAAAAGCAAAAAAAAAAAACAAAAAAACAAAAAAACAAAAAAAAATTGCGTCACCTGCTCATTACTTACATGGAACCTATTGAGAATGCATGTTTGAATTTTCCAATCTCATGGGAAGCATTTTAAGCATGGGCAAGTTTGCATCCTTGGTGGTTGATTTTTGTGAAAATGGAAGTTGGCCAATGATATGTTTGATTCTGACTTTATGAAGCCTTTGAGATTTTGACATCATTCATTGCAGGACTTCTTGTGAGAAAATTGTGTCATTTGATCTCTCCCCAGACTTCGCACACAATCATGACTTGAGTTTTTTTTGCCCAATTGAAAGTATAACCGAGTTGAGTAATCTTTTTTAGCTTATAACATGGTCTTTCTATACGTTCGTTTCTCTTCCGATCAATTTCATTGTTGTACCAGATTGACCTATGTGTGTGTACCTGATATCCGACGATTGTACGTCTTAAAAAAAACAAAATAAAATAAAAAAAAGAAACAATAGAAGTGATGAAATGTACAACAAGTGGGGATATCTAGGTCGGAAGCTCAAGGTTTGACTTCTGAGAATGTTTAAATGAGTGAGTTTTGGAATTTGATTGCAAAAGATGTTGGACAGATTTCGAGGCAGAATAACGCATGTACCCTTTTTGACATTTCAAACCCTAACCCTCCCACACTCTTTAAATGAGATTTTCACTCTTTGGGAGGGTTGGTCGAGGCTTTGGGAAGGTGTGGCCGAAAGAGGTTCCATTTCACTCCCTAACCATTTTGAAGAATGAAGCCTTTGTGCAAGAATCTCTTCCAAGAAGGCGCTAATCTCCTGCTTCTACTTTGTGTTTCTTTGCTTTTCTGCTTATAACTTCTTGTTTTCTTCAATAAAACTTTTGTGGTTTTCTCTTTTCCTCTTTTTCTTTTGTTTCTTTGTGTTAGAATATAAGAGTGGAGACGAGATTGAGTTCCATTTAAATCCATTGCTTATGCAAATCATCTCCACGATGAGAGCTCCACCCATGGAAGAGTAGTTTCCATTTGTAGTCGATTTAATTTTACTCCCTTTATTTGTTTTGAATCCATGAACAAACTGTATTCATAAATTGTGATCAATTTATTGAGTTTGAATTTCTAAGGAACTCGACCGTGTGGCTGGATTTGTGTGAATCATGAGAGAGAAACTTTAATCGCCAAATCTAATCAACTTGGGATAGAATTGTAGGGTTCAAGTCTAATTCTGAAACTCAAATAATTCTCATTTCCAGGAAGTAGATGTTTCCCTAAATGACCATTGACCATAAGTTGGCTTTGAGATCACAAACAAACCAGGGTGCTACGATTGGAAGTTGTGATGTTAACTTAGGGTTCATTTCTTCCAATCTTTGTGGTCGTGTTAATTTCCATAGGCTTCGGGGGTCGACAAGATTAGGGGATCACAATTGAATGAATTTTAATCACATGAGATAATGATGAATGAATGGTGAAGCGGTAGATTAGATCAATTACGTCTTCTCATATTGGTGTTTTTTAAAGAAATCGTGTCCTTGATTGTTTTTTTTTTGTTTGTTCAAAAATCAACAACCACACCCCACCCAAACTTTTGTCATTGTATTCTCTTTGTTCTTTTTCAAGCCTATTGGGGTTGTTTAATTCACTTCCTCAAGAGAACGACCTAGGTCAGTCATTGTGATGCACTTAGTAAAATCACAAATATTTTTGGGAGCGTGTGCAATAACGCTCATCAACAAGCATTGTGATCATTGATTATCTTTGCTTGCTCTTCGATTTTTCAGCGCAAATCGAATTCTTTTTTCGGAGTTTTCTTTGAGTTGTTGAAGTCCCCTCAATCACTTGTTCAAGTCTGGATATTTCAGCTTCCAGCTTGTCAATATAACCATTTGAATCTTCCAGCACACTATTCTTGTTTTTCTTTCTTAGGATTTCCAGCTCCTCAAGAGCACCTTCAAGCTTAAGGCTTTAGGTCAACAACACTTTCTTAATGGTCTTGATCTTTAATTTCTGTTTTTACTTCGTCTACCACAACTACAAGCACATCTTCTGAATTGGATTTAAATTCTGTTTCTTCTTTATGGGAGGATTCATTATCACCATTCTCTTTGCTTACATAGCTTCTCCTTCGAATCTTCTTTTGTCTTCTCCTTGGGAAATCAACTTCATCATCTTCCTCTCTGATACTATCCACAGACCAGCATAGCGACCAAGAACCGGCTTCTTCGTATTTGTATATTGAAAACTGCGTGTGTCTCGAATTACAGGAAGAGTAAGAAGAACTGGGAAGAAAAGTGAAGACAAGAAGATCCTTGAGAGGCCCCTTGGCTCTCCTGCCCAATTACCGCTGGCCGACAAATCTAGACTAATCCCCCCCTCTTAGCTACTCTCCAGCTCTTTTTTATAACAGCCTAGTCTCCCACGCGAGACCTCTCGCAACAAACTACTCTAATAACCAGCTGTAGCCAACTAAGGCCAGCTGGCTTCCCAGGCTGTATGCATCGCCTTCTAGAACCTTCTTTTCCAGGGTGCGATGACGTGACCAGGTATTTGTTACTCTCCTTGTCCTTTTGGACATCTTGCTGCGATGTTACCAATTTTTCCACATTTAAAACATGGCAATGATAGTTTACTTTTAAACTTGTCTTTTCCTCACTTCTACTTGCTTGCCATAAGTCATATAAGTTTTTCACTCACATCTCCATCCTCCATTGACTTGAAAGCCATCTCTTTGGATGAATGGCTTGACACCCCTTCAAAGTTGAGTATCTTCTCATAAGCCACCGGACTACTTCACAAGTTATTTTTTTTTCCCGAAAGGGAATTCCCATGTATGGTTTTTTCGAACCCTCCACACATGGTCACCCCCCTCCCCCATGAAGGGGTCACTGCCCGGAGGTAGAGCCCCAGCCGGGGAAGGAGCCGTTTCCAGCCGAGATGGCAGAGCGTCGTGGAGGGTAACGGTCCGGTCGGTGATGGTTCGTCAAAGCAATCCGTCAGTACTCTGGACTGCGCCTCATTTTGCCCGCCCAGTTGAGACCCGGCGACCCGACAAGACGGGTGGATCCCAAAAGTACACTGGGTTTTTAGACCTAAGGAGTTACACGGTATAGGTGGGCCGTCACCCACCACCGGGCGCCTTTATGTACTCCCCCAGCCGTAGGCCCAGCTGTAACGGCACCCGGGCTTTCAGGCCAGTTCCACACAGGTTAGAGGGGCCCACGAGAGGAGATAACGACATATAGTGCGCGTTGCCTTACGAGGACTCGAACCCGGAATCTCGGGGTCAGGACGCCACCGCCGCTCACCAACTCACCCATGCCCCGTGAGAAAAAGTACACTGGGTTTTCAGGCCCAAGGGGTTACATGGTATAGGTGGGCCGTCACCCACCACCGAGCGCCTTTATTACTCCCCTAGCCGTAGACCCAGGTGTAACGACACCCGGGCTTTCAGGCCAGTTCTACACGGGGTAGAGGGGCCCACGAGAGGAGATAATGACATATAGTGCGCGTTGCCTTGCGAAGACTCGAACCCGGAACCTCGGGGTTAGGACGCCACCGCCGCTCACCAACTCACCCATGCCCCGTGGGCACTACTTCACAAGTTATTGAGGGTAACTTAAGTCACGTTCTTCTGTTGTAGGAAACTTTGAACTGGGCAAAGATGAAGCCTTCTCAAGATATATTTTTTTACTATTTCAACATCCTCGATCTCCTCCAATCCCTTTTTGTGCCAACAACATCAATGATTTGATTTAAGAATTTATCAATGCTTTCATGCAGTTACATCTTTAAATTCTCAAATTTGTTATTGTTGCATAGGGACATTGAGCTTAGCCTCTTTTAGCTTGGAATTGCCTTCATATGTTGGATAACTCATCCCACATAATTTTGATGTAGTGAAACATCACGACAACAACATCAATGATTTGATTGAAGAATTCATCAATCCTTTCATGCAGTTACATCTCTAAATTCTCTTCACACGACATTCTCCATGTTAAGAAAATTTCAGATTTCGAGCTTGAACCTTTGGACTCTGATGCCACTTGTTGCAACTAAGGTCCCAAACATCATGAGAGGGGATGAATCAGGGTGTACACATTCTTCTTGAACAACGCCTTCTTTAAGATCTTGTTCCTGTGTCAGAAGAAACAATAAATCTGTCATAATGATTAAGCATGTACAACAACCAAATATTGAAAAATAAAGTGCATGGGCACAAAGATTTTTACTTGGTTCCTCTTCAATTTGGATTGGCAAGCCCAAGGAGCTTAACCACAACAATGTGCTGGTACTTCGACCACTAATGTGCTGTCATGCTTACAAAGGTTTTGATTTGGTTCACTACCGAGACCAAGGGCTACACCCTCTTCCTCACTTTTCGTTCACTGCTTCAAGGGAGGGATCACTCAAGAATTGACACGCAAGTCATACAATTCAGCTGTGTTGTCTCATGCAAGTTGCATTGAACTATTAGTACCTTTAGTGAATACTACTAGGTTTTTTTCTGTATCACTGTTGAATCTGTACAGTCCTTGGATATGTATGGTTGGATAATGAAAATTGACAAGACTCACGTACCCGGAGAAGACTCCTTTGTATATATTTATAGAAGCAGCTCCAAACAGAATTACAGGCGGGGGAGTAGAAGAAAAATGTAGTAGAAGAAGACTGAAAGAGAGGAGAGAAATCTCTCAAGAGAAGAAAAATCTCTCAAGATTCTCCTTGCACTCTCGCCCAAGCGTCTGCTGAACTCCCTAAACAGCCTAAAGAGTATTTCTCTTCCTCCCTCATTCTCACCCTCCACCCCTTTTTTATAGCTAAACACCTTCTCCCCTCTAACGGCTTAACAGATCCCCGATTCTCCACGTGGGCCCAGATTCCTCGCTCCCCTTACAAATGAACAATGTTCCCCTGCCATGACCTTTTTACCCTTGCTGTCCCAGGCTCTATAAAAAATCTTCATGTCTGCTGAGAGCTTGATTTTTCCTATGATGGAATCATGTATTTCTCCGCCTCATGCCTTGGGGTTAGCCAGGTTTCATTTTTATAATGCTTTTGTGAGGTTCTGGTAAGAGGCGCCACAGGCATAGCTCCAAAAAAAAAAAAAAATACTGCTGCCAAGAACTCTACACTTTTTTCACCAGCAACCAGGGTTATTCATTTTTCCTCTCCACAAGAATTACTGTGGCGGGTTGTGAGGGTTGAAGTTCACTTTTTATACTTCTCTGGTTTATTAATGCGTGCTTATTATTCTGCTAAAACTAAACTCGCTGACATCATTTTTAGCTCTACTTTCATTGGTGGCTTTGAATTGGCGATTTTTTCTTTCTGTTTTTTGGCCTTACTTACAGGGAGCGGCTTTTTCTGAGGTTATGCAAATGACTGCTATATTTGAAGGTAGCATTATTAGGCTTGCTAGAAGGCTAAATGAATTTTTGAACCAGGTATGTCAAGGAAATGACTATTATGGGGATGGCATCATTTGAACCAGGTATGTCAAGGAAATGAATTTTTAAACTCGCTGTCATCATTTGCATTATTATGCAAATGACTGCTATATTTGTATGCAAATTTTATTCAATGTCTATTATGGGGATGGCATCATCTTTCTTATTGGTTGATATTATTATTGTATTAATTAGAAAACCCCAAAAAATATGAATATTTTAATAAACAATCTGAAATATGCTAGTTGTTCGGATCACGATGTTTATTATAGAGAAAAGAGAAAATGAACCTGAAAAATTCTCAGATTGTAGAGTTTTGAGATGATTGAGACATTTTGAACCATTAAAGAATGCTTTCCTTTGTATTTGGCTTAGCTGCATGCTGCTGCTCATGCTGTTGGAGAAACTGATTTGGAGAAGAAGTTTGGTGCAGCGAATGCAAGCCTTTGTAGAGGTATAATGTTCGCAAATTCCTTGTATCTGTAATCAGTCTTTCCAGGGGCGGCTGCTGTGCGTTTTTGGATAATGATTCATTTTCAGGTTAGTTGTTTGGTGCAGGGAGTGCAAGCCTTTGTAGAGGTATAATTTTTTTTATTTTTTTTATTTTTTGTGGTTCGTTTAAGTCCGTTTAAAATGTGGTATATTTTTTCTAGTCCAGCTCGCCCTGTAAATGCAGGTTGCCGGGTCTGGCCCACAAGCCCAAGCCTTCTAAGCACCCCTATGAATAATGTAAGCTAACTACTTACAAGAGTCCATGTTAAAGAATAAACAGTGTATAAAAAACACAACTCAAAAAGTATGCTAGAACAAAAAGTGAAAAGAATAGAAAGAGAGAAGAGTTCATGTCTTTGGTTGATCAAATGCTTTTGAATCAATCTTTGAAAAGACTCTATCGAGTTTGCACATGTATGTCTGGAAAACAGAATATCGTGGAAGGTTTTGTGCTGCAGCATAGAATGTCAATCTATCTCATTGGCACGTGTGTATTCACCAGCAATCTACTTGTCCACGAGAGGCTCTGTATTCACCATACCTGTGTTGTCTGAGGTAGTGATACACACCGCACTCTTCTTAGCAGTAGGTGGAGTGGCCAAAACCAACTTAGATTTTCCTTTCCTTGCAGAGGAAGTCAAAGCTCGTTCTTGAATCAATTCTCTGTCCACTTCATCTTGAATAACATTTTTAAGGTGCTTCAAATCATCATAATTAGTAACAGAAGCAACAAGATCCTGCTCACTTGTGTCAACAACATTCTCCTACTTATATGTGTCGTCAATATGCTTGGAGGTATCTATCTACCTCTTTCCCAAGAAGTGCATGCATAGGCATTGCCTCTTCTACAACAATATGAGCCCATGTTTTCTTTCCCAAGGAGGATTCCTTCCCATTCAAATTCAAAGAAGCTGAGTCAGATTAACCTGCATTCCCCTTTGTTGGGCTCTCATCATCCATCGGCTGTACACCAGTATCCTACGTAGATGTCTTCATAGATCGAGCCTTTCTATTGCAATTATGATCAACATGTCCACGATTTGAACAGTGAGAACAAAACAGAGCTCTTTTGCAATTTAGTAAGTCATGACCAATTAATTTGCAGTTAAAACAGAATTTTGGGACCTTCTCATATTCAACTCACAACTCAATCTCCTCAATATCAGTGGAGAGAAAAATTTTATCAGTCATTGTAGAACGTAAGTCAACCTCAACTAGAAATCTCACTTAGTGACTGAAGCAAGCGAGCTCAGTCTCTTTATTACATTACATTGGCATGATCACAAGAAATCTGTATCCCGAAGGAACGAATAGTTTAATAGTTTTGGAAACAAGATATATACATAAGTTCCACATTACAACATGAAATGAAAAACAACATAAACGTTTCGTTGGGAACATCCACCACTCTAAGATTATCCCTGTAAGTCAATTATAATATACCTCTTCATGTCCTGGGAAAAATGAAACATAAGAGGTGTGAGCTCAGATGCTCAGTAAGGGTAAAAATTACAGCGGAAGATAACATAAACATTAGGCATGATGAATAATTGAAAACACATGCCTTCAAAAATAAACATGAACATAATATGGAGAGAATATGAGCTTAGTAAATATTACCATAATAAAAAATAATGATGGGTATTCTACTAGTCGAATAACCTCATGAACTATGAATTTCTAGCTTCATAATGAGGGAAATTCATATGTCAGACATTTTAAAACATACCGTCAAGGCCTGGGTCAAGACATCTAAAAATGATTAAGATCTCAGCCAAAACCATATCTAAAAATGGGTAAGGCCTTGGCCAAGTCCATATCTATTTGTCTCATTAAACCTACCGATGCATTGAGGGGCTATAACGGGCCCCACCCGTCACATAATAAGTTCAATGCATTCCTCATATGAATGAGGGTAAACATAAACAACATATACATTCACATTGAAACTAACATATGAATTGTAACTAACTTTCCCCAATCAAAACACTAACCATTCGGAGTAATATGGTGAATAGTTTCAAGATAGGACATCCATAGTCAAACTAATCATAAACCATTCAACAAAATATGGTAGATGATATCATAAAATATTAGTCTCATTTATACATAAGAATTAATAAGAGTGTTGAAACAAATGAAAATATTCTTATAAAATCATCGAGCAATTCTTGAGATAAATACTCTTTTACTTTGAAACGAAGAGTTCTTTTGGAAAAATCTTTGTCTAAATACATAAGTGAAATAATATAGTTTTTTCATAATAGAATGAGTGTTTTTAGAAAAATAATGGTTTCTTAAAACATATTATAGAGTGCCCTTGAAAATAGGTAAGATTCCTGGAAATTCCTTTGAAACAGGCTTGTATTTCAGGAAGAATTTTTGAAAGATCCTTTTAAAACAGATTACTCCCCATAAATGAAGGTATGATTATGGTTGGAACACATATATAGAACATTTAGACAGAAATTATGAGGATTACATAAGAATGAATAAGAATTTAATTGAGGTAAGTAGATAATAAAAGTAACTCGAATGAAAATGGAGTTTCGGATGGAAAACCCTTACCACTTTGTAATCAATCGATTCATATGACCCAAAATTAATAATCTTCAAATGATACATTGAATACCATGAAAATAAAGAGATTCATGATATGATACATCAATGGTGAGTATACATACACCATACACAAGTAATAGTAGTGAATAAGGAATATCTCGCAAAAATGGAAGTGAGATGAGGAAACCCCTTACCTTAAGACCGAAGGTGTTCCTCACTTGATCTTAATGACTTGAATAATCAAATTTTGGTTCATAAATTAACGATTCCATAACCTCCTCTACATGTAATTGATTTAGTATAACCTTATTAGGTTCATTCATGACCTTTTTATGGGTTAAGAGATTCAATGTCATTGTTTGGGAGTGTTTTCTGCCTTGCTTTTCATGATCAGTTTACTTATATTCACATATGGATAAACATGTAGAATGAGAATGGTTGTTCAGAATAGAAGTTGTATGTTATTAGTGAACAACCAAAAGATTACATGGTTATAAAATTCATTTGGTTATTGGAAGTGAAGATGAATCATTATATAAAACTTTAATGACAATTGTTTTGGTTAATTGGCGGTTTTTTGATCACAACGAACTCATTTTGATTTATAAATTAATATCATGTGTACAAAAGGATTCCAGAACCTTAAATAATTTATAATACATATATTATAGTTTGATTCGACCATAAAAATGGTTCCATGAGGAGTTTCCTCTAGGATATATGTTGATTTATTGTCCACTCAATAAATCAACCGTTAGAAAAATGTCATAACCAGGTCATTTATTTATTTATTTATTTCTATCTAATGCATTATTTATTTTATGTATGCAAGACCACGATCACATAAATAAATAAATTAATGTGAAAAGATGGAATTTAAATAAATGGATTACACATAAATGTTTTATCACAACATTATTAATCACTTAAGTAAATTACACCTAATATTAATAAGACATATAAAAGATAAAACAAGAAAATTTTATGCATAATAAATAAATTCCCTCAGCTAAATATTAAGTTGTACCTGACCTTTCATCACATGATTAGGAACGAAAGCCTTAGAACTAAGTGTTTGACTAACCCTCGTTGGGATACTTACTTTTAACATGGAGTTCTTAGGAAGGTTAACAGCTGACTTAAGCATTTTACATCAAGAGAAGCAACCCTCACTAAATGTGATGTAACTTAGAGGCAAGTGTTGAGAAAATCCAAGTTAAAATTTTAGGATTGAGGAGTCCACTCTGTCACGACCCGTCCTCGGGGCCCGTGCCGTGACTACCCCAAGCCCGCCTTCCATAGGCCAGGGGCTGGTGACTAGCACCAAAGGCGTAAATCCCGATAACTGGGAAGACATTGCCTTTATAAAAGTAAACAAAACACCATAGAGTACAAGCGGAAGTAAAACACTAAGTAAAACTGAAACAAGCTGTGCTGAAAGTAAAGGGGCCGGAAATTCAAGCTCAACTGTAAAGTACAAGGGAAAATATAAAATAGCCGGAAGGTGACAAGCCGCTCCTGGATCGTCCACCAAGGATCCTACCTGAAGGGTAGGTACAGATAGCGCAACTCCTGGATCGTCCACCACGGATCATACCTGAAGGGTAGGTACAAATAGCCACCACAACGCTCTCGCCCGTCGACCTTCTCCGAGTATCGCCTCGCCGTGAAGTCCACCTCTGGATACTGACTCACCGTGAGGTCCACCTCCGGGTACCGTCCAGCCCTCGAACACTCGGCCTCTGTCAACGCTGCCCGTCGTCTGCGACCAATACAACGAAGTGCGGGCAAAACCCGTGCAGGGGTGAGTATAACGATACTCAGTAGGGACCCCGAGACCCTCAAGGTCTCACTAAATCCAACAAGGGTAACCACAAAGAAAGATCTCAACAGATAACATCTACTTAGGTATATGCCTATACATATACCTAAGTTATCAAGTAACTCATCTCAATCATGAGGAAACACAAAGATTATGAAATCAACGGATAACCACTACCCAGGTATATGCCCATACATATACCCAAGTTATCAAGTGACCCATCTCAATCATGAGGTAACACAAAGGTTATAGACTCAGCTCAAACAAGGATTTTCAATTATCGAAACCGTAACTGCTGAAGAGCCCCGTCTCTGGAGTGTACAGTGATCCTGTCACGACTCCAAGGTACTAACCTAAGACTGCTGAGGTACTCCACCTGTCGAGTACTGTGAGCCTGCTGCTACAACCAAGGGCTTCCCACCATGGGTCTGCCGCTACAACCAAGCACTCCCCCTCATAGCCTCCAGAGGTACTCCTTCTGTTGAGTACCGCGGGTGTGCCGCTACAACCAAGCACTCCTCCGCCGTGGGTCTGCCGCTACAACCAAGCGCTTCCCCCCATGGGTCTGCCGCTACAACCAAGCGCTCCCCCTCATAGCCTCTAGAGGTACTCCTTCTGTTGAGTACCGCGGGTCTGCCGCTACAACCAAGCGCTCCTCCGCTGTGGGTCTGCTGCTACAACCAAGCGCTCCCCACTGGGCTATTCGAAACTCACCGAGTCGATCGATCAGCCGTCGTCAAGTCTTAGTCGGCTACACGGTCTCCGTACTCCGCACGCTCGTCTCCGGGAGGGTCCGCTCCACAAGCTACCGGTCGATACTTCAAGTATCACAAATTCCCACGAAGAAGTGTCTCAAAGGACCGCCTCGTCATAGGGGTCTCAACACAACAGACGACGCGTCAATCAGACGCCCAGTCTGTGAGTTATTAGCCTTTTCGTCCCAGGGGCCCGGTTGGTTTCGTGTGCGAACCAACCCGGCCGTATCTCAACTGTACCCTGAACTCTCATAGGGTATACTCATAGGGACCGTTTCTCAACGTGATCACCAACACCGCTGACGGTTCGTCAAACGGACGTCCGGTCTGAAAGATATCAGCTTTTCCGTTCCAGGGGCCTAGTTGGATTTCGGTCACAATCCAACCCGGCCATACTCCAACTGCGTCTAAACCTCGGGCAAAGTATGCCAAAAGTTCCGTCTCATCAAGAGGAATCCAACAAAGTTGACGGCACGTCAATCAGACGTCCGGTGCTCAAGATATATCCATTTCCGCTCCGAGGGCCCGGTTGGTCCCGTATTCGAACCAACCCGACCGTACCCAAAGTTCTCCGAAACCATGAGTGTAATATACCAAAACGACCGTCTCGATCCAAGGATCGCATTGCAACTGACGGTGCATCGATCGGAGGTCCGTAGCCTAAGTTATGAGCATTTGAACGGAAACTGCCCGAAAATAGGGGGATCGGGCCCGGTCCAACCCGGCCCGAGACCCCCCTAGGTCGGCCCGAACCGGGTCGACCCGACTCGGGTCCGGGTCCGGCCCGATTGGGCGTGGCCCGGCCCGGCTGGCGCGGCCCGGTCCGGCCTGGGCGCGGCCCGGCCCGGCCCGGCTCTGGTGCTGGCGCGGCGCGGCGCCAACGTGGCCAGCGGGTGCGGGGGGGGGGGGGGGGGGGGTTACAACCCCCCACGGACGACGAACCGGCGCGACTTTAAGCCGCGCCGCTCGGCCTCCGGAATGGCTAAGCTGTTCTGGTTCGGCCCGCCGCCGCGGCTCAGCCGCGGCGGTTCCTGTTCCGACGCTGCCGCCACCTTCCGTGGACCACTGGACGCGCTCCGGTGGTTCGTTTTGCTCGCCGCCTTCGCCAACGGTCCTCCCGGGACCCGACCTTCACTGCGGAGTCTTCAAAAAAGACTTTGCGGCCCCTTTCATCGTCACCCATCAATCCGCGCTCAACGTTCAACCAGAGGAGTCTTCGAATCGCCTCCGTGGCCCCGACTCCGGCCGCGGTTTCGTTCGGCCTCAACGGCGCGGCGCGACGGTGCCGCGCATCCTTACCGTAGTTCCCCATGTTTCCGCGCGGTGCCGCAGCACCGCACCGCCTTTGTTCGAGCCGCAACATAATCAACAAAAAGGGGGAGGAGGGTCGGCCATGTTTGTGCAGTCCGACCTCCTCCCGTTATAATGATAGCAAGCGGCCAACAAATAGAAGTCAACGTACGACAAAGAAATAATTCACGGGCAAAAACAATAGACCTCAACATCAACCCGCATGAACGAACGATCCGCGGATCAACCTGGAAATGGTTGGTCCGCGATCGTCGTTCTTTTCTCAAAAGATAAAGAGAATACCAAATAAATTCCCCTACCTCGTGTCATTCGTCGTTCGTAGCGTCGCTTCATCAACGTTGGAAGGAAAGACGTTGATGATGTTCTATGCGGGCGGCGTCTTCTCCCTTGACACAAAGGAAGAGGAAGAAAATCGGCGTTCCTCGTGGGCGTCACCTCACGCTCTTACCTCGGATGAAGGAAGAAGGTAAACACGTCGTCGATCTTCGGTGGAGTCGGCGTTCGTCGACGAGAGAATGTCGTTCTTCCTAATTCTCCCAAAGTCTCCCAACCAATATTTGCCAAGGCAAATAAAACATTAGGCTCCCCAATATTATAAAAAAAGTCACGCCTTTCAAATTAATTCAAATGAATCAATTAATTAGGAAGCTTAACTCATTAATTTAAGGTGTTGGCACATTAATGAGAGGAGAGAGAGAGGAAAAGGAAGGTTACTCAATTTAAAATGAGTTACAAAATTAAAGAGGGGGGGGGGGTTTAAGGAGTTTTGGGGAAAGTGAATAGGTGGGGGCTCGTGAGGGCCCCACCTCACCTTTAATCCTCTCATGGGTAGTTAGGGGCTTGTGGGTCCCACCCTAACTACCCCTTGTTGGATATAACCACTTGGATAAAGAATTAATAAAAAATTGTTCCACAATTTTTTTATTCAATTCATTATTAATCCACAAATTTTTAACAACTCCTCCCCAGCAAACGCATCTTTGCTAATGGTCCTCTTAAGCAAGTACCGGTGCTGCGGTTTCATCGGTGCCCTCAGATTTTGATTCCGAGCACCAGTTCAAAAGTTAGAAAAACCCGCTCTTTCGTTCACTGAACGTACCCGAGCTAAACTTCAGAAATTGATTCCGGGCACACCGGGCCTCGAAATCAAGTGCTGTCAGAAATTGCGTTCTTGTAAAATCCCAAAGAAAATTAAGAAAAAAATTCCCTTGAATTTTACGGGTCTTTACACACTCAATGGATCAAGGAGTTTCAAGTTAGTTGTAGACAAAGACTTGCATATCTAAATACCTTCAAATAGCTCGACCAACCCTCATTGGGATTATGCGAAGGTTCATATGAATCCTTGCCACTAGAATATTCTAGTAACTAGACATTCCAAGTTCAATGGTGAAGGTTATTGGGACTTGATAAAATAGTGGGAGACTAAATAAAGTTAATTATTTTTATTTCGAATGTAATTTTTAATCAAACAAAGTACTAATAATTTGCTTTTTTATAACTGTAGAATTAAAAGGAAAGTTTGTCATCCACCCCATCCGTATGATCAATATCGGAGAAAGACCATCTCATCACTAGGAGTTGTTGGTTCCAGGCATCGTGGAGGTGTGCAGTGATGGGTGAATTATTAATTTTTTTTAATAATCATTACTCGAAACCATGAGTGTGGATCTTGCACGTCAAATTTATAATTAATTTTTTTAATATCTGAAGAAATAAATACCTGGGACTAGGAAATTTCATCATTGATGAATGTTGATCGTCTGAAAAGATCCTTTTAGATTGCCTTTATTGTTCTGTGAGGATCCAAGGATAGAATCCCTCTACCCGTGATTCACACATGCTCCAATGATTCCTGAGCAACACCACTCGATCTCCAAGTACTAGCGTGAAAAACCGAATGTCTTGCATTGTTCAATCTTGATCTCTCGTTCTCCGGTCTTGAAGAAATCTCTATTACATTTCTCATTATTGAGAGTGAGAGAGGAGTCAAGAGAGAAATCTTTATGCACAACAATTCTCTATTCTCAATTTTTGGATTGATTTGGGATGCAATAATCAATATACCTAACCATCTATTTATAGAGCTAGGGTTTAGGCTAAAATAATAATTTAATTTCATGCTGACCATTAAATAATATTTAACCTTTAATGAAACCCCATGCCACATAATAATAATGTCATTATTATTTTGTGGTGAGCACCAACTTGTGCAAATTGATAACTAATATTCAATGACTTGTAAATAATTATTTATCACCAGACGTGGTCTTGAGCCATTTGAAATCCTCGATATTTATTGAATACTTGAATAAAAAAAATTATTCTCTTAAATAAATATTTATTCACAAACCAGTAAATAAATATTTATTAAATTATCAATAAAATAAATAAATAAAATTTATCCACAATTTGATGAATAAATATTTATTTAATTTATGTGATCAATATAACTTGAATAAAATTATTCCTCATTCTTGAGAATAATATTTATTCCATTAATTAAATTCAAAATAGAATTTAATCGAGATCAATAGAAACACTCAGTGTCTGACCCTGTAGGATTTTTCTCGTTGGCATTAGGAGGGCTTGCCTAAAGACCAAGATTACTGTATAGCAATAGGTCAAGACACCCAAGATAAAGAACTTAATATTGTAATGATGAAAACCACATACAAATGCTCACTGTGTAATATAATCACTTTATCACAATATCTAATCAAGCAGGTTGCACAACAGTGTCATCAACCTATTTGCTCGATACATCTTTCTTTGACTATATGAAATAAACACGTCATTACACCATGACCATGGAATTTAGGTGATGATTATATTCCAATCAAAGGGTTGAGATATCAACTCCCATAAATTTGGAAGAGACAAATCCTTCCTCGACTTATCCATTAATGACATGTCAATTGTGACGCACCTAACATACCCTACTTCCCACCAATATATATCATGATGATTTTTGTCAGTAAATCTAAGGATCATTACACACACTTGCAGATATGAATATTCAATGACACCAAAACATGAAGAATTCCTACTGGTGAGTCTATTTTCATAATCCCCCATGTTGGAGGCTTTTTTGGTGGTGCCCGATTTATGCATGGTTAATAAAAGTCATGAACCATCTCCAGGAAACCATGAAAGGGAAGACATTGGGCATTGGGCAGGTGTACAATTGGCACATAGTTTGGTTAAACTATGCGAATTCCCAGGATAAATGGTGCATATTGAAACAGAGGTAAAAAAACATTTGACACACATTTTTTCCAACTGTGTGAGCCAACTATGCGAGCTGTTTCCTTTAAACAGTATCACCACAAAGTTGGTGCACAGTTTTCAAAACCATGCATCCTAACCATGTGATGTGGAGTTAACCCTCCTTAAGTGGTGGATCTAATATGAATTATCCCCTTTAACCCTTGTTTTCCCCCTAAACTCCAAATATCATGAATTTCTTTTTCTCCTTAGGCATGTGAGATGATCCACTTTATTTTGGGATAGTTTTTTAGGTGAATCAAAGTGCGTTGGAAGAATGGATTCATCGGTAAGTACCCATTCTTCCTCATTCTTCTTATATCCTAGGTTATTATCTCTCTCAAAACCATATATCTAGTCTATTATAGATAAATCTATGTGTTTTTAGTGTTTTATAATGAAATCTTATTGGATATAGTGAAGGGAACATGGGTGGTGATTGGATCTTGAAGTTTCATTATGTCGTTCTTCATTTTAACCAACCATTACGAGGTAGGTGGATTCTCTCTCAACACCACTTAATTTAGAACTCCAAGGCATAGTTTTAATCAAATTATTTTCTTGAAATGGTTGTGAAATACTTGTGTGATTCTTGATGGAAATATAATTTTGGTATTGGCTTGAAAATTGTGGAAAGTTGATTGGTTTTTGAAAAACCCCATTGTTTATAATTTTAAAATGATAGTTTTAAAATTACAGTTTGGTTTTGAATCATGTAAATTTCTTGTTGAAATGATTTAAAGAAAGTAATGTTTTTGGTTGAAATATCTTGGCATGATTCTGGTATAACCAGATCAACATGTGTTAAGTGGGATGGATTATGATCATGAAGTAACACTATCATAGTTGGGATGGAGTATAGACATGGAGTTCCACCATCAATGGTAACACCATGCTTGAGTGAGTGTGTGTGGATGTGGAGTGGACATGGGTACTATAGTAGGTACTGTAGCAGTACTATAGCAGGTACTGTTTGACACTATAGCAGCTGAGAATATGCCCCCGTTTGGGCCTTCGGGCCACAGATTTGGTCCCTCAGTCCTTTAAGGCCTTCGGGCCACCCATGCCTTCAGGTCAGTAAGGCCTTCGGGCCACCTCAAGGCCTTCGGGCTACCTTAAGTGCAAATGCAAACCAGACAACCTATAGGGAACAATCTCTACAAGGAGGATGACCAAGGAGCTTTCACCACAACAGAAGCTAAACAGATTGCAAGAATGAGAGGGTATGACACCTGCCATCGGGACAAGCCTGTGCATGCACGAGAATGCCTAGCCGAACAGCCATGCAAAGGTGGAGAGCTGATTTCCTGATGAAGATGCTGGGGAGGAGCAATTCCATGTAGTTAGTCTGGGTTGTATGTATTGTTTGAAGCCTACAGGAAAATGAATTACTCTAAGGCCTACGAGCCATGTAATACTTATGCCTACGGGCCTTGTAAGGGTTCCACCTCACCCCTTGAAAGGTGGATTATCAAAAATCAATAAAAAATGAAGGCCTTTGGGCCATTGGAGGAATATTCCAAATGAACATGATATGGTTTTGGAACTTGTTGATAGTTTTTCCATGGAACTTGTTTATTATTTGATATAAACTCTATTAAAATGCCTTTAAACTATTTAATATAAATTTTCTAATGAGTTTTTTATAGTGGAGTGAGATGAGAAGTTATTGGGGAAATCCTACTGATTTTTGACTCACCCCCTGCCTGGACACTATTATGCGTTTACATATGTCACCTGTTGATACATAAGTAAAGGTAAGGTTTCTTAGTCATTTAGTGATGCTTATTGATACCATGGTCTTAACATATAGAGTTGGAGCTTGGAGTGGGTTGGGTGTTACTGGTTGATTCCATTTTGGAATTGTGAGTTCTGTGGCCTTTTGGTTCTTTTTGAGTATGTCTTTTAGTTTTTTATTGTCCTTTGATATTGTTTTTCTTTGGTTATGTTTTGAGTTGTATTTTATACTCATACATCATATATAGGTTTGATTGGTTATTGATTATATAGTTTTAATATTTTATCTTTCAAAGGTAAAATCGTCCCCCAAATGTTCTTGAGGCCCTGAGCATTTATTTCTAGCCTTTGGTGTCTTGGGGATGTCACTTAAGGCCTAATAGAACCCCACCACTTCTCAAGCCAATTAGGAGGGGTGAGATGTTAAAAATGGTATTAGTATTAACCATTCCTTATTTCATTTTGGAAAAAATTGTATCATCTTATTCGGTCCTTCATATAGGAAATGGTTAAAACTAGTTTGATCCTTAACTTGGTTGGTTCGTATAGCTTTTTGGGAAAAATGGTGAAATTTTTGTTTGGTCCTAGAGTTTAAAATAATAATATTCTATCTCTTGGGATGGTAGCAAGGAGACAAGATTTTCATAATTTAAAATGAAAAGCATAAAAAGGTGTAGCAAACCTATTTATGCTGAACTTCAAGTTACCAGAGTGTTTGGGTACATAAATGTTTTAAGATGTTTCTAGGTGAGTTTTCACCTAATATTCATGGGTTTAGATGATGAAATTTTCATGAGATGCATTGATTTTAAGACTTCCTAATAGGATTGGATTTTTTGATTTTGAGTTATATGGTTTATGAAATGGAAGAGGTGTTGATTTTTGAAAACACCAGAAATGGTTGATTTTGAAAAGAATGGTTGTAGTATTTTAAAAAATGATTAAATTTTAACAATGGTTAAATTGTGGAAAATTATTTTGTGATATGTTTTGATGCGGTAAATTGGAATTTCTAACCATTTAGTTTCCAATGAGTGAGAATAAATGGAGTTTTGTTCTTATTATAGAAAATGGCACTACATTGGTGTCATAGAAACCAACTAGAGGAATATGCTGAGAATATGGTTGAACATGAGCCACAAGTGAACCAAAAGATAGTTCAAAGAATTTTCTAGGTTGTGGATAAGGGTAATAAGAATGATGAACCTCAGTAAGTGGACCATTTGGTTCAATTACAGAATAAGAATCCACCAATCTTTTTGGGAGATTCTGAGTTGGAAAAAGAAGAAGTATGATTGAATAAGATGAATCAATTATTTGATTTCCTTGGGACACTAGTAGTGTTCAAAGTAAAGTTGGCAATGTATATTCTTGAGGATTTGGCATACTAGTGGTAGGAATTAGCAGTTTAGGCTAAATTAGACCATGGCATGACATAAGAGGATTTTGAAGAATTGTTTAACAAACAATTCTATCCACACACCTTTAAAAATTTCTAGAACAATAAAATTTTTCAGTTTTAAGTAAGTTAACCTCACAACGATAGAGTATGTGGCTATATTTATGAAATAGTTTTCTTTTCCCCAAAAGTTACTGCAAGTACATCCTTGAAGGAATACATTTTTGAGTCGGGGTTGAGGATGAATATTCATTCAATGATTTCCATTATATATATTATGGATTATATAGATATGGTCAATAGAGTGACAGTGGAAGATAGGGATATATCAGGAAATATGGTTATGGGGAGTATGTTTATTCCTACGGGAACATGTGGGAACTATAATTATGGGAATAAGTAGAAAAGGGACACTTAATTCCATAGGTGCGGGACACCTCAGAATCAAACAATCGAATCAGTAAACATTTCTCCTCAACAAAAATGTAATATGGGATATTTTTAGTGTGGTTCACTAGATCTTATCAAGTGATATTGTACGACACCCCCAAGAGCATGTTAAAATTATAACAATACGAGACATCTTCAGTTCTATTGTCACAGAATCCAAGGCCGGGTGTTAGAGAAACATCTCTTGTTTCTTAGGCATATTATGCTTCGACAATTAGAGTGCAGTAGAATAAATCTCATCATCATAATAGAGTGATCCTAGGTGATTCTAGGAACACCATGACTGCTCAACCTATGAAATCTCAATAGGGTAACAAAGAGAAAAGTGCAGCGAGTAAGAAATTATATGGAGTAGATAAAATTATTGTAGATGATAAATCTGGTCCTTCGACAGTGAGAGGTATGAATCTTTTGAATACTATCCTTATGAAAGCTTTGTTTGATATGGGTGAATCCCACTCATTTATTTCTTATTATTCTGTTGATCATATAGGTTTGTGTGTTGATATGATGCCTTATATTTTAAAACTTCAAAATACTATTGGACAAAGAGAGTGTAAAGCCTTTATGTGTAATGATTTTACTATAACTATTGATGGGGCTGGGTTACTTTGGCATTTATCTATGCTTGAGATGGATGTATAAGACTTGATTTTGGGTATGGATTGGTTGGAATAGTTCAAGGCCCACATAGACTATTATGCATGAAAGGTTAGTTTCACATCTCTGGATGGCATCAAGAATCACTTAAGAGGATATTGGGATGTAATGGAAAGTAAATGAGGACTTTTTCCACCAGTGTTAGGAACTATCTTAGATCTATTGGCATTACTGACATTGGAATCTTTGGATGAGATCGAGAGTAGATATTTTCCAACTATTATTGACCAATTTCCTGTTGTTTTTCTTGAAAATTTATTAGGGTTTCACTGAAAAGAGAAGTGGGGTTTACGATTGATCTTTTACCAGAGACTGATCCTATCTCACTTTTTTATTATTGTATGGAAACAAAAGAATTAAGGTAATTGAAAGTTAAGTTGGAAGAATTAGAAAATTAAGGGTTCATTTGACCAATAATGTCTCCATGGGCATCATTACTTATATTTTTGAAGAAAGAGGATGAAACTCTTAAACTTTGTGTGGATTATTGTACACTTAACCAAGTTATGATAAAGAATCGGTATCCTCTTCCATGCATTGATGATTTGTTTGATCAATTGAGGGGAGAACCGTGGTTCTCTAAAATCAACTTACATTCAGGGTATCAACAATTGTGAGTTTATAAGGAGAATGTTCTGAAGAAATCTTTCAAAAGAAGATATGGACATTAAAAAAAGTTGTTATGCCTTTTGTTCTTACGAATGCACCAACCGTCTTTATGGAATTGATGAATTGGATCTTTTAGTGGTATTTTTATTCCTTTGTAGTGGTGTTTGTTGATGATATACTGGTGTATTCTAGGAAAAAAGTGGATCATGAGCAACAATTGGATGTAGAGTTGGGTATCTTACGGGAGAATCGTTTATATGCCAGGTTATCAAAGTGTTATTTCTGGATATAAGAGGTGTTTTTACTTGTCCACATCATTTTTGAAAAATGTGTTTCTATGGACCCTAAATAGACAGGAGCTGTTATCACTTGGAAACCACGGAATAATGTCTTTAAGATACATAGTTTCCTTGGATTAGTGGGATATAATAGATGTTTTGTATGTGATTTTTCACATTTGGCATCACTGATGAAAACTTTGACAAGGAAAAATGTTCCTTTCCAATGAAACAAGTAATGTCAAAAATCCTTTCAAGAACTTAAGGTTATAATTACATTAGCACCTATCCTCACTTTTCTAGATTTTGGATAGGGCTATGTAGTTTATTGTGATGCATCAGGATCTGGGTTGGGGGTGTTCTCATGCAGGACATCATGTTGTTACTTATGGTTCACGGTAGTTATGGTTTCTTGAGAAGAACTACCCAACATATGATTTTGAATTAGCTGATGTGGTCCACATTTTAAAAACATGACGTCATTACCTATTTGGTGAAAAATTCATGGAGTTTAAAGATCATAAGAGTTTTAAACACATTTTATCGCAAGGAGATTTGAATTTAAGGTAGCGTAGATGGATGGAGTATCTGTAGATGTTTGAATTTGACTTGATGTATACACTGGGTAAAGTAAACTCTGTGGTGGATGCATTGAGAAGGAATTTATATGATCAATTGGATAAAGAGGCTTTAAACTAGTGGAAACTAATGTCAGTTATAGCGAATATGCATCTATATTTCTGAGACCAAGGTGATGTGGTTGTATTCTTTCCATTTACTATTATTCCCAGTATGGTTGAGCAAGTTAGAAAGGCCTAGACATCTGATCCTAAATGTGTTACTATGAGGTAAAAACTCAATGGTGGGGAAACCATTGATGAATATAAGATGGGTGGAAGCTTAGTATTGTGGTTTAGAGGTCTTATGGTCATACCTTTGGCTTATCAGGTACAAATCCTTAGTGCCTACCACCATTAGAGATGGTCTGTTCACCCTGGGATTTAGAAAATGTATAAATATTTGAAAGCATAGTTTTGGTGGGTCAGCATGAAAAGATCCGTGGCAGAGTATGTATTGAGATGCCTCAACTATCAGCAGGTCAATACAGAGCATCAATAACTAGCAGGAATGTTGCAGTCTTTACAGATTCCCATGTGGAAATAAAAGTAGACAACCATGGATTTTTCAATAGGTCTTATAAGGATAGTTTGGAAACACAATTCCATATGGGTTATACTGGATCGACTCACAAATTTAGCTCACTTTATCCCTATTTGTGAAACAAATTCAGTGGAAAACTTGTCCAAAATATACATTTGGGAAATTGTAAATATGCACGATGTTCTAATATCAATTGTATCAGATAGAGACCCTAGGTTTATGTCTTATTTTTGGAAATCCTTGCAGAAATCCCTTGGAACACAGTTTATTATGAGTACAGATTATTATCCTCAAACAGATGGACAATCTAAATAGACAATCCAAATATTGGAGGTCATGATTAGGTCTTGTGTTATGGAATTTGGTGGATCATGGGAGGATCATTTAATATTTTTGGAGTTCTCGTATAATAACAGTTTTCATTCATTGATATATATGAATCATTTTGAAGCATTTTATGGTAGACCTTGTCATTTTCCACTTTGTTGGGTGGAAATAGGTGAGACTTCACTAATTGGACCATGCTTGTGAAAGGGATAATATAAAAGATTTAGTTGATTGGAAATAGGTTGAAGATGGCTCAGAGTCATCAGAAATCATATGTGGATCATTGTCGGTGACTGTTTTCATTTGAGTCGAGTGATCATGTGTTCTTGAGGATCTCCCCAAGGCTTGGGAATCTCATTTTGGTAAGCAGGGAATGTTTTCACCTTAGTAAATAGACCATTTTGAGGTACTTTAATGGGTTAGTGAGGTGGCATATCGGTTGGATTTTCTGCCAAGGTTCAGTTCAGAAAACAATGTGTTTCTTTTATCTCAGTTAATGAAGTTTAAACCTAATCCTGACTATGTGATTCAATGGGATCATGGTGACATAGATTTGGATGCTACGTTGATTCATGTGCTGATAAAAATTATGGATAGGCAAGAGAAAATTTTTCATGGGAAATGCATCAGTCTAGTGTGGGTTTTATGGAAGCATGGTTGGATTCAGGAAGAAACATGGGAGCATGAGATGGAAATAGTGGAGAAATGGACCGAAATCTTCTAAGGAAAATGGGGTTTTCTAATTTTTTAGGACGTAAAGGCCAATGTTGGGGAGAATTTAGTACCCCTAGTTTCAGGTACATGACCATTTATTCGTGTATTTTTCTTCTATATAAAGTTTGGGTTAAGTTTTAGGAGGTTATAAAGGATTTTGGTATGTTTTGGAGGATTTTATAGAGATGTATGATTTTTTAACAGTTAGTAGAAACCATGCACCATCTTGAGAAAACCATGAAGGGGAAGATAGTGGGAACTGGGAAGGTCCATGGTTGGTATGAGGTTTATCCAAACTATATGAATGCCTAAGAGAAACCATACATCTCGAAACATAGGAAAAGCACAGTTGGCTCATGGTTTATCTAACCATGTGAACCAACCACGCAAGGTGTGTCTTTAAGACAGTAGAACCACACTGTTGGTGCATGGTTTTCCAAACCATGTGGCCTAACCATGTGGTGTACATTTGGCCCATCTTAAATTGTGGATCTAATCCAAATTATCCCCTTTAATCCTCATGTTTCCCACAAACTCCAAATCTCCCAAATTCCTTTTTCTTATTAGAAATGAGAGATGATCCCCTTTCGATTTGGGAGTGATTCTTTGGAGAATCAAAGTGCATTGGAGGCCCATATTCATTGGTAAGTACCCATTGTCCCTCATTCTTCTTATATCCAAGGTTCTTATTTATCTAGAAACCATATATCCAGTCCGTTATTGATAGATCTATTTGTTATGAATGGTTTATGATGAAATATTTTTGGATCTAGTTAAGGTAACATGGGTGGTGGGAAGATCTTGAAGTTTCATTATGTTGTTCTTTTTTTTCCAACCATTGTGAGGTTGGTGGATTTTCTCATAACTCCACTTGATTTAGAACTTGGAGGATTAGTTTTAATTAAATGATTTTATTGAAATGGTTTTGAAATCCTTAAGTGATTCTTGATGGAAATATCATTTTTATATTGGCTTGTAAATTCTAGAAAGTGGATTGGTTTCCAAAAAACCCATTTGTTTATAATTTTAAAATTATGGTTTTAAAATTATAGTTATTTTTGACTAATGTTAAGTGTTTTTTGAAATTATTTAAAGGAAGTAATGTTTTTGGTTGAAATATATTGGCATGATTTTAGTATAACCGTGTTGGTGTGTGTTGAGTGGTATGGATTATGGTTGTGAAGTACCTCCATCAATGTTGGGAAGGAGTATGGATGTGAAGTTCCAAAGTCAATGGTAACACCAATCTTGATTGTGTATGTGTGGTTTTGTGATTGGGAATGGTATTGAATATGCCAAATGAACGTGATATGGTTTTGGAACTTGTTAATAATTTTTCTATGGAAGTTATTTACTATTTGATATAAACTGTTTTAAAATTCCTTTGAACCATTTTATTTAATCATGATAATGAGTTTTTTCCTAGTGGTGTGAGTTGGGAAGTCACAGGGGAAATCCTATTGAATTTAGAATCACCCCCTTCTTGGGCACATATTTGCATTTATAGATGTCATCTATCGAGACACAAGTAAAGGAAAGGTATGCCAGTTATTTAGTGATGATTCTTGATACCGTGGACTTATCATGTGGAGTTTGAGCTTAGAGTGGGTTGGGTGTTGCTGGTTGATGTCATTTTGTAGTTGTGAGTTTTGTGGTATTTTGGTTCTTTTAGAGTTTGTATTTTAGTTCCCGCTTATACTATGATATTATTTTTTTGGTTTGGTTATGTTTTGAGTTGTATTGTTTACTCATGCATCATATAAAGGTTTTCTTGGTTATTGATCATGTAGTTTGTATTTTTTTTAAAAGGTTGTGGCTGAAGCCTCATTTTATTATTAAAGCAAAGAAAAGACCTCTTTTAATTGGGTAGAGGGAGACCCATTTCATATCCCGAAGGCCTAGTGGGCATGTAGCCCATTACATAGCCCGTAGGCCCAGATTTTTGGCCTAAGGCCCATTCTGTGAATAGTAACCCGACTGCTACAGTTCCCGCCGCTGCTATAGTGCCCTGCCGCCGCTACAGTGCCCGCTGATCAATAATACCACCGCTGCTACAGTACCGCTACAGTACTGCTAGTTGCTGTGCCCCATGACATTTATTCCCAGCCTTTGGTGTGTTGGGGATGTCGCCTTAGGCTTAGTAGTACCCCCACGTCTTTTTAAGACAATGAGGAGGGGAAAGATGTTACAGTAGTGATCATACATCCTACCCAATATCCAGGGTGGAGACTAGCGATGACCCTAACTTGTATATTCCACTACCCACTCACTACTATCATGACCCCTCCCTCCAAAGATACTAGAAAGAGGAGAGAGAGATAATTACCCTCGAGTCCCGCCACCAATAGGCCCCAGGTTGGTGACTAGAACCAAGGGTATAAAAAAATCTCACAGTATGGGAGGCATTACCCTCTATAAATGAAACATGATCGGGATATAGGGAAGAAACCACCAAACAACTCCAACAAACGATATAAAGGTAAACCAAAAACCATCCCACAATGCATGAATAATGTAAAACTGATACATATAAAAGTCTCCAACAATATACCAAAAATAAAAATCTATGACAATGACTTAACATCATCTCCAACCCAACTAGTAATTTCCAACTTGGTCCCCAAATTCCTCCTGGAAACCTGAAAATAAATTATATATGTAGGGTGAGCATAACAGGTATACTCAGTTGGTAAAAATCCAAGGCCTCAAGTGCATATGTGAAAAGTGAATGCTAATGTTCCAATGAACAAACAACAGAACCAATAGGAAACTATACAGATCATCTAACCAAACCCAGCCTCACCATGACTCGATCACCAAATCACGCATCCAAAAAAATAACAAATCACTGAGAACATAAAAATGCAAGGAGCCCAACTGCCGCTTCCCCACTGATTTTCTGCTCTCATGCTTCAACGTCGAACATACTATGCTCCCATCCCTTCCACACATATGACCTCACATTAAATCACATCCCACCCACAAACACCGGGGCCACATGTCACATCACATCACATACCGCCTGCAGATTCCCAACCCACGCATCACATCACATCACATTACATCCCACATGCAGACACCTAGAAAACACATTACATCACATCACATTCCTACTACAGACACATGGGCCACATATCACATCAAATCACATCTTGCCCGCAGACACCTGGGCCACACATAATATAACATCACATCCCGCCCATAGACACCTGGGACACACATCACCATTGGGTAATCTCCAACAGCAACACGTATCACTACTACTCAAGGAAGTACGGGGGTAGCCAGCCATCTATATCACCACCATCCTAGATTTTGGGGAAAACACCTAAAACTCAGCACCTTTGAGCATTAGTATTGTTATCAAACTTGGGTGGGTAATTTATAAAATAACATAAACATACATGATATATAGATAACACACAATACCCAAACTACAGGTTCACATCAACCGCACTAGTGTATACCACATCACCACCACCACACCACACATCAACCATCACAAATACTACCACCAATATATGCAACACCACACAACCACTGTCACGAGCCGTCCCTCGGGGCTCGTGCCGTGACTACCCCAAGCCTGCCTTCCATAGGGCAGGGGATGTCGACTTGCACTGGAAAGACCTATCCCTATAATAGGAATGTATTTCCTTTAAACCTGTACAAAAACACATACTAGTATGCAACAAGAAGCAACCACAAAGTAATCTACTATAGTAAAAGAGTGTTGAAAGTAAAGGGGTCAGAATACAAGCCCAACTAGAGGTACAAGTACAACAGAAAAGTACAAATACAACTGAAAAGTGGGAAAACAGCTCCTGGATCATCCACCAAGGATATTACCTAAAGGGTAGGTACAAATCACAATCAGTAGTCCCTACGTCACGTCATGCCAAATAGTCCACCTTTGAGTACTGTCCAGTCCTAGCTCCCTCAGCCTCGATCAATGCTGTCTGTCGTCTGCACAAGACACAACAAGGTGTAGGCATAACCCATACAGGGGTATGTATAACGATACTTAGTAGGGACCCTGAGACCCTGTAGGTCTCCTAGAGTTCCACAAAGGAAATACAACAAAGTAAGACTTCAACTCTACATAGGTATATGCCCATACATATACCTAATTTATCAAGATATACCCATCTCATTCATGAGGGAAGAATACCACAAACGTAACACCACAAAGGTAGAGATACCACACAGGTAAAACCACTGAGATAGAAGTACCACATAGGTAACACCACTGAGATAGAAGTGACACACATGTAACACCATGAAGAAAACACCACAAAGGTAGAAGTACCACACATGTAACACCATGAAGATAGAAGTACCACATAGGTAACACCATGATAATAGAAGTGACTCAGCTCACAATTAGGTATAACTTAAGTACAAAAGTACAAATGATTAGTTTTAAGGCTAGATTATCTTATTCTATTAATTAACACTGCTTCTGACCCACATAGGACCGATAGGTAACTAACCCCCACTGACCCAAATAGGTCTGGTCCACACAAGATCGATAGGTAACTAACCCCCTCTGACCCACAGAGGACCGATATGTGCCGACCCACACAGGATCGGTGAGCATTGACCCACACAGGATTGGTATGCACTGACCCACACAGGATTGCTAAGCGCTGACCCACACAGGATCGATGTTTTTTCTTCATGTTACAACCAGCCACAAGATTCCTCGCACTCAGTGCACTCAAGCTCCATAGAATCTGTCCCTCGAGATATCGGTCATACCTTGACCACCACTAAGCTCCACAAAGGAGTAACCCAAAGGACCTCCATGTCATAAGGGTTCCAACACAATAGACGGCGTGTCAGCCGGATGCCCAGTCTGTAAGTTATAGGCATTTTAGTGCTGAGTGCCCGGTTGGATTTAGAGTCGATCCAACCCGGCCATACTCCAACTTTCTCCAAAACTCTCATGGAGTATCTCAAAAGGAATTACTCATCTTAAGGGTTCTAACACGACAGACGACGCATCAATCAGACAACCAGACTATAAGTTATTGACATTTTAGTGCTGAGGGCCCAGTTGGATTCATGTTCTATCCAACCCAGCCGTACTTTAAACAGCACCGGATAACCAAACGGGTCACACCATTACAATCCACACGGAAAAACACATGAGATGGACAACCCATTTGTCCAAAATGGATACTCGGTGAAAATGTTGTATGTCACCGCAACACGTGCGAACTAGGCCTCGTGGGGCCCGCGCCTCGACCTTAACATAAATATCCAAAATTGGTCTTAAAATGTATTTATTAATTTCAAGATCACAACACCGCTTACAGTTCGCCAATCTAATGTCGTATGAATGAGTTACGAAATAAGCAAGATTCTGCAACAATAATAACAACATTTTTATTGGGAATTTCATGAACCCAAGTCACAGACTAGAATTTAATATTCAACATTAGACTTGGATCGATCGTCTTAATGACAGGATCATGTCACCACTGATGGAAAGTCAATCGAACGTCGCACACAGGAGTTATGGCGGTTCGAAGATTTCATAATAATATTAAATCTATTATTTCATGAGCATTTCAGGTACCCAATCTGAAAACCTGTATAAGAAATCCAATATTGGACTCGAAATGTCAGTCTCAGAGTCATGGTCACACTGTCGCAGACGGTTCGTCAAACCAAGGTCGCATGGAGAAGTTGCATACAAATAGGTGTTTTATCATCAAAAGTAATAATAACAATATTTTATTATTATTATTAATTACTTATTTAATTACTTCACCATAACTCCAAAAATAAATCCATGCTTGGAGCCCCTTGTTGCGCGCCAGAAGCAAACACCATTAATTTCTTATTTTATTTTTATTATTTTAACATTATTGTATTTTAGTTTTTCTCTCTCCAATCCCCCCTTCTTCAATCACGATTTTCCTTCTTCCACACGACCAGACCGTCGCCACCACCTCCGGCTACCTGAGCCACGACGCCTCCAGACGACCACACCGCCTAAATGCTGCCTCCCGGCTGTCCTCCACCGCCGCACATCGCACCGTCTACCTCACCTGGAGCCGCACCCTGAACACATGCCATAAATCACACAGCCACGTTTCCCCTTCCCTGGGATACCGAATCTTCGTTTTAAGCCCGAAAAATTCAATGACTGCGGATCCGCGATCCTTCGGTTGAGATCTCCACGTCCGTATACCGCGCTCAATGAAACATTATGTTTTTAGCATGCTTAATTATTTGGCAATGAAGAACGCATGAAGAACGAAATAGAAAGGATCATGGTCTATGTGCGGATTGATGACCATGTTTTTTTTGCCATCATCATTGAGAATCAAGAACAAGAGGAATTAACAAATAGATATTTATCGTACTTCAAATTAAACCCCTTATCTCGTAAATATATTGGAGAACGTTCGCGATTGAAGGTGGGTTAGTGTTCGTCGTTCCAGCAATAAGCTTCCAACGACGCCGCTCGAATGACAATCTTCAGTTCTCGATTGTGAGATCCATTCTTCATCAAGAGCCTCAAGATCCTGCTCCTCCTTTTTCCAATGGAAACAAACACCCAACCCCAAGGAAGAGTTAATATAACTCTTAGTTTATGTGTAGATTCATATATTTAGAACTAATGAATCCTATTAATTAAAGGGATTGGTGGTTACATATTTTGTGTAACCAGGCATTTAATGCCCATCATTTAAATGCCCGACCACCCTCTTGTGGTCCCCGCCACAAAAAATTAAAAGGAGAGGTGGGGGATACTTATAATAAAAATATATTTATTTTATTTAATCCTCCACAAAAAATGAAAAAAACAAATTCTTCTCTCGACCCACTACGGTCGAGGTTAAACCTCCCTTAAGAAAATCCTGATGCTGGGAGTTCAACGGTGCCTTTGTATTTTTAATCCGAGCACCGGTTCAAAAGTTAGAAAATGCCGCTCGCGCATTTACTGAACGTACTTTAAAAAAAGTTCAATAAATTAATACCGCTCACCCTCAACCTGCGCTTGTCGAGGTTAGGCTTCGCCTAAGGAGAACACGCCCTCACGAGCTCAACGACACTCTCAGATTTTCAATCTGAGTTATAGTTTAGAAGTTATGGATTTTACAATAAAATAATTTTCACTTAATTATTTAATTTACGGCCAAAAACTAACTTTCACTGGGGTCCCGCACTGGCCAACGTTGGTATCTTTCTAAAGAGAGCATAACCTCACGATCTCAGCAGTGGTCTCATATTTTTAATCTGAGTAACTGTTCGTGAGTTATACACATTTGAAAAATAAAATAACTTTATTTAATTATTTTATTTATGGTTTTGTCATTTTCGGGTTTTCCCATAGGACGCCCGCACAGACTAAACTTAAATCGCACCTAGAGTAAACCCGCCATCCTGAGCGCAATGGTGCCCTTGGATTTTTGATCTGGGAAACCGTTTAAGAGTTATTCCTCTTTTTCTGGAAAACTGCTTACGTGCGCTATTTAATGTTTAACAAAACTTCGATGGATCATTTCAGGCACTTCGGGCCACGGAATCATGCGCCGTCAGATTTCATGGTCTCGAAATAATTCCATTTAATTAAAAAAATATACAGAAATTATAGGACATTAAATTCTCCCAACCTTAGGTATTTTCGTACCTCAAAGGCAAAACATATACTAAGGAAACAAATGGGGGTACTGAGCACGAATTTGAGCCTCCCAATCCCATGTGCTCTCTTGGAGGTTCTTGTTCTGTCAGCAAATGCGCACCAGAGGTATCGATTTCCCATGAAATAATCACTCCTATTGATCCTCTATCTCCACCAGGAACTCCGTAAAAGTCACCCCATCATTAAAGTTCAACTCGCCCTAGTTGATAACGTGCGATGGATCATGCACACATCTCCTCATCTGTGACACATGGAAAACATTATGCACCCGGTGCATCTGTGGGGAAAGATATAGACGGTATGACACCTCTCCCACTCTGCTGATAATCTAGAAAGGTCCAATGAACCTCGGAGATAGCTTGTTGCTCGACCAAACCTCAGTAATCCTCGTCGGGGTGAGACCCGTAGGAAGACATGGTCTCCCTCAACATCTCCTCCCGAAGCGTCACTGGTACCATGGTATGACCTCTGAAGAGGACCACCTTCAGAAAATCCTTCAGGTTACCATCCTGAAGATATCTGAGCACGTCGGGTCTCGTAGTCAACGTCCCAAGCCGTGCCTCCCAAATTCCCTGAGGAATTGGGGGAGTGACAGTCATAGAATGGAGGTAAGCTGCTCCATCTTTATCCACAGAGGATATCCGAAGTGCGAATAGCTGATTTGACACGTGATCAATTGATTGTACATGTGGTCAGTTTGAGTACAACGTGTAGTCACTTCTACACGGCCACTTGACCTTCACGATTAGGTGAATTTCTTCACACAGTAACTTCAAGATTTAACCAATTTTAGCATTTTGTCTAGAAAAGTTTACTATTATAAAACATGAAATTTATTAGAATCATAATAAAAATGGTTTGAGATTATTAAAATAAGGAGGTGTTGGACTAAGCCAGCAATTTCCCCCTTTTTGATGATCACAAATCATTACATATAAAATGAAATGAATTGAATACATAAGAAACATATTTCCTCCAAATATCATAAATTTTCAATGAATTAAAACATCATATATTTAGCAACATTAACTTTACAAGTTTTCTCCCCTTTTGGGACTATCAAAAAGTGATGGCCGGAGAAAAAATATTATCTTTGAATAAGAAATAAATACTGGAGGAACTGATAAAAGGAAAAATATAAAGATAACAAAGGTATTTCATTAATATCAAAAGATATTACAAAAAGATTACAAAGATAGTGACTATTAGGAATTCTAATTAGAGTCAGAATCTGGCACATCCTTGAAGTTAGTTGGGAGATTAGGGTCCTTGCCTCTGGAGGTTGAGGTTCAAGCAGGTTGGGTTGGTTGGGTAGGTTGTGGTACATAGGTTGTAGCAGGGTCCTAAATTACCACACATCTTGATATTGGTATGAGATGCCATACTGCTTGTCTAGTAGACAAGCCAAAAGGGTTAATGGAGGAGGTTATAGTTGAAGGAGTGGTAGTGGTTATGGGTATGGCAGGAGGAGCTGGGATGGCTGTGTTGGCATTGTACAGGTAAGGTTCTAGCAACCGGTTAAAATACTTGTTTTCTCTTGATCCATGTTTCATTGCCTAAAAGCAATCCTCTTTAATTTCCATGAAGACTTCTAGAATAGGAGTTATAATTTTCAGCTTTTGAACCCAAGACTTAAATGACTTGGATCAAGGGAGGCATCCTTATATCACTAGCCAAATATCTGAACATTTTTTTGAGGTCTAACTTGGTGAAGATTTAGTTAAGATAGAAGTCAATTTCTCTTTTGATAGTTTCTCCATCTCTCCCAGTCTGTTTGACATCCTTTCTCACCAACACCAAAGTCTTAGAAACATGAGTTTGAATTCCATCAAACAAAATCTCTCTTGTTTTCTCAAACTCATCAAAAATAAATTTTAACTCATCCTTATTGAGTTGTATGATTCTCTCTTTATCAATAACAGAAGGGACATGAGGAGCAGGAGGTGGAGGAGCAGATATAGAAGCCCAAAATGCTAAAATTAGGTACCTTTGGTTGAGCTTCAACATCATATCTAAAAGGTATGCTTGCAAAGCACCAACTTGTGCTTTCAAGTCCTCAATCACATATCTTATAAGGCCTATTTTAATATGGAATCTAGGTTGATGATGATAAACAACTAAAGACACAGTTCTAGATATATCTTCTCTAATTGGCTCCATTGATTGTCCAAAACCAATAGAGTTCTTTTAGATTTGATTTGAACTCATCCAAATCATCTTTTGTTATATAGGATATGGAAGGAGCTGAAGGGGTAGCAACATGTACGTAAGGAGAGGGATCATAAACCCCCTACTATCATCCTCAATGTCCATAGACTTAGGCCCCATAGATTTGACTTCAGCTTCATTATTAACTTCTTCATCAACCTCATGAAAAATTGTATGGACGGATCCAACAGGTGATGGTACATCCTCGGGTTCCTCAACATTCTTTAAAGGAGTAGGAATAAAGCATCCTTCCAAAACTTGATCCACTGAAGGTCTTACAAGAGACACTTCAAGTCCATTATGAGAATCTATCTCAGATATCAAAGATCCTTTTAGAGCTCTTTGAACAGGTGGTATGATAGGTCCATTATCCTGATGTGGGCTGCCCCTAAGGTCGTCATCATCATCATCATCATCCGACTCTAAGTAGTATAGACCAAACCTTGCTAATTTTGGGGACTTCTCCCCCTTTGAAGGTGCATCTGGAATGCTGGGTCTTGGAGTGCTGCTACCATTTATAAGTGACTTATCTGAAATGTCTTCATCCTCTTTAGACTCTTCAGGGTCATCCAATTTAGGTTCATACACAAAACCAGTGACAGACACTTCGGTGTCAATAAGGTCCTCATCTTGTAACTCCATTTCATGAGATGGTAAAGGCAAAGGGGAGTGAGGAGGCTCAAAAGATACAATTGGAGAGGGTTTCTTATCATCCTCATGTGCTGCCTTGGTTTCCTCATCAAGATCATCTATCTCTATCTTTTCTTCTTCTTTAACTTCTTGTTCTTCCTTAGCAACAACAACTTAATCATAAGAAGAGTATACAACTATTTTCATCTTGCTATAGACCTAGATCAACTAGATCCCTTGGTCTAACTGGATACTTCACATGATCAAACTTTTCATATAGCTTCTTAGGGTCAGCCGTCCATTCCTTTTTCTAGGGATTCCAATTTACTCTCACATGCTTACAAATATTCCGAGTTATGAAAAAACCATATGAGGAGGTCACCTTTTCCTCCACTTGAGAAACTAATCCCTTATACTCCAAAAGGGATGATATGAACTTTGAATATGGAAGAGAATTAAACTTGGAAGAGGGATTTCGCAACTCATTCATATGTCTCATGAAATATCCACACAAATTGATTTGAAATCTATTTTTTCATTAAAATCAGGAATAATAGATCCCGATTCCTTAGGATACTAAAATCTCCTTTTCTGGGAATGATCAAATGTTGGATGAACTTTGCGAGTAGCCTACATTCACAATTGAGTTCTACTGCGGTTGGTCTTTTGGGAGTCCCATTTCCAGTTAGTTCTTCGAGGGCATTTTGAAATTCAAAGTGGGAATGGTTTATAAGGTACAAACTTTAGTAATCTTCATATTCACCTTTATGTTTCACACTTAATCTCTTTGCTAAGAGTTTTGAAGAAAACTCAAAAACTTCCCCATTCACCATTATCTTAATGGTGTCTCGATTATCTTCAGGGATACAATCCATATGGGCATAACATTATTTAACTAGCCTCAAATAGAAAGGTTTACCATTTTCCTTGAACCAAACATCCCAACCTTGTTTCTGAATTATTTTCCATACTAGCGACTTGATCAACTGAATCCATTGAGCATCCAGTTCCTTTTCAATTCACATTGGTCAATCCACTAAATACAAGTTACGCAAATTCATTATAGTACTTGTGCTACCTTTATCTTTCTCTGATCTCTTTGTAGGAGGTGATTTGAAAGGAGGAGCGGCATCTGAAGCTCATTTCATCCTCGACATTCCCATGCTTTGATTCAATTTCTTAGAAGGTTCAGGTTCGAGAGTGAGGTTCATGAAAGTAGGGTTTCAAGAGCAGGTAAGGCTTCAAATAGAAGAAAGGGATTTAAAGGAAAAGATATGCATCAATTTTGATTCTAATTTTGAATTTTATTTCAATCATTTAGGGCTTAAAATATATATATTTGAGCAAAATCCCACCAAAACAATTAAGTAAAAATTCAAACAGAATAGACATGGTAGGTATGCTAACTGAAGATTCATGAAAATCAAGGCATGGTAGGTTTACTAATCATGGACTAATGGTAAGTATATTGACCACACAAGTAAAAATTTATGGTAAGTATAATGACTGTGTGAGTAAAAGTTTCACAATAGGTATAATGATCGTGTGAGTAAATGTTTCACGGTAGGTCTACTAACCGTATGAACAAAAACTCATGGCCACTTAACTGACCATGTGAACTACTCTTCACTGTTACTTTAATACCAAACACGAAAGCTAAGCATTATAAAAGGAACTTAAACAAATGTGAGAGTTAGAACTAAATTAAAAGATTGATAAATAGTTTATCATTCCTAATTCACATCTGATATAATTTATTCTCTTAATATTTAATGGCTTTGTAAATATGTCAACAAAATGATGTTCTGTACCAATGAATTCAAGCATAATATCTCCTTTTTGGAGATGATCTCTCAAAAAGTGATTCTTTATATCAATATGTTTTTCCTTGAATGCAATACATGATTATTAGAGATATTTATTGCACTTGTATTATCATAGTTTATAGGGAAATGTTGAAATTGATATCCAAAGTCTAGAAATGCGTGTTTAATCCACAAAATCTATGCACAACAACTGTATGTAGTAATGTACTCAGCTTTAGCAGTGTATAATGTTACAAAGTTCTACTTTTTACTACAACATGAAACTAGAGACTTGTCCAAAAAGTGACATGTTTCAGATGTGCTTTTTTCCCCGTCAAACTTATAACTACCAAAATTCACATCGGAATAATTAAGTCAAATGCTTTTCGTTCAGAATAATAAAATCCTAAATTGGTTGTACTTTTAAGGTATTTAAAAATTATTTTCACTGTATTCAAATTCAATTATTTTGGATTTGATTAAAAACATGCACACACACACACCAAACATAATATCTGGTCAGCTAACAGTTAAGTATAATTAACTTTCAATCATACCTCTATAAATGGTCTGATCAACTGGTTTTCGAATTTCAGCAAGATCCAACTTACAACTTATACTTATGGGAGTATCACTACCTTTAGTGCTATTCATACCAAAAAATTTTAAAAGATCCTTAGTATAATTGCTTTGATTTTAAAATGATTCCTTATTTTTAAAAATCTAAAAACCAAGGAAGAATTTTAACTCACCCATTAAACTCACTTCAAATTCATTTTGCATCATCTTTGAAATTCAGTACACAAAGCGTTTTTGGATGATCTGAAAATAATATCATCAATATATATTTGAGCAACTAAAACAACTTTGAAAATACTTTTAATAAATAAATTAGGATCAACTATTCCTTTTGAAAAAACTTTAGAAATAAAAAATGAGCTAAATCTATCATACCAAACTCCAGGAGTTTGTTTTAAACCATGAAAAGCTTTTGTTAATTTAAAAACATGACTTAAAAAATAAGGGTTTTGAAATATTGAGGGTCATTCTACAATAATATCATCAATTATATAACCATTTAGAAAGACACTCTTGACATTCATTTGATATAATTTGAAATTTAAATGTGTTGTATAATGAAGTAGTATCCTAATGGCTTCAAGTATTACTACTGGTGTAAAAGTTTTTTCATAGTCAATACCTTCCTCTTGGATGTACCCTTGTGTGACCAATCTAAATGTATTTCTAATTATAGATCCAAACTCATCAACTTTGTTCCCAAACACTCATTTAGTGAAATTGGCCTGAAAGTCTTTAGGTCTTTGTACTAGTTCCCAGATTTTGTTTCTTTCAAACTGATTTAATTCTTCTTGCATTGTCATTACCCAAAATTCATCACCTATTGATTCCGTGATCTTTTTGGGTCCATGTTGTGACAAAAAGGATTGATGTTCAACCTAATTTCTAAGATAATATCTAGTTTGAGTTCCTCTATCCAAATCTCCAACTAAAACATATAAGGTATGGTATCTATGACTCCTAATGGATCTAGGGAGAAAAGTACTTGGTACTTCATCTTATTCAGGTTTCAGTTCAAACAATTCCTCAGTACTGAGTAATTTTTCTATAAAAGGTTTCTCAGAACTACCACTAGGTTTGATTGCGACATTGATGTTCAAATTTGAAAGATCATTCTTAAGATTTTATAAAGAAGTCTTAGGCTCATGCGGATCTATTTCATCAAATTTGACATGCATAGATTCTTCCACAATTTTAGTTCTTTTATTGAATACCATGTATGATTTACTGGATGTTGAATAACCAAGAAATATTCATTCACCACTTTTGGATGTAAACTTGTCTAAACTCTCCTTTATGTTGAAAATAAAGACCTTACAGCCAAAAACTATAAAGTAATTATTATTTTATTTTCTTCCATTCCATAACTCATATGGAGTTTTCTTTAAAAGAGGTCTAATAAAAACTCTATTAATAATATAATAAGATTTATTCCATAGCTTCTGCCCAAAAATAATCAGGTAGATCATACTCATTAAGCATATTCCATACAATCTCTTGAAGTGTTCTATTACTTTTTACAACACCATTTTACTGTGGAGTCTTAAGAGCATAAATTTGGGATTTTAGCCATGTTGTGAGCATAAAGATTCAAAGTGTTGATTTTTAAATTCACGATCATGATCACTTCTTAAGGTCTTAATAGTAAGTCCACTAATATTTTCTACAGATTTTTCATATTTAGAAAAATAGAAACAAACTTCACTTTTGTGATCTAGAAAGAATACCCATGTGTATCTAGAAAAGTAATCTACTAAAACATAAGCACAATGCTTCCCATTTAAGCTAGAAACCCTAGATGGTCCAAACAAATCCATGTGAACTAACTTTAGGGGATGAAAAGTTGAAACATCTTTCTTTGGTTTGAAAGAAATTTCCACTGTTATGCTTTTCCACTAGAACTCTTATTTCACCGCATGCTTCTCCTTATGGATGGGTTTTGTAAAGTTATTCACTCTTTGGAAATGATTTTTAAAATAAAAAAGGGAAAATGGTATTTCTAATGCATCAACTTGATATTTTTTTGAAAGGAAAAGAAGACATTATTTTAATATATTTATATTTTAAAACTAACTTGAAATGGTTTTCTCTTTAAAGGTAGAGTATAGGGAATGGTTTCTCTTTTATCATCTCTACTATGCATCTCGGTGCTCGTGCCTACATTATCATTTTCAGTTTCAGGTTTAGTTGGCCTTTGGGTCACTTGTGGAGGGAGCATGGTTCTATGGTTGGTTAGTTGTGACCCAAGAGGTCACATGGAGGTATATTTAGTTGTTTTTTTGTTTCCAGTGTTTGTCTATTTATTTTGTTCTTATTTATTTACCTATTTTCTATTGGAAAAATCATTTCCAATTGAGTTATTCCTATTGTCCGACACTATTTGTTAGTCCAGAAGGACCAGGAACACCTATCAGGCCTTGTCGGGGGCCGACTTGAGTGCTTGATTCAGGGTCGACCCGGGTCGGATCGTGACAAATAAACTCATTATTACCCCATGGTTGTAGAATTTAATGCGAAGATTATATTTCAATCAAAATGTCAAGATACCAACTTCTATTAATATGGAAGGGAAAAATCCTTCCTCAATTTATTTATTAATAACACATAACTCGTGACGTACCCAACATACCCAACTTCGCTATGAACTATTATCCTCATGATTTACGACAATATATCTAAGTGTGAAAGTCATGACATGCATTAAAAATAATCTTAAAGTCTAAGGACCATTACAAATTCTCACAGATAGTAATATCCAATGACACATAAACATGTGGAATTCCTACCAGCGAAGTCTGTTCTCATAATCTCTTTTCTTAGAGATCACCAAGTGAAGACTTCATGAGAATAATTCTCATTTACTCATGAGTACTCGCACCTGAGAATCAACATGTTATGCTCCCTATCATAAAATGTTATCCGACCATGAAATTTTATGGTTCTCATCATAGTGGCAAACTGTTATGCCCTTTTAATGTGACATATACTCTAAGACATTATTACATTAAAGTCACACAGAACTATGAATGATGTGTAATAAGATATTTAAATCAACATTCACTTATTTAAATATACATGTAATCCAAGTACAAACAGTTGTTTCTAGAACACAAACTCCAACACTATGGTGTAAGGTAATCCATTTATAGTAGTTCCGCATTTATGGTTTTATCACATGTTTCATACATCATGCATGGGATATCCTTAGACTAAGGGTTTTAATTGCTTTTTCTGCTTCTGATAAATATTATTAGACTCTGAAAAAACCCTTCAGTCTTCCATGATATTGGAAAATGAAACCACAAACCATTTCATGCCCATACTCCCAATCTTTATAAGACTTTCCTTTTGGCTTATTGGTAGTAAACACTGAAAAATGAATTTGTTAAAAAAATAACATGTCCTTCATCTCCAATCTTCACATGTGATAGTTTGTGTCATTCAATAAAATCAAGCTTTTGTAATTCAACTCCATGATCGATAGAGGAACAAAATAACCAGATGCTCTGATATCAAATGTTGAGAAAAATGAGGAGCGATGAACATGCACTATGAAACAAATAACCCCCCATCCCACATAAGTGAGTCGAAAAAAATATCAAATCTACACAGTAAACCCAAAAAGATGTGAAAAAATATATGGCTGGAACCGTTGAAATTTTAACATCGAAAACCCTAAAAGGGAAAAATCACTAGACCTAGTCCAGAGAGATAATACATTAATAATAGAAGAGTACAAAACATACACTCTCATAAGTGATAAAGGTATCAAAAGTAATACTCAATAAAATTAGGATCAAAAGCATAAAATAGATATGTAGTTTGAAATGAAAAACACCACTTGAGAAAGAAGTCCATACCAGAGAAATAACTGTACAAAAAATCTAGGTTCTAAATGAATCCTTAGACAATTTTGTTTTGTTTTTAAATGATTATAATAAATCTCATAAGGTAGGCCATTTATAATATTAAATTAATAAAAATTATAAAAAATATAAATCTGCTTATTTTTATGGGGAAAAATCTTGGGCCCTGCCATTTGGGAATCCGGCATGCCTTTTTCGGCAGAGGAAGAGAAGACGACTGGAGCTTGAATAAATGCTCGCGGGTAATGGATGGCTGAGGGAAAATTTTGAGAATGGGTTTTTTTTTAATTTTATGGGTCTAGTTTAGAATATTTAAAGAAATGGGGTACCAATGCACCAAATCAATTAGCGTTTTGGTCCGATGATCCCCCCACCCTCCACACATATATATAATGATAAATAGTTAAATAATTATAATTAAATAATTATAATTATATAAATATATAATTCTATATTAATATTGATAAATATAATATATATATATATAATAAATATATAATCATAAATATAATAAATATACATATAATAAATATAATAAATATAATTATTATATTTAGAATTATATATTTATAATTATATAAATATGTTTTTATTTATAATATATTAAAAAAGTTTGGGGTCAAGCCCCTTATTATAAAATAAAGAAAAATAAAAAAGAAGATAAAAGATGGATGAGGTCAAACAAGGAAAAGCCAACATCCAAAAAAGGAGAGTCTAAAAATCGAGAACAAGACCATAATCATGATCAAAGCCCTCATCGTTATCAGCAGATTCCCACTCTGAATGTGAGATCCTCTACCTGAAGAGCACAAAATATTTGTCACGAAGCTTTTGCTGATCCAGAGTGAGTCCTTTAGAACACCTGGTGGACACACTTCTACCACACCCCCGGGCAACATCATCACAGCCATGCCCATGACCACAATCTTTTGGATGTCGACCCCGCTGCCAAGTCTTGGTTTGTTGCCAATTCCCTCCCAACTCTTCCAAATCAGAGGCACCTTTCTCCAAAGTATGAGAAACTTGTACATAAGAGGGGACTTGCACCATACCCGTGTTGTCTGAGGTAGTGATACACACCACACTCTTATTAGCAGTAGCTGGAGTGGCCAAAACCAACTTGATTTTCCTTTCCTTGCAGAGGAAGTCAAAGCTCATTCTTGAATCAATTCCCTGTCCACTTCATCTTGAATTACATTTTTAAGGTGCTCCAAATCATCATAATTAGTAACAGAAGCAACAAGATCCTGCTCACTTATGTCAACAACATTCTCCTACTTATATGTGTCATCAATATGCTTGGAGGTCTCTACCTATTTCCCAAGAAGTGAATTCATAGGCATTGCCTCTTCTACAACAATATGAGCCCATGTTTTCTTTCCCAAGGAGGAGTCTTTCCCATTCAAATTCAAAGCTGCTCAGTCAGATTAACCTGCATTCCCCTTTGTTGGGATCTCATCATCCATCAGTTTTACACCAGTATCCTACGTATATGTCTTCATAGATCGAGCCTTTCTATTGCAATTATGATCAACATGTCCATTAGTTGAAAATTGAGAACAAAACAGAGCTCTTTTGCAATTCAGTAAGTCATGACCAATTAATTTGAAGTTCAGATAGAATTTTGGGACCTTCTCATATTCAACTCACAACTGAATCTCCTCAAGATCAGTGGATAGAAAAATTTTATCAGTCAATTTAGAACCTAATTCAACCTCAACTAGAAATCTCACATAGTGACTGAAGCAATTGAGCTCAGTCTCTTTATCTAATCTAATAAGAACTCCAATATCGAGAGCAATGTCATAGAGAATCTTCAGATGCCACAACTATAAAGACCCAGCCCCAGTTACCCATAATCGGTGCCTTATTACATTACATTGGAATGATTACAAGAAATTCCTATCCCGAAGAAATTAATAGTTTAATAGATTTGGAAACAAGATACATACATAAGTTCAACATTACAACATGAAATAAAAAACAACATAAACATTTCATTGGAAACATCCACCACTCTAAGATTATCCCTGCAAGTCAATTATAATATACCTCTTCATGTCCTGGAAAAAATGAAACATAAGAAGGGGTGAGCTCATATGCTCAGTAAGGGTAAAAATTACAGCAGAAGATAACATAAACATTAGGCCAGATGAATAATTGAAAACACATGCCTTTAAAAATAAACATGAACATAATATGTAGGGAATATGAGATAAGTAAATATTACCATAATAAAAAATATTTATGGGTATTCTACTAGTCAAATAACCTCATGAACTATGAATTTATAGCTTCATAATGAGGGAAATGCATATGTCGGACATTCTAAAACAAACCGTCAAGGCCTCAGTCAAGACTTATAAAAATGATTAAGATCTTAGCCTAAACCATATCTAAAAATGGGTAAGGCCTTGGACAAGTCCATATCTATTTGTCTCATGAAACCTACCGATGCATTGAGGGGCTATAATGGGCCCCACCCATCACATAATAAGTTCAATGCATTCCTCATATGAATGAGGGTAAACATAAACAACATATACATTCACATTGAAACTAACATATGAAATGTAACTAACTTTCCCCAATCAAAACACTAACCATTGGGAGTAATATGGTGAATGGTTTCAAGATAGCATATCCATAGTCAAACTAATCATAAACCATTAAACAAAATATGGTAGATGATATCATAAAATATTAGTCCCATTTATACATAATAATTAATAAGAGTGTTGAAACAAATGAAAGTATTCTTATAAAATCATCGAGTAATTCTTGAGATAAATACTCTTTTACTTTGAAACGAAGAGTTCTTTTGAAAAAATCATTGTCTAAATCCAGAAGTGAAATAATATAATTTTTTTAATAATATAATGAGTGTTTTTAGAAAAATAATGGTTTCTTAAAACACATTATAGAGTGCCCTTGAAAATAGGTAAGATTCCGGGAAATTCCTCTGAAATAGGCTTGTATTTCAAGAATAATTTTTGAAAGATCCTTTTAAAACAGATAACTCCACACAAATGAAGGTATGATTATGGTTGGAACACATATATAGAACATTTAAACAGAAATTATGAGGAGTACATATGAATGAATAATAATTTAATTGAGGTAAGTTGATAATAAAATTAACTCGAATGGAAATGGAGGTTCGGGTGGAAAACCCTTACCACTTTGTAATCAATCGATTCATATGCCCCAAAATTAATAATCTTCAAACGATATATTGAATACCATGAAAATAAAAAGATTCATGATATGATACAACAATTTTGAGTATACATACACCATACACAAGTAATAGTAGTGAATAAATAATATCTTACAAAAATGGAAGTGAGATGAGGAAACCCCGTACCTTAAGTCTGAAGGTGTTCCTCACTTGATCTTAACGACTTGAATAATAAAATTTTGGTACATAAATTAATGATTACATAACCTCCTATACATTTAATTGATTTATTATAACCTTATTAGGTTCATTCATGACCTTTTGATGGGTTAAGAGATTCAATTTCATAGTTTGGGAGTGTTTTCTCCCTTGCTTTTCATGATCAGTTTACTTATATTCATGTATGGATAAACATGTAGACTAAGAATGGTTTTTCAGAATAGAAGTTGTATGTTATTAGTGAACAACCAGAAGATTACATGGTTATAAAATTCATTTGGTTATTGGGAGTGAAGATGAATCATTATATAAAACTTTAATGACAATTGTTTGGGTTAATTGGCGGTTTTTTATCACAACAGACTCATTTTGATTTATAAATTAATATCATGTGTACAAAAGGATTCCATAACCTTAAATAAGTTATAATACATATATTATAGTTTTATTTGACTGTAAAAATGGTTCCATGAGGAGTTTCCTCTATGACATATGTTGATTTATTTTCCACTCAATAAATCAACCGTTAGAAAAATGTCATAACTAGGTCATTTATTTATTTACTTATTTCTTTCTAATGCATTATTTATTTTATGTCTTCAAGACCATGATCACATAAATAAATAAATTAATTTGAAAATATGGAATTTAAATAAATGGATTAGGCATAAATGTTTTATCACAACATTATTAATCACTTAAGTAAATTACACCTAATATTAACAAGACATATAAAATATAAAACAAGACAATTTTATGCATAATAAATAAATTCCCTTAGCTAAATATTAAGTTGTACATGACCTTTCATCACATGATTAGGAACAAAAGCCTTAGAAATAAGTGTTTGACCAACCCTCATTGGGATACTTACTTTTAACATGGACTTCTTAGGAAGGTTATCCGCTGACTTAAGCATTTTACATCAAGAGAAGCAGCCCTCACTAAATGTGATGTAATTTAGAGGCAAGTGTTGAGAAAATACAAGTTAGAATTTTAGGATTGAGGAGTCCACTCAATGGATCAAGGAGTTTCAAGTTAGCAGTAGACAAAGACTTTCCTATCTAAATACCTTTAAATAGCTCGACCAACCCTCATTTGGATTATGTGAAGGGTCATATGAATCATTGCCACTAGAATATCCTAGTAACTAGACATTACAAGTTCAATGGTGAGGGTTATTAGGACTTGATAAAATAGTGGGAGACTTAAAAAAGATAATTATTTTTATTTCTAATATAATTTTTAATCAAACAAAGTAATAATAATTTTATTTTTATAAATGTAGAATTAAATGGAAAGTTTGTCATCCACACCATCCATATGATCAATATCGGAGAAAGACCATCTCATCCCTGGAAGTTGTTGGTTCAGGCATCGTGGAGGTGTGCAGTGATGGGTGAATTATTAATTTTTTGTTAATAATCATTACTCGAAACCATGAGTGTGGATCTTGCACATCAAATTTATAATTAATTTATTTAATATCTAAAGAAATAAATACCTCAGACTAGGAAATTTCTTCATTGATGAAAGTTAATCGTATGAAAAATCCTTTTAGATTACCTTCATTGTGCTGTGAGGATCCAAGGATAGAATCCCTCTAACCGTGATTCACACATGCTCCAATGATTCCTGAGTAACACCACTCGATCTCCAAGTGCTAGCATGAAAAACCGAATGTCTTTCATTGTTCAATCTTGATTTCCTGTTCTTCGATCTTGAAGAAATATCTATTATATTTCTTGTTATTGAGAGGGAGAGAGGAGTCAAGAGAGAAATCTTTATGCGCAACAATTCTCTATTCTCAATTTTTGGATTGATTTGGGATGCAATAATCAATATACCTAACCATCTATTTATAGAGCTAGGGTTTAGGCTAAAATAATAATTTAATTTCATGCTGACCATTAAATAATATTTAACCTTTAATGAAACCCCATTCCACATAATAATAATTTCATTATTATTTTGTGGCGAGCACCAACTTGTGAAAATTGATAAATAATATTCAATGACTTATAAATAATTATTTATCACCAGACGCGGTCTTGACCCATTTGAACTCCTCGATATTTATTGAATACATGACTAAAAAAATTTATTCTATTAAATGAATATTTTATTCACAAACTAGTAAATAAATATTTATTAAATTCTCAATAAAATAAATAAATAAATTTTATTCACAATTTGATGAATAAATATTTATTTAATTTACGTGATCAATATAACTTGAATAAAATTATTCCTCGGTGTTGAAAATAATATTTATTCCATTAATTAAATTCAAATAGAATTTAATAGAGATCAATAGAAACACTCAGTGTCTGACCCTCTAGGATTTTTTATCGTTGGCATTAGGAGGGCTTTCCTAAAGACCAAGATTACTGTATAGCAATAGGTCAATACACCCAAGATAAATAACTTAATATCGTAATGATGAAAACCACATACAAATTATCACTGTGTAATATAATCCCTTCATCACAATATCTAATCAAGAAGGTTGCACAACAGTGTCATCAACCTATTTGCTCGATACATATTTCTTTGATTATATGAAATAAACACATCATTACACCATGACCATGGAATTTAGGTGATGATTATATTCCAATCAAAGGGTTGAGATATCTACTCCCATAAAGTTAGAAGAGACAAATCCTTCCTCAACTTATCTATTAATGACATGTCAATCGTGAAGCACCTAACATACCCTACTTCCTACCAATATATGGCATGATGATTTTTGTCAGTAAATATAAGGATCATTACACACACTTGCAGATATGAATATTCAATGACACCAAAACATGCAGAATTCCTACTGGTGAGTCTGTTTTCATAATCCCCCATCTTAGAGATTACCACGTGAGAACTTCATGAGAAGAAGCCTCATCCGCTTACATGTACTCACACTTGACAGTCTAAATACTATGTATCCCATCATAGCACGTTATCCAACTATAGAACTATATTAAAAATATTGTCATAATACTTCAAGGTTATCATCATAGTGAGGAACAACTATGACCTTATCAATGTGAAAAATAATCCAGGACATTATTACATTAAATCCATGCAGAACAATGAACAATATTTAATAATATGTTTAATTAGTATTCAATACATAGAATATACATCTAATCAAAGTAAAATCAGTTGTCCCTAGACTCCAGTTCTAAAAAATTCCCACTTAAACTAGAGATAACCGCATATGACTTTCAGTATGCTAGACCTCACATGATAATTATATTTCTTATGAGTCAAAACTTTAGTCAAGGGATCCTCCACATTGTCTTTTAGGTAAATACTACTCACTGCAACCTCACATCTCTGAGAAAATACCTCAAGAGATGATACTTCCGAAGTATGTGCTTCGTCCACTAATGTGACCTTAGATATTTTGCGAGATCCACCGTTGTAGTATTATCACAATAGAGTGTGATATAATCTTTACTTATAGGTACCACGTCAAGCTCTTGGATGATGTTACGCATCCATAATACTTCCTTAGCTACCTCATAAGTAGAAATATACTTAGACTCTACTATAGAATTTGCGACCACAACCTGCTTTGAGCTCTTCCTACTCACAATAACTCTATTCAAAGTGAAGATGTATCTTGTTTCTAACTTCATGAAATCTTAATCAGTTTGTAAACTAGAATATCCATATCCTCTCATAACTAGTTCCCCATCTCCTCCATAGACCTGTAACATATCCTTAGTATGCATCAGATCCTTAAGGATAGTCTAGAATACCATCCAATAGCGGCCACCTAGATCAGCTTGATATCTTCCTACCGCACTTAATGCATATACAACATCTAGTCTATTACGTAGCACAACATACATGACTAACCCAATCACTAATTTATATGGAATAATTTCCATTCTATTCATTTCCTTATGTGTATGAGGACAAATTTTCTTGGAAATATGAATGCCATATGACGCTGGAAACATTCCTCTCTTGAGTTGTTCAATACCGGATCTCTTCAGTATCTTATCAATGTATATAATTTGACTTAGGCCGAGAAACCTCTTGGATCTATCACGATGAATCTTGATCCTAATAATATATGTTGCCTCACCCAAGTTCTTTATAGAGAATCATTTATTCAACCATGTATTAATATATTGTAATACTGAAATTTTGTTTCTTATGAGTAATATTTCATCAAAATATACTAATAAGAAAACAACCGCACTTCCACTAAACCTTTTATAGACACACGACTCACATTCATTCTTTATGAAACTAGGTTATGTTATGGCCTCATCAAAATGAATGTTCCATGACCTGGATGCTTGCTTTAATCCATAAAGGGATCTTTGAAACTTGTATACCTTGTTGGCATCCTTTGGAGTCACAAACCCTTTAGTTTTTTTATATAGACATATTTCTGAAGGTTTCTATTAAGGAAGGTTGTTTTGACATCCATTTTCCTAATCTCATAATCATGGAAGGCTGAAATGACAAGTAGAATTTTGATGGATTTCATCATTTCAACTGGGGAAAAGGTTTCGTCGTAGTTAATACCTTGACGCTATTTAAACCCTTTTGCAACTAATTGTGCCTTATAGGTGTTAACCTATCCTTCCATGCATAGTTTTTTCTTGAATACCCATTTACAACCAATGAGATTTATATATACTGGAGGGTTTACTAAAATCCAGACTTGGTTTTGGTACAAGTAATCCCTTTTAGAATTCATGGATTCTTGTTATATGAATATTTAATAAAGATTCCTTCACAAGATTGTGAATAAAATATTTGTTTTATTTATTGATGACTAAAATATTTAATTAAATATTTATTCATATATTCAATAAATGTTGAGGAATTGGAGATGACCAAAGTCGTGTCCGGTGATGAATATTTATTTTCAATTAGTTAAATAATATTTATCATTGCACAGGTTAGTTTATGGTGTATAATAATAATAATATTATTATTATATCTCATGGGGTTTAATAAAGATTACTATATTATTTAAGGTTTGGTGTGCAATTGAATAATATTTTAACCCAAATCCTAGATATATAAATAGATGGTTATGTCTATTATGTAGGGTTAATTTAGATTTTAGAATCATTTCACACAACAAAATTATCTCTCCATTAATCCTCCTCTCTTCCTCTTAAGAATAAGAAGTGCTAGAGATATTCCTTCAAGTTATAAGGAATTGTAAGCAATCAATATGAACAACACAAGACAATTGATTCACAAATCTAGCACCCAAAAATCAATTGGAATCATTTAGAGATCAAATGAGCACATGTGGATCACCGCTAGCGGGATTCTACACTTGGATCTTTATAGAGAAACAAAGGTAATACAAAAAAGGGTTTTCAAATGATCAACAAAATCTTCATTGGATAAAGTTCCTAAATCGAGGCAACCATTTCTTCTGATGATAAATAAATTAATTACAAATTTAACATGATAGGTCCTCTCTTTGGGTTCCAATAAATCCTAAGTCAAAATATTTTTTGACTTTTCACCCACCAAAGTCACTTTTTCTATGATTGAAACCTTCAAAATCCTTAATGCGATCACTTGATATTCAATGAGTGGTAGGTTTAGTACACTTGTGGTCACTTAAAATTTAATGCATGGTTAGTTCATGGATTATTCATAATTAACTTATCTAATTCATGGTCAATTGATTTTACATGTGGTTAATTTTAATACAATGTGTAGTCACTTCCACAAAGTAACTTTACCTTAACATTTAATTCAATTTATTCACACAATAACTTCATGACTTAGTCATTTTTACCATTTTGGAAAAAAAATAGTTGACTATCATAAAACATGAAATTCATTAGAAACATAATGAACATGATTTGAGATCATTAAAATAATAAGATGCTACAATAAGACAAAAGAAGTCTTGTGTGTATGATTGGAGGATTATTGATCATGTATGAGGTAATTGTTTGTGTACTCATATACTTTGATAAGTGATACAACATATGGAAGATGGTTATTAATGGTGATATGATATGATAGTGGATATACTTTATACTCACCCTTTGATTAGGGATAGAGTGATATGGAAGTTGCAACACCCTTAGTTTTAGGTACATAACCCTTTATTCATGTATTTTGTGTCTATATAATTATTGGGTTAAGTTTTGGGATGTTATGAGGTATTTTGGCATGTTTTGGAGGCTTTTTTGATGGTGCACGATTTATGCATGGTTTATAGAAGTCATGAACCATCTCCAGGAAACCATGAAAGGGAAGACAATGGGCATTGGGTCGGTGTACAGTTGGCACATTGTTTGGATAAACTATGAAAATTCCCAGGATAAATGGTGCATATTGAAACAGAGGTAAAAACACATTTGGAACACAGTTTTTCCAACCGTGTGAGCCAACTATGCGAGCTGTTTCCTTTAAATAGTATCACTGCAAATTTGGTGCACGGTTTTCTAAACCATGCATCCTAACCATGTGACGTGGAGTTGACCCACCTTAAATGGTGGATCTAATATGAATTATCCCCCTTAACCCTTGTTTTCCCCCTAAACTACAAATATCATGAATTTCTTTTTCTCCCTAGGCATGGGAGATGATCCACTTTATTTTGGGAGAGTTTTTTAGGTGAATCAAAGTGCGTTGGAAGAATGGATTCATCGGTAAGTACCCATTATTCCTCATTATTCTTATATCCAAGGTTCTTATATCTCTCAAAACCATATATCTAGTCTATTATACATAGATATATGTGTTTTTAGTGGTTTATAATGAAATCGTATTGGATATAGCGAAGGGAACGTGGGTGGTGATTGGATCTTGAAGTTTCATTATGTCGTTCTTCATTTTAACCAACCATTACATGGTATGTGGATTCTCTCTCAACACCACTTGATTTAGAACTTCAAGGATTAGTTTTAATCAAATTATTTTCTTGAAATGGTTGTGAAATCCTTGTGTGATTCTTGATGGAAATATAATTTTGGTATTGGCTTGAAAATTGTGGAAAGTTTATTGGTTTTTGAAAAACCCCATTGTTTATAATATTAAAATCATAGTCTTAAAATTAGAGTTTGGTTTTGAATCATGTAAATTTTTTGTCGAAATGATTTAAAGAAAGTAATGTTTTTGGTTGAAATATCTTGGCATGATTCTGGTATAACCAGATCAACATGTGTTAAGTGGGATGGATTATGATCATGAAGTACCACTATCATAGTTGGGATGGAGTATAGACATGGAGTTCCACCATCAATGGTAACACCATGCTTGAGTGAGTGAGTGTCGATGTGGAGTGGACATGGGATTGAATATGCCAAATGAACGTGATATGGTTTTGGAACTTATTGATAGTTTTTCCATGGAACATATTTATTATTTGATATAAACTATTTTAAAATGCCTTTAAACTATTTAATATAAATTTTATAGTGAGTTTTTTTTATAGTGGAGTGAGTTGGGAAGTTATGGGGGAAATCCTACTTATTTTTGAATCACCCCTACTTGGACAGTATTATGTGTTTACATATTTCGCCTATTGAGACATAAGTAAAGGTAAGGTTTCTTAGTTCTTTAGTGATTCTTCTTGATACCATGGGATTAATATGTAGAGTTGGAGCTTGGAGTGGGTTGGGTGTTACTGGTTGATTCCATTTTGGAATTGTGAGTTCTGTGGCCTTTTGGTTCTTTTTGAGTATGTATTTTAGTTTTTTATTGTCCTTTGATATGTTTTTTTCTTTGGTTATGTTTTGAGTTGTATTTTATACTCATACATCATATATAGGTTTTATTGGTTATTGATTATGTAGTTTTAATATTTTATCTTTCAAAGGTAAAATCGTCCCCCAAATGTTCTTGAGGCCCTTGGCATTTTTTTCCAGCCTTTGGTGTCTTGGGGATGTCACCTAAGGCCTAGTAGAACCCCACCACTTCTCAAGCCAATGAGGAGGGGTGAGATGTTAAAAATGACATTTTTATTAACCAGTACTTATTTCATTTTGGAAAAAATTGTATCATCTTATTCGGTCCTTGATATAGGAAATGGTTACATCTAGTTTGATCCATAACTTGGTTGGTTCGTCTATCTTTTTGGGAAAAATTGTGAATTTTTTGTTTGATCCTAGAGTTTAAAATAACAATATTCTATCTATTGGGATGGTAGCAAGGAGACCAGATTTTCAGAATTTAAAATGAAAAGCATACAAAGGTGTAGCTAACCTATTTATACTGAACTTCAAGTTACCAAATTGTTTGGGTACATGAATGTTTTAAGATGTTTCTAGGTGCGTTTTCACCTAATATTCATGGGTTTAGATGATGAAATTTTCATGAGATGCATTGATTTTAAGATTTACTAATAGGATTGGATTGTTAATTTTGAGTTATATGGTTTATGAAATGGAAAAGGTGTTGATTTTTGAAAACACCAGAAATGGTTGATTTTGAAAAGAATGGTTGTAGTATTTTAAAAAATGATTAAATGTTAAAAATGGTTAAATTGTGGAAAATTATTTTTTGATATGTTTTTATGTGGTAAATTGGAATTTCTAACCATTTAGTTTCCAATGAGTGAGAATAAATGGAGTTTTGTTCTTGTTATAGAAAATGGAACTACATAGGTGTCATAGAAACCAACTAGAGGAATCCGCTGAGAATATGGTTGAACATGAGCCACAAGTGACCAAAAGATAGTTCAAAGAATTTTCTAGGTTGTGGATAAGGGTAATAAGAATGATGAACCTCAGTAAGTGGACCATTTGGTTTAATTACAGAATAAGAATCCACCAATCTTTTTGGGGGATTCTGAGTTGGAAAAAGAAGAAGTATGATTGAATAAGATGAATCAATTATTTGATTTCCTTGGGACACTAATAGAGTTCAAAGTAAAGTTGGAAATGCATATTCTTGAGGATTTGGCATACTAGTGGTAGGAATTAGAAGTTTAGGATAAATTAGACCATGGAATGACATAAGAGGATTTTGAAGAATTGTTTAACAAACAATTCTATCCACACACCTTTAAAAATTTCTAGAACAATAAAATTTTCCAGTTTTAAGTAAGTTAACCTCACAACGATAGAGTATGTGGCTATATTTATGAATTAGTTTTATTTTCCCCAAAAGTTACTACAAGTAAATTCTTGAAGGAATACATTTTTGAGTTGGGGTTGAGGATCAATGATTTCCATTATATATATTATGGATTATACAGATATGGTCAATAGAGTGACAATGGAAGATAGGGATATATCAAGAAATATGGTTACAATGAGTATGTTTATTCCTATGGGAACATGTGGGAACTATAATGATGGGAATAAGTATAAATGGGACACTTACTTCCATAGCGGCAGGACACCTCAGAATCAGACAATCGAATCAGTAAACATTTCTCCTCAACAAAAATGTAAAATGGGATATTTTTAGTGTGGTTCACTAGATCTTATCAAGTTATATTGTATGACACCCCCAAGAGCATGTAAAATTTATAACAATATGGGACATCTTCAGTACTATTGTCACAGAATCCAAGGTCAGGTGTTAGAGAAACATCTCTTGTTTCTTAGGCATATTATGCTTCGATAATAAGAGTGTAGTAGAATAAATCTCATCATCATAATAGAGTGATCCAAGGTGATTCTAGGAACACCATGAATCCTCAACCTATGAAATCTCAATAGGGTAACAAAGATAAAAGTGCAGAGAGTAATAAATTATATGGATGAGATAAAATGATTATAGATAATAAATCTGGTCCTTCGATAGTGAGAGGTATGATTCTTTTGAATACTATCTTTATGAAAGCTTTGTTTAATATGGGTGAATCTCATTCATTCATTTCTTCTTATTCTGTTGATCATATATGTTTGTGTGTTGATATGATGCCTTATATTTTAAAACTTCAAAATACTCTTGGACAAATAGAGTGTAAAGCCTTTATGTGTAAAGATTTTACTATAACTATTGATGGGGATGGGTTTATTTGGGATTTATCTATGCTTGAGATGGATGTATAAGACTTGATTTTGGGTATGGATTGGTTGGAATAGTTCAAGGCCCACATTGACTATTATGCAGGAAAGGTTAGTTTCACATCTCTGGATGGCATCAAGAATCACTTAAGAGGATATTGGGATGTAATGGAAAGTAAATTAGGAATTTTTCCACCAGTGTTAGGAACTATCTTAGATCTATTGGCATCACTGCCATTGGAATCTTTGGATGAGATCGGGAGAAGATATTTTCCAACTATTATTGACCAATTTCCTATTGTTTTTCTTGAAACTTTATTAGGGTTTCACTGAAAAGAGAAGTGGGGTTTACGATTGATCTTTTACCAGAGACCGATCCTATCTCACTTTTGTCTTATTTTATGGAACCAAAAGAATTAAGGTAATTGAAAGTTAAGTTGGAAGAATTAGAAAATTAAGGGTTCATTTGACTAATAATGTCTCCATGGGCAACATTACTTCTATTTTTGAAGAAAGAGGATGGAACTCTTAAGCTTTGTGTGGATTATCGTACGCCTAACCAAGTTATGATAAAGAATCGGTATCCTCTTCCATGAATTGATGATTTGTTTGATCAATTGAGGGGAGCCCAGTGGTTCTCTAAAATCAACTTACATTCAGGGTATCTACAATTGTGAGTTTAGAAGGAGAATGTTCTGAATAAATCTTTCAAAAGAAGATATGGACATTAAAAAAAGTTGTTATTCCTTTTGTTCTTACGAATTCACCAACTGTCTTTATGGAATTGATGAATTAGATCTTTCAGTGGTATTTGGATTCCTTTGTAGTGGTGTTTGTTGATGATATATTGGTACATTCTAGGAAAAAAGTGGATCATGAGCAACAATTGGATGTAGAGTTCGGTATCTTACAGGAGAATCGTTTATATTCCAGGTTATAAAAGTGTTATTTCTGGATATAATAGGTGTGTTTACTTGTCCACATCATTTTCGAAAAAAGTGTTTATATGGACCCTAAATAGACAGAATCTATTATCACTTGGAAACTGCTGAATAACGTCTTTAAGATACGTAGTTTCCTTGGATTAGTGGGATATAATAGATGTTTTGTATGTGATTTTTCACATTTGGCATCACTGATGAAAACTTTGACAAGGAAAAATGTTCCTTTCCAATGAAACAGGTAATGTCAAAAATCCTTTCAAGAACTTACGGTTATAATTACATTATCACCTATCCTCACGTTTCTAGATTTTGGATAGAGCTATGTAGTTTATTGTGATGCATCGGGATCTGGGTTGGGAGTGTTATCATGCAGGACATCATGTCGTTACTTATGGTTCATAGTAGTTATGGTTTCTTGAGAAGAACTACCCAACATATGATTTTGAATTAGCTAATGTGGTCCACATTTTAAAAACTTGGCGTCATTACCTATTTAGTGAAAAATTCATGGAGTTTAAAGATCATAAGAGTTTTAAACACATTTTATCACAATGAGATTTGAATTTAAGGTAGCATAGATGGATGTAGTATATGTAGATGTTTGAATTTGACTTGATGTATACACTGAGTAAAGGGAACTCTATGGTGGATGCATTTAGAAGGAATTTATATGCTCAATTGGATAAAGATTCTTTAAACTAGTGGAAACTAATGTCAGTTATAGAGAATATGCATCTATATTTCTCAGACCAAGGTGAAGTGGTTGTATTCTTTCCGTTTCCTATTATTCCCAATATGGTTGAGCAAGTTAGAAAGGCCTAGAAATCCGATCCAAAATGTGTTACTATGAGGTCAAAACTCAATGGTGGAGAAACCATTGATGAATATAAGATGGGTGGAAGCTTAGTATTGTGGTTTAGAGGTCATATGGTCATACCTTTGGCTTATCAGGTACAAATCCTTAGTGCCTACCACCAATAGAGATGGGCTGTTCACCCTGGTATTTATAAAATGTATAAATATTTGAAATCAAAGTTTTGGTGGGTCAGCATGAAAAGATCCATGGCAGAGTATGTATTGAGATGCCTCAACTATCAGTAGGTCAAGACAGAGCATTAATAACTAGCAGGAATGTTGCAGTCTTTAAAGATTCCCATGTGGAAATAAAATTAGACAACCATGGATTTTGCAATAAGTCTTCCAAGGATGGTTAGGAAACACAATTCCATATGGGTAATACTGGATCGACTCACAAAGTTAGCTCACTTTATCCCTATTTTTGAAACAAATTCAGTGGAAAACTTGTCCAAAATATACACTTGGGAAATTGTAAAGATGCACGATGTTCTAATATCAATTGTATCAGATAGAGACCCTAGGTTTATGTCTTATTTTTGGAAATCATTGCAGCAATCCCTTGGAACATATTTTATTATGAGTACAGATTATTATCCTCAAACAGATGGAAAATCTAAATAGACAATCCAAATATTGGAGGACATGATTAGGTCTTGCGTTATGGATTTTGGTGGATCATGGGAGGATCATTTACTATTTTTGGAGTTCGTGTATAATAACAGTTATCATTCCTTGATATATATGAATCCTTTTGAAGCATTTTATGGTAGACCTTGTCATTTTCTACTTTGTTGGGTGGAAATAGGTGAGACTTCACTAATTGGACCATACTTGTGAAAGGGATAATATAAAAGATTTAGTTGATTGGAAATAGGATGAAGATGGATCAGAGTCATCAGAAATCATATGTGGATCATTGTCGGCGACTATTTTCATTTGATTCGAGTGATCATGTGTTCTTGAGGATCTCCCCAAGGCTTGGAAATCTCATTTTGGTAAGCAGGGAAGGTTTTCGCCTTAGTAAATAGACCCCTTTGAGGTACTTTAACGGGTTGGTGAGTTGGCATATCGGTTGGATTTTCTACCAAGGTTCAGTTCAGTAAACAATGTGTTTCTTGTATCTCAGTTAATGAAGTTCAAACCTAATATTGACTATGTGATTCAATGGGATCATGTTGACATAGAGTTGGATGCTACGTTGATTCATGTGCCGATAAAAATTATGGATAGGCAAGAGAAAATCATTCATGGGAAATGAATCAGTCTAGTGTGGGTTTTATGGAAGCATGGTTGGATTCAGGAAGAAACATGGGAGCATGAGATGGAAATAATGGAGGAATGGACCGAAATCTTCTAAGGAAAATGGGGTTTTCTTATTTTTTAGGATGTAATGGCCAATGTTGGGGAGAATTTAGTACCCCTAGTTTCAGGTACATGACCATTTATTTGTGTATTTTTCTTCTATATAAAGTTTGGGTTAAGTTTTAGGAGGTTATAAAGGATTTTGGTATGTTTTGTAGGATTTTATAGAGATGTATGATTTTTTAACAGTTAGAAGAAACCATGCACCATCTTGAGGAAACCATGAAGGGGAAGATAGTGCGAACTGGGAAGGTTCATGGTTGGTATGAGGTTTATCCAAACTACATGAATGCCTAAGAGAAACCATACATCTCGAAACATAGGGAAAAGCACAGCTGGCTCATGGTTTGTCTAACCATGTGAACCAACCACGCAAGGTGTGTCTTTAAGGTAGCAGAACCACACTGTTGGTGCATGGTTTTCCAAACCATGTGGCCTAACCATGTGGTGTGCATTTGTCCCTTCTTAAATTGTGGATCTAATCCAAATTATCCCCTTTAATCCTCATGTTTCCCCTAAACCCCAAATCTCACAAATTCCTTTTTCTTATTAGAAATGAGAGATGATACCCTTTCTATTTGGGAGTGATTCTTAGGAGAATCAAAGTGCATTGGAGGCCCAGATTAATTGGTAAGTACCCATTGTCCCTCATTCTTCTTATATCCAAGGTTCTTCTTTCTCTAGAAACCATATATCTAGTCCGTTATTGATAGATCTATTTGTTATGAATGGTTTATGATGAAATATTTTTGGATCTAGTTAAGGGAACATGGGTGGTGAGGAGATCTTGAAGTTTCATTATGTTGTTCTTTTTTTTCTCCAACCATTGTGAGGTTGGTGGATTTTCTCCTAACTCCACTTTATTTAGAACTTGAAGGATTAGTTTTAATTAAATGATTTTATTTAAATGGTTTTGAAATCCTCAAGTGATTCTTGATGGAAATCTCATTTTTATATTGGCTTGGAAATTCTAGAAAGTTGATTGGTTTCCAAAAAAACCCATTTGTTTATAATTTTAAAATGATGGTTTTAAAATTATTGATTTGTTTTGACTAATGTTAAGTGATTTTGGAAATTCTTTAAAGAAATTAATGTTTTTGGTTGAAATAGATTGGCATGATTTTGGTATAACCGTGTTGGTGTGTGTTAAGTGGGATGGATTATGGTTGTGAAGTACCACCATCAATGTTGGGACAGAGTATGGATGTGAAGTTCCAAAGTCAATGGTAACACCAAGCTTGATTGTGTATGTGTGGTTTTGTGATTGGGAATGGTATTGAATATGCCAAATGAACGTGATATGGTTTTGGAACTTGTTAATAATTTTTCTATGGAACTTATTTATTGTTTGATATAAACTGTTTTAAAATTACTTTGAACCATTTTATATAATCTTGATAATGAGTTTTTTCCTAGTGGTGTGAGTTGGGAAGTCATAGGGGAAATCCTACTAAGTTTAGAATCACCCCCTTCTTGGGCACAATTTTTCGTTTATAGATGTCATCTATCGAGACACAAGTAGAGGAAAGGTATGCCAGTTATTTAGTGATTATTCTTGATATCGTGGACTTATCAGGTGGAGTTTGAGCTTAGAGTGGGTTGGGTGTTGCTGGTTGAGGTCATTTTGGAGTTGTGAGTTTTGTGGTATTTTGGTTCTTTTAGAGTATGTATTTTAGTTCCCGCTTATACTATGATATGATTTTTTTGGTTTGATTATGTTTTGAGTTGTATTGTTTACTCACGCATCATATAAAGGTTTTCTTAGTTATTGATCATGTAGTTTGTATGTTTTATCATTTAAAGGGAAGATCATCCCCAAATATTCTTGAGGCCCTTGGCATTTATTGTAGAGACCTGAAGCTTAACGTACATATACATTACATTACTTTTTCGGAATACTTAGTACATAACAAAAACACACACACAAGGACCGTAATAGTTTAGTGTCTTTGGAAACTCGGAATATAATCTTCTAATCGTGGTGAAAGATCTTCAAAATCTCCCATAAAGATATTCCTTTTTTTTACCTAAAACCTTTCTTTATATCCTGGGGAAAAGAAAACATAAAAGGGTGAGCTCAAATGCTCAGTAAGGGTAAAAAAATTAAATATCAATCACATCATATTCATAAGAACATAACATTTTAGAAATCTTAACCTGAAAAAGAGAGCATAATTTCATAACATGAGATAAATCATAGTAGTGAAATGAAATCCCAATAATCATAACTTAAAACATGAAACTTTGTGGCATATACACATAATCATAGAGAATCATTTCTTGTTAGTCAAGACTCTTTGCCAAGACTATCTTAGTGGACAAAGTCCATTTCTGAACTGAGTCACCCTCGTTTCAGTCCTGTTTCACTGAACCGGTATAACCTACCGTTCCAGCCATGTCTATCTCATGAGATATAAAATCCTTACCCAATGCATTGGAGGGAGATATAGGTCCCACCCATCTCATAATGATACCATTCTTATGTGTGCCACAAAATCATAAACCATACATCATAGCATAACCCATGTAACAAAAATGAGATTCTTAAACAACATGACATCATAAAACAATTCATATAAGATAAAAGAATTCATAAAAATATTTCCATCACAACATAATCAAATCCATGTAATAATATGGATAGAAACAGAACCCACTATTATCTTAGATGGAAAATAATTTTGATAAAACACTTGAACTTCATTCTTGAGGAAAATATCCTTTCTACTTCAAAAACACTTTTCCTTTCTTAACATGTCATACAATTTTAAACTAAAATAAGTTTATTAAAAATAAACTTGAAAACTTTTAAAGGAAGATTCTTGGAAATAATGTTTGAAAAATCCATTCATGCCGTATAAGTTAAAAAAAACTTTCTTCTCGTACTTTTGTCAGAAAAGTCAAAAAGTACCTCGTATGAAAAACGACAAAAGATTCCTTTCATATCTTTTACTAAAAACTCACCGAAGGGTAAAATTTGATTTAAAAAATTGTAGGTGGATGGAAATAATATTACATATTGAGGAAACATGGATGTGGATGATAAAATACACCCCAGTAAATTTCAAAGTATAAACAATCTCGGATAAAAATGAGATTGTGATATTTCCCTTACCTTAGGTCCGTTTTGCGTCGTAAGTGTCCGAACCTCCTGTATAATAATTTAAATAATGTCATTGACTTATTCCAGAATCATACTCATTGTTATGATATCATATATGGTTCACTTATGACTTTATTTTACCTGTTCTTTTGTAAATTCCATGTTAAAGAGCGTTTTGGGTAAAATCGTTTCATTTGTCGTCCGTGTTTTGACTTGTAATTATTCATATGATTACTTAGATCATGATTACTTAATTCTAGAATATAAAACATGATTTATATATAATATATATTCAGAATTTACATATATATAATAAATCAGTAAATGGAAATAAATACACCGTTCATGGAGACGGTAGTCCGTACGTACGCATGAACGCTGTTTTCGTTTCCTTATTGAGTTGAATGAAATTAAGTAAATGACATAAATATATTTACACATAAATCCAGTATCATTATTATGTAATATATTTCATGATTACTTATTATATGTACTTTATAATCATTCATGAATGGTTAAAGTGGAGAATGAATCTCATCGCGTCGTGGAGACGGTAGTCCTTACGTACGCACGAGCGATGATATCGTTTTCATGATTATTGAATTGAATTGGAGTAGATGATACAATATATCAGAATCTGTATGATGTTATAATAACTATTTATAGTTATTCTTTACACCATTATACCCATCCATGTAAGGTGTTGTTGGAAAAACAGATTACACCACGGTGTGGAGACGGTATTCCGTACGTACGCACGCGCGGTGATTTTGTTTTCCGTAGGATGGATAGAAGGTGAAATGGGTTTGTTTCATATTTATAATAACAAATCAGTATATTAGTGACACTGATGTTATTACTTTATAAAGAAAAAACTAAAGAAGAATAAGTTTGAAAAAAAAGAGGCTTGAAAGAATCGGGAGAAGAAATTACCTCTTCTTCGATACGCCTCTTTGAAACCTCCTCTTAGGGCACTAAGATTGGTCTTTAAAGAAGACCAAAACCTCTAGGATGTTTCTATGGAAGTGGAGAAGATAATTTGTCAGGGGTTGGACGAGATTGAAGTCTCAAATTGGTGTGAGGAGGAGAGGGAGAAGGTGCCCTTTTATAAGGGAGGAGAGGGGCACCTTTGGAATTCTTAAAAATATTAATTTATAATAAATCTAAACCCACTTAAAAACCTCCAAAAATGACTCATATTTAAAGATTAGATGATATATGGTTGTAATCTCATCAACCAATCAAATTTAGACATGTTTGGTTATTATTTTAAACCTTATCATTTTGATTTATCCTTATTTAATCTATTTATGTTTATTTGTGGTAATAAAATTCTAAATTTTAAATTATAACAAATAATTATATATTTGTTGTGAATTTTCCATAATTGTTTACTTTATAAAATTATAGACCATATAAATTTAAATTTATAATTTTTAAATATTTTTGTGATTTTGAAACAATTTTATAATATGTTATTTTTCTAAAATAACAAGTGTCAATTTTGACACTATTCATTTATTTGAATTTAAATAAAATATATACAGAATATATGTTCGAAATAAAATCATTAATAGATTAATAAAAGGTCATATGTTTCTATAAAATTAGTGGATCACATTAAATAGTTCATATAATATTTATTTTGTTATTTTTATAACCATTTATTTGGTTTATCTCTTAATAAAATAATTACTACAACATTTTTGTATAATTATTTAATATACCTATTTTTTGCATAAAAATTTAAAATAAAATCCTATGATGAATATAAATATATTACTTCTCACAATAATACTTTTACTCGAATTTATCATCTTAAAATCCCAATATTTAAATTGTTATATTTATTAAATTATCAAGGTGACAACTTTGGCATCATTTAAAATAAAATAATATAAGTGTCATAATTGATTGTATAAGACTCCAAAATGTCAAATAATCTACCATTGGATGATTATAGTTTAAATTTACATGACCAATAAGTTTTGGTCAGGGTTTTGTGCCTTTTATGGTCACTATATTCTTGATTTTTCACTAGATAAATAATTTCTGCATCACTATTGTGTCACAATTAATGATAATTATTTAATCCCAAAAAATTCTAAATAAATTCTCATGATGTAGATAATGTTGTTAGCTTTCTGGAGATTATTCACGTTCTAAGTTTTATGATGTTTATAACTATGTTAAAATTATTATACTTATAAGATTTAAGAGAGTGACATGTTGTCACTTTCTTTGGTTTTAATAATAATTAAATTATTTTCATGGTCAAAAGTCCATAAAATGAATCTAATCCGACCCTTAATTGATATGGGTTTACTTTTAGCCATCAAATAGAATTTTGGAATGTGTTAGGGTAATTTTATAATATTATATTTACCCTTAATTACCCGATTTACCTTTAACTATGGTAAATAAAATTTACCGTAGTTACTATTCATAATTCCCAAAAATAAAAAGTAGCCTATTAACATAATTTGGACCCACTGATTCCAAATATGGAATTAATTTTTTCAAATTCAATACACAAAAGTTGCAGAAATTAAATTAAAATTAATCCCGTTGTCAAATGAAAATGGGTTTTTGTTTAAAATATTGCAAAAGATTGAATTGATTTAACCTACGAATTCAAGGTAAAATCAATGCTAATGACATACATTATATTAAATGGTAAAAATATATTCTATTTATAATTTAAAACCATTCAATATTATAATTTAACCACATAAGATATTATGATGAAAAAAGTTGTTTTTAATTAAAATATAGCGTGTTTTTACTATTCATTAAAATGTGAAAGTTACCAGAATAATATGAAAAATTTATCTAAAGTAAATTTTTATTTCTTGATTCCAAAGAAGAATTTTATTTTGTTAAATTGAACTTATAAACATGTCAAAAACTAGATTTAAAGTGGGTGCGCCATCAAAAGGCGGCAAAACTGCATTTTTTGAAAAATACTTATTTTACCCGAAAAATTGATTTTGTTCTTATACCATGTTCTAGAAAATGTGTAAGATGAATAATAATGTTATAAAATTCCAAATTTAGTTAATATTATTCATAACGGCTAGTTCATAATAATATTATAATAATATATCATTGTTTAGTAAAACCCGGTATTGCGTACAACACACGCTATCGAGGAAGGTCGCGATTGCGTGTAATGCAAGCCAAGTCAGGGTTGCGTGTTGTGCAAGAATCCTTCATTGTTTCATATAATGGAATCCAACAATATTTCATTTATAAATTGAATATATATACATATATATATATATATACTCAATGTTGCGTAGAATAACTATTATCAAAATTGTGAGTAACACGATCCAAGAATAGTGTTGCGTATACTGCAAGCTAATACGGTGTTGCGTATAGCGCAAGGTAATCTTGGTGTAGCATACAACACAAGACATTAATGAAATTAAAAGAATATTTTTCATAAAATATCGGGGTGTTACATTCTACCCCCTTAAAATGAATTTTGCCCTCGAAATTCGTCGGGGTTATAAATGGTTTACTACTCAAAAGTTTGCTTAATAGAAACCCACATCGTAAAAAGGAATACCAAAACATGGATTTAAAAACTAAAGTATGAAATGTAACGGTTACCCAAATTAACTCATCACTGGGTTTCCACGTAGGAGGACATAGGTGAAAATATGGATATGGAAGAAAAATCTAACCATCAAGTTCTGATGGAGAGTGGTAGAGAACATGGCTATGAAAAATCCAACAATCACAAAGCTATTGAGTTGTGATGGTCTAAGGTACCATCTGATTCATCGGATATAAGGGAACTTGGACAACATTTTTGGTTTTCAAGATCATTTCCCTAAAGTTGATGAATTAAAAGAAATACTTGCATGATTTTGGTACAATCTCATTGTTGTTCGTGAATTGAACAATTTCCACTTCATTCCTTAAATAAATGAAGTTGAATTTGTTATTCGTGATGTGTTAGCAGATCATGTGATAGAATGATGGGTCATTCCATCTCTTTCAAACAAAAGGTTAGCAAAAGTTATAAGTCCATCTTATGGTTAGATTAATCGTATATGGTTCCAAAAATGAACTTATACTTCATATATCATACCTCTTAATAAAATAAAACTAGTTTCTACTAACCAGGGACTTCCTGTAGGCCAGTGGTAGGCGATAAAGGCTAGTCGCACTTCGGTTGTGGGTTCGATTCCCACAGCCTTGTCCGACGCGATGGGCTATCGCCCGTCCTGTAGGTTGTCCTTTTTCTAAAGCTATATTACTATAACATCCCATCAACAATATCAAAAAAGTTTTATCCTTAAACAATACTAACTTATGTCCAACATAATCCATTCCAGTCTTCAGGCTTATCTAAAATACTTCGGTCCAAGCTCATATTATAAAGAAAATGATCACATGAATGCCATCATTTATCCCTCATATATCATAAGATATATCTTGTTGGTCAAATTACAAACATGTGAATACCTTAATCATGTATTCTCTTGAAGAATGAATATCCATTGAACCTTAGTGAAAACATGAATGCAGTTAAAAGTTAACACTTTCCACATACCAAAATCCTCAGAATTCTATATACTCAAACCATGAATCACTTAGTCCTTATATCAATCATGAGCTCATGAATACAATCAAACATTTCATTATCTTCTTATTCCTTCATTATGCGCATATCATCTACTTTAAAAAAATATCTAAATAACATTCCATGGTTACTGGTATCATTCAACATATACTTTCAAATACTTTTAAGAAAAACAATAGTGTAACAATCCTTAGATGATTCTTTATTCCATAGTACCAATAACTATACAAAATAGCTCTTGATAAACATACAATCATTCCACTACCTTCTAAAACAACCGACTGAGCTTCAACACTTCTTTCAGCTCATATATCATTTGTAGTCTCCTCATCATCATCCACATAAATACTACCCATATGACCATGCTGATTCTCTTCATGAGATTTTCCATTAGGGCATTGATTTGCATAATGCCCGTACATTCCACATTTAAAACATCTAATCATTGTTGATGTCGTAGCAATACCATTATCCTTGTCCATGGGGTTAACTGAACCTTTTCCTTTTCACTTACTAGCTTTGTGTCCTTCTTTTCCACACCCAAAGCATCTTCCAGTTCCTTTGAAAAAATCTCCCTGATGCCTCTTCCCACATGATTTACATGAGGGAAAGTGAACTTTCTTTCCTCTATGATCATCATGAAACTCCATCTTTCTCTTATTATCTGAGTCGAGAAACTTACCAAAGTTGAGATTATTGATCATATTATGAGATTGCTGATTAGGCATAATAACGATGTTTGTAATTCCAGATCCCGTTTCATTTGGTTTCTCATGAAGAAAACCATTCCATTGTCTATCATATCCTCCATTATCGGGAATCTTCCTGTTTCCAGCCATTTTCTAAAACCCAAAAAGAATAGTGTGAGAGGAAAAAATCATGCTAGGGAAAACAACATAGTAAAGGGGGAGTACACTCAATATCTAACATCATAGGTTAAATTCTAATATCGTTACCATAGTTCTAGGACTATATCCTATACGTATACTTATCCTTAGGGACATCCCTAGACATACCTAATAAATATCTCTTGGGATCTCACTAACGTTTTTGCATCCTAGTTTCCAAAGGTTGACTAAACCTTTCCTCTGATACCAATTGTAGAGACCTGAAGCTTAAAGTACATATACATTACATTACTTTTGCAGAATACTTAGTACATAACAAAAACACACACACACAAGGACCGTAATAGTTTAGTGTCTTTGGAAACTCGGAATATAATCTTCTAATAGTGGTGAAAGATCTTCAAAATCTCCCATAAAGATCTTACTTTTTTTTACCTAAAACCTTTATTTATATCCTGGGGAAAAGAAAACATAAAAGGGTGAGCTCAAATGCTTATTAAGGGTAAACAAATGAAATATCTATCACATCATATTCATAAGAACATAACATTTTGGAAATCTTAACCTGCAAAAGAGAGCATAATTTCATAACATGGGATAAATCATAGTAGTGAAATGAAATACCAATAATCATAACTTAAAACATGAAACTTTGTGGCATACACACATAATCATAGAGAATAATTTCTTGTTAGTCAAGACTCATTTCCAAGACTATCTTAGTGGACAAAGTCCATTTCTGAACCGAGTCACCCTCATTTCAGTCCTGTTTCACTGAACCGGTATAACCTACCATTCCAGCCATGTCTATCTCATGAGATATAAAATCTTTACCCAATGCATTGGAGGGAGATATAGGTCCCACCCATCTCATAATGATACCATTCTTATGTGTGCCACAAAATCATAAACCATACATCATAGCATAACCCATGTAACAAAAAATGGGATTCTTAAACAACATGACATCATAAAACAATTCATATAAGATAAAGGAATTCATAAAAATATTTCCATCACAACATAATCAAATCCATGTAATAATAGGGATAGAAACAGAACCCAATATTATCTTAGATGGAAAATAATTTTGATAAAACACTTGAACTTCATTCTTGAGGAAAATATCCTTTCTACTTCAAAAACACTTTTCCTTTCTTAACATGTCATAAAATTTTAAACTAAAAGAAGTTGATTAAAAAAAACTTGAAAACATTTAAAGGAATCTTCTAGGAAATAATGTTTTAAAAATCCATTCATGCCGTATAAGTTAAAAAAACATTCTTCTCGTACTTTTGTCAGAAAAGTCAAAAAGTACCTCGTATGAAAAATGACAAAAGATTCCTTTCATATCTTTTACTAAAAACTCACCGAAGGGTAAAATTGGATTTAAAAAATTGTAGGTGGATGGAAACAATATTACATATCGAGGAAACATGGATGTGGATGATAAAATACACCCCAGTAAATTTCAAAGTATAAACAATCTCGGATAAAAATGAGATTGTGATATTTCCCTTACCTTAGGTCCGTTTTGCTTCGTAAGTGTCTGAACCTCCTGTATAATAATTTAAATAATGTCATTGAATTATTCCAGAATCATACTCATTGTTATGATATCATATATGGTTCACTTATGACTTTATTTTACCTGTTCTTTTGTAAATTCCTTGTTAAAGAGCGTTTTGGGTAAAATCGTTTCATTTGTCGTTCGTGTTTTGACTTGTAATTATTCATATGATTACTTAGATCATGATTACTTAATTCCAGAATATAAAACATGATTTATATATAATATATATTCATAATATACATATATATAATAAATCACTAAATGGAAATAAATACACCGTTCATGGAGACGGTAGGCCGTACGTACGCATGAACGCTGTTTTCGTTTCCTTATTGAGTTGAATGGAATTAAGTAGATGACATACATATATATACACATAAATCCAGTATCATTATTATGTAATATATTTCATTATTACTTATTATATGTACTTTATAATCATTCATGAATGGTTAAAGTGGACAATGAATCTCATCGTGTCGTGGAGACGGTAGTCCTTACGTACGCACGAGCGGTGATATCATTTTCATGATTATTGAATTGAATTGGAGTGGATGATACAATATATCAGAATAAGTATGATGTTATAATAACTATGTATAGTTATTCTTTACACCATTATACCCATCCATGTAAGGTGTTGGTGGAAAAACAGATTACACCACGACGTGGAGACGGTATTCCGTACGTACGCACACGCGGTGATTTTGTTTTCCGTAGGATGGATAGAAAGTGAAATGGGGTTGTTTCATATTTATAATAACAAATAAGTATCTTATTGATACTGATGTTATTAATTTATAATGAAACAACTAAAGAAGAATAAGTTGAAAAAAAAGAAGCTTGAAAGAATCGGGATAAGAAATTATCTCTTCTTCGATACGCCTCTTTGAAACCTCCTCTTAGGGCACTAAGATTGGTCTTTAAAGAAGACCAGAACCTCTAGGATGTTTCTAGGGAAGTGGAGAAGATAATTTGGCAGGGTTTGGCCGAGCTTGAATGCTCAAATTGGTGTGAGGAGGAGAGGGAGGAGGTGCCCTTTTATAAGGGAGGAGAGGGGCACCTTTGGAATTCTTAAAAATATTAATTTATAATAAATCTAACCCCACTTAAAAACCTCCAAAAATGACTCATATTCTAAGATTAGATGAGATAGGGTTGTAATCTCATCAACCAATCAAATTTATACATGTTTTGATATTATTTTAAACCTTATCATTTTGATTTATCCTTATTCAATCTATTTAAGTTTATTTGTGGTAATAAAATTCTAAATTTTAAATTATAACAAATAATTACTTATTTGTTGTGAATTTTACATAATTGTTTACTTTATAACATTATAGACCATATAATATTAAATTTATAATTTTTAAATATTTTTGTGATTTTTAAACAATTTTATAATATGTTATTTTTATAAAATAACAATAGTGTCAATTTTGACACTATTCATTTATTTGAATTTAAATAAAATATATACAGAAGATATGTTCGAAATAAAAGCTTTAATAGATTAATAAAAGGTCATATGTATCTATAAAATTAGTGGATCACATTAAATAGTTCATATAATATTTATTTTATTATTTTTATAACCATTTATTTGGTTTATCTCTTAATAAAATAATTACTACAACATTTTTGTATAATTATTTAATATACTTATTTGTTGCATAAAAATTTAAAATAAAATCCTATGATGAAGATAAATATATTACCTCTCACAATAATAATTTTACTAGAATTTATCATCTTAAAATCACAATATTTAAATTGTTATATTTATTAAATTATGAAGGTGACAACTTTGGCATCATTTAAAATAAAATAATATAAGTGTCATAATTGCTTGTATAAGACTCCAAATTGTCAAATATTCGACCATTGGATGATTATAGTTTAAATTTACATGAACAATAAGTTTTGGTCAGGGTTTTGTGCCTTTTATGGTCACTATATTCTTGATTTTTCACTAGATAAATAATTTCTGTATCACTATTGTGTCACAATTATTGATAATTATTTAATCGCAAAAAATTCTAAATAAATTCTCATGATTTAGATAATGTTGTTAGATTTCTGGAGACTATTCATGTTCGAAGTTTTATGATGTTTATCACTATGTTAAAATTATTATACTTATAAGATTTAAGAGAGTGACATGTTGTCACTTTCTTTGGTTTTAATAATAATTAAATTATTTTCAGGGTCAAAAGTCCATAAAATGAATCTAATCAGACCCTTAGTTGATATGGGTTTACTTTTAGCCATCAAATGGAATTTTTTCATGTGTTAGGGTAATTTTATAATATTATATTTACCCTTAATTACCTGATTTACCTTTAACTATGGTAAATAAAATTTACCGTAGTTACTATTCATAATTCCCAAAAATAAAAAGTAGCCTATTAACATAATTTGGACCCACTGATTACAAATATGGAATCCAGTTTTTCAAATTCAATACACAGAAGTTGCAGAAATTAAATTAAAATTAATCCCGTTGTCAAATGAAAACGGGTTTTTGTTTAAAACAATCCAAAAGATTGAATTGATTTAACCTACGAATTCAAGGTAAAATCAATGCTAATGATATACATTATATTAAATGGTAAAAATATATTCTATTTATACTTTAAAACCATTCAATATTATAATTTAACCACATAAGATATTACGATGAAAAAAGTTGTTTTTAATTAAAATATAGCGTGTTTTTACTATTCATTAAAATGTGAAAGTTACCAGAATAATATGAAAAATTTATCCAAAGTAAATTTTTATTTCTTTATTCCAAAGAAGAATTTTATTTTGTCAAATTTAACTTATAAACATGTCAAAAACTATATTTAAAGTGGGTGCGCCATCAAAAGGTGACAAAACTGCATTTTTTGAAAAATACTTATTTTACCCGAAAAATTGATTTTGTTCTTATACCATGTTCTAGAAAATGTGTAAGATGAATAATAATGTTATAAAATTAAAAATTTAGTTAATATTATTCATAACGGCTAGTTCATAATAATATTATAATAATATATTATTGTTTAGTAAAACCCGGTATTGCGTACAACACACGCTATCGAGGAAGGTCGCGATTGCCTGTAATGCAAGCCAAGTAAGGGTTGCGTGTTGTGCAAGAATCCTTCGTTGTTTCGTATAATGGAATCCAACCATATTTCATTTATACATTGAATATATATATATATATATATATACTCAATGTTGCGTAGAATAACTATTATCAAAATTGTGAGTAACACGATCCAAGAATAGTGTTACGTATACTGCAAGCTAATACGGTGTTGCGTATAGCGCAAGGTAATCTTGATGTAGCATAAAACACAAGAAATTAATGAAATTAAAAGAATATTTTTCATAAAATCTCGGGGTGTTACATTTATTCCCAGCCTTTGGTGTATTGGGGATGTCTCCTTAGGCTTAGTAGTACCCCCACCACTTTTTAAGCCAATGAGGAGGGGCGAGATGTTACAGTAGTGATCATACATCCTACCCACTATCTAGGGTGGAGACTAGCGATGACACTAACTTGTATATTCCACTACCCACTCACTACTGTCATGACCCCTCCCTCCAAATATACTAGAAAGAGGAGAGAGAGATAATTACCCCCGAGTCCCGCCACCAATAGGCCCCAGGTCGGTGACTAGAACCAAGGGTATAGAAAAATCTCACAGTATGGGAGGAATTACCCTCTATAAATGAAACAGGATCGGGAGATAAGGAAGAAACCACCAAACAACACCAACAAACGATATAAAGGTAAACCAAAAACCATCCCACAGTGCATGAATAAAGTAAAACTGATACATATAAAAGTCTCCAACAATATACCAAAAATAAAAATCTAGGACAAGGACTTAAACATCATCTCCAACCCAACTAGTAATTTCCAACTTGGTCCCCAAAGTCCTCCTGGAAACCTAAAAATAAGTTATATATGTAGGGTGAGCATAACAAGTATACTCAGTTGGAAAAAATCCAAGGCCTCAAGTGGATATATGAAAAGTGAATGCTAATGTGCCAATGAACAAACAAAAAAACCAATAAGAAACTATAAAGATCATCTAACCAAACCCAGCCTCACCATAACTCGATCACCAAATCACGCATCCAACAAAATAACAAATCACCGAGAACATAAAAAAGCAAGGCGTCGTGCTGTCGCTTCCCCACTAATTTTCCACTCTCATGCTCCAACATCAAACATAATATGCTCCCATCCCTTCCACACATACGACATCACATTAAATCACATCCCACCCACAAACACCTGGGCCACATGTCACATCACGTCACATACCTCCCGTAGACTTCCAACCCACGCATCACATCACATCACATTACATCCCACATGCAGACACCTGGCATACACATCACATCACATCACATTCCTACTATAGACACATGGGCCACATATCACATCAAATCACATCCTACCCACAGACACCTAGGCCACACATAATATAACATCACATCCCAACCATAGACACCTAGGACACACATCACCATTGGGTAATCTCCAACACCAACATGTATCACTACTACTCAAGGAAGTACGGGGGTAGCCATCCATTTATATCACCACCATCCTAGATGTTGGGGAAAATACCCAAAACTCATCACCTTTGAGCATTAGTATGGTTATCAAACTTGGGTGGGTAAATTATAAAATAACATAAACATACATGATATATAGATAGCACACAATACCCACACTACATGTCCACATCAACCACACTAGTGTATACCACACCACCACCACCACACCACACATAAAACATAACAAATAATAACAACACTTGATGCAACACCACACAACCACTGTCATGACCCATCCCTCGGGGCCCGTGCGTGACTACCCCAAGCCCGCCTTCCATAGGGCAGGGGTTGGCGACTTGCACTAGAAAGGCGTATCCCTATAATGGGAAGGTATTGACTTTAAACCTGTACAAAAACACATACTAGTATGCAAAAAGATGAAACCACAAAGTAATCTACTGTAGTAAAAGAGTGTTGAAAGTAAAGGGGTTGAAATACAATCCCAACTAGAAGTACAAGTACAACAGAAAAGTACAAATACAAATGAGAAGGGAAAAAAAGCTCCTGGATCATCCACCAAGGATCTTACATGAAGGGTAGGTACAAATCAAGATCAGTAGTCCCTACGTCACGTCATGCCAAATAGTCCACCTTTGAGTACCGTCCAGTCCTGGATCCCTCAACCTCGATCAATACTGTCTATCGTCTGCATAAGACACAACTAGGTGAAGGCGTAGCCCGTGCACGGGTGTGTATAACGATACTCAGTACGGACCCCGAGACCCTGTAGGTGTCCTATAGTTCCACAAAGGAAATAAAAAAAATCAATACATCAACTCTACATAGGTATATGCCCATATATATACCTAATTTATCAAGATATACCCATCTCATTCATGAGGGAAGAATATCACAAAGGTAACACCACAAAGGTAGAGATACCACAAAGGTAAAACCACTGAGATAGAAGTACCACACAGGTAACACCACTGAGATAGAAGTGCCACAAATGTAACACCATGAAGAAAACACCACAAATGTAGAAGTACCACATAGTTAACACCATGAAGATAGAAGTACCACATTGGTAACACCATGATTATAGAAGTGACTCAGCTCACAATCAGGTATAACTTAAGTATAAATGTACAAATGATTAGTTTTAAGGCTAGATAATCTTATTATATTAAGTATAACTAATTCTGAGCCACATAGGATCGATAGGTAACTAACCCCTTCTGACCCACATAGGATCTAACCCACACAAGATCGATAGGTAACTAACCCCCTCTGACCCACACAAGATCAGTATGTGCTGACCGACACAGGATCGCTGAGCATTGACCCACACAGGATATGACCCACACAGAATCGGTATGCACTGATCCACATAGGATCGCTAAGCGTTGACCCACATAGGATCAATGTTCTTTCTCCATGTTACAGCCAGCCACAGGATTCCTCGCACTCAGTGCACTCAAGCTCCGTAGAATCTGCCCCTCGAGATACTGTTAATACCTCAACCTCCACTAATCTCCACAAAGGAGTAACCCAAAGGACCTCCATGTCATAAGGGTTCCAACGCAACAGACGACGTGTCAACCAGACGCCCAGTCTGTAAGTTATAGGCATTTTAGTGACTAGTGCCGGGTTGGATTCAGAGTCGATCCAACCCGGACATACTCCAACTTTCTCCAAAAATCTCGTGGAGTATCTCAAAAGGACCCCCTCGTCCTAAGGGTTCTAAACCGACAGATAGCGCGTCAATCGGATGAACAGTCTGTAAGTTATTGACATTTTAGTGCCGAGGGCTCGGTTGGATTCATGTTCTATCCAACCCGACCATACTTTAAACGACATCGGATAACCAAACGGGTCACACCATTATAATCCAAACGGAAAAATACACTCTATGGACAACTCATTTGTCCAAAATGGATACCCGGTGAAAAGGTTGTATTTCAACGCAACACGCGCGAACCGGGCCTCATGGGGCCCATTCCTCGACCTTAACATAAATATCCAAAATTGGTCTTGAAATGTCTGTCTTAATTTCAAGATCACAACACCGCTTAAGGTTCTCCAATCCAATGTCGTATGAATGAGTTACAACATAAGCAATATTCTGCAACAATAATAACAACATTATTATTGAGCATTTGATGAACCCGAGTCATAGACTAGAATTTAATATTCAACATTAGACTTGGATTGATCATCTTAATTACAGGATCATGTCACCACTGATGGCAAGTCAATCGGATGTCGCACGCAGGAGTTAAGGGGGTTCGAAGATTTCATAATAATATTAAATCTATTATTTCATGAGCATTTCAGGCACCCAATCTGAAAACCCGTATAAGACATCCAATATTGTACTCGAAATGTTGGTATCAGAGTTAGGGTCACACTGCCGTAGATGGTTCGTCAAACCAAGGTCGCACGGAGAAGTTTTAGACAAATAGGTGTTTTATCATCAAAAGTAATAATAACAATATTTTATTATTATTATTAATTACTTATTTAATTACTTCACCTTAACTCCAAAAATCAATCCACGCTTGGAGCCCCTTGCTGCATGCCAGAAGCAAACACCATTAATTTCTTATTTTCTTTTTATTATTTTAACATTATTGTATTTTAGTTTTTCTCTCTCCAATCCCCCCTTCTTCAATCATGATTTTCCTTCTTCTGCACGACCAGACCATCGCCACCACCTCCAGCTACCCGAGCCATGGTGCCTCCAGACTGCCGCACCGCCTAGACGCTGCCTCCCAGCTATCCCCCACCGTCGCACGTCGCACCGTCTACCTCGCCTGGAGCCGCGCCCTGAACACATGCCATAAATCACACCGCCACGTTTCCCCTTACATGGGTTTCCACATCTTCATTTTAATCCTGAAAATTGTAATAACTGGAGATCCGTGATCCTTGGGTCAAGATCTCCGCATCCGTATACCGCGCTCAATGAAACATTATGTTTTTAGCATGCTTAATTATTTGGCGATGAAGAACGTGTGAAGAAAAAAATAGAAAGGATCATGGTCTATGTGCGGATCGATGGCCATGTTTGTTCAGCCATCATCCTCGAGAATCAAGAACAAGAGGAATTAACAAATAGATATTTATCGTACTTCAAATTAAACCCCCTATCTCGTAAATCTATTGGAGAATGTTTGAGATTGAAGGTGGGTTGGTGTTCTTCGTTCCAGCAATATGCTTCCAGTGACGCCACTCGAACGATAATATTCGATTCTCGATTGTGAGATCCGTTCTTCATCAAGAGCCTCAAGATCCTGCTCCTCCTTTCGCCAATGGAAACAAACACCCAACCCCAAGGAAGAGTTAATATAACTCTTAGTTTAAGTGGAGATTAATTTATTTAGAACTAATGAATCCTATTAATTAAAGGGATTGGTGGTTACAAATTTTGTGTAACCAGGCATTTAATGCCCAACATTTAAATGCCCGACCACCCTCTTGTGGTCCCCGCCACCAAAAATTAAAATGAGAGGTGGGAGGATACTTATAATAAAAATATATTTATTTTATTTAATCCTCCACAAAAAATGCAAAAAACAACTTCTTCTCTCGACCCACTACGGTCGAGGTTAAACCACCCTTAAGCAAATCCTGACACAGGGAGTTCAACTATGCCTTTTTATTTTTAATCCGAGCATCAGTTCAAAAGTTAGAAAATGCCGCTCGCACATTTACTGAACTTACCTTAAAAAAAGTTCAATAAATTAATACCATTCAACCTCGACCTACGCTGGTCGAGGTTAGGCTCCGCCTAAGGAGAAAATGCCCTCACGAGCTCAACGACACTCTCAGATTTTAAATCCGAGTTACAGTTTAGAAGTTATGGATTTTACAATAAATAATTGTCACTTAATTATTTAATTTACGGCCAAAAAATAACTTTCACTGGTGGCCCGCACTGGACAATGTTAGTATCTTCCAAAAGAGAGGATACCCTCACGAGCTCAGCGGTGGTCTCAGATTTTTAATCTAAGTAACTGTTCATGATTTATAAGCATTTGAAAAATAAAATAGCTTTATTTAATTATTTTATTTATGGTTATTCCATTTTCGGGTTTTCCCATAGGAGGCCCGCGCCGACTAAACTTAAATCGCACCTAGGGTAAACCCGCCATCCCGAGCGCAATGGTGCCCTTGGATTTCTGATCTGGGAAACCGTTTAAGAGTTATTCCACTTTTTCCGGAAAACTTCTTACACACACTATTTAATGTTTAACAAATTTTCGACGGATCATTTCGGGTACTCTGTGCCTCAGAATCATGCGCCGTCAGATTTCACGGCCTCAAAATAATTCCCTTTAATTAAAAAAAATATACAGAAATTCCAGGACCTTACATTATCCCAACCTTAGGTATTTTCGTACCTCAAAGGCAAAACATATACTAAGGAAACAAATGGGGGTACTGAGCATGAATTTGAGCCTCCCAGTCCCATGTGCTCTCTTGGAGGTTCTTGTTCTGTCAGCAAACGCGCACCAGAGGTATCGATTGCCCATGAAATAATCACTCCTGTTGATCCACTATCTCCACCAGGAACTCCGTAAAAGTCACCCAATCATTAAAGTTCAACTCGCCCTAGTTGATAACGTGCGATGGATCATGCACGCATCTCCTCATCTGTGACACATGGAAAACTTTATGCACCCGGTGCATCTGTGGGGAAAGATATAGATGGTATGACACCTCTCCCACTCTGCTGATAATCTAGAAAGGTCCAATGAACCTCGGAGATAGCTTGTTGCTCGACCAAACCTCAGTAATCCTCGTCGGGGTGAGACCCGTAGGAAGACATGGTCTCCCTCAACATCTCCTCCCGAAGCGTCACTGGTACCATGGTATGACCTCTGAAGAGGATGACATGCTCCCCACCTTCAGAAAATCCTTCAGGTTACCATCCTGAAGATATCTGAGCACGTCGGGTCTCGTAGTCAACGTCCCAAGCCGTGCCTCCCAAATTCCCTGAGGAATTGGGGGAGTGACAGTCATAGAATGGAGGTAAGCTGCTCCATATTTATCCACAGAGGATATCCGAAGTGCGAATAGATGATTTGACACGTGATCAATTGATTGTACATGTGGTCAGTTTGAGTACAACGTGTAGTCACTTCTACACGGCCACTTGACCTTCACGATTAGGTGAATTTCTTCACACAGTAACTTCAAGATTTAACCAATTTTAGCATTTTGTCTAGAAAAGTTTACTATTATAAAACATGAAATTTATTAGAATCACAATAAACATGGTTTGAGATTATTAAAATAAGGAGGTGTTGGACTAAGCCAACAATTTCCCCCTTTTTGATGATCACAAATCATTACATATAAAATGAAATGAATTGAATACATAAGAAACATATTTCCTCCAAATATCATAAATTTTCAATGAATTAAAACATCATATATTTAGCAACATTAACTTTACAAGTTTTATCCCCTTTTGGGATTATCAAAAAGTGATGGCCGGAGAAAAGATATTATCTTTGAATAAGAAATAAATACTGGAGGAACTGATAAAAGGAAAAATATAAAGATAACAAAGGTATTTCATTAATATCAAAAGATATTACAAAAAGATTACAAAGATAGTGACTATTAGGAATTCTAATCAGAGTCAGAATATGGCACATCCTTGAAGTTAGTTGGGAGATTAGGGTCCTTGCCTCTGGAGGCTGAGGTTCAAGCAGGTTGGGTTGGTTGGGTAGGTTGTGGTACACAGGTTTTAGCAGGGTCCTAAATTACCACACATCTTGATATTGGTATGAGATGCCATACTGCTTGTCTAGTAGACAAGCCAAAAGGGTTAATGGAGGAGGTTGTAGTTGAAGGAGTGGTAGTGGTTATGGGTATGGCAGGAGGAGCTGGGATGGCTGTGTTGGCATTGTACAGGTAAGGTTCTAGCAACCGGTTAAAATCCTTGTTTTCTCTTGATCCATGTTTCATTGCCTAAAAGCAATCCTCTTTATTTTCCATGAAGACTTCTAGAATAGGAGTTATAATTTTCAGCTTTTGAACCCAAGACTTAAATGACTTGGATCAAGGGAGGCATCCTTATATCACTAGCCAAATATCTGAACATTTTTTTGAGGTCTAACTTGGTGAATATTTAGTTAATATAGAAGTCAATTTCTCTTTTGATAGTTTCTCCATCTCTCCCAGTCTGTTTGACATCCTTTCTCACCAACACCAAAGTCTTAGAAACATGAGTTTGAATGCCATCAAACAAAATCTCTCTTGTTTTCTCAAACTCATCAAAAATAAATTTTAACTCATCCTTATTGAGTTGTATGATTCGGTCTTTATCAATAACAGAAGGAACATGAGGAGCAGGAGGTGGAGCAGCAGATATAGAATCCCAAAATGCTAAAATTAGGTACCTTTGGTTGAGCTTCAAAATCATATCTAAAAGGTATGATTGCAAAGCACCAACTTGTGCTTTCAAGTCCTCAATCACATATCTTATAAGGCCTATTTTTAGATGGAATCTAGGTTGATGATGAGAAACAACTAAAGACACAGTTCTAGATATATTTTCTCTAATTGGCTCCATTGATTGTCCAAAACCAATAGAGTTCTTTTAGATTTTATTTGAACTCATCCAAATCATCTTTTGTTATATAGGATGTGGAAGGAGCTGAAGGGGTAGCAACATGTACGTAAGGAGAGGGATCATAAACCCCCTACTATCATCCTCAATGTCCATAGACTTAGGCCCCATAGATTTGACTTCAACTTCATTATTAACTTCTTCATCAACCTCATGAAAAATTGTATGGATGGATCCAACAGGTGATGGTACATCCTCGGGTTCCTCAACATTCTCTAATATAGTAGGACCAAACCGTCCTTCAAAAACTTGATCCACTGAAGGTCTTACAAGAGACACTTCAAGTCCATTATGAGAGTCTATCTCAGCTATCAAAGATCCTTTTAGAGCTCTTTGAACATGTGGTATGATAGGTCCATTATCCTGATGTGGGCTGCCCCCAAGGTCATCATCATCATCATCATCATCCGACTCTAAGTAGTATAGACCAAACCTTGCTAATTTTGGGGACTTCTCCCCCTTCGAAGGTGCATCTGGAATGCTGGGTCTTGGAGTGCTGCTACCATTTATAAGTGACTTATCTGAAATGTCTTCATCCTCTTTAGACTCTTCAGGGTCATCCAATTTAGGTTCATACACAAAACCAGTGACAGACACTTCGGTGTCAATAAGGTCCTCATCTTGTAACTCCATTTCATGAGATGGTAAAGGCAAAGGGGAGTGAGGAGGCTCAAAAGATACAATTGGAGAGGGTTTCTTATCATCCTCATGTGCTGCCTTGGTTTCCTCATCAAGATCATCTATCTCCATCTTTTCTTCTTCTTTAACTTCTTGTTCTTCCTTAGCAACAACAACTTAATCATCAGAAGAGTATACAACTATTTTCATCTTGCTATAGACCTAGATCAACTAGATACCTTGGTCTAACTGGATACTTCACATGATCGAACTTTTCATATAGCTTCTTAGGGTCAGCCTTCCATTCCTTTTTCTAGGGATTCCAATTTACTCTCACATGGTTACAAATATTCCGAGTTATGAAAAAACCATATGAGGAGGTTACCTTTTCCTCCACTTGAGAAACTAATCCCTTATACTCCAAAAGGGCTGATATGAACTTTTAATATTAAAGAGAATTAAACTTGGAAGAGGGATTACGCAACTCATTCATATGTCTCATGAAATATCCACACAAATTGATTTGAAATCTATTTTTTCATTAAAATCAGGAATAATAGATCCTGGTTCCTTAGGATACTAAAATCTCCTTTTCTGGGAATGGTCAAATGTTGGATGAACTTTGCGAGTAGCCTACATTCACAATTGAGTTCTACTGCGGTTGGTCTTTTGGGAGTCCCATTTCCAGTTAGTTCTTCGAGGGCATTTTGAAATTCAAAGTGGGAATGGTTTATAAGGTACAAACTTTAGTAATCTTCATATTCACCTTTATGTTTCACACTTAATCTCTTTGCTAAGAGTTTTGAAGAAAACTCAAAAACTTCCCCATTCACCATTATCTTAATGGTGTCTCGATTATCTTCAGGGATACAATCCATATGGGCATAACATTATTTAACTAGCCTCAAATAGAAAGGTTTACCATTTTCCTTGAACCAAACATCCCAACCTTGTTTCTGAATTATTTTCCATACTAGCGACTTGATCAACTGAATCCATTGAGCATCCAGTTCCTTTTCAATTCACATTGGTCAATCCACTAAATACAAGTTACGCAAATTCATTATAGTACTTGTGCTACCTTTATCTTTCTCTGATCTCTTTGTAGGAGGTGATTTGAAAGGAGGAGCGGCATCTGAAGCTCATTTCATCCTCGACATTCCCATGCTTTGATTCAATTTCTTATAAGGTTCAGGTTCGAGAGAGAGGTTCATGAAAGGAGGGTTTCAAGAGCAGGTAAGGCTTCAAATAGAAGAAATGGATTTAAAGGAAAAGATATGCATCAATTTTGATTCTAATTTTGAATTTTATTTCAATCATTTAGGGCTTAAAATATATATATTTGATCAAAATCCCACCAAAAAAATTAAGTAAAAATTCAAACAGAATAGACGTGGTAGGTATACTAACTGAAGATTCATGAAAATCAAGGCATGGTAGGTTTACTAATCATGGACTAATGGTAAGTATATTGACCTCACAAGTAAAAATTTATGGTAAGTATAATGACTGTGTGAGTAAAAGTTTCACAATAGGTATAATGATCGTGTGAGTAAAAGTTTCACGGTAGGTCTACTAACCGTATGAACAAAAACTCATGGCCACTTAACTGACCATGTGAACTACTCTTCACTGTTACTTTAATACCAAACACGAAAGTTAAGCATTATAAAAGGAACTTAAAAAAATGTGAGAGTTAGAACTAAATTAAAAGATTGAGAAATAGTTTATCATTCCTAATTCACATCTGATATAATTTATTCTCTTAATATTTAATGGCTTTGTAAATATGTCAGCAAAATGATGTTCTGTACCAATGAATTCAAGCATAATATCTCCTTTTTGGAGATGATCTCTCAAAAAGTGATTCTTTATATCAATATGTTTTTCCTTGAATGAAATACATGATTATTAGAGATATTTATTGCACTTGTATTATCATAGTTTATAGGGAAATGTTGAAATTGATATCCAAAGTCTAGAAATGCGTGTTTAATCCACAAAATCTATGCACAACAACTGTATGTAGCAATGTACTCAGCTTTAGCAGTGGATAATGTTACAAAGTTATACTTTTTACTACAACATGAAACTAGAGACTTGTCCAAAAAGTGACATGTTTCAGATGTGCTTTTTTCCCCGTCAAACTTATAACTACCAAAATCCACATCGGAATAATTAAGTCAAATGCTTTTCGTTCAGAATAATACAATCCTAAATTGGTTGTACTTTTAAGGTATTTAAAAATTATTTTCACTGTATTCAAATTCAATTCTTTTGGATTTGATTAAAAACATGCACACACACACACCAAACATAATATCTGGTCAGCTAACAGTTAAGTATAATTAACTTTCAATCATACCTCTATAGATGGTCTGATCAACTGGTTTCCGAATTTCAGCAAGATCCAACTTACAACTTATACTTATGGGAGTATCACTACCTTTAGTGCTATTCGTACCAAAACATTTTAAAAGATACTTAGTATAATTGCTTTGATTTTAAAATGATTCCTTATTTTTAAAAATCTAAAAAACAAGGAAGAATTTTAACTCACCCATTAAACTCACTTAAAATTCATTTTGCATCATCTTTGAAATTCAGTACACAAAGCGTTTTTGGATGATCTGAAAATAATATCATCAATATATATTTGAGCTACTAAAACAACTTTGAAAATACTTTTAATAAATAAAGTAGGATCAACTATTCCTTTTGAAAAAACTTTAGAAATAAAAAATGAGCTAAATCTATCATACCAAACTCCAGGAGTTTGTTTTAAACCATGAAAAGCTTTTGTTAATTTAAAAACATGACTTAAAAAATAAGGGTTTTGAAATATTGAGGGTCATTATACAATAATATCATCAATTATATAACCATTTAGAAAGACACTCTTGACATTCATTTGATATAATTTGAAATTTAAATGTGTTGTATAATCAAGTAGTATCCTAATGGCTTCAAGTATTACTACTGGTGTAAAAGTTTTTTCATAGTGAATACCTTCCTCTTGGATGTACCCTTGTGTGACCAATCTAAATGTATTTCTAATTATAAAGCCAAACTCATCAACTTTGTCCCCAAACACTCATTTAGTGAAATTGGCCTGAAAGTCTTTAGGTCTTTGTACTAGTTCCCAGATTTTGTTTCTTTCAAACTGATTTAATTCTTCTTGCATTGTCATTACCCAAAATTCATCACCTATTGATTCTGTGATCTTTTTGGGTCCATGTTGTGACAAAAAGGATTGATGTTCAACCTAATTTCTAAGATAATATCTAGTTTGAGTTCCTCTATCCAAATCTCCAACTAAAACATATAAGGTATGGTATCTATGACTCCTAATGGATCTAGGGAGAAAAGTACTTGGTACTTCATCTTATTCAGGTTTCGGTTCAAACAATTCCTCAGTACTGAGTAATTTTTCTATAAAAGGTTTCTCAGAACTACCACTAGGTTTGATTGCGACATTGATGTTCAAATTTGAAAGATCATTCTTAAGATTTTATAAAGAAGTCTTAGGCTCATGCGGATCTATTTCATCAAATTTGACATGCATAGATTCTTCCACAATTTTAGTTCTTTTATTGAATACCATGTATGATTTACTGGATGTTGAATAACCAAGAAATATTCATTCACCACTTTTGGATGTAAACTTTTCTAAACTCTCCTTTATGTTGAAAATAAAGACCTTACAGCCAAAAACTATAAAGCAATTAATATTTTATTTTCTTCCATTCCATAACTCATATGGAGTTTTATTTAAAAGAGGTCTAATAAAAACTATATTAATAATATAATAAGATTTATTCCATAGCTTCTGCCCAAAAATAATCAGGTATATCATACTCATTGAGCATATTCCATACAATCTCTTGAAGTGTTCTATTCCTTTTTACAACACCATTTTACTGTGGAGTCTTAAGAGCATAAATTTGTGATTTTAGCCATGTTGTGAGCATAAAGATTCAAAGTGTTGATTTTTAAATTCACGATCATGATCACTTCTTAAGGTCTTAATAGTAAGTCCACTAATATTTTCTACAGATTTTTCATATTTAGAAAAATAGAAACAAACTTTACTTTTGTGAGCTAGAAAGAATACCCATGTGTATCTAGAAAAGTAATCTACTAAAACATAAGCACAATGCTTCCCATTTAAGCTAGAAACCCTAGATGGTCCAAACAAATCCATGTGAACTAACTTTAGGGGATGAGAAGTTGAAACATCTTTCTTTGGTTTGAAAGAAATTTCCACTGTTATGCTTTTCCACTAGAACTCTTATTTCACCGCATGCTTATCCTTATGGATGGGTTTTGTAAAGTTATTCACTCTTTGGAAATGATTTTTAAAATAAAAAAGGGAAAATGGTATTTCTAATGCATCAACTTGATATTTTTTTGAAAGGAAAAGAAGACATTATTTTAATATATTTATATTTTAAAACTAACTTGAAATGGTTTTCTCTTTAAAGGTAGAGTATAGGGAATGGTTTCTCTTTTATCATCTCTAATATGCATCTCGGTACTCGTGCCTACATTATCATTTTCAGTTTCAGGTTTATTTGGCCTTTGGGTCACTTGTGGAGGGAGCATGGTTCTATGGTTGGTTAGTTGTGACCCAAGAGGTCACATGGAGGTATATTTAGTTTTTTTTTTGTTTCCAGTGTTTGTCTATTTATTTTGTTCTTATTTATTTACCTATTTTCTATTGGAAAAATCATTTCCAATTGAGTTATTCCTATTGTCCGACACTATTTGTTAGTCCAGAAGGACCAGGAACACCTATCAGGCCTTGTCGGGGGCCGACTTGAGTGCTTGATTCAGGGTCGACCCGGGTCGAATCGTGACAAATAAACTCATTATTACCCCATGGTTGTAGAATTTAATGCGACGATTATATTTTAATCAAAAGGTCAAGATACCAACTTCTATTAATATGGAAGGGAAAAATCCTTCCTCAATTTATTTATTAATAACACATAACTCGTGACGTACCCAACATACCCAACTTCGCTATGAACTATTATCCTCATGATTTACGACAATATATCTAAGTGTGCAAGTCATGACATGCATTAAAAATAATCTTAAAGTCTAAGGACCATTACAAATTATCACAGATAGTAATATCCAATGACACATAAACATGTGGAATTCCTACCAGCGAAGTCTGTTCTCATAATCTCTTATCTTAGAGATCACCAAGTGAAGACTTCATGATAATAATTCTCATTTACTCGTGAGTACTCGCACCTGAGAATCAACATGTTATGCTCCCTATCATAAAATGTTATCCGACCATGAAATTTTATGGTTCTCATCATAGTGGCAAACTGTTATGCCCTTTTAATGTGACATATACTCTAAGACATTATTACATTAAAGTCACACAGAACTATGAATGATGTGTAATAAGATATTTAAATCAACATTCACTTATTTAAATATACATGTAATCCAAGTACAAACAGTTGTTTCTAGAACACAAACTCCAACACTACGGTGTAAGGTGATCCATTTACAGTAGTTCCACATTTATGGTTTTATCACAGGTTTCATACATCATGCATGGGATATCCTTAGACTAAGGGTTTTAATTGCTTTTTCTGCTTCTGATAAATATTATTAGACTCTGAAAAAACCCTTCAGTCTTCCATGATATTGGAAAATGAAACCACAAACCATTTCATGCCCATACTCCAAATATTTATAAGACTTTCCTTTTGGCTTATTGGTAGTAAACATTGAAAAATGAATTTGTTAAAAAAATAACATGTCCTTCATCTCCAATCTTCACATGTGATAGTTTGTGTCATTCAATAAAATCAAGCTTTTGTAATTCAACTCCATGATCGATAGAGGAACAAAATAACCAGATGCTCTGATATCAAATGTTGAGAAAAATGAGGAGCGATGAACATGCACTACGAAACAAATAACCCCCCATCCCACATAAGTGAGTTGAAAAAAATATCAAATCTACACAGTAAACCCAAAAAGATGTGAAAAAATATATGGCTGGAACCGTTGAATTTTTAACATCGAAAACCCTAAAAGGGAAAAATCACTAGACCTAGTCCAGAAAGATAATACATTAATAATAGAAGAGTACAAAACATACACTCTCATAAGTGATAAAGGTATCAAAAGTAATACTCAATAAAATTAGGATCAAAAGCATAAAATAGATATGTAGTTTGAAATGAAAAACACCACTTGAGAAAGAAGTCCATACCAGATAAATAACTGTACAAAAAATCTAGGTTCTAAATGAATCCTTAGACAATTTTGTTTTGTTTTTAAATGATTATAATAAATCTCATAAGGTAGGCCATTTATAATATTAAATTAATAAAAATTATAAAAAATATAAATGCTCTGCCATTTGGGAATCCGGCATGCCTTTTTCAGCAGAGGAAGAGAAGACGACTGGAGCTTGAATAAATGCTCGCGGGTAATGGATGGCTGAGGGAAAATTTTGAGAATGGGTTTTTTTTAATTTTATGGGTCTAGTTTAGAATATTTAAAGAAATGGGGTACCAATGCACCAAATCAATTAGCGTTTTGGTCCGATGATCCCCCCACCCTCCACACATATATATAATGATAAATAGTTAAATAATTATAATTAAATAATTATAATTATATAAATATATAATTCTATATTAATATTGATAAATATAATATATATATATATAATAAATATATAATCATAAATATAATAAATATACATATAATAAATATAATAAATATAATTATTATATTTAGAATTATATATTTATAATTATATAAATATGTTTTTATTTATAATATATTAAAAAAGTTTGGGGTCAAGCCCCTTATTATAAAAGAAAGAAAAATAAAAAAGCAGATAAAAGATGGATGAGGTCAAACAAGGAAAAGCCAACATCCAAAAAAGGAGAGTCTAAAAATCGAGAATAAGACCATAATCATGATCAAAGCCCTCATCGTTATCAGCAGATTCCCACTCTGAATGTGAGATCCTCTACCTGAAGAGCACAAAATATTTGTCACGAAGATTTTCCTGATCCAGAGTGAGTCCTTTAGAACACCTGGTGGACACACTTCTACCACACCCTCGGGAAACATCATCACAGCCATGCCCATGACCACAATCTTTTGGATGTCGACCCCGCTGCCAAGTCTTGGTTTGTTGCCAATTCCCTCCCAACTCTTCCAAATGAGAGGCGCCTTTCTCCAAAGTATGAGAAACTTGTACATAAGAGGGGACTTGCACCATAACCATGTTGTCTGAGGTAGTGATACACACCACACTCTTATTAGCAGTAGCTGGAGTGGCCAAAACCAACTTGATTTTCCTTTCCTTGCAGAGGAAGTCAAAGCTCATTCTTGAATCAATTCCCTGTCCACTTCATCTTGAATAACATTTTTAATGTGCTCCAAATCATCATAATTAGTAACAGAAGCAACAAGATCCTGCTCACTTATGTCAACAACATTCTCCTACTTATATGTGTCATCAATATGCTTGGAGGTCTCTACCTATTTCCTAAGAAGTGAATTCATAGGCATTGCCTCTTCTACAACAATATGAGCCCATGTTTTCTTTCCCTAGGAGGAGTCTTTCCCATTCAAATTCAAAGCTGCTCAGTCAGATTAACCTGCATTCCCCTTTGTTGGGATCTCATCATCCATCAGTTGTACACCAGTATCCTGCTCGGGGTGTTACATTTATTCCCAGCCTTTGGTGTATTGGGGATGTCTCCTTAGGCTTAGTAGTACCCCCACCACTTTTTAATCCGATGAGGAGGGGCGAGATGTTACAGTAGGGATCATACATCCTACCCACTATCTAGGGTGGAGACTAGCGATGACCCTAACTTGTATATTCTACTACCCACTCACTACTGTCATGACCCCTCCCTCCAAATATACTAGAAAGATGAGAGAGAGATAATTACCCCTGAGTCCCGCCACCAATAGGCCCCAGGTCGGTGACTAGATCCAAGGGTATAAAAAAATCTCACAGTATGGGAGGAATTATCCTCTATAAATGAAACAGGATCGGGAGATAAGGAAGAAACCACCAAACAACTCCAACAAACGATATAAAGGTAAACCAAAAACCATCCCACAGTGCATGAATAAAGTAAAACTGATACATATAAAATTCTCCAACTATATACCAAAAATAAAAATCTAGGACAAGGACTTAAACATCATCTCCAACCCAACTAGTAATTTCCAACTTGGTCCCCAAAGTCCTCCTGGAAACCTGAAAAGAAGTTATATATGTAGGGTGAGCATAACAAGTATACTCAGTTGGAAAAAATCCAAGGCCTCAAGTGGATATATGAAAAGTGAATGCTAATGTGCCAATGAACAAACAAAAAAACCAATAAGAAACTATAAAGATCATCTAACCAATCCCAGCCTCACCATAACTCGATCACCAAATCACGCATCCAACAAAATAACAAATCACCAAGAACATAAAAAAGCAAGGCGCCGTGCTGTCGCTTCACCACTGATTTTCCACTCTCATGCTCCAACATCAAACATAATATGCTCCCATCCCTTCCACACATACGACATCACATTAAATCACATCCCACCCACAAACACCTGGGCCACATGTCACATCACGTCACATACCTCCCGCAGACTTCCAACCCACGCATCACATCACATCACATTACATCCCACATGCAGACACCTGGCATACACATAACATCACATCACATTCCTACTATAGACACATGGGCCACATATCACATCAAATCACATCCTACCCACAGACACCTAGGCCACACATAATATAACATCACATCCCAACCATAGACACCTAGGACACACATCACCATTGGGTAATCTCCAACACCAACATGTATCACTACTACTCAAGGAAGTACGGGGGTATCCATCCATTTATATCACCACCATCCTAGATGTTGGGGAAAATACCCAAAACTCATCACCTTTGAGCATTAGTATGGTTATCAAACTTGGGTGGGTAAATTATAAAATAACATAAACATACATGATATATAGATAGCACACAATACCCACACTACATGTCCACATCAACCACACTAGTGTATACCACACCACCACCACCACACCACACATAAAACATAACAACTACTACCACCACTTGATGAAACACCACACAACCACTGTCATGACCCATCCCTCGGGGCCCGTGCGTGACTACCCCAAGCCCGCCTTCCATAGGGCAGGGGCTGGCGACTTGCACTAGAAAGGCGTATCCCTATAATGGGAAGGTATTGACTTTAAACCTGTTCAAAAACACATACTAGTATGCAAAAAGATGAAACCACAAAGTAATCTACTATAGTAAAAGAGTGTTGAAAGTAAAGGGGTCGAAATACAATCCCAACTAGAAGTACAAGTACAACAAAAAAGTACAAATACAACTGAAAAGGGAAAAAAAGCTCCTGGATCATCCACCAAGGATCTTACATGAAGGGTAGGTACAAATCAGGATCAGTAGTCCCTACGTCACATCATGCCAAATAGTCCACCTTTGAGTACCGTCCAGTCCTGGCTCCCTCAACCTCGATCAATACTGTCTGTCGTCTGCATAAGACACAACTAGGTGAAGGCGTAGCCCGTGCATGGGTGTGTATAACGATACTCAGTACGGACCCCGAGACCCTGTAGGTATCCTATAGTTCCACAAAGGAAATACAAAAAATAAATACATCAAATCTACATAGGTATATGCCCATACATATACCTAATTTATCAAGATATACCCATCTCATTCATGAGGGAAGAATATCACAAAGGTAACACCACAAAGGTAGAGATACCACAAAGGTAAAAACACTGAGATAGAAGTACCACACAGGTAACACCACTGAGATAGAAGTTCCACACATGTAACACCACGAAGAAAACACCACAAATGTAGAAGTACCACATAGTTAACACCATGAAGATAGAAGTACCACATTGGTAACACCATGATTATAGAAGTGACTCAGCTCACAATCAAGTATAACTTAAGTATAAAAGTACAAATGATTAGTTTTAAGGCTATATAATCTTATTATATTAAGTATAACTAATTCTGACCCACATAGGATCGATAGGTAACTAACCCCTTCTGACCCACATAGGATCTGACCCACACAAGATCGATAGGTAACTAACCCCCTCTGACCCACACAAGATCAGTATGCGCTGACCCACATAGGATCGTTGAGCATTGACCCACACAGGATATGACCCACACAGGATCGGTATGCACTGATCCACATAGGATCGCTAAGCGCTAACCCACATAGGATCAATGTTCTTTCTCCATGTTACAGCCATCCACAGGATTCCTCGCACTCAGTGCACTCAAGCTCCGTAGAATCTGCCCCTCGAGATACTATTAATACCTCAACCTCCACTAAGCTCCACAAAGGAGTAACCCAAAGGACCTCCATGTCATAAGGGTTCCAACGCAATAGACGACGTGTCAACCAGACAGCCGGTCTGTAAGTTATAGGCATTTTAGTGCCTAGTGCCTGGTTGGATTCAGAGTCGATCCAACCCGGACATACTCCAACTTTCTCCAAAAATCTTGTGAAGTATCTCAAAAGGACCCCCTTGTCCTAAGGGTTCTAAACCGACAGATAGCGCGTCAATCGGATGAACAGTCTGTAAGTTATTGACATTTTAGTGCCGAGGGCTCGGTTGGATTCATGTTCTATCCAACCCGGCCATACTTTAAACGACATCGGATAACCAAACGGGTCACACCATTATAATCCAAACGGAAAAACGCACTCTATGGACAACCCATTTGTCCAAAATGGATACCCGGTGAAAAGGTTGTATTTCACTGCAACACGCGCGAACCGGGCCTCATGGGGCCCATTCCTCGACCTTAACATAAATATCCAAAATTGGTCTTGAAATGTCTGTCTTAATTTCAAGATCACAACACCGCTTACGGTTCTCCAATCCAATGTCGTATGAATGAGTTACGACATAAGCAATATTCTGCAACAATAATAACAACATTATTATTGAGCATTTGATGAACCCGAGTCATAGACTAGAATTTAATATTCAACATTAGACTTGGATCGATCATCTTAATTACAGGATCATGTCACCACTGATGGCAAGTCAATCGGATGTCGTACGCAGGAGTTAAGGGGGTTCGAAGATTTCATAATAATATTAAATCTATTATTTCATGAGCATTTCAGGCACCCAATCTGAAAACCCGTATAAGACATCCAATATTGTACTCAAAATGTTGGTATCAGAGTTAGGGTCACACTGCCGTATACGGTTCGTCAAACCAAGGTCGCACGGAGAAGTTGTAGACAAATAGGTGTTTTATCATCAAAAGTAATAATAATAATATTTTATTATTATTATTAATCACTTATTTAATTACTTCACCTTAACTCCAAAAATCAATCCACGCTTGGATCCCCTTGCTGCATGCCAGAAGCAAACACCATTAATTTCTTATTTTCTTTTTATTATTTTAACATTATTGTATTTTAGTTTTTCTCTCTCCAATCCCCCCTTCTTCAATCATGATTTTCCTTCTTCTGCACGACCAGACCATCGCCACCACCTCCAGCTACCCGAGCCATGGTGCCTCCAGACTGCCGCACCGCCTAGACGCCGCCTCCCGGCTATCCTCCACCACCGCACGTCGCACCGTCTACCTCGCCTGGAGCCGCGCCCTGAACACATGCCATAAATCACACCGCCACGTTTCCCCTTACATGGGTTTCCACATCTTCATTTTAATCCTGAAAATTGTAATAACTGAAGATCCGTGATCCTTGGGTCAAGATCTCCGCATCCGTATACCGCGCTCAATGAAACATTATGTTTTTAGAATGCTTAATTATTTGGCGATGAAGAACGTGTGAAGAACAAAATAGAAAGGATCATGGTCTATGTGCGGATCTATGGCCATGTTTGTTCATCCATCATCCTTGAGAATCAAGAACAAGAGGAATTAACAAATAGATATTTATCGTACTTCAAATTAAACCCCCTATCTCGTAAATCTATTGGAGAATGTTTGCGATTGAAGGTGGGTTGGTGTTCTTCATTCCAGCAATATGCTTCCAGTGACGCCACTCGAACGATAATATTCGATTCTAGATTGTGAGATCCGTTCTTCATCAAGAGCCTCAAGATCCTGCTCCTCCTTTCGCCAATGGAAACAAACACCCAACCCCAAGGAAGAGTTAATATAACTCTTAGTTTAAATGGAGATTAATTTATTTAGAACTAATGAATCCTATTAATTAAAGGGATTGGTGGTTACACATTTTGTGTAACCAGGCATTTAATGCCCAACATTTAAATGCCTGACCACCCTCTTGTGGTCCCCGCCACCAAAAATTAAAATGAGAGGTGGGAGGATACTTATAATAAAAATATATTTATTTTATTTAATCCTCCACAAAAAATGAAAAAAACAACTTCTTCTCTCAACCCACTACGGTCGAGGTTAAACCACCCTTAAGCAAATCCCGACACAGGGAGTTCAACGGTGCCTTTTTATTTTTAATCCGAGCATCAGTTCAAAAGTTAGAAAATGCTGCTCGCACATTTACTGAACTTACCTTAAAAAAAGTTCAATAAATTAATACCATTCACCCTCGACCTGCGCTGGTCGAGGTTAGGCTCCGCCTAAGGAGAAAATTCCCTCACGAGCTCAACGACACTCTCAGATTTTCAATCCAAGTTACAGTTTAGAAGTTATGGATTTTACAATAAATAATTGTCACTTAATTATTTAATTTACGGCCAAAAAATAACTTTCACTGGTGGCCCGCACTGGACAATGTTAGTATCTTCCTAAAGAGAGCATACCCTCATGAGCTCAACGGTGGTCTCAGATTTTTAATCTATGTAACTGTTCATGATTTATAAGCATTTGAAAAATAAAATAGCTTTATTTAATTATTTTATTTGTGGTTATGCCATTTTCGGGTTTTCCCATAGGAGGCCCGTGCCGACTAAACTTAAATCGCACCTAGGGTAAACCCGCCATCCTGAGCGCAATGGTGCCCTTGGATTTCTGATCTGGGAAACCGTTTAAGAGTTATTCCACTTTTTCCGGAAAACTGCTTACACACACTATTTAATGTTTAACAAAATTTCGACGGATCATTTCGGGTACTCTGTGCCTCAGAATCATGCGCTGTCAGATTTCACGGTCTCAAAATAATTCCCTTTAATTAAAAAAAATATACAGAAATTCCAGGACCTTACATTCTCCCAACCTTAGGGATTTTCATACCTGAAAGCCAAAACATAAACTAAGGAAACAAATGGGGGTACTGAGCAAGAATCTGAGCCTCTCGCTCCCATGTGCTCTCTTGGAGGTTCTCATTATATCTGCAAACACGCACCAGAGGTATCAATTTCCCATGAAAGACTCACTCCTTTCGATCCTCTATCTCCACCGAGAACTCCATAAAAGTCACCCCATCATAAAAGTTCAACTCGCCCTAGTTGATAATGTGCGATGGATCATGCACGCATCTCCTTAGCTGCGACACATGGAAAACTTTATGCACCCAGTGCATCTGTGGGGAAAGAGATAGACTGTATGCCCCCTCTCCCACTCTGCTGAGAATCTAGAAAGGTCCAATGAACCTCAGAGATAGCTTTCTGCTTAACTAAACTTCCGCAATCCTCATCGGGGTGAGACCCATAGGAATACATGGTCTCCATCAACATCTCCTCCCGAAGTGTCACTGGTACCATGGTATGACCTCTGAAGAGGATGACATGCTCCCCACCTTCTGAAAATCCTTCAGGTTACCGTCCTGAGGATATTTGAGCACGTCGGGCCTCGCAGTCAACGTCCCAAGTTGTGCCTCCCGAATTCGTTGAGGAATTGGGGGAGTGACAGTCATAGTCTGTAGGTAAGCTGCTACATCTTTATCCAGAAAGGATATCTGAAGTACAACTAGCTGATTTGATGCCTCACTCAACAGTTTTAGACCAGAGATCCTACTGAGTGTGTCTGCTACCATGTTCCCCTTCCCAAGAGTATAGAATACCTCAAAGTCATAATACTAGAGGAACTCTAGCCATCGTCTCTATCTCAAATTCTGAAAGCTCTGCTGACACTTCTCCGTCCAAAGGAAGGGTTCCCCCTTCTTCGTTAAAGCTGAAAAGGGTGCCTCTACCCTAGAGAAGTCTGGTTCAAAACTCCGGTAGTACCCAGCCAAAGCAGAAGTCTCTCTCCCTTCGGGGAGATAATCCTAGAAACATCTTTTGAAAAAATGTCCCCACACTCTACCGCTACTATTGGGAACTAAAAACTAACAACTCCTACTGCCACTAGGGTAAGGCTGGATGACTTAAGAGTGATCGACTTCACCCTCTTATGCATGAGTTTATCCTGTGCTGCATGGGTTTCCTTTTTTACTGCCAAGGAAAAACCCATTCCAACATTATAGATAAACCACAACCCTTTTGACTAATTCAGTTAATCTGAGTATGAACTATGGATGTCTAGTTCATACCCAAACTAATGTCGTAAGGCTTTGACGCTGCCACCAAGAGTTTCCAACCGAAATTATCACCTCAAGGGTCAGATCACACCATCGGAATAATTGTGATTATCGAGTCTCCTCCCAAAGGTATCTCTAGATGTAAGGGTCAAGTCAACGGTTTAACCGAAAAATCTAGGCCTTGAACAAGATTCGTGGAAGGTAGGAATGATTGTTACCAATTTTTATTGATACGACATCGAGTATTAGACACAGAATATACCTCGAATAATTCCTAGATCCCTTGGGTCGCACTCCTTGACCGCATGCAACTACTCCCATGTCCTGTCCTCCAGATCCCTGAGCTTGGTGGGGACCACATTGGGGTGGTAGTTGTAATATATCGAAATGTACACCACCTCATGCTGCTCTCCTAGATCTGCTTCCACGTCTGTAGCCCTGTAGATTCATATATCCTTAACAATTCCTCTTCCCAAAACATTTTACATGCCCAGGTCTTTGAGACTGGCGTTAGTTTCCTTCTTTCCCACTGTTAACATTCACTCGCTGCATTCGCTCAGCCAAAGAACATTCAACCACATAGTTTCTTTCTAGCACCCTAACATAAGTAGGAACACATAGAGGAATAGTGCTGGCTCGGATGTCCCTAAACACACCCCACTCGGAGGTCCGATCCCTGAAACACTGACCGTACTGGTATTTATTGAGTACCTGGGATGGTCGGTATGCCTCGATGAATACTCAGCTACCAACATGTCGTCCTGCCAAATCTGTAGAAGCTCTAGGGAACTCTCATCCCTTAGCTCTTTATGGAAAGAGATCCCTTCTTTGAGGAAGGTTCTCAAGCTTGTCCACAGAAAAAGTCACATCTTCGCAAGATCAGGGTAATCTAAACCCTATCATCGTCCTGTTGAGCCACATATAAGGCTCTCTACCAAGACCTCCATTTGATCGAATGGTGCCCTGACTAGATGGAATCTCGTCCACCTCCTCAAGTTAGTCCTTAGTCACCTGTGGGTTGGGCTCACCTCAGAACCTGAGGGGTATCTGATTTTGAAACATGTGTAAGGCACTAAGCCTACACGTGTCCTCTACCAGTACTGCCGGTTGTAACTGCTGACCAACGAGTAGTGATATAGCTGACACACTACCCGAAGGTACTGTCTTAGGAAAAGGTCCACGTGCTGAAGCCTCATCACTATGTGGACCACCCTCATGGCCACTCACTGGAAAAGACTAGAAGCTAAGACCACCACCTTCTCTACTAGTGTCTCAACTAGGCGGAAAAATCTATCCACAACCTCCTTCCAGTCCTCAGCCGCTTGCGGGTCCATCTTGCCTCAGAACCTTGGAGGCCTCTACCGATGAAACTCATGCAACGTGCTCAGTTGGTGTGCATCCTCTACTGGTGGAGCTGGTGGTAACGACTGCCCAATGGGTAGTGGTGTTGTTGGTACACCACCCGAAGGTGCTAACACCATGAGAGGGCCCTACACCGAGGCCTCATAGATCGGTGGGCCGTCATCACGTACTCTCTCGAGAATCCTAGCTGGTTGTCTACACAGCGGCATACTAATAAGGAACATGTGTGCCTTGGTCATTAAGTTATACCTGGTGAGTTGACTCAATAGAAAAAAAGAAAACTTTTCAAAACACACGGAATCAGTGTTTCAGTGCACAGAGTCAGAAATCATAATTCAGGGTCCTGGTGTATGGATACATCGGCCACCACACCAACACTGGAATCCCCGAACTGAAAACCACACTCATAACACTTAACAATATTGCCACATAGAAATGATCAGAGTCCTAGTTCTTAGGTATAACTGAACTCCTCTGATACCACTTTGTCACGACCCATCCCTCGGGGCCCGTGCCGTGACTACCCCAAGCCCGCCTTCCCTAGGCCAGGGGATGGACACTAGCACCGAAAAGGTGTATCCCTATAATGGGAAGGCATTGCCTTTAAACCTGTACAAACACACATACTAGTAGGTAACATGATGAAACCATAAAGTAATATTCTGTAGTAAAAGAGTGTTGAAAGTAAAGGGGCCATAATACAAGCCCAACTAGAAGTACTAGTACAACAGAAAAGCACAAATACAACTGAAAATGGGAAAATAGATCATAGATCATCCACCAAGGATCCTACCTGAAGGATAGGTAAAGCTCACGATCAGTAGTCCCTACGTCACATCATGCCAAATAGTCCACCTCTGAGTACCGTCTAGTCCTGGCTCCCTCATCCTCGATCAATGTTGTCCGTCGTCTGCACAAGACACAACCAGGTGTGGGCATAGCCCGTGCAGGGGTGAGTATAACGATACTCAGTAGGGACCCTGAGACCCCATAAGCCTCCTAGAGTTCCACAAAGAAAATACAAAAAAGCAATACTTCAACTCTACTTAGGTATATGCCCATACATATACCTAAATTATCAAGATATACCCGTCTCATTCATGAGGGAAGAATACAACAAAGGTAACACCACAAAGGTAAAGATACCACACAGGTGAAACCACTGAGATAGAAGTACCACACAGGTCACACCACTAAGATAGAAGTACCACACATGTAACACCATGAAGAAAACACCACAAAGGTATATGTACCACACAGGTAACACCATGAAGATAGAAGTACCATATAGGTAACACCACGATGATAGAAGTGACTCAGCTCACAATCAGGTATAACTTAAGTACATAAGTACAAATGATTATTCGTAAGGCTAGATCATCTTATTCTGTTAAGCAGCACTGCTTATGACCCACACAGGATCGATAGGTAACTAAACCCCACTGACTCACATAGGATCTGACCCACACAAGATCGATAGGTAACTAAACCCCTTTGACCCACATAGGATCGGTATGCACTGAACCACACAATATTGTTGAGCGTTGACCCACACAGGATCTGACCCACATAGGATCGGTATGTGCTGACCCACACAGGATCACTGAGCATTGACCCACACAGGATCAATGTTCTTTCTTCACATTACAGCCAGCCATAGGATTCCTCACACTCGGTGCACTCGAGCTCTGTAGAATCTTCCCCTCAAGATACTGGTTATACCTCGATCACCACTAAGCTCCAAAAAGGAGTAACCCAAAGGAACTCCATGTTATAAGGGTTCCAACCCAACAAACAACGCATCAATTGGACACCTGGCCTGTAAGTTATATGCATTTTAGTGCTGAGTGCCTGATTGGATTCAGAGTCGATCTAACCCGACCATACTCCAACTTTCTCCAAAACTGTCGTGGAGTATCTCAAAAGGACCGCCTCATCCTAAGGGTTCCAACACGACAGACAACGCATCAATCAGACGAATGGTCTATAAGTTATTGGAATTTTAGTGCCGAGGTCCCGGTTGAATTTGTGTTCTATCCAGCCCGGCCATACTTCAAATAACACTGGATAACCAAACAGGTCACACTGTTACAATCCACATGGAAAAACACACGAGATGGACTAACCATTTTTCCAAAATGGATACTCGGTGAAAAATTTGTATTTCACCACAACACGCGCGAACTAGGACTCATGGGGCCCACACCTCGACCTCAACATAAATATCCATAATTGGTCTTGAAATGTCTGTCTTAATTTCAAGATCACAACACCGCTTACGGTTCACCAATCTAATGTCGTATGAATGAGTTACGACATAATCAAGATTCCTCAACAATAATAATAACATTATTATTGGGCGTTTCGTGAACCCGAGTCATAGACTAGAATTTAATATTCAACATTAGACTTGGATCGACCGTCTTAATGACCAGATCATGTCGCCACCGATGACAAGTCAATCGGACGTCGCACGCAGGAGTTACAGAGGTTCAAAGATTTAATAATAATATTAAATCTATTATTTCACGAGCGTTTCAGGTACCCAATCCGAAAACTCGAATAAGAGATCCAATATTGGACTTAGAATGTCCGTCTCAGAGTCAAGGTCACACTGCCGTAGACGGTTCATCAAACCAAGGTCGCACAGAGAAGTTGTGGACAAATAGGTGTTTTATCATCAAAAGTAATAATAAAAATATTTTATTATTGTTATTAATTACTTATTTAATTACTTCACCTTAACTCCAAAAATCAATCCATGCTTGGAGCCCCTTGCTGTGTGGTGGAAACAAACACCACCAATTTCTTATTTTCTTTTTATTATTTTAACATTATTGTATTTTAGTTTCTCTCTCTCTCCAATTCCCCCTTCTTTAATCACGATTTTCCTTCTTCCGCATGGCCAGACCGTCGCCAACACCTCCATCTACCCGAGCCACGACACCTCCAGTTTGCTGCACTGCCTAGATGCTGCCTCCTGGCTGTCCTCCGCCACCGCACATCGCACCGTCTACCTCGCCTGGAGCCGCGTCCTGAACACACGCCGGAAATCACACCGCCATGTCATCCCTTCTGTGGGCCGCCACATCTTCATTTTTAGCCAAAAAAATGTGATGACCACAGATTCATGTTCCTTGGGTCGATAAATCCACATCTGTATGCCACACTCAATGAAACATTAAGTTTTTAGCGCACTTAATTATTTGGTGACGAAGAACGCGTGATGAACGAAATAGAAAAGACCATGGACGATGTGCGGATCGATGTCCATGTTTGTTTGGCCATCGTCGTTGAGAATCAAGAACAATAGGATCTAACATATAAATATTTATCATACTTAAAATTAAACCCCCTACCTTGTAAATACATTAGAGAACGTTCGCCATTGAAGGTGGGTCAGTGTTCTTTGTTCCCAAAACAAGCTTCTAATGACACCACTCAAACGACAATCTTCAGTTCTCGATTGTGAGATCCATTCTTCGTCAAGAGCCTCAAGATCCTGCTCCTCCTTTCACCAACGGAAACAAACAACCAACCCTAAGGAAGAGTTAATATAACTATTAGTTTAAGTAGGGATTCATTTATTTAGAACTAATGAATCCTATTAATTAAAGGGATTTGTGGTTACACATTTTGTGTAACCGGGCATTTAATGCCCAGTATTTAAATTCCCGACCACCCTCTGGTGGTCCCCACCACTAAAAAATTAAAAGGAGAGGTGGGAGGATACTTAAAATAAAATATATTTATTTTATTTAATCCTCCACGAGAAATGAGAAAACCAACTTCTTCTCTCGACCCACTACGGTTGAGGTTAAACCTCCCTTAAGCAAATCCCGATGCTGCGAGTTCAACGGTGCCTTCATATTTTTAATTTGAGCACTGGTTCAAAAGTTAGAAAACTCCGCTCTTGCGTTTACTGAACATACCTTAAAAAAAGTTCAATAAATTAATATTTTTCACCCTCGACCCATGTCGGTCAAGGTTAGGATCCGCCTAAGGAGAAAACGCCCTCATGAGCTCAACGGTACTCTCATATTTTCAATCCGAGTTACCGTTTAGAAGTTATGAATTTTACAATAAAATAATTGTCACTTAATTATTTTATTTACGGCCAAAAACTAACTTTCACTGGTGACCCGCGCCGTCCAATGTTAGTATCTACCTAAAGAGAGCATATCTTCATGAGCTTAGCGGTGGTATCATATTTTTAATCCAAGTAACTATTCATGAGTTATAAGAATTTGAAAAATAAAATAATTTTATTTAATTATTTTATTTACGGTTATGCTATTTTCATATTTTCCCATAGGAGGCCCGCAATGACTAAACATAAGTCACGCCTAGGGTAAAGCTACCATCCTAAGCACAACAGTGCCCTCAAATTTCTGATCCGGGCTACCATTTAAGAGTTATTCCACTTTTTCAGGAAAAATACTTATACACACTATTTAATGTTTAACAAAACTTTAAGAGATTATTCTGGGCACTCCGGGCCTCAGAATCATGCGCTGTCAGATTTCGAGGTCTTGAAATAATTACCTACAATTAAAAATAATATACAGAAATTCCGGGACATTACAACCACCACACAAACCACACAACATTTCCCACTTCTCGTTATAGGTTTTGCCACATTTTTTCATTATCCATTTCATATCACATTACATTATTCATTCATTATTCAATTCAGTTATCCAATTATGAAACATATTTTTCTAGTCCATACCATTTATCTACCAACCCATTTTGTTTTGTTTACCATCAAAATTCATCCCATGGATAATTCTGCAATTATCTCAACCACACAATGCTAAAACTGGACCAACTCACACAACCACCACCACAACACCACACACCCACCACCACCATCTTGTCACATCACCCTAGCCATCTCCCTATGAAAACCTCACATCACACATCCCAACCACATCTCACAACACAACCATTGTATAATTCTAACACCACATGTCACAAAATCAGACATTACACCATAGCCTCTACCCGTATCAAATCAATTCCAACCAACCACTATATCACCACCCCACATACTACACAACCCATCAGATCACTACCACCACCTTAAAATAGACAAAACTATATAGGGAAACACAGTAAGCACAATCATACACAACAAAATCACAATACAACTTCCATAATTATTTAGGGGATTTATCAAATTCAATATTTATTTAGTATGGGTATTATCAGACAAACCATAATCCATGGGAAACTAGTTTAATAGGAAAATATACATTCTTTAGACTTTTTATTCAGGGTGTAATCAGAAAACAATGAAACAAGGGTCATTGCAGTACAAAAACCACATCATAAATAAGGATCCAATAGCCATCATTTTTAATAAGGACACAACATGACATAAAATCATCAAAAACATATATCAAAGAATCAAAACATGTGATAACTCTATATCCACATAAATTCTTTTTGACATGAAAATTAATTATATTATTAAGATTACGTATACTATCCACTCGAAGGAATGAAAAACCATGAATATCTCACACATAACACATGAACATGTGAGAATGAGGATCCCCTACCATAAATAATATTTCTAATCTCACTAAACATCAAAGGGTGAAGAAGAAACTTCCTGCAACCACAACCACACCATAAGACCCCAGATCAACCTACACTGCATCAAAGGGTTGTTAAAAAATAGTCCATACTTGCCCCTAACTAAAACAACATCGCCACAATGATACCCAAAAGGAAAACAATGAGAAAATAATACATGTATTTTATGTATATATTTTAAAGGATTTAATACATTGATTTGTGTAATATAATTAAAATTCATTCCAATATTTGGACAATTTAATTTGTTTTGTGATTTATGGAAGGATACAACCAATAATCAGAAACGGAACAAAAATAGGTGAATATAAAAAGAAAAAGACACTCCATGTTGTGACATAAAACATTACTACCTGACACCAGAATATTGAGATTGAAAGACAACATCATATAGATAGGAAGCAGACCAAAGATCCAGACAGAAGACATTTTAACATCATGTAAAAAAATACAAGATGTAAAAGTATCGATAGAAGCATTTCCCCATCCAATCGTGAAATAGAGATTCAATGTAACACCCCGAGATTTTATGAAAAATATTCTTTTAATTTCATTAATGTCTTGTGTTGTATGCTACACCAAGATTACCTTGCGCTATATGCACCACCGTATTAGCTTGCAGTATACGCAACACTATTCTTGGATCGTGTTACTCACAATTTTGATAATAGTTATTCTACGCAACATTGAGTATATATATATATATATATTCAATGTATAAATGAAATATGGTTGTATTCCATTATATGAAACAAAGAAGGATTATTTCACAACACGCAACCCTGACTTGGCTTGCATTACATGCAATCACGACCTTCCTCGATAGCGTGTGTTGTGCGCAATACCGAGTTTTACTAAACAATGATATATTATTATAATATTATGATGAACTAGACGTTATGAATGATATTAACAAAATTTTTAATTTTATAACATTATTATTCATCTTACACATTTTCTAGAACATGGTATAAGAACAAAATCAATTTTTCGGGTAAAATAAGTATTTTTCAAAAAATGCAGTTTTGCCGCCTTTTGATGGCGCACCCACTTTAAATCTAGTTTTTGACATGTTTATAAGTTCAATTTGACAAAATAAAATTTTTCTTTGAAATCAAGAAATAAAAATTTACTTTGGATAAAATTTTCATATTATTCTGGTAACTTTCACATTTTAATGAATAGTAAAAACACGCTATATTTTAATTAAAAAACAACTTTTTTCATCGTAATATCTTATGTGGTTAAATTATAATATTGAATGGTTTTAAAGTATAAATAGAATATATTTTTACCATTTAATATAATGTATGTCATTAACATTGATTTTACCTTGAATTCGTAGGTTAAATCAATTCAATCTTTTGCAATGTTTTAAAGAAAAACCCGTTTTCTTTCGACAACGGGATTAATTTTAATTTAATTTCTGAAACTTTTGTGTATTGAATTTGGAAAAATGGATTCCATATTTGGAATCAGTGGGTCCAAATTATGTTAATAGGCTACTTTTTATTTTTGGGAATTATGAATAGTAACTACGGTAAATTTTATTTACCATAGTTAAAGGTAAATCGGGTAATTAAGGGTAAATATAATATTATAAAATTACCCTAACACATGCCAAAATTATATTTGATGGCTAAATGTAAATCAATATCAACTAAGGGTCGGATTAGATTAATTTTATGGACTTTTGACCATGAAAATAATTTAATTATTATTAAAACCAAAGAAAGTGACAACATGTCACTCTCTTAAATCTTATAAGTATAACAATTTTACCTTAGTGATAAATATCATAAAACTTCGAACATGAATAGTATCTAGAAAGATAACAAAATTATCTACATCATGAGAATTTATTTAGAATTTTTTGGGATTAAATAATTATCATTAATTGTGACACAATAGTGATGCAGAAATTATTTATCTATTGAAAAATCAAGAATATAGTTTTTATTAAACTAATAGTGACCATAAAAGGCACAAAACCCTGACCAAAACTTATTGGTCATGTAAATTTAAACTATAAGCATCCAAATGTATAATATTTGACCATTTGGAGTCTTATACAAGCAATTATAACACTTATATTATTTTATTTTAAATGATGCCAAAGTTGTCACCTTCATAATTTAATAAATATAAAAATTTAAATATTGTTATTTTAAGATGATAAATTCTATTAAAAGTATTATTGTGAATGCTAATATATTTATCGTCATCATAGGATTTTATTTTAAATTTTTATGCAAAAATAAGTATATTAAATAATTATACAAAAATGTTGTAGTAATTATTTTATTAAGAGATAAACCAAATAAATGGTTTTAAAAATAATAAAATAAATATTATATGAACTATTTAATGTTATCCACTAATTTTATAGATACATATGACCTTTTATTAATCTATTAAAGCTTTTATTTAGAACATATCTTCTGTATATATTTTATTTAAATTCAAATAAATGAATAGTGTCAAAATTGACACTATTGTTATTTTATAAAAATAACATATTATAAAATTGTTCAAAAATCACAAAAATATTTAAAAATTATAAATTTAAATTAACATGGTCTATAATGTTATAAAGTAAACAATTATGGAAAATTCACAACAAATAAGTAATTATTTGTTATAATTTAAAATTTAGAATTTTATTAGCACAAATAAACTTAAATAGATTAAATAAGGATAAATCAAAATGATAAGGTTTAAAATAAGATCCAAACATGTCTAAATTTGATTGGTTGATGCTATTACAACCCTATATCATCTAATCTTTGAATATGAGTCATTTTTGGAGGTTTTTATGTGGGGTTAGATTTATTATAAATTAATATTTTTAAGAATTCCAAAGGTGCCCCTCTCCTCCCTTATAAAAGGGAACCTCCTCCCTCTCCTCCTCACACCAATTTGAACCTTCAATCTCGGACAACCCCTGCCAAATTATCTTCTCCACTTACCTAGAAACATCCTAGAGGTTCTGGTCTTCTTTAAAGACCAATCTTAGTGCCCTAAGAGGAGGTTTCAAAGAGGCGTATCGAAGAAGAGGTAATTTCTTCTCCCGATTCTTTCAAGCTTCTTTCTTCTTCAACTTATTCTTCTTTAGTTGTTTCATTATAAAGTAATAACATCAGTATCAATACTATACTTATTTGTTATTATAAATATGAAACAACCCCATTTTATCTTCTATCCATCCTACAGAAAACAAAATCACCGCGTGTGCGTACGTATGGAATACCGTCTCCACGCCGTGGTGTAATCTGTTTTTCCACCAACACCTTACATGGATGGGTATAATGGTGTAAAGAATAACTATACATAGTTATTATAACATCATACTGATTCTGATATATTGTATCATCCACTCCAATCCAATTCAATAATCATGAAAACGATATCATCGCTCGTGCGTACGTACGGACTACCGTCTCCACGACGCGATGATATTCATTCTCCACTTTAACCATTCATGAATGATTATAAAGTACATATAATAAGTAATCATGAAATATATGACATTATAATGATACTGGATTTATGTGTATATATATTTATGTCATCTACTTAATTCCATTCAACTCAATAAGGAAACGAAAACAGTGTTCATGCGTACGTACGGCCTACCGTCTCCATGAACGGTGTATTTCTTTCCATTTACTGATTTATTATATATATGTATATTCTGAATATATATTATATATAAATCATGTTTTATATTCTGGAATTAAGTAATCATGATCTAAGTAATCATATGAATAATTACAATTCAAAACACGAACGACAAATGAAACGATTTTACCCAAAACGCTCTTTAACATGGAATTTACAAAAGAACAGGTAAAATAAAGTCATAAGTGAACCATATATGATATCATAACAATGAGTATGATTCTAGAATAAGTCAATGACATTATTTAAATCATTATACAAGAGGTTCGGACACTTACGAAGCAAATCAGACCTAAGGTAAAGGAAATATCACAATCTCATTTTTATCCGAGATTGTTTATACTTTGGCATTTACTGGGGTGTATTTTATCATACACATCCTTGTTTCCTCAATATGTAATATTATTTACATCCACCTAAAATTGTTTAAATCCAATTTTACCATTCGGTGAGTTTTTAGTAAAAGATATGAAAGGAATCTTTTGTTGTTTTTCATATGAGGTACTTTTTAACTTTTCCGACAAAAGTACGAGAAGAATGTTTTTTTAACTTATACGGTATGAATGGATTTTTAATAAATTATTTCCAAGAAGCTTCCTTTACAAGTTTTCAAGTTTATTTTTAATCAACTTCTTTTAGTTTAAAATTGTATGACATGTTAAGAAAGGAAAAATGTTTTTGAAGTAGAAAGGATATTTTCCTCAAGAATGAAGTTCAAGTGTTTTATCAAAATTATTTTCCGTCTAAGATAATAAAGGGTTCTGTTTCTATCCCTATTATTACATGGATTTGATTATGTTGTGATGGAAATATTTTTATGAATTATTTTATCTTATATGAATTGTTTTATGATGTCACGATGTTTAAAGATTCCCATTTTTATTACATGGGTTATGCTATGATGTATGGTTTATGATTTTGTGGCACACATAAGAATGGTATCATTATGAGATGGGTGGGACCTATATCTCCCTTCAATGCATTGGGTAAAGATTTTATATCTCATGAGGTAGACATGGCTGGAACGGTAGGTTATACCGGTTCAGTGAAACATGACTGAAACGAGGGTGACTCGGTTCAAAAATGGACTTTGTCCACTAAGATAGTCTTGGCAATGAGTCTTGACTAATAAGATATGATTCTCTATAATTATGTGTGTATGACACAAAGTTTCATGTTTTAAGTTATGATTATTGGGATTTCATTTCACTACTATGATTTATCCCATGTTATGAAATTATGCTCTCTTTTGCAGGTTAAGATTTCCAAAATGTTATGTTCTTATGAATATGATGTGATTGATATTTCATTTGTTTACCCTTACTGAGCATTTGAGATCACCCTTTTATGTTTTCTTTTCCCCAGGATATAAAGAAATGTTTTAGGTAAAAAAAAGGAAGATCTTTATGGGAGATTTTGAAGATCTTCCACCACGATTAGAAGATTATATTCTGAGTTTCCAAAGACACTAAACTATTATGGTACTTGTGTGTGTGTTTTTGTTATGTACTAAGTATTCCGAAAAAGTAATGTAATGTATATGTACGTCAGGCTTCGGGTCTCTAAAGTTGGTATCAGAGGAAAGGTTTAGTCAAACTTTGGAGACTAGGATGCGAAAACGTTAGTGAGATCCCTAGAGATATTTCTAAGGTATGTCTAGGGATGTCCCTAAGGTTAAGTATAAGTATAGGTTATAGTCCTAGAATTGTGCTAACGATCTTAGAATTAAACCTAAGATGTTAGATATTGAAGGTACTCCCCCTTTATTATGTTGTTTTCCCTAGAATGATTTTTGCCTCTCACACTATTCTTTTTGGGTTTTAGACGATGGCTGGAACCCGAAGGAACCGTGTTGATCAATGCAATGGACAATGCAATGATTGTACTCCTGAACTAACAAATGTTATGGGAGATGGAGTGCAAAATCTTATTGCTATACTTACACAAGCTATGAATCATTCTGGACTTCCAAATGAGCAGAGAAGGGAACAATATTCTATTGAGTCCTTCATGAGGCAACGTCCACCTTCTTTCAGTGGGTCTTCCGATCCACTTGTTGCTGAACAATGGATCAGTACCACTGAAAAGATATTTTCAGTTCTTCAATGTTCTGAACATGATAAAGTCATCTTAGCAGTATATCGTTTGGAAGGTGAAGCTGATCAATGGTGGAATCTTATCAAGAATATGAGGCCAAGAGATGAAATTGAGTCCATGGAATGGGACGAGTTCAAGAACTTGTTTTTCAGTAAGTACTTCCCTCGTATTATTCGAACAAAGAGGAAAAGAAATTTCTTGAGCTGAAGCAGAAGGATGATGAATCTGTTGGTATATACGAAGCGAATTTTACAAGACTTGCAAGGTATGCATATGGCATTATCATCCAACCTGAAAGTAAAGTTGATCGATTTTCAGTGGCTTAAAACCAAGTCTTCGAAGGGCATTAGCTATAAGAGACTTCAGTAGCTATGAAGAAATTGTGCGTTGTGCTATCAAGGTAGAAATAGAATTTGGTGTTACTTATCCATCTCGTAGTTTTGACAAGAAACGAAAGATGGAGTTCAAGGAGAAATCTCAGAATAATAGTGAAAAGAAGATGAATATTTCCTTATGCTCAAAGTGTGGAAAGAAGCATGGTGGACATTGTCTTAAAGGGACTAGAAAATGTTTTAAGTGTGGAAAAGAAGGTCATCGAGCAACTGAGTGTCGAAGTAATAGAAAAAGGGTTTCTAATGATGTGAATAAAGAAAAGACTGCAGAGAACGCACCACCAACACTTTAATGCTTCAAGTGCAAGGAAATGGGGCATTATGCTAATAAATGCCCTAATCCAAGGGTTAGTGATGATCGACATGAGCAACCACTTAAGGCAAAGGACAAAGGGAAGTCACATGCGATCACCATTGGCGATGTTGAATATGACAATGATGTGGTGGAATGATTAATTGTTTATGTAATGGGATTCCAGAATAATGTTGTATATAGTATCGTGGAGTATTGGAATATTTATGTATTGGTCTATTGTGGTCTTCAATAATTTTATGGCATCGGTAACCATGAAAAGTGATTGAAATGTTTTTGGAAAGCAGATGATATGCACATAATAAAGGGATAAAGAGAATCTAATATGTTTGAAAGTATTCATGAGCTCATGATTGATATAAGGACTAAGTGATATCATGGTTTGAGTATATAGAATTTTGAGGATTTTGGTATGTGGAAAGTGTTAACTTTTAACTGCATTCATGTTTTCACTAAGGTTCAATGGATATTCATTCTTCAAGAGAATACATGATTAAGGTATTCACATGTTTGTAATTTGACCAACAAGATATATCTTATGATATATGAGGGATAAATGATGGCATTCACGTGATCATTTTCTTTATACTATGAGCTTGGACCGAAGTATTTTAGATAAGCCTGAACATTGGAATGGATTATGTTGGACATAAGTTAGTATTGTTTAAGGATTAAACTTTTTTTGATATTATTGATGGGATGTTATATTAATATAAAAAGGACAACCTGCAGGACGGGTGACAGCCCATCGCGTCAGAAAAGGCTGTGAGAATCGAACCCACAACCGAAGTGCGACTGGCCTTTATCGCCTACCACTGGCCTACAGGAAGTCCCTGTTTAGTAGAAACTAGTTTTATTATATTAAGCAGTATGATATAAGAAGTATAAGTCCATTTTAGAAACCATATATGATTAATCTATCCATAAGATGGACATATAACTTTTGCTAACCTTTTGTTTGAAAGAGATGGAATGACCCATCATTCTATCACATGATCTGCTAACACATCACGAATAACAAATTCAACTTCATTTCTTTAAGGAATGAAGTGGAAATTGTTCAATTCACGAACAACTATGAGATTGTACCAAAATCATGCAAGTATTTGTTTTAATTCATCAACTTTAGGGAAATGATCTTGAAAACCAAAAATGTTGTCCAAGTTCCCTTATATCCGATGAATCAGATGGTACCTTAGATCATCAAAAATCAATAGCTTTTTAATTGTTGGCTTTTTCATAGCCATGTTCTCTACCACTCTCCATCAGAACTTGATGGTTAGATTTTTCTTCCATATCCATATTTTCACCTATGTCCTCCTACGCGGAAACCCAGTGATGATTTAATTTGGGTAACAGTTACATTTCATACTTTAGTTTTTAAAGCCATGTTTTGGTATTCCTTTTTACGATGTGGGTTTCTATTAAGCAAATTTTCGAGAAGTAAACCATTTATAACCCCGACGAATTTCGAGGGCGAAATTCCTTTTAAGGGGGGTAGAATGTAACACCCCGAGATTTTATGAAAAATATTCTTTTAATTTCATTAATGTCTTGTGTTGTATGCTACACCAAGATTACCTTGCACTATAAGCAACACCGTATTAGCTTGCAGTATACGGAACACTATTCTTGGATCGTGTTACTCACAATTTTGATAATAGTTATTCTACGCAACATTGAGTATATATATATATAAATATATATATTCAATGTATAAATGAAATATGGTTGGATTCCATTATACGAAACAACGAAGGATTCTTGCACAACACGCAACCCTGACTTGGCTTGCATTACACACAATCACGACCTTCCTCGATAGCGTGTGTTGTGCGCAATACTGGGTTTTACTAAACAACGATATATTATTATAATATTGTTATGAACTAGACATTATGAATAATATTAACTAAAATTTTAATTTTATAACATTATTATTCATCTTACACATTTTCTAGAACATGGTATAAGAAAAAAATCAATTTTTCGGGTAAAATAAGTATTTTTCAAAAAATGCAGTTTTGCCGCCTTTTGATGGCGCACCCACTTTAAATATAGTTTTTTACATGTTTATAAGTTCAATATGACAAAATAAAATTCTTCTTTGGAATCAAGAAATAAAAATTTACTTTGGATAAAATTTTCATATTATTCTGGTAACTTTCACATTTTAATGAATAATAAAAACACGCTATATTTTAATTAAAAAACAACTTTTTTCATCGTAATATCTTATGTGGTTAAATTATAATATTTAATGGTTTTAAAGTATAAATAGAATATATTTTTACCATTTAATATAATGTATGTCATTAGCATTGATTTTACCTTGAATTCGTATGTTAAATCAATTCAATCTTTTGCAATGTTTTAAAGAAAAACCCATTTTCTTTCGACAATGGGATTAATTTTAATTTAATTTCTGCAACTTTTGTGTATTGAATTTGGAAAAATGGATTCAATATTTGGAATCAGTGAGTCCAAATTATGTTAATAGGATACTTTTTATTTTTGGGAATTATGAATAGTAACTACGGTAAATTTTATTTACCATAGTTAAAGGTAAATTTGGTAATTAAGGGTAAATATAATATTATAAAATTACCCTAACACATGCCAAAATTCTATTTGATGGCTAAAGGTAAACCCATATCAACTAAGGGTCAGATTAGATTCATTTTATGGACTTTTGACCATGAAAATAATTTAATTATTATTAAAACCAAAGAAAGTGACAACATGTCACTCTCTTAAATCTTATAAGTATAATAATTTTACCTTAGTGATAAACATCATAAAACTTCGAACATGAATAGTCTACAGAAATCTAACAAAATTATCTACATCATTAGAATTTATTTAGAATTTTTTGGGATTAAATAATTATCATTAATTGTGACACAATAGTGATGCAGAAATTATTTATCTAGTGAAAAATCAAGAATATATTTTTTATTAAACTAATAGTGACCATAAAAGGAACAAAACCCTTACCAAAACTTATTTTTCATGTAAATTTAAACTATAAGCATCCAATGGTCGAATATTTGACCATTTGGAGTCTTATAAAAGCAATTATGACACTTATATTATTTTATTTTAAATGATGCCAAAGTTGTCACCTTCATAATTTAATAAATATAAAATTTAAATATTATGATTTTAAGATGAAAAATTAGAATAAAAGTATTATTGTGAATGGTAATATATTTATATTCATCATAGGATTTTATTTTAAATTTTTATGAAACAAATAAGTATATTAAATAATTATACAAAAATGTTGTAGTAATTATTTTATTAAGAGATAAACCAAATAAATGGTTTTAAAAATAATAAAATAAATATTATATGAACTATTTAATGTTATCCACTAATTTTATAGATAAATATTACCTTTTATTAATCTATTAAAGCTTTTAGTTCGAACATATCTTCTGTATATATTTTATTTAAATTCAAATAAATGAATAGCGTCAAAATTGACACTATTGTTATTTTATAAAACTAACATATTATAAAATTGTTTAAAAATCACAAAAATATTTAAAAATTATAAATTTAAATTCATATGGTCTATAATTTTATAAAGTAAACAATTATGGAAAATTCACAACAAATAAGTAATTATTTGTTATAATTTAAAATTTAGAATTTTATTACCACAAATAAACTTAAATAGATTAAATAAGGACAAATCAAAATGATAAGGTTTAAAATAAGATCCAAACATGTCTAAATTTGATTGGTTGATGATATTACAACCCTATATCATCTAATCTTCTAATATGAGTCATTTTTGGAGGTTTTTAAGTGGGGTTAGATTTATTATAAATTAATATTTTTAAGAATTCCAAAGCTGCCCCTCTCCTCCCTTATAAAAGGGAGCCTCCTCCCTCTCCTCCTCACACCAATTTGAGCCTTCATGCTCGGCCAAACCCTTCCAAATTATCTTCTCCACTTCCCTAGAAACATCCTAGAGGTTCTGGTTTTCTTTAAAGACCAATCTTAGTGCCCTAAGAGGAGGTTTCAAAGAGGCGTATCGAAGAAGAGGTAATTTCTTCTCCCGATTCTTTCAAGATTCTTTCTTCTTCAACTTATTCTTCTTTAGTTGTTTCATTATAAAGTAATAACATCAGTATCAATAATATACTGATTTGTTATTATAAATATGAAACAACCCCATTTCACCTTCTATCCATCCTACGGAAAACAAAATCACCGCGCGTGCGTACGTACGGAATACCGTCTCCACACCGTGGTGTAATCTGTTTTTCCACCAACACCTTACATGGATGGGTATAATGGTGTAAAGAATAACTATACATAGTTATTATAACATCACACTGATTCTGATATATTGTATCATCCACTCCAATCCAATTCAATAATCATGAAAACGATATCATCGCTCGTGCGTACGTACGGACTACCGTCTCCACGACGCGATGAGATTCATTCTACACTTTAACCATTAATGAATGATTATAAATTACATATAATAAGTAATCATGAAATATATGACATAATAATGATACTGGATTAATGTGTATATATATGTATGTCATCTACTTAATTCCATTCAACTCAATAAGGAAACGAAAACAGCGTTCATGCGTACGTACGGCCTACCGTCTTCATGAACGGTGTATTTCTTTCTATTTACTGATTTATTATATATTTGTATATTATGAATATATATTATATATAAATCATGTTTTATATTCTGGAATTAAGTAATCATGATCTAAGTAATTATATGAATAATTACAAGTCAAAACACGGACGAAAAATGAAACGATTTTACCCAAAACGCTCTTTAACATGGAATTTACAAAAGAATGATTAAAATAAAGTCATAAGTGAACCATATATGATATCATAAAAATGATTATGATTCTGGAATAAGTCAATGACATTATTTAAATCATTATACAGGAGGTTCGGACACTTACGAAGCAAATCGGACCTATGGTAAGGGAAATATCACAATCTCATTTTTATCCGAGATTGTTTATACTTTGGCATTTACTGGGGTGTATTTTATCATCCAAATCCATGTTTCCTAAATATGTAATATTATTTCCATCCACCTACAATTTTTTAAATCCAATTTTACCCTTCGGTGAGTTTTTAGTAAAAGATATGAAAGGAATCTTTTGTCGTTTTTCGTACGAGGTACTTTTTAACTTTTCCGACAAAAGTACGAGAAGAATGTTTTTTTAACTTATACGGCATGAATGGATTTTTAAAACATTATTTCCAAGAAGCTTCCTTTACAAGTTTTCAAGTTTATTTTTAATCAAATTCTTTTAGTTTAAAATTGTATGACATGTTAAGAAAGGAAAAATGTTTTTGATGTAGAAAGGATATTTTCCTCAAGAATGAAGTTCAAGTGTTTTATCAAAATTATTTTCCGTCTAAGATAATAAAGGGTTCTGTTTCTATCCCTATTATTACATGGATTTGATTATGTTGTGATGGAAATATTTTTATGTATTCTTTTATCTTATATGAATTGTTTTATGATGTCACGATGTTTAAAGATTCCCATTTTTATTACATGGGTTATGCTATGATGTATGGTTTATGATTTTGTGGCACACATAAGAATGGTATCATTATGAGATGGGTGGGACCTATATCTCCCTCCAATGCATTGGGTAAAGATTTTATATCTCATGAGATAGACATGGCTGGAACGGTAGGTTATACCGGTTCAGTGAAACATGACTGAAACGAGGGTGACTCAGTTCAGAAATGGACTTTGTCCACCAAGATAGTCTTGGCAATGAGTCTTGACTAATAAGATCTGATTATCTATGATTATGTGTGTATGCCACAAAGTTTCATGTTTTAAGTTATGATTATTGGGATTTCATTTCACTACTATGATTTATCCCATGTTATGAAATTATGCTCTCTTTTGCAGGTTAAGATTTCCAAAATGTTATGTTCTTATGAATATGATGTGATAGATATTTCATTTGTTTACCATTACTGAGCATTTGAGCTCACCCTTTTATGTTTTCTTTTCCCCAGGATATAAAGAAATGTTTTAGGTAAAAAAAGGAAGATCTTTATGGGAGATTTTGAAGATATTTCACCACGATTAGAAGATTATATTCTGAGTTTCCAAAGACACTAAACTATTACGGTCCTTGTGTGTGTGTTTTTGTTATGTACTAAGTATTCCGCAAAAGTAATGTAATGTATATGTACGTCAGGCTTCGGGTCTCTACATTCAAGGACTATAAAATTACACACCGTGTAAAAAAATGCTTGACATGAGAGTTTTAAAATATAAAAATTTGAGGAAGTCCACCTCTGTCACTCATTACATGATGTGTAAATAATACACAACATAAACCCATTAGGAATACTGATTTTTATGCACTGTCACTAAGGATTTCACATGGAGACTATTTTTATGACCCGAGAAAACCTATGAAAACCTTTTGACCCATTTAAATTCCATTAAATTCTTCCTGATCCTTTTGGGAGTCTATAAATAGAGAGATCTATTGTTGCTACAAGTGGGATCTGAATACCAAATCTTAGAGTGAAAATCTTTGTTGTACATGGTCCTCACTAGTTTTATCTCTGTCTTTCATTTATGTTTTAATTTTATTTATTCCTTCCATATTACTCTCTCATTAGTAGGATGATGGGGGTAAAACCCACCTTATTCTAGGGTTATGTAGATGAAGGGGGAAGGGTTTGTTGGATTTATTTATTTTTCTTTATTCATGTATTTGGTTTGCTGAAATTTATTTATACAATTACAATCACTTTAATTTTGGTTAATCATGAAAATTGGTTAATTTATCTAGAAGGAAACTTTTAATTGCACAACTGGGTACCCTGAATTAGGCATGACCATTGTCACATTTAGGGTACCCAGGTTTAAAAATGGTATCATGAAAAACTTGATCTATAAAAACCCTAAATTATTAGACTAAGGGAAATATGATATTTCCATCTTGAGGAGGGGATACCATGACCATTTAATCTGCCTTGTCTCAAATCTGATGCCAAAAATGGATTAATCAATTTATTTTCTAGAATCTAATTTCACCTTATCCCTAAAACTACAAAACCCTGATATGTCTTTCAAATATGATTTCAAACAAAATAATTTGCTGTGCTTTGATTTATTAATTTGTTTTTCCAAAACCCAATCTTTTATTTTCTTTTATTCACATTTTTCTTCAAACTAAATTAAATAATTTTTTTAAACCTAATCAAACTAGTTTCACCATATCTATAGTTTAATATCTATATTTTAACTATATTCATTTTAATTAATTAAGTTGAGTTGATATTAGTTTTATAAATTTTTATTTTGATTATACTTGAGGGAAATAATGATACTCTTTGAGACTGTCAAAACTGGCATCATTTCTGGGGATATTTTCTAATTTTTTTTAGGTTTTTTATCTTTAATTTTAAATTTTAACTACTATATTTTATTCTCCCTATTCATACCGGTGTGTTCATACTAAAATTTGAGATTTTAAAACATTAAATTCATGAATACATCACAAGTGAAAAAGTAAAAGAAGCCCTTGAAATTGATCTCAAGCTTGAATAACATCCGAGGAGAAACAAGTTAGCTATGACCCTAGAGGGTGTAGAGAAACCTCTCACTATTGAAAAAATAAAAAGAGATCGAGGGATATGTACACTCTTGGATTATGGATAACCATAAAATAAAATATTGAAACCGAGCCTCTTAGAACCTCCCATAATTTAAAATCACTTTAATATAAAATTGGTGGTCATTCAGATGATCTCAAACATGGTATATTTTTCTAGCCTATCTCATGAAGACCCGAACATTCATCCGGGAAACTTTCTAGAGATTTATGACACATTTCAATTTCATAATGTTTTAAGTGATAAGGAAAGGATTATCTTGTTTTTATTATATTTATGAGATCAATCCCAAGAGTGTATTCAAATATTTCTATCCCATTCCATCACTTCATGGGATGAGATGAAAAAACACTTTCTCACCCAATTATTCCCACGGCCCAAATAAATGGAAATATAGGTACACATTCTAAACTTCTATCAATTTGAGGAAAAATCACTCTAATATTCATGGGAATGTTACAAATATATGACTGATAAATCCCACCATCATAGTATAGAGATATGACTGCTAATACAAACTTTTTATAAGGGTTTTTCATAGGGAAATAGGCTGATTCTAGATGATGTAGATGGATGATCACTGATGAAAAAAACATCCAAGGAGAGATACAACTTGTTGGATAAAATAGAAAGAAAAAAATTTCAGTATCAAGGATAAGGAGCACAAAAAAGTGGTGTTCACTTGATCAATAATAAAAGTTGGATGATTTATCAAATGGAATAAATGATGAGAAAAATGGTTGAAATGATGGATCAACAACAAAAACCCCAAGTCATCTTTAAGGAGGATGTAAATTATGCCAATTATAATCATGGTAATAATTTTTAGGGGTATAGAAAAAAACAACAACAAAAAGTGTAAGGATATTAGTAGAGAGCATTGTGATTACAAGAACCTAAAGGAACTTCACTCATAATCTAGGTCCACATGATAGAGGAATCCTTGGATACTTTGATATCTTCCACTAGGGATGCTATCAAAGAAATTATGGATTATTCAAAATATCATATTTCCTCAAAAAAGGAGATGAAGGATGACTCAAGAGATCAAAGGGTGGAAATTTGGAACCTCAAATTGTAATTAAGAAAAATCTACAAGTAACTAAGAGATAGGCCATGAGTAACACTTCCTAGATTCCCTAAAGTGTGTCCACATAATGATTTGAAAGTCATTTCCCTATGAAGCAGAAGAATCACTAAGGATCATCCTGAACCAAGAAAGAGACAATAAGTTAAAAAAGAATTTGAGGAGTTGGAAAAGAGTAAGGAACAAGTAGTTGAATGAGATGTAAAAGAAAAACCACCACAATGCAAGCTGAGACTACCTTTTCCAGAATAAATGTCTCAATTTAAGATCGATGCATAGAAAGGTAAATTTATTGAACACTTTAAAAATTTTATATTAATAATTTTTTTTCATAGTATCTCATAAACATTACAACCTTAAAAAAATTCATTAAAGAGCCCACTACAAATAAGAATAAGCTGGAGGAAATTGTCACCATTCTTCTCACACAAGAGTGTTCAGTGGAGGTATCAAGGGACCCTCCTAATAAGAAATGTGCTCTAAGTAGTTTTTGGATTCCCATATTTATTAGAGCTATCAAATGTGTAAAATATTTTTGTGATCTAGGTGAGAGTGTCAATATCATGTAATACATGAATTTTAAGAGTTTGGGATTGGAAGGACTAAATCCCATAGGATTTATACTTCAATGATAAGACTCAATAGTAAAGTACCCCCGAGGGTTCATCGAGGATATTCTAATCAAAGTTGTAAAATTATAATTCCCCATCAACTTCTTATTGTTGTATATGGAAGAGGAGCGAAATACACCCATTATGGGGAGACCATTTTTAGCTAATGGTTGTACACTGATCAATGTCCAAAGTGGAGAACTCTGTCCCAAATTTGGCTGTGAGCAGGTGAGTTTCAATATTCATTGAGTGATGACGGAAAATGATGTAAGGGAAGAAAATGAGTTTTTAGAAGAAAAAATACCCAAATTTGAGGGTATCACTGAAGTTGAATAATTACACGAGATAACTACAGTTGTGGAAGAGGATACTCCAAATAAAATCTATGATAAGAGGAAATAGAATATGAGGTCTAAGACTGCTAAAAATAGAGGAGCAGCTGAATCTACCACATTTGAGAAAGGTAAACAAGTATAGAATGTACATGAACTTCCATTTAGTTCACCAGGATTGAGTAAGAAATGGTGGATCAGTCTTATGTAAATCAATCAAGTTCTACCATTAGGTTTAGTCAAGCTATTTAGAGAGGAAAGACAGGGGATAACCTATGTAGAAGAGGTAGAACTTAGACCATTCATGGTCTCCGATGAGGTAAAAAATTTTCAATCATCTTTCACCTGACCTATTGCTGAAGGAGGTAAATTCTAGACAATGACATTAAACAAAATCACTTCTAGGAGGCAACTAAAGTTTTTTTTTTTCATTATTTATTTTCTATTTTCAGAGGTGCACATACACTCACCCCAATTTTCTTAAATTTTATTGATTATGGCCTATAATTTCACCTATTTATTTTTAATTTATAGGACCATCAAGACCTTGGTTGGTAGTAAATTGTAGGAAACACAAGCAGATGTTGTAGGACCAATACACATAGTAAACCTCATTCATGTCTTGAATCGAAGGAAATACTTGTCATGAATTAGGATTAGTAAGAACCTGCACAACCAACTTTAAATAAACTTTCAAAAAATGGGATTAAGTGTTTCAATTCATAATTTTTCTACCATATTCCCCATATTTAATTTATTTAGAGATTTTAACCACAAATTCCATGCCCCTCATTTGATTCTTTCTCTAATCAACTGAACTAGGATACATAATATGTCTAGGGTAATTACCATTCCATGAATTTAAATTTCTTTGTCAATAAATTTTAATAAAAAAAATGGAGAAAAGAATTTATAGAGATGATCATGTGGATTAGGATTTTACAAATCATGATTTAAGAATACCAGTTGTTTTTTGTAAAATATATTTTTTTCTATGAGATTTGGTCTGCCTTTAATTTCTTATATTTTTATTAATTGATTTAATTATTTGTATCCATTTCCATGAGTGATTATCCTAAACCTTCATTCTCATTCTCAATACATCCTCTAATCCAAATATTTCCCATTCCTTCTATAGAATAATTCTTGAGTGAAAATCAGAAATGTTCTCTTCTATAACTTTCTTGTAATTTTATCAAATCTATGAATGAATAAAATCACTTTTAATATGACCGATGAATCATTTGTTAACCCTTTAACCTTGGAAACACCTTACATTAATCATTTTTAAAGCCTATAGAATCCATGAATAGCCTTGTTAGGAAATGAGCTGAGTTACATGACTATCTTATCCATTCCAACCTTCCTCTAAATATATTTCATGATATTTAAATGTTTAAGTGTGGGGGAGATATTTCTATGATTGTCCATGATATAATTTATTGAGAATACATTGGTGGGGGTTTTCATTACAATTTGGGGAGAGGCCATGATATTTTTCATTTCACTTTATCATTATTTACCTCTCTAAAAAAATTGAGAAAAAGAAAAAGAAAATAAAAAATGGGTTGTGTATTATGAGAATAAAAAATCACCATTACCAGACTGATTATCTTTTGATCATATCTAGTTAGGTGGTGGATGTCACAAATCAAGCTGGGGTGCCATCCGACTCGAAACCCGACCCAACCTGTGAGATGGGATGAAGGGCATTCCCAATCCCCATGGGATAGAAAATAGTACCTAGGTATCATTAATATACACTTTTGGTAATTATTTCACTCATGATAAACAACCATAAATAATTCTCAATAATAAAACATCCCACTAAGATCAATATCCATAACCAAAAAGATACAATAGTTTCTATTTAAAAATTTTACAACTTTATCCAAACCAAAAAAACCAAAACGGGAGGGGAAATAACTAAAAAAAATCCAAAACCTCCATGAAACAGAGGTCCATCACCCTCAAGACACCCGCACAACCACCTGCAAGAGAGGAACACTAGCAACCAGATCCACCATCACCAAAACAGAACATCTTGCCTTTACCTGATTCAAACATAACAAAGTCTACATACACCCAAAGTTTTATGTAGGGTGTGTGCCAAATCCTAGTAGGATTCCACCAAAAATAGATTCCATGCCATAACATTAAAATAAAAATCATGATGTAAGTTTTAAGAAATAATTTTGGAAACACTTTTAATAAATAATTTTTAAGGAAAATATTTCCAAAGAAGCATGATTTGAAAATTAACATAAAGGTAAGGTCCCCTGTATGCTGATGGTAAGCATCACATCACAAGATAACACTAAATCACATAAAATAAATAAAGGTACTAGAAATAGCGGGACCCTAGGAACCTCATTTCTTGGTGAAACATGCTATAACAACCATAACCCACAACATACTCATGCACGAGCCACTAGAGATGAATCCATCCAAATATATAGTGGTATTAAACATTATCATTATAGTTTATTTAGTGTTCTAGTGTTAATCTTTCCAGAATAAACTAGGTCTCGGCCTCATCAAACCAACTAGAATACAAGTCCTATTCCTCACAGCTAGATACCTTGGATTCCCTTTGTGATCAATTTTACATTTCAAATGTCACATAAATCACCACTTTCACATAAAAACATCAATAATCATGAAGACACATGATAATACACCACTTTTTATTGTAAAAATACATTTAAAATCCATACGAACCTCAAATATATTTCAAAACATACTACACACCACTTTCACAATTTATAAAACACATTTGAGAAATCCAACAAGGAAGCACAAGTGGAATACAACCAATTTATTTTATAAAACCATCTTTCAATCTATACTCACCTTGAAACCTTTTAAAAATTTCTTTTTAACCACTCAAAAAAACCATATAACACATTCAATAAGTAAAGAAAGCATACCAACATCATCTAAAAATGCTAAATCATGGAACCTCTTGCCTCAAGCATGGAAACTCTTGGAATCTGGTGGAAAACCACAACCGCACAAAAAATAAACCCTATAAAAGAAATATTGAACCAAAAACCTCAATATTTTACCCGAAAAATAATGATTGAACTCTTATTAGGTCAACCAAACTATAGGAAAGAAGAACCCAAGGAGGGAGGAATAAGAAACCAAGAAGAGAGAAGAAACCAAGGGAGAAAGAATATACTTGATGATTTCTTGAATAATCCACACATAAAACACCTCAAAATTGAAGGAACAAGGGAGAAAGGAAGTGAGGGAGGGGTTAATAGGGATGGAAATAAAGAGTGTAAGGATAAATGGGTGGAATTAGGGTCAAATATAGGGAGGGTAGAAAGGTAAATTTATTTTTTAATGACCTGGACAGGTTGCACGATTAGCCCGCATGGTTTTCCAAACCGTACAGAAACTATGCGTTCCACTATTTCCATTTGGAACAAAGACACATGGTTTTGTAGGGAGGGTGTATTCCCGTGTAGCAAGACATGTGTCCTGAAAAGTTCCATAGTCTAAGGTGCATGGTTTTTTTCTAGGTTGGTGCATAGTTTCCCCTAATCATGTACCAACTATGCACCACCAACTGCAAGGTCTAAAACTCCATTTTCTCTAAAAACTTGTAAGTAAACCAAGGGATAAACACAATATAAAAAATAAACAAAGTAAAAACTCAAAATAAAATCAAATATGTGACAATTCTCCCCACCTTGAAAATTTTATTCCCCATAAATTTATCCCATATTCTAATCAGAGAATAAAAATGAGTACTACTCCTCAACCCAAGACTTATACTCCCATGTATCATTCTCATAACTACCATGCTTCCAAATAACTTATACCGATGGTATAGACTTCCCCCAAATCACTTTCTCCTGGGAATCCACAATACGCACGGGTCACTCAAACATAGAAAAATTAGATTCCAGCTCTAACTCTTCCCAATTCAACACATGAGACTGGTTCGAATAATAATTTTTCAACTATGAGACATGGAAAAAGTAATGAATTAACACAAACTAGGAAGGAAAAGGTAACTCGTATGCCACCTTACTAATCTACTCGGTAATCTTAAAAGGTCTTACATACCTCGACGTTAGGTTCCCTTGCATACCAAAATGATGATGACCTAAGGGGGGCGCCACTTTTAGAAAAACCTGGTCACCCATTGAAAATTACAAGGATCGACGCCGTTGATCAGTATAAGACTTGTAGAAAATTTGAGCTATCAACAAACACTACTGGATCAAATGGATCCTCTCTGACGTCTCCTGCATGAGGCTCAGTCCCAACAATATGGTCCAACCCATTTTAGCCCAACATAAAGGATACTGACACGACTGACCATAAAGCACCTCAAAGGGTTCCATTCAAATTGAGGATTGGTACCTATTGTTATATGAAAACTTGACCAACCCCAAATGGGTATCTCATGAGCCTCCAAAATCCAACACACATGCTCAGAGCATGCCTTCCAAGATCTGATTTTCCCAATTTGTTTGACCATACATTTAAGGATAGTATGCCATACTCAACTTGACCTACAACCCCATTGCCTTCTAAAGGACTTCCCAAAACCATGACGTAAAATGGGGGTATTTTTCTGAAATGATAGATGATGATACACCATGAAGCCTCACTATTTATTGAACATACAACCATCCCAACTCATCCAATTAGGATGATTGGAATCAAATGGGCAGATTTGGTTAGACGTTAAATCTCTACCCAAATTGCATTCTGCCCCTGGGGTGTATGTGGTAAACTAACAATGAAATCTATGGCGACCTCATACTACTTTCAGTTAGTAATGGGTAATGGATGGAGTAAACTAGAGGGCCTTTGGTGATTTTCTTTGACTTGATGATAAGTAAAACACCGAGATAAAAATTCATCTATGTTCCATCTCATACTCGACCACCAGAACCAACAACACACATCATAAAACATCTTGGTGGTACCAAGATGAATGAACCACTGAGACTAGTGGCTATCCTATATCACCACCTTCCACAATGAAAAAAGCACCACAAAGCTACCCTTGAAATATAGAGTTCCCTCAGGAGAAAACAACCACTCACTAGAAAACTCCCCACCATTTAGGAACTGCATAGAACACTGAAAAACATATCATTAAGATTCTCCTGATGAATCAATTCTAGAAGGGAACGTGTCAACTAAAAATTAGCCAAGAATTCACCTCCACTATTCTCTTTAGCTTCTAGATAAATATGGGAAAAAAGACCCATTGGGATCCACTCATCACTGGACTCTTTCAATGGTTATACCAACACTTTCCTTGTTAGATCACATTCCACTACATTACCTTTAATTGGGGTATACATGATATCAAAATCAAACCCCTGATGGTATTACACCCATCAAAACTACCCTAAATTCAGATCTTTTTGGGAGAAAATGTAAACTAAACTCTTATGATCTGAATAAACTAAAAAATTATCCCCAAAAAGCTAGTGATTCCACATCTTCAAGGCATGCATCACTACTGATAATTCCAAGTCATGGGTTGGGTAATTCTTTTCATGTGGTCAGAGTTGGAAAAAACCATATTCCACCACATGCACATCCTACATCATTACACACCCTAGAGCCATACATGAAGCATCAAAATAGACCATGTATCCCTTTATAGATTTCAGAAAAATCAAAACAAGGGATGTCATCAATATCCACTCAAGCCCCTCAGAATATGCCTGTTATTCTGGGATCCAATCAAAATTTAACCCTTTCCAGGTAAGCATAGTCATGGGAAAATCAATATGAGAGAAATATCTAACAAAATTCCCGTAATACCCTACTAGGTCTAAAAATCTCCAAATATAAAAAACATTCTTTGGTTATTCCCATGACATCCCAACACTGATCTTCTCAGGGTCCACCGAAACCTCATGTACAAAGATCACGTGACCCATAAGCTTCACCTCCATGATCTAGAAGGTGCACTTGGAAAACTTTGCATAGAGGTGATGATCTCGAAGAGTGTCTAACACAATTCTCAAATTCTACTTATGATCCTACTTGGGCCTAGAATAGACCAATATTTCATCCACAAATACCATGAAAAAGGAGTCAAGATACTGGTGGAACACCTGGTTCATAAGCACCATAAATTCCACTGGATCATTAGTCAACACGAATGGCATGACCAAATACTCAAAATGGTTGTACCTGCTTTAAAAAGATATTTTTGAAACATCCGCCTCACTAAATATGACTTGATGATGCCTGGAACTCCAATTGATCTTGGAGAACCATCTATACCCCTTAAACTGATCAAAAAGGTCATCGATATGGGGCAAAGGGTATTTATTATTGATCGTTACCTTGTTCAGCTTTCTGTAATCAATACATAATTAGAGTGATCTATCAAACTTCTTCACAAATAAGAATGGGGTGGACCAAGGTGAGATTCTTGGGTAAATGAATCCTTTGGATTAAAAATCTTCTACCTATACCTTTAATTAACTAAACTTGTTGGGGGTCCATATGGTATGATGGAAGAGGTATCAGATGTGTTACTGGTGCTAAATTAATGGTGAAATCCACATCCTTCTCCAAAGGAAAACCCGAGAAATCATCTGGAAACACCCTTGGGAACTCATCCACCATGGGAGGTAATCCACTCTTAGAACCACTACCACCATAATCATCCAACATGTGCGACGGGATATAAAAAACTAGATTGCTCAACTCAAGAAGTGGAGGTCCAATATGTCCTAATTGAGGATCCCACTCACCTTGAAAAACCTGGGTACATCTGTCAGGTGCCACAAAACTCAATCGCCTTCAATAAAAATTGATGTGCACATGGAAATTCACCATCTAGTCTATACTGAGGATCAATTTAAAGAGGTCTATTTACAAACTAGGAAATCCCATTCTAGTTCGACCCCTAACACAGTGAGTGTGTAATAAAGATGCCAAAAACATTGCTCTGACTTCTTACCAAGAAGCGTTACTAACTCCATCACATACAGAATAGGATCAGTTGAAAAATTCAAAAAATCCACAAGATGGGAAGAATTAAAGGATACATAAGATCCATTATCAAACAAGGAAACAACTAAAGACAATTCAATAAAAATGGTACCTCGAACTATCATAGGTACTACATCAGATTCCGTTGGCGCCTGATATAGATCTTGAAGATTCCTCATCTCTTCTTGAGCCTAAGAACAAACATTGAACTTAGGTTCTACATTAGGCTGAATATTCCATAAAAAAGATGCGGCCCTACTACCACAACCACCAAATTGAGAACCCACTGTCTTAGACGGCTATGACTAGACTGATTTCCCTCTAGAGTCTACATAACCTATTCTGCCTCGATATAGATGCGTGGTTATACAAAACTGCTGAAAGTGCCCTATACACCCACATTGATGGAAAGGCCTGGGTGGGGCTGAACATGGATGCTGAATTCATAAAACCTAACGACATGACTACAAAATTGAAGTTCCCATACCTACATATGAAGGTATTATTCTGAACATCCTCATATTTCACCCTCAACTGGTGATATCTAGAATACAAATTGATCTTAGAGAACCACATATCTCCTCTCAATTAGTAGAAATGATCATTAATCCTCGAAAGTGGGTGAAAATTCTTGACCATCACCTGATTCAACCTCCAATAGTATATACAAAACCTCAGACTACCATTCTCCTTCTTAAAAAACAAAACTGGAGCACTTCATGAGGACACACTAGGTCGGATGAATCTCATATACATTAGATCATCCAATTGCATCCTCAAATCACACAACTTCATGGGCATCATTCGATAGGTATCCATCAAAACCAAAGACACGCCCAACTACGAGTCTATCCCAAACTCAATGTCCCATCAAGGAGGTAGTGCCATTACCTCCTTTGAGAAAACATCCAAGAACTCCTCCAAAACCAAGGGAACACCCCAAAACCAATGTTATACTAGAATATATTTTAACTATGATAAAAGAGTCTCCACTTTACCACCACCCAACCAATAACCTCACTTACCAAAAAATGACACTCATTGGACCTCCACATCAGAAAATGAAACACTTATACGAATATAGTCGATGACTGCATGAATGGAATACAACATATCTGTACCAAGGATAATAAAATATGGATGTATCTACAATAATAATAAGTCCCCCAATGACTGGTGTTATCACATCACTAGTCTACACCCCGACACACATCAAACAAAGAAGCATGGCCCCCAATCGATGTAGATAACACCAGGGAACTAGATTCCAATCCATATCCATCCCCAAAGAACATAATAAAGTAATAGTAATAATGGAGTGTGAGGATCTTGAATCAAACAAGGAATTTATAAGGGTAGATGATAAATTGATCATACCTTGAACAACTCTCACCTCTGCTGGCACTGATTCCTCTAACATGTGCATCTGACCATGCCCAGATCCTCTTCCTCTTTGCTACCGACCTCTATATCCATGTTCTATATTTGGTCCCTATGGATGAGTAAAATAACTAGGCTACCCTCTATTAACTCCACTAGCTCTCGGCTATTGAATAATAACCTGCGGCCCCGGTCATTGGAACTGCCTAAGAGGCAACTGCTACTTTTGAAAAGGGTCCTGAACACCCATTTAAAATTGACCTCTCTGAGTAGTTGTACATTGATCATGGTGGTTCCCATATCCTCCAAATACATAGAACATAAATGGAAAACCCTCGGTAAGTTCTCATAAACCACATATCCTTGATAGAAGGGGAAGAAACTGCCACAACCGAATCCCCTTTGAAGGGAACCTTGACTACCCTAACACCCACAACCCATTGTATTAATCTATGCTCCTAGAAATTCCCTAATAGACATTATTTAGAGGATCAATTCCCAAGGAAATCATCCACTTGATATCCTCATTCCTTTTCTATACATCCAGATACTTCATGAGTGTAAATGGTATGACCACATACCTGATCACTGGGTGAAAATCCTCCTTTAGATACCTCACTATGGAATCCTTATAGAAAAATATCAAGGGAAAGGTGAAGGAGGTCCTTAAACCTGATCCCAAGCTCCTACACACTCAGTCAACCTTAATGAAGAGAGAGAAGCTCCTGCCTCTTGGATACCCTCATAGTTGTTGAAAATAACTCCACCCAGAACTCCCTCTAAAAGTCATGACACAACATTCCTTCCTCCTTTCGGTCACCTAGAAATAGTGTCCACCACTGATGCATAGCTCCCCACATCTAAATAACTTCTAGTGGAACCCAGAACTTATCTCACGCTTGAATCAGACCAAAAGTGATCTTGAACTCAACCAAATAGCACTGTGTCTCATGATTAGAGATGATCCCCTCATACTTACCCAAAATATACTAATTAAAGGCATGAAAATACTACTACCATGCCTCATCCTCCTATGTTGGGTCAACCTTATGATGATCAACCATATCAACCTGATGAAATTCAACTATCTGAGCTACTCATGGATGAAGAACAAGATCTATTCCTGAAAAGAAAATAGAACACCTTAAGCCTAATAGCATGGAATTTTATCAAATATTATTTAATTTATTCATTTTATTTTACCACAAAAACCCATTTCAGAAATTAACACAAACAATTATGATGTATGTACCAATCCTAGGTCTCTACCCTACAAATAGGTCCACCTCACTTGGCTATTAAATAATCTTCGAGTCTGTGCACTAGATCATGGGGGGGGGGGCTAAAATCTCGAGTCCTAGATCATATCCCTAGACCATGTCATGCACCATGGTCAACTAGCACCATTTCCATACTAACCCATGAAAAACTCATAGTTCCTAACTCTGAAATTCATCTTATCTCTCAACCAAACCTCTGATACCACAATGTCGTAACCCCCTCCTGCCAAAGTAATCGTAATGAGGAGAGAGAGATGATGACCCCTGATTCATACCTCAAGTAAGCCCTGAGTTGGAAACTAGTACCGAGGTTATTAAAATAATTTCATAGTATGGTAGACATTACCATCTATAAATGAAACAGGATCGAAAGATAGGATAAACATCCACCAAACCACTCTAGCATAAAATATAATGGTAAACCAAAAAACATCCCATAATGCATGAATAAAGTTAAAATGATACATATAAAAGTCTTTTATAATATAAAAAAGAAAAATCTATGATAGAGAATCAATAGAAGCTCCAACCTATCTATTAATGTCCAGATCGGTCCCCAAAGTACTCTTGGAAACCATAAAAATACCTTATCTATATAGGGTATGCGTAACATGTATACTTAGTAGGGACATATCCAAGGACTCAAGTACACATGTGAAAAGATGTTAGGTCCAAAAAGGGCCTAGATACCACGAGAGGGGGGGTGAATCAGGGTATGCATATTCTTTTTCAAAATTATTCCTCCCCCAACAGATCTTGAGATCTTTATTATAAGGTTCACTTTGTTTTCTCCTTAGTGTTTATATTTCTCTTATCCTTTTCAAATTTATATGATGATGATTCATAGAAAGTAAAGTAGGAAAGAAAACACGAGGACACAAATATTTTTACTTAGTTAACCCTCACTAGGCTACATCAAAGGAGTATACAATCGACAATGTTCCAATGTACCAAATCCACTAAGGATCACTGCCAATACATGGTTTGATCTAAATCACTTATATTAACAAGATAATTTCCTATAAAAAGTTTAGGGATAGATCACTACTTTCCAAGGGCCACTCCCTCAATCATTTCTTAGATAGATCACCACCAGTGGAAAGGATCAACTTCTTCCTCTTCCTTTACTCACTAATCTAGAAAGGATTTACACACAATTTATGGACATGTAGGTCCCTTAATTATCAATAATGAATTCATCCTAAATTTTTGGTATATTCTATATTGAATTTATTTCTAGGATTCTACTTCACTACTATAAAAACACCTGGATGCAACACTTTCACTTTCCAAACAACTATAATGGACTTCTCTTTACTGTTGAAATAATGATTACCTCCTATTTGGATAGATATTCAAGAAATGACAAGTCTTACTTTCACTATGTTGAATTTAGTAGTGAAAAAACTCTTTATGCAAGATTTTTTTAATGGTGAAAATCCTTTTTCTTATTCTTATCCTTCAAAATTCAGATATAACAATGATACTACTCACTGGGTAATCCTAGCACGTATCTCCTTACACGAGACCCTCAAAATAGTTTCACATGTAAGTATTCTATGAATTCATATTTTCACGTTGTAGATGAAATAAACTTCTTTGCATACTAATTTATTTAAAGATAGTACTTTCATGAACTGCCTTTTCCATTTGGGTGAACAACCTTCACAAACCACCTACTTCGTGAACCAACTTCTTCGTGAACCACCTTGTACCGTGTAGCACGAGTGCTTAATGGTCTTCCTATGCTTTGCGGGCTACCTTAACTTCGTGAACAACATTTTCCTCATGAACTCCTTCTCCTTTGAGGACTACAGTGTCCCACAAACAACATATATGATCTAATATTACTTTATGGACTACCTTCTTTAGGGAATACCACATTCATGAATTAATTCCTTCATAGAATAATCTTTATCCTTTGTGGAATCCTCCCCCATGAACTACTTCTGACCTCCCCAAATTCTTCATGTGATGATGTTCTTTAATGAAATTCTCTTTGTATAATGACGTGATTAGGGGTATTTATATTGTAAAATAGATCTAAAAAACCCACTAATCATAATTACTATAAACTCCAATGTGGTACATCTTTCTCTGCAAACTTTTTATGTAGTCCGCATAGTGAATTTAATCATTTGCGATGCACCATAAAACACTGCCTTCCACAAACAACATGCCTCTCACAAATAGATCCAATGGTAGTTTCCAGTTACTACCCTCTTCTTTAAAATATCAAGGCCCTTTGCAGTTCACATAGCATGATCTGCAGTCTATATAGTGTTTTTATGTGGAAATGTTTAATTTTTTAATTTTCCTTCACTGATCCGCATACATCCTTTGCAGCCCATATAGTGAAGAAGTGATCCTATGTGGTCCACAAATGCTTCGTGGTCCATGAAATGTGGTCTGTGGACTCCTTTGAAGAAAACCTTCCTTTTCCATAAAACAAACTCCTTCTTTTGAGGCCAAAAATTTGGAAAACACTTGGAAATTGTGCCACCTTAAAAATCTTCTTCAACAACACAAACCACATTACACTGTATTCATCTTTCTTTGTCAACAAACATAGTTACCCCCAAAAAACTGAGATGATTCCTTGAGGGGTTTTCCCAACAAAAGAGCATGATAATTCCCCAGTTAATAAATAGTAGGACCAAAAAGCACCTACATAGGTCATCTAAACAAAACCAACCTCACCATGACTCTCTCACCAAATCACGTATCCAATATAATAACATAGCATCGAGATCATAAAAAAATCAAGGCACCCCGCTACCGATTTCTCAATGATTTTACACTCTCATTCCCAAATGTTAAATGTCCTATGTTCCCATAACTTCCAAACAAGACACATCAAATCACATCACATCCTTCTCATAGACACCTGAGCCACACATCACATCACATTACATCCCACCTATAGACACCTGGGCCACACATCACACCTGCAGACACCTAGGCTACAGATCACCACTGGGTAATATCCAACACCAACCCATCTCACCACTGCTAAAGGAAGAGTGGGGGTAGCTAGCCATATGTATCACCACCATCCTAGATGTTAGAGAAAACACCTAAAACTCATCACCTATGTGTGTTTGTAAGGTTATTCAACTCAGGTGGGGCATGTATAAAATAACATAAATATACATGATATATAGATAAAACACAATACCTAACATACAGGTTCACATAAACAGTATTGGCGCATACCACATCACCACCACCACACCACACATCAACCATTACAACTTATTCCATCACTATATGAAACACCACATAACCACCAGTCAAACCACACAATATTTCCCACTTATAGTTACAGGTTTCACCACATTTTTTCATTAGCCATTTCATTTCACATTACACCATTCATTCATTTATTTAATTCAGTTATCCAATTACCACACTTCCATTTCTAGTCTATCTCATTTATCTACCAGACTATTTTGTTTTGTTTATCATCACAGTTCATCCCATGGATAACCATGAAATTATCTCAAACATGCCATGATAAAAATGACCCAACTCACACAACCACCACCACATCACCACACATCCACCATCATCACCATGTCACATCACCCAATCCATCTCACCATGACAACCTCACATTGAATATCCCAACCATATCTCACAACACAACCAACACATAACACTAACACCACGTGTCACCAAAATAACCACTACTCCAAAACCACTGCCTGCATTACATCCATGCCAACCAACCTCCACATCACTTCCACACATACTACATATCCCAACCAGTCACTTACACCACCACACAACATACCAAACCATGTAATAAAATATAAAAAGCACAATAATACACAAAAATATCAAAAATAAGCTTCCACAATTATTCAGGGGCTTTATAACATTCATTCTTTATTTAGAATGATTATTATCACACAAACCATAATCTAGGGGGAAACTAGTTTATTATCAAAATATTCATTCTTTAGCCTTTTTATTTAGGGTACGATCACACAATAAAACTGTAAGGGTTATCATGGTACAACAACTACAATGAAAACAAGGATCCCAATATCCATCATTTTTAACAAGGAAATAACAAGGTATAAACTCATCAGTAACATATATCAAAGCATCAAAACATGAAATAAATCCCCATTCCCATAAATTATTTTTGACATGTCAATTAATTATCATATTATGTCAAACCATACTATCCACCCAAAGAAAAGTAAAATCATGCAGATCTCACACATAGCCCATGAATAGGTGAGAATGAGGACACCCTATATCAAAGAATATTTCTGATCTCCTGTATGTTTCTATGAAAGTAAGAGGTTGGTCCATAACTTGGATCCAAGTTATCAGAAGATCCATGCATGTTTAAATTACTAAATCTTATATTATAGTGATTATGAATCATTATCCAATTATCCAACATGTGTAGAATCCGTGTAAAAAGAGGCAAAATAAGTAATGTCTAGATTTTATGGGAAATAGATGAGTTATTTTCTAGTTACAAACCATTTACAAATTTTTTTTATGCCTCATAACATAGCTGTATTGATATCATGACATAAATAAAATATTTTCCTTAGTAGAAGCTTATATCAACCATATTATGGAGATTCATGAAAAAATTTGACCAGATACATCCTTATTTTTAATTAGAACCTCTAACACAAGGTTGGGTCTTTCTACTGATGGTTTTCGTCTATTTGTTTCTTACGATAGTCAATATTCTTTTTGGTTTGTTTTCATTACTCCGTACAAATTTCCTCCATGGATACTAATGAAGGAACTATATGTATATATATTTGGTTCTATTAATTATAGTACATCTAAATAATAATATCAATGTTTATTTGAAGACACTAATTAATGAGTCAATTTCATTATTGAATAATGGTGTAACTACATTTGATATTGTTTCATGTCAGAATTTTACACTGAAGGTTGTTGAGTTGGAAGTTTTACTTATAACTTTTCTATTGATTTTTTGTTTTGAACATCAAAAACACTTTCTTTATATCTACTTTACTAACATTATTTTTCTAAATTATTTTACTTGTTTTTGTATAAAAAAATAATTTAACATACTTAGAATAAGTTCTAAAGTATTAAGATTTATAAAATCATGTTTCTTAATTATGATAATTATAATGAGAATGAATTCGATACATTCATACTCACCTTTTTATCATTATAAATTAAATACTTTGCTCTTTCTTTTGAACTAACAAAGTATTCATCATAAGAATGACATCAATACTGAATAAATTGTACTAACCTTGATTACAATAATCATATTGAAAGTTTTTATGGAAGTCCATTGGAACTAAATTATGTTAATAATTTGAATATAGAAAACTAATTTCTAATTTAAGTAATATCTTTTACACTATAAATGGTGTATATCAATACAAAGTTGGACCTTCTATTATACCAAATTGACTATTTACATGTGACAAAGTCATTGCAACAAACATAGATAATATACGACCGTTGGAAAGAAAATATGACCATTGGAGATTTTCCAATAAATACTCAGTAATTTGAAGAGTTTGAAGCTGAGTGATGCTAATAGATTTCATTTGAAAATTTATCTTTCATGAGAGCTCTGAATATTTCAAGTGTGATCATCTTCTTCTTAGTCATTGTAATCGATTAGAGTCTTTTATTTTTCAATCATTATATCTGATTGTGTGACTACTATCAAGGGATTTCATGGATAACAAGAAAGATGATCCGATCAATATATTGATCGAGGGATTGTGGGGATAGAAAGATAGAACCAACCATCATATCAAGGGCACATGAGGATTGTGTGACAGAACCAATCATCATATCCAAGGCTCTCCTTTCCAAGGAAATACAGACATGCTTTTAAGTATAAAATAAGGGACCTTTATCCAAGGTTATTGGATAACCTTCTATTTGAGATAAAAGAAACCTATTCAAAAAATTTTATTTGTATCTTTTAATTTGTATATTCCATTATGCATATTTTTAATTGTTTTATTGTAATAGATTTGAATATGATAAACATATTAGTATAATTCAATCTATTGAATTTTGAATTATATACTATATTTAATCACAATTATCGTATTCATAATGTATCATGTAAACAATAAAAAATATAATAATAAAAAAGAAACTATTATTAAACAGAGTATATAATTCTAAATTTAATAGATTGAATTATAGTAATGTGTTTATCATATTCAGAGTCATTACGATAAAACAATTACAAATATGTATAGTAGAATATACAACTTGAAAGATACAAATGAAATAATTTGAATAGGTTTCTTTTATCCCAAAGAGAAGGGTATCCAATAACCTTGGATAAAGGTCCCTTGTTTTATACTTTCAATCAAGTCTATCTATCCTTAGTAAGGAAAGCCCTCAATACAATGATCAGTTTTATCACACTATCCCCATGTGACCACGATATGTTGATCGGATCTGTCTTTCTATCCTCACAAGCCATCGATCAATACAGTGACCGGATCCTCTGTCTTCCTATCCCCACAAGCCCTCGATCATATTCACACAATCAAATACAATGATTACAAAACAAAACACTCTAAATGATTACAAAAACTATGAACAAGATGTTTATACTTGCAATATTTAGAGCTCTCATGAAATATAAATTTTTAAATGAAATCAATTAGCAATGAATTAGCTTCAAAATCTTTGAATGATCGGGTATTTATAGAAAAATGTCCAACTGTCATATTTTCTTCCCAATGGACATATTTTCTTTGAGTTTGTTGCAATGACTTGGACACCCAAAAAAAATTCAATTTGGAATAACAGAATGTTTGAAATCATATTGATATACACCATTTGTAGTGTAAAATATATTCCTTACTTTAGATATCAGTTTTTTATATTCATATTATAAACATAAGGTGTGTCTGATGAAATTACTTAAAAACTGTAAATATAATTATCATAATTGGGGTAAGTACAATTTATTTGGTATTAATTTAAGTTTTATGATGAATACTTTGTTAGTTCAAAAGATAAAACACCGTCTTTTGATTATACCAATAAAAAGGTGAGTACGAATATATAATATTCATGCCAATTACGATTATCATAATTAGGAAACACGAGTTTATAAATCATAGTAATTTAGAACTTATTCTAAGTATGGTAAAATATTTTTTTTCTACAAAAACAAGTAAAACACATTGGATTTTTTAGTAAAGTAGTTATAAATAAAGTGTTTGTGACTTTCAAAACAAAAAGGAATATAAAATTTATATGTAAAAATTCTAACTCTACAATCTCCCCCTTTTTTGGAAAGCACAAACCCAAAATATTAAATGAAATAAAAATTTAAAAACATATAGTCCTTCAATTTAACAAACTTTGTATTCAAAAATTAAATATGATTTTTAACCCCCTGAGTTTATAAGAATTCTAGATATGATATAGATAATGATGAAAATGATAAAATTATTTTCAATTATCATCTCTCATTAAGAAATAATTTCTTCCCCCTTTTAGAATAACTCCCCTTACTATATGAAATCTCATTTTATCGAAATATCTCCCCCTTTGAGATTTTAAAAAAGTATTGGGTAAAAGGTTTTGAATTTCTTGAAATGTTAGGGAATAGAAAAGGAATTGTATAAAACAATATAATACAGTGAATTAAATAAATATCAAAAAAATGTAAAACATTCAGCCAAACATATTGGATGAAATACAAAATCATTCATGAACAAAGATTTCAAAAGTTTGTCTGAGTATGAAAATACAATAAGAGTTCAAAGAAAATTAGTCATTATTCATGAGATATTTCAAAATCTACTTTATATTATTGAAATACTTGTGATATTTATTCATATTCTTAATCTAATCATTCAGAATATGGTTTTCATCTTTGACATTTTTTACTTCCTCAACAAGTTCTTTATTCTGATCTTTGAGGATAGTAACATCATATTCAAAAAATTGTACTATGTATATTTCTAACTTCAAATCTCTGACTTTGATTTTAAGATCCTCCACTTGTTCAGTTAGTTCATCAGTTTGGTCATTGAATTATTCAACAAACATTACCCTTTCAGATATATCTTTTTTAATTGATTGAAGGATTCCGATAATTCAATCATCAAATTATTGATTTCTTGAATTTGATCACTATGGGACCGAACATTGGAATATATATCATGAGACCAATTTACCATTGATTTGAAATATTTTATTTGAGAATCAGTAAATTCTTTCAAATATTTTAAATCAACCTCAATACGAATAACTGAGTCTATTATCATTTTGATAGAGTCTATTTTTAGAGAAATACTCTACTGAAGAATTTTACCTCTTGCTTCAAATCTCAAAAAATAAGGAATAATACCCTCTAATCTTTTCAAATAGTGAACAATATAATAGAAAAACTTTTGAGCAATAGTTCCTATGGAATTTGATAAATCTGGATCGAGCTGAGGAAGCTTTGTACAACTTGTTCCAACAACATTAAAATTTTTGTTTTCTCTTATCAAACTTTGACAATTTATTTTTAACTCTTTAAACCCTCTAGGGAATAATATTTTCATCTGAAATTTTAATAATATATATTTCATCAGTATGAGGATTGTTAGAAGGTTTAGTCTTTGAAACATGATCATCTTTATCCTTCTTTGAGGAAGACTCTCCTTCTTCTTCTAATGAGGATTATTCTGCCAAAATTTCTAATTCTTCGCCATCTAACATTGAGGATGATTTTGATGATGATAACATTGATGAATTTTTAAAATGAGTTTCTTCCTTATCAATTTCTTTTTCATATTTATTATCATCACTTCTTTTATTAACCTTTTCAGTATGTTCAAATTGACCTTCTTTTTAACATATTCACTTTATTTTACTTCTCAGCCTTATTTATCATCTATCTCTGCAACATCTTTTTCTATCAACTGATTCTCATCATTATTTTCTAAGACTAATTTTTCATGGCCTTCAACTAGATCACTGAATTATTTTTGATATATTCTTCAAGTTGTTGAGACTTTCTGACTAATTTTTCCTTGGGAAATCAGTGTCAATTATTTCTCTTGTGAAGGTGATGCTGATACTTTTTCTAAAGGAGCTGGTGCCAATTGATTTTATGGTGTCTCTAATGGAATTAATTATTGACTATTTACTATATCTTTTTCATTTTTCACTTTTATATGGAGTAAAAACATGGAAAATTGAAGTTTATTTAACTGTTAACCCTGCATCCGGGTTTGGTTGATCAGAAGGTAAAACAATTTTTTTGAAGCTGTTTCTACATCCTTCAACAAATTTCCACCCAAGATAGCTTCTCAGAGTCTCTTTATTTGTTTCTTATTTTTGGTTTCTTTCTCAAGATCTTAAGAACCATGAATTATAATGTCCATATCCTCAGTAGGGTCATATCCAAATTTAGTAAGTATGATATTCTTATCAGCTTTGAGTCTCATCCATTCTTTATACACATCATCATGTACCTTATTTTTATTCTTTTCTTTCTTCTCTTCTTTAGAAGGTAAGGTTTAATATTTTATTTTCTTTTTATCTTTTTTCTCTTACTTATTTGAGGAATCTGGATCTGATGTAGTGTTGTTGGATTTTTTAAAAAACCTCATGGTTTTCTCATCAAACATGAACTTTATTCTTTTTACTGTATCCCCATTGATAAAATAAACTTTCTACCTTATGGAATGCGACTTACTTTTAACATTTATGAACTTAAACCATTCCAGAATCATATTTCTTAAGAAACATGGGAACATAAAATTTTGGATTTGATGGAATTGTTCTTAACATTCTGAACAGTTAAGAGAATTAAATTCACAAGATCAATCTTCCTCATGTTGATCAAATAATCCCATATGAAAATGACTGTGACTTTCAAAGTATCTCGATATCCTTTCCTTGGGATTAAAAAACATTGCATCCAAAAATCTATTAGACGATTATCCAAAGTAATATGGGAAACTTTTCTATTTTCTTCATCATGAGCATACAATGATTCTTCAGCTTTAATTCCATCAAAAGTTCCATGGTTATTCAGAATCTTATGAGATAGACAATGAGAATATCCTCTGGATGGTACTCCAACCAATTATGATAACTTACTCAGTGAGAAAAGGTATGTTTTCTATACATTTTTAAGGAATAATTATCTTATTGTTTTATGAAATTCAAAGAATCATAAAACTCATCTACAAGTTCTTGATAATACTTATCAATATCAAGATCTTACTTTTCTACACAAACTGATTCATATCCTTGAAACATAATATCCCCTTTTAAAGATGAATCATATTTTTTTGAAGAAATCTATTTGGACTAACCTCTCTCTGAAGAAAAAACATGTTTGGAAATCATGTTTCTTAGCCATCAGATCGGTACTAAATACATTCAATCAGATGAAAAGAAACACTTCCAAACTAGGAAACTTGTTGGTAGTATCATTTTAGTGAAAAATATCTTGAGAAAATGATGTGGGATAGAGGGGGGGGTACCTCCTTTATTACATTTTATCTATATACTTTGATATTTTCTTAATCAACCTGATTATGATAATCTGATATCTGGACCCAGGGCCAAGTTTGATTAACTACTTAAGAGGCTTTGTGAATTTTTTAAACTTAATTCTTTTAACTTTATTCCCTTATTATAAAGGAAAATATTTTTAATATACAATTCACCCCCTATTGTATTAACAGAATCTATTGAAGATCATCAGATCCAACAAAGGATGCATTAAGATGGATGATCAGTGAATTTCTTATGTATGGTATGTAATCTAGATGAATTACACATATTCTAAAATCACGTTCGAACTTCATGGATGAGAACAAAGCATTTATTATTAGCAATGAGAGAACTACTAGTTATATTTACTATTATTAGAGATTTCTTCCAGAAGATATCCCTTTTCTAAGGAATAGAAATAATTTTACAAATGGTAGAATTGAAAAAGATGAACCTCCAACAGTGATCTCTAGTATTCAGGTAAAATCTACCATATCTGTATTACCACCTATTACCTTTGGACCAAATATAAATGAATAAAGATAAATGGTTCGGGGAGAGATCATAATGGGATAAAGAAAAGTATTTTTTTTGGACCTTATATATTGGTATGATTTTTTGGTTCATCCCATGTTAGATGTAATGAATATTAAGAAGATTTTTTTTTGATAACATATTTTATAGTGTGTCGGACACACCTGATATGAATAAAGATAATGTAAAGGCAGATTTATATCTTTCCTAAATTTGCAGACGTCCTGAACTTGAATTATTTGAAGATTAAAGATCACCAAATTTAATTAAGCCAAAACCAACTTACTTTTCTAAATAAAATAATTTATTATTTCATCAATGGATAATTGATTTTAGGTTACTAGATGGTTATGCTTCTAATTTGTCTTATTGCGTCACAAATTGGAATATTACCAAGTTAAAAATTCATGACATCTATGTAATAATGAACATATTACCATCGGTTGGTATTAGAGGGATATTGAATTATTTAATAATGGACATGCTGAACAAAATATCATATTTCTTTAGATATATTTTTCTAGAAACATTGAATTATGATGCATTGAGTATGCTACACAAATATGTTTTAATTTTATATAAATTGGAGAAAATATTCCCACCAACCTTCTTTGACTAAATGGAGTATTAAATATTGCATTTTCTATATGATGCTAAATGTGAAGGGATGGTACAATTCCGAGGGATGTATCCATTTGAGAAATGTATTCAAAAATTAAACATGAATGCTCGTAACAAAACATATATTAAAGGGTCGATTTCAGAAGCATACTTGCATAAGAAAATTTAAATTTTCTTCTCTTATTATTTTCAATCAGAATACCTTTCAAAAAATAATTACATGGGTCATAATTAGGAAAATTTTACTCATGTCACAGACCATCAATTGTTAGTTTTTAATTTTCCCATGCTTGGTTTTGGTGGTTATCATGAATGATGACTTTCAGTTGAAGAACTGCGTAGAGCTCATATATATGTTCCACTAAGTTATGAAAAAATGACACAATTTGTGTAGTAAGTACTAATTTTTATTATTTTATTAAATTTTTATAACAGAAAAATTTATTAACATCATTTTTAGACTATATGATGGCCATATCAAAAAACAAATTATACAAATTAGATCTTCTACTATTGAAGAACATCATCAATAGAATTTTTCATATTGGTTTCAAAGACTGGTAAGTTAAGTTGTTTTTTATGGAACATTAAATAAAATCTTTAATGATATCTATTATTAATATTTTTTATTTTTTTATAAAACACCATAAGAAAGTAAAATTTATTTTCGATTATGTGTTCTAAAAAATCCTTAATTGATATTTGTGAAATATTATAATCAGTATGTGTTTGATGGATTTCGATTCCATACACACATATATGGGGAATAATAAAAATAAATGAATATTTGTATTTTTTGAGAGGATTTCACTATAAATAAAGTGAAGTTTACTTGTATGGAATGTTAGATGAAATAGTTGAGTTATGTTATCTGGGAAAAAATTATGTAACAATGTTTAAATGCCATTGGTTTGATACTGAGCAAGGGTTGCATGTTCAACCATGACATGGAGTCATTGGCATTAAATATAATAGTCTTCTTACATCAAATGAGCCATTTATGTTGGCACATCAATAACACAAAGTTTATTATGAAAATTAATGTGATGTTTTGAGATATTTGAATGACTGGTAGAGAGTAATAAAAATGAAATCTTATGAAAATTAGTTTCATGAAAATGAAATGGTTACATGGAAGTAAATCATATTGAAATTTTTCATGAAACACCCCCAAATATCTCTCTTACCCGACGAGATATAAATATCGATGATGAAACCCCCAGTTAATGGTTGATGATATTGATAATATTGATGAAGTAATAAGGGATGATGAAACTAAAATTCATATAGAAGTCAACAATGTTGAAAATAAATATGGAGACATTTTAATTGATGAAGATGAGTAATAAGATGAAGAATAATGTATTATATTCAGGTATTTATTAGTTTTTTCTATTTTATATTTTTATTAACAATTCTTTATAGGTAATATTGTTTATTTCAAATGGATTTACATGATGATCTATTCTAATCCTTTATTGACACAATTATCTATTAGTTTTTTATATTTGATATATGAAATAACAATTATTGACTGGTAATAATATTAAATTCTGTGTGGTATTCATTATTTCTTTATATTTGATATCTATATTAACAAATATTTACAAGTTAGATTATTGTGTTATGGTATTTATTTACACGTAATATTATATTATGGTATTTATTAGTTTTTTATATTTGATATATCTATTCCTCTAAGGCCGAGTATGATGGAGACATACAACCCTCAATGACACTAGTTTGGGAGGAGTTAGTAAAGGTCTACACAACCAAAGGAGGAAAAAATAGAATAAACAAAATAAGGACCCATGGAGCTATATTATTTCCATGAAGCCGAAACCTAAGGGCTGTAAGGACTACTCATATATTCTTAAACTGATGGAGACCCGTTTGGCCAAAAAAGAGGGTAAAATCAAGGGGCATGAGATCCAGTTAGAGGTAGGAGAGGAGGCTCAGCAGGTTGGTGCTGTAGAGTCTTTATTGCATGTGAAAGGAGCCTCAAAAGCAGATGACTAGCAAGAGGAGGTACATCTACATTCTAAGGAGATGAGGATGCTATTACCCCTAGACAACAATGTGAGGTAGGTTCTCCCGATGGATTTCAGTGCCTGAAGGATGAGGATCTGGAAACTCAGATGGAACTACTCATTCACTATGGAAAATAAATGAAGGAGGATGCCCTGGTGATCAAGGCAGAGAAAGAAGACATCGAACAAATGATGGAAAGAATGATTCAAGTGGAAGTTTCCAGGGATAAATTTGAATGGATTAACAAACAAGATCGTATATTGATTAGAGGCTTCAATATGGAGAAGATCAATAAACCATAATATATGAAAGCTTGGGATTAACTTGCAAGGCACTATGAAGACAATATAGAGGAAGATCCAGACTACCAAGTAAGTTCCCTCCCTTGGAAACTGTTGAGGGAAGGAGATTCCAATTTCCTTAAACTTGTGTTTAATAAGTCAGTAGTTTCCTTTTTTGTTTGAACTTTTTGTGAGGGTTCTCACTACCCCCTTAAAAGTGTTAGAAAATAAAAAAGTTAACTTGGAGATATTTGATATATCTATTAATAATTTCATACAGGTAAGATTTTATATTCTGTTATTTATTAGATTTCTATATTTTATATTTGTATTAATAATTTCTTACATGTAATATTATTTGTTGAATATGGTTAGAGATTATCCTGATGATCTATTTCGTTCTCTCACTGATATTAGACTTCCTGATGATGAGACTAATTCATCTGATTTTTATAAGGTTGTGCCTATTAGGAGGGGGTATGATCTTGCTCGATTGATGATTCCGGACCTTGTTTCAGAGATATGTCCATGTCTTGATTTTGATCTTTGTTTATGGAGGTATGTTAAATTGTTTAAGGTATTTATTTTATATTATGTTTTTTTGTTAATTTTGATAATAATATCCTGAATTTTTCTTATTTTTATAGTTTTTCACATTTAGATATTGGATAGTCTAGTGTGATTCTAAGAAATTATTTTTCTAATCCATGGGTTTCATTGGATATGGTTCCCATTTTAATTTTTCACCATATGTTCGACCATTGTATTGTTTTTTATTAAATAATATATTTTATTTTAAATTTATTTAATTATGGACTTATTTTTTTCAATTGTCTTGTAGAATTTATGGTCTATGATAGATGATAACCTAAGAGCTCCTATTCAGAAGGCATGAGAGATTTGTACACGTGAATGTTTTCCTCAGTTTTTATACAATCTCAGAAAGCGAGCCATGGACAGAACTTCGACTACTCTTTTTGACTAGTCTTGTGTCTCCCATTGAAATAATTATATCTTAGATTAGGTATGTGATAGATTATACTCCCAATTATAAGGATAAACTTTTAGGAGGAATTAATCATCTGGAAATCAGAACCAGGGTAGTTAGGCAGTCACACATAGTGTCAAGAGTCATACATTTGGTATACATCAAGAAATATATGGTAAGAAATATTATTTATTAATGTATATATACTTTAAATACAATTTTTTTATTATATAATGTAGGCCGCTACTGACCCCTCTATTACCAAGTTCAATGCTTATATGAAGATGTACACTGATCCTCATATAGGAAAACTTTTCGGTGACCGATAATTTCATATTGTGGTTAGTATTTTTTTTAAAAAACTTTATTGATATTAATTTAATTTTTATTCTAATTTATAATTATATATGAAGGAAACATACAAGTCTACAACTTCTCATTCATTATAGAGTCAAGCATAGAGAAAATAAGATGCCACTGGTGAGTCAGGTTTTGATGAGGTGGCTTGGATGCATGTGTCTTTACAAGTAGTTGATAAAGGTCAAGTGACCGGTATTAGTTTACAAATAACACCTATGAGTTATTATGGTACTTATGTGATGTCATCAGTCATCTCAAGGGGAGTTCATGGAGATTTTTTGTCACCTGCTGCATAGTACGAGGAGAGGTTGAGTTCTTAGGAGGAGACAATATAACATATGGGGGGAGAGAGAGAGAGGAGGAGCGTGAGAAGCAACGTCTGAGAGATGAGATCATGTTGGAGTAAATGCAATGGCTTATGCGTGGTATTGGTAGGCTATTTCCTCTCCTTAACCCTTTGACTGATCCTCCTCCATCTAATCATACAAGTTGATTCTCTGTGGTTTTTATGTCTGTTTTGTATTTTGGGTGATAAACATACTATGTGTGAAATTATGTATTAATTTTATGTTTCTTTTTTATTTTTCTAATTATTTGGTTTTTTTTGTATTTTTATATTTTATTAAATATTAGAATTTGCGACATATCCCAATATCCATCAAAATTTATTTTTTTACAAAGTTGTCCTATATATTTGTGATGGACAAGGTAGACATTACAAATAATTTTTTTTTGTGACAATTCCATCAAAATAGTTTATTTTAAATACTTGAGGGTATTATTTGTGAAGAACAGTTTATCCATAAAAAATAATAATTATTTGGGACAAACCATCGATAAAAAACATAATTGCAACATCGTTTTCTACGACGGTCCATTAGTGATGGACTCGTGTCACAAAATACCATTAGTGATAAGAATCCATCGCCAATGACCCATCACAAAACGGAGAAACTCTAGTAGTTTCACAATTTACAATATTAAGGGACATATTTATTATTAATTATAATATTATTAATTAAACTACTTTGAAGTATTATTAATTATGATTTTATAATTAAATTTTAGTGGTTAAATTATTAGTAAATATTAAATATATTATTAAATATTTTCAATATTTAAAATAATGAATATTAATAATGATTTAAATAACATAATTATTAACATAACTAATAAACTAGTTAAAAATATAATTATAAAATAAATATTAATTAAATTTGTAATATAAAAAATTTAATTAATAATAATAATTTCATTATTAAAAAATTATTTGTATATATATGTATCTAAACAAAACAACACACACACACACAGATATATATATATATATTTTAAATATACAAACAAATATATTTTCATTTTATTAAATGATTTTTTTATTTTTTCACTTAGACAAAGGAGTTATAGTGGTTAATACCTTTGTCCAATTTTTGTGGAAAAGGCAAAAATGGCATGTCACGACCCGTCCCCCATGGCCCGTGCCATGACTACCCCAAGCCCACCTCCTGAAGGCCAGGGGCTAGCGACTAGCGCCAAAGGTGTCAAACTGCAAGTGAGAGGCATTTTCCTAGATACCTGTACGTACACACATACCCAACCAAGTCCCAACTCATAAAAGGGAAACATTATACCACTAGAAAACTGAGTACAAGTACATCTAAAAGTAAAGGGGCCAGAATACAAGCCCAATTGAAAGAAAAAAAAACCACAATAGAAAACGACTCCTGAGATTGCTCACAAAGGATCCTACCTGAAGGGTAGGTATAGCTCATCTCCGCTACTCTCCATGTCAACCTGTCACCTCTATGTACCACCTGGTCCTAGCACCCTAAAGTCTCAACCAAGCTGCTCGTCATCTGTGCAAGACTCATAAAGGTGTGGGCGAAGCCCATGAAGGGGTGAGTATAACAATAACCAGTAAGGACCCCGAGACCCCTGAAGGTATCTCAGAATTCCACAAAGGAAAAACCATAAGGCATGATCTCAATCACAAAGCACAAAGAAAAATACTCATCTCTAACCAGATATACAACTCAGAGATCGCGAATAAAGATGATTAGTCTTATGCTATATTATTTTATTCCGTTAGGAAGTTCCATAACTGAACCACAAAGGAGTTGTTCCATTGTTGATCCACACTTGGTTGTTTGTCGCTGATCCATGACGGTCCACTCTAAGACTGGTCCTCATCGGTTCACACACTACTGATCCACACAGGGTTGCTAGAATGATGATCCACACATAGTCGCTATGATGCTGATCCATACATGGTCGTTATGATGCTGATCCGCATAGGGTCACTATGATGCTAATCCACAAAGGGTCTCTATGATGCAGATCCACACAGGGTCTCTATGTTGCTGATCCACACAGGGTCACTATGATGCTGATCCACACAAGGTAACTCTTTAATTGACAGTCAGCCACAGGATTCCCCGCACTCGGTGCACTTGAGTTTCACAGAATCTACTCCTCAAGATATCGTTCATGCCTCAACTACCACAAATTTCCACAAAGGAGTAACCCAAAGGACTTCCATGTCTTAAGGGTTCCAACGTGAATGACAGTGCATCAATCGGACATTCGGTCTGTGAGTTATAGGCATTTTAGTACCGAGGGCCCGGTTGGGTTCGGGTACGATCTAACCTATTCATACTCCAACTTTCTACAAAAATCAGGTGGGTTATCTAAAAAGGACTATATTGTTCCAAGGATTCTAGTGCCGTAGATGGTTTGTCAAACATACATCTGGTTTGTGAGATACGACCTTTTAAGCGCATCTGAGCCGAAAAGGGTCTGGGTCCGGTCCGACCCAGTTGGACCGACCCGACCAGCCCCGACCTGGGCCAACCCGACCCAGTCCGAGTATGACCCATCCCAGTCCAAACCGACTGGGCAGGCCGGAGTGGGTCGTCTCCCCCTTACCGAATGAACATTTTGTCCATTCGGTTTGTAACGGCGGCAACATGTGGCGCCGCCCCCTATCAGCGGGACACGCGGGACACACGGGCCGCAGGTCCCGCTCCGCCACAGCTTGAAGTCGCACCATCTCTATATGGTGCATGATGATGAACTACCCTTCTGCCAATGCGGTCAGCTAACGTCGACCCCCTTGCTATCTGCCGCGGTGCCTACAGGCGCCGCCTCTCCTCCGCGGCTGGTGAGATCCGGCCGTCACCGTTGCCCACCAGCGGGGCTTCTGCAGGCCACCAGGTGAGCTATGTTGGTCCGTTTTCCCTTATGAAAGCACCTACGGGCCTCCTAGGATTCTTCCAACACTATGTGGCTCCCAGATTCATCTTACCTCCATGTTCAAACTTCTCCCATGAAGAATGTGACACATCTGAAGGCGGCGGAGGGTCTGAGCCTTGTTCGGTTGGCCCACGCCCTCTACGTTAGTAATTTAACATGGGTGTGGTAATCCAATCATCAAAGATAAATTAAAACCCATTCAAAATTCCCATAACAACCACCATAAATTTCATACAAATCGCAGAACAACTCGTTTTGGTTGATCCACATTCGTCATGTTTTTCTGGAACGAGGGTTTGAATTAATAAAAATAAATCACTTGGTTTTAAAAAAAACCCCTACCTCAAAAATGTAGGGGATTTCATGGTCATGGAAGAAGAATCGATGTTTGTTGAAGCCACTGACATTCATCGATCTTGGATTGATTCCTCCAACATCGTTGTTCAAGCCTCCGTTCTTGATCGTTGGGGCTTCGTTGGAGTTCTTCAGTTCTACGATAGAATCCCCCCACGATCCACCAATCCTCCTTTTTTCCAACCTTTGAAATAATTAAAAGGAGGAGTTAAGAGTTTAATTATCCTTTCAATCAATGGTTCATTAATTGGTGAAATTAATGAACCACATTAATTAAACAAGGAGTGGTTACACAATTGATGTGTAACCATCATTTAATTTTCCTCATTTAAAGTCCGACCACCTCTGTGGTCCCCGCCACCATCACTAAAGAAGTGGTGGAATAAAATAAAATAACATATATGTTATTCTATTATTCTTTCAAAATGTAAAAATATGTAAATCTATCTTTTTCACCCGACCTACTACAATCAAAGTTAAGCCTCCCTCAAGTGAATACTGGTGCTACGAGTTCAAAGGTGCCCTCAGATTTTAATTTCAAGCACTGGTTCAAAAGATGGAAATTCCCGCTCGCACGTTTACTGAACGTACCTTAAAAAGTTCAAAAATACATTCTGGTCACACTGGTACTCTGAATCAAGTGCCGTCAAATTTCAAAGACTCATAATAATCCCAAATAATTAAAAAAAATTATATGGAATTTCTGGGTCCTTACATTCTCCCCACCATAGGTATTTTCATTCCTAAAAGCTATAAAAAAACTAGGGAAACAAATGGGGGTATTGAGCAAGCATCTAAGCCTCCCACTCGCATGTGCTCTCCTGGAGGTTCCCATGTTGTCACCAAACTCGCACCAGAGGAATTGACTACCCACGAAGGACTCACTCTTCTCGATAATCTATCTCCACTATGAACTCTGCAATTATCACCCCATCGCCAATGTCCAGCTCTCCCTAGTCGATAAGGTGATATGGATCATGCACGTACCTCCTCAACAATGACACATGGAAAAAATTATGCACCTAATGCATCTATGGGGGAAGAGCTAGACGGTACACCACCTCGCCTACTCTGCCGAGGATCTAGAAAGGTCCGTGGAACCTCAGAGATAGATTGCCGCCCCATCTAAATATCTGAAATCCTCATCAAGGTGAGACCCATAGGAAGACATGGTATCCCTCCTAAAAATACAAGGGTCTCCGTCTCTTATCGACATAAGACTTCTACCAGCTCTGTGTAGTCTTCATCCTCTCCTTGATGATCTGCACCCTCTCCGTGGTAGCTTGTACCAACTCTAGACCAATAAGTGCTGACTCCCCTGGGTCTGTCTAGTATAGTGGGGATCTAAAAGGTCTCCCATACCGGGCCTCAATTGAATCCATGCCAATGGTGGAGTGATAACTGTTGTTGTATGTGAACTCCACCAGTGGAAGGTGGTCCACCCAAATATGGCCAAAATCAAGGACACAAGAACAAAGCATGTCATCGAGTGTCTATATGGTCCACTCCGTATGACCATTTGTTTGAGGATGAAAGGTGGTGCTCAAGCGTAGCTAAGTCCCAAAGGACTCCTGCAATCCCTTCCACAAGCAGGATATAAAACGAGCATCTCAATCTGATACGATCGTAGATGGAACCCCGTGAATCCGTACAATCTCCTGTACGTAGAGACCTCCCAAGATCTCTACTGATCCCTGCTCTAGGATGGGTAGAAAGTGGGATGACTTGGTGAGTCGGTCAATGATCACCCAGATGGAATCATGGTCTTTAGACATACGTGGTATCCATGTAATGAAGTCCATGGATATACCATCCCACTTCCATTCCGGCACCTCAAGTGGCAGAGCTAAGACTGTTGGTACCTAATGCTCGACCTTCACTTACTGACAAGCGAGGCATCATGATACGAACTCCACCACCACTTTCTTCTTCCCTAGCCATTAGTACTAACACCAGAGGTCCTGGTATGTCTTTTCCACTCCAGGGTATACTTCCAAAGGGGATGTATGGAACTCCCTTAACACCTCCTCCCGTAGCATCACTGGTACATAATGTATCCTCTAAAGAGGATTACATGCTCCCCACCTTCAGAAAATCCATCAGGAGCCTATCTTGAGGATATCTGAGCACGTCGAGCCTCGCATTCAACATCCCCAAGCTGTGACTCCATGAATCGCTGAAGGAGAAGAGGAGTAACAATCATAGACTATAGGTAAGATGCTCCATCACTATCCACGAAGGATAACTGTAATGTGGATAGCTGCTCTATCGCCTCACTCAACAACTGTAGACCAAACCTCCCACTGAGTTCATCTGCCTCCACATTCCCCTTCCCAAGAGTGTAGACTATCTCAAAGTCATAGTCCTGGAGGAACTATATCCATCGTTGCTATCTCAGGTTCAGGTCCCTCTCTGAGAAGATATGCCTGAGACTCTTTTGATCAGATTAGACTGTAAAACGTTCTCCCATTAAGTAGTTCCACCCATCTTCAACACAAAGACCACTACTGCTAACTCCAGGTCATGGGTAGAATAGTTCTTCTCGTGTTGTCTCAACTACCATGAGTCGTAGGTGATCACTGCTTGCTCCTACATCAGGACACAACCTAGTCCAGTCCCTAATGCGTCGTAGTAGACTACATACCCAATGACCACTTCTGGTAGCCTCAAGATGGGGGAACTTGTCAGTCTTTTCCTCATCTCCTAAAAACTCTGCTGGTATCTCTCTTTCCACATAAAGGGATGTCCCTTCTTTGTCAAATCTAACAAAGGTGTCACAACTATGGAAAAGTTGGGTACGAATCTCCGGTAGTACCCATCTAATCCTAGGAAACTCCGCACCTCGGTCACACTCCTGGGTGGCTCCCAAGCAAGTATTGCTTCTATCTTCATCGGATCCACTATGACTCCAGCCTCCGAGATAAAATTCCCTAGGATGTAGACTTCCTGTATCCAGAACTGGAACTTCGAGAGCTTTCCATGAAGCTGGTTCTCTTAGAGTGTATCCAAAATTATCTGTAGGTGCGTAGCGTGCTCCTACTCCAACACCAAGTATATCTTGATGTCGTCAATGAAGACCACCACGAACCGATCAAGGTAAAGATAGAGGATCCCATTCATGAGTCCCACGAACACTTCTGGGACATTGGTCACACTGAAAGGAATCACCAAGAAATCATAGAGACCATACGATATCTGAAGGATGTCTTCGGTACGTCCTCATCTCGTACCCTAAGCTAATGATAGCCTGATCTGAGGTCTATCTTCGAAAACCATCGAGCTCCCTTCAGCTGATCAAAGAGATCATCAATCATTGGGAGTGGATACTTGTTCTTCACGGTCACCTTTTTTAGGCGCCGATAGTCCACGCAAAGCCTCAAAATCCCATCTGCCTTCTTGGCAAACAAAATCGGGGATGCACATGGATAAAAACTAGGCCTTATGAACCCCTTCCTCTGCAAGTCCTCCAGCTGTACCCGCAACTCACGAAGCTCCGCGGGAGCCATCCGATACGCTGGAGTAGATATCAGTGCCATCCCAGGGTATAGGTCGACGTAGAAGTCAACATCTCTACGCATAGGTAATACCAGAACATCCACATGAAAGACATCAGCATATTGGTCCACCAATACAGGATATCTCAGACTCCTATCTTCAACTGCTTCGAGGAAAAGGCTAGCCAACTGATGTGTGATCGGCTGCACCCTCCTCCGGGAAAGTCCATCCTAAGATGCAAAGGTTCCCTTCTCTTTGGTGAAGGAAAAAATGGTCATATACTCACAGACACAATGCAAATTGCTTCTAAAATAGTCAATCTGAGCATGGACCATGGATAACCAGTCCATACCCAAGATGACATCATAAGGCCTCGATGCTGCTACTAGGAGATCCTAGCCAAAGTTCTCGACTCCTAGAGTAAGCTCACACTACTGACACCAATGCGTGATCATTGAATCCTCTCCCGTAAGAGTTTATAATTATAAGGATCAAGCCAATGGCTCTATCGAAATCTCCGAGCTCCGAAGGAGAGATGTTCAAATGAAAGAGTTACTGGCACCTATGTTTATAAGTACTGCAGCTAAGGTGAAGTAGGCATATATGGTACCTCAAATAATCTCTGGAGTACTGTGGTTGTATGCCTTAGCTGCCTGAACTTGTACTCGTCCCTGTCCGCATGCTCCCTGAGGTTAGGGTGGACCACCTGGAGGTAGTGGCGGTAGAACCTCAAATCAGCACCCACCACCTGCTGCACGGCCTGCTCCTTTACCACGTATACCACCCTACATAATTCCTCGCTCGAATAACTACCTATGCCTTGATAGTCCATCAAATGTCTGCTGATCATCGGTAAGGTGGGTTGGGTAGTCGCGAGCCATGTGGCCCTACCCGCCACACGTGAAGCACAATATGCTCCTCTGCTGGTCTGCTCTACCTCGTGAGTTCCACACCTCTGAACCTACATCCTGGGGTTGTCCTCTAGAAGGTCTAGCCCACTTGGACCTCTGTGTCATCTGCCTACTACCTGCTGCAGATGACTCGGCTACCTATCGTCCGGTGGTGGCTCTCACCGTCGGTGTCTGCTCAGCTAAGAAGCTCTTCTCTAATAATGCTTGCTCGAGTACTCCATCCCACATCAAGATATTGAGAGATATCTTCAATGATCTAATCTCCCACTGTAGACCCTTATCAAAGGTCCGAGCCCTAAAGAAAGGGTCTCGTACCATGTTGGTGGAGTAGCGAGAGAGGTCAATGAATCTAGCTGAGTACTGGGCCATTGTCAAGCTGCCCTACTGTAAGTGCAGAAGCTCCTATATACGCACCGAGCATAAATTCACTGGTACAAAATCCTCCCTAAAGAGGGTCTCGAAGTCCAACTAGGAGAGTGTCACCTCCCTTTGCTTATGAAGCGTTAGACTCCACCATCTCCCTATTGTGACCTAGAATAGGCTAGTAGCTAAGATCACCATCTGATCTACTAGTGTCCCAACTAGTTGGAAAACTCTATCCACATCTTCCATCCAGTCCTCAGTTTCCTGTGGATCCGTCTCGCCTCGAAATATCAGAGGCCTCTACCACTGGAACTTGTGCAATGTGCTCAGTCGGCGTGCTCCATCCACTAGTGGGGCTAGTGGAAACTACTGCCCAATAGGTAGTGGTGCTGCTGGTGCACCACCCGAAGGTGCTACTACTGTAAGAGGGACCTACACCAAAGCCTCATTGCTCGGTGGGCCATCATTGGGAACTCTCTCTGGAATCCTGGCTAGCTGTCTATTTGGTGGAATCCTAAAAAGAAATAGGTACGTCATGATCAATAAGTTATACCTGGTGAGCTGACTCAAAAGAGATCAAAAGTAAAACATTTCCAAAACACACGCAATCAGTGTTTTCATGCACCGAGTCAGAAATTAGAATTCAGGGTCCCGATGTATGGATATGTTAGCTTCTGCACCAACACTAGACTCCCTGAACTGAAAACCACACTCAAAACACTTAACACTATTTCTCCATTGGAAAGATCAGAGTCCTAGTTTTTCAGTAGAACTGACTCCTCTTATATCACTTTATCATGACCCGTCCCCTGGGGCTCGTGCCATGACAACCCCAAGCCCACCTCCCAAAGGCCTGGGGCAGGGGACTAGCGCTGAAGGCGTCAACCTGCAAGTGGGAGGAATTTTCATGGATACCTATACATACAAACACACCCAACCAAGTCCCAACTCACTAAAGGGAAACATCATACCACTGAAAAACTGAGTACAAGTACAACTGAAAGTAAAGGGGCCAGAATATAGGTCCAGATGAAAGAAAAACAATTACAATAGAAAATATCTCCTGATATTGCTCACCTAGGATCCTACCTGAAGGGTAGGCACAACTCATCTCCGCAGCTCTCCATGTCAACTTGTCACCTCTGTGTACCACCTAGTCCTAGCTCCCTAAAGTCTCAGCCAAGCTGCTCATCATTTACACAAGACACATAAAGGTGCAGGTGAAACCCATGCATGGGTGAGTATAACAATACCTAGTAGGGACCCTGAGACCCTTGAAGGTTTCATAGAATTCTAAAAAGGAAAAACCATAAGGAATGATCTCAATCACAAAGCACAAAGAAAAAGACTCAGCTCAAACCAGGTATACAACTTAGAGATCAGGAATAAATATGATTAGTCTTAAGCTATATCATCTTATTCCATTAGGAAGTTTCCATAACTTAACCATGAAGGAGTTGTTCCATTGTCGATCTACACATGGACGTATGTCGCTGATCCACGATGGGCCGCTCTTAGGCTGGTCCTCGTCGGCTCGCACACTGCTAATCCACATAGGGTCGCTAGAATACTGATCCACACAGGGTCACTATGATGATGATCCACATAGGGTTTCTATGATGTTGATCCACACAGGGTCTCTATGATAATAATTCACATAGGGTCTCTATTTTGCTAATCCACACAGGGTCTCTATGATGCTGATCCATACAAAGTTGCTCTTCAATTGACAGCCAGCCACAGGATTCCCCGTACTTGGTGTGCTTGAGTTCTGCAGAATCTGTTCCTCAAGATATCAGTCATGCTTCAACTTCCACAAATTTCTACAAAAGAGTTACCCAAAGGACTAACATTCCATAAGGGTTCCCACGCGATAGATGACACGTCAATTGGACACTCGGTCTGTGAGTTATAGGTATTTTAGTACCAAGGGCCCGATTGAGTTTAGGTACTATCCAACCTGACCGTACTCCAACTTTCTCCAAAACTCAGGTAGAGTATCTAAAAAGGGCCATCTTTTTCTAATGATTCTAACACTATAGACAGTTCATCAAATGAATGTTTGGTTTGTGAGATACGACCTTTTAAGTGTACCAGAGCTGAAAAGAGTTCGGGTCCGGTTTGACCCGACCCGCCCCAACTGGGCCGACTCGACCTGGTCCGACCTGAGTGGGAAGGTCCGTAGCGAGCTCAGCCCATTGAGCCATGGACTGGACCGACCCACCTTGGATGGGTGCAACCTTCTGGGCTGCACGGGGTCGGCTCCCCCTACCCGAACAGACATTGTTTTCGTTTGGTTTGTAACGGCGACGCCACATGGTACCGCCCTTGTCAGTGGGACCCATGGGGCGTAGGTCCCCCTCCACTGTGGCTCGAAGCTGCAGCCTCTCTCTGTGGCACACGACGGCGCGCCGCCCTACTACCAATGTGGCCGGCCGATGCCAGCCTCCCCTGATGTCCGCCGCGGCGCCTAAGGGGTCGCCTCTCTTCCGCGGACGCAACGCCGGTGCCGTGCCGACACTCCCACACCGGTACCGTGTTAGCGGGGCTTCTGTGGGCCACCGGGTGAGCTCTGGTGGTCTGTTTTCCCTTATCAAAGCGCCTACAGGCCTCCCAAGATGCTTCCAACACTGTGTGGCTCCGGAATTCATCTTGCCACCAAGTTCAAACTTTTCCCATGAAGAAGGTGACAAAACCGAAAGCGGTGGAGGGTTCAGGCCTTGTTTGGTTGGCCCACACCCTCAGCGTTAGCAATTTAACATGGGTGTGATAATCAAATCATCAAAGATAAATTAAAACCCATTCAAAACTCCCATAACAACCACCCGCAATTTCATACGAATCACGGATCAACTCATTTTGGTTGATCCATGTTCGTCATGTTTTTCTATAATGAGGGTTTGAATTAATAAAAATAAATCAGTTGGATTTAAACAAAAATCCCTACCTCGAAAATGTAGGGGATTTCGTGGTTTTGGAAGAAGAATCAATATTCGTTGAAACCGCTAGCGTTCGTCGATCCCGGATTGATTCCCCCAATGTCGTCGTTCAAGCCTCCGTTCTTGATTGTTGGCACTTCATCGGAGTTCTTCGGTTCTATGATAGAATTACCCCATGATCCACTAATCCTAATTTTTCCAACCTTTGAAATAATTAAAAGAAGGATTTAAGTTTAAATCTCCTTTAAATTAATGGTTCATTAATTTGTGAAATTAATGAACCGCATTAATTAAACGAGGAGTGGTTACACAATTAATGTGTAATCGGTATTTAATTTCCCTCATTTAAAGTCCGACCACCTCCGCGGTCCCCACCACCATCACTCAAGAAGAGGTAAAAAAAATAAAATAACATATATGTTATTTTATTATTCTTTCAAAATGTAAAAATCCGTAAATCCATCTTTTTTCACCCGACCTACTACAATCGAAGTTAAGCCTCCCTTAAGTGAATCCCAGTGCTACGAGTTCAACGGTGCCCTTAGATTTCAATCCTGAGAACCGGTTTAAAATATAGAAATTCCCACTCACACATTTACTGAACGTACCTTAAAAAAGTTTGAAAATTTATTTTGGGCACACCGGGACTCGGAATCAAGCGCCGTTAATTTTCATAGACTCTTAATAATCACAAATAATTTAAAAAAAATTATATGGAATTTCAGGGTCTTTACAGGGCATTCATGCCCTTATACAAGGGAAAAAATGGCCAAAGGTGTGAAATTACTTTACACAATTCTGTATTAGTTTTAAAAATTATATTTTAAATCAACAGTATTTTAATAATTTATTTTAAAAAAAGTATATAAAAAACCTCATCTTTGTTTTATTTGACCATCAATAACTAAACATGTACTGATTCTTGAATTTATTCAAATCTATTTTTGAATTAATTTGTTAATCATCCTCACTATTGGAGTTTCTTGTTTGTACGACGAGTCATTAATGATGGGAGTCCGTCGCTAATGGACCATCATAGAATGTGGTGTAATTTTTTTTTGAAATGGACCATCACAAATAATTATTATTTGTGACAAATAAACCACCTTTCACAAATAATACCCACAAGTATTTTAGATAAACAATTGCAATAGACCCATCACAAATAAAATTATTTGCAATGACTTCCATGACCATCAAAAATATGAAGCATAACTTTTTTTAAATCAATTTCAATAGATATAGATATTTTTCACAATTTTGAATATTAAAAAGATATAAAATAATAATAATTAATAAAACAGAAAATTTAAAAAATTAAAAAAATTAAAAATAATAAAAAGTGTAACAATAATACATCATTTCACACATAATATGTTTATCACCCAAAATACAAAATAGTCATAAAAACCATATATAATCAACTAGTATGATCAAGTGGGTGAGGATTACTTGAAGGTTTTGGGGGAGTAAATTCCATACCAACACCATGATCAATCCGTCACATATACTCCCATATCTGCTCATCTATAAGACACTACTGCTCACACTCCTCCTCACCCTATTTTTGTATCTTATGTATCAACTCATTATAAGATATCAACCTCTCCCCATATTGTGTAGTGGATGACGATGAATCTCCATGAGTTCTCTTTGAGCTGACCGATGACATCGTAGAAGTAACATAATTACTCATAGGTGTCAGCCGTGAACCAATACTAGTCACCCAACCTTTCTCAACACCTTGTAAAGTTACTTGTATCCCAACCACCTCATCAAAATGCGATTCTACAATTTAATCTCTTATGAATGAGAATCCATAGCCACATATGTTTGCTTCAAGTATAATTAGAAATTTTAATAAAAATAAAATTAATATCAGTATTTTTTTTAAAAAAAATTTCTATAAAAAATATGGCTCTCCCAGTCACCAACAAGCTATTCTATATGAGGATCAGTATAAATCTTCTTATAAACTTATAACTCGGTAATATATGAGTTAGTAGAGGCCTTCATAATATGAAAAACATTTTACAATTAAAATATATATACATTAATAAATAATATTACTTATTATATGTTGTTGATGTACACCAAATGTACAACTACCGACCCTATGTGTGGGATCTTACCTCCCCCGATTCTAACATAGAGATGATGAACTCCTCCTAAAATTATTTCATAGATAATAGGACCATAATCCATCCCATTCTTGATCTGATATATAATCAAGTCAATGGGAGATGCAAGACTGGTGAAAAATAGTAACAAAGTCTTCGTTAGTGGCTCGATTTCTGAGGTTGTGTAAAAATTGACAGAAATGTTCACATATACAAATCCTCCATGCCTTCCAGATAGGAGCTCTCAGGCTATCAAAAATCTAAGACCATAAATTCTGCAATACAATTAAAAACAACATGTCACTAATAAAATAAATTTAAAATAAAATGTATTATTTAATAAAGTACAATCTAATGGTCAAACATATGGTTATGAGAAAAAATGGGAACCTGATCCTAGGACACCCATAGCTTATAAAAATAATTTCTTAGAATCACACTATCCTTCCCAAAAGCTAAATGTGAAAAACTATGAAAATAAAAACAAATAATCAGAATATTATTATTGAAATTAATACAAAAATATAATATAGAATAAATACCTTAAACATAAAAGAGTATCAAAATCAAGACATGGGTGTCTCTCTGGAATAGGGTCTGAAATAAACAATTGAGAAAGATCACACCCCTTCTTAATAGGTGCTTCCTCTTACAGATCATAAGAATTAGGCTCATCATCGAGAATTCCAAAATCACTAAGAGAATGAAATAGATTGTCGGTAGCATCTCTACCATATGAAACAAATAATCTTACCAGTAAGAAATTATTAATACAAATATCAAATATAAAAAACCAATAAATACCAAAATATAATAATATTAATTGTAAGAAATTGTTAATACAAATATCAAATATAAAAATCTAATAAATACAATAATATAATAATTATATGTAAATAAATACTCAAAAATAATAATATAACCTATAAATATTTGTTAATATAGACATGAAATCTAAAAAACTAACAAATACCATGCATAATATAATATTCTTACATGTCAATAATTGTTAATACTTATATAAAATATAAAAAATAGACAATTACTGGAATCAATGAAGTAACAAAATATATCTTTGGGTCCAGCTATCTGAAACAACAAATATTACCTAAAAATAATGGGTAATATAAATATAAAATAGAAAAAAATAATAAATACCTGAATATAATACACCATTATTCATGTTCTTCATAATTTCCATCAAGTAAAATGTCTTAATTTTTATTTTTAGCATCGTTAAATTCCATATGGATTTCAGTTTCATCACCCCTTATTACTTCACCAACATTATCATTATCATTAGCCTTTAACTAGGGGGAGGTTTCATCATTGATATTTTTATCTTATCAGTTAAGATATATATTTTGGTGTGTTTCTTGAAAAAATTAAATATGTTGAACTTCCATAGAACCATTTTCATTTTAAGGAAACCAATTCTCATTAGATTTAATTTATATTACACTCCACTATTCAATCAAATATCTTGAAATATCACTGTATTTTTCATAATAAACTTAATGTTCTTGATGTTCTAAAATAAATTGTTCATTTGATTCAAGAATAATGCTATATTTAATGTCAACAACTCCATGTTGTGGATGAAATCACAACTCTCAATCAGTATCAAACCAATGAAATTTAAACATTATCACATAATTTGGTCCTAGATAACATAACTCAATTATTTCATCTAACATACCATAAAAGTCAACATAAATTTATTTTTAATGATATATTTTCAAAGAAACACTGCATTCATTAATTTCTTTGATTCACCACATATGTGTGTATGGAATTATGATCCATTAACCACAAAACCATTATAATATTTTACCAATTTTGATGGAGGGTTTTTAGAACACCAAATCAAACATCAATTTTACTTTCATGTTGTGTTTCTTACAAATTATAAAAATTGATAATAGTAGATATCATTACAAAATTGATGTAATGTTCCATCAAACATAACTTAATATACCAGTCTTTGGATCCAATATGAAAAAATCTTTTGACGATGTTCTTCAAGAGCATCAGATGTAATTTTTATAAATTGTTTTTTCATATGGTCATCATATAGTCTACAAAATAAGTAATTTAAATAAATGTATATATAATAAAAATTTAAAAATAATAAATATAAATTGTACTTTCAACACAAATAGTGTAATATCTTCACAATTCAGAAGAACATATGTATGATATCTATACAGTTCTTCATATGAAATCCATCATTCATGATAACCACCAAAACCAATCTTGAGATGATTCAAAAATAATAATTTTTGTTATGTGAAATCATCAACATTTTCCTCATTCTGACCCATGTGATTATGTTTTAAAGGATATTCAGATTGAAAATAATAAGAGTATAATTTTAAAATTCCCTCATACAAGTACTCTTCTACAATCAACCCTTCAATTGATGCTTTATTACATACTTTCTTCTTTAATTTTTTCATACATTTCTCAAACAGGTATATCCATTAAAATTGTACCAGCCCTCCACATTTATCTTCATACAGAAAAATGTAACATTTAATGTTCCATTGTGTCAAAGTTCCAACAAGAATAATTTCTCCAATTTACCTAAAATTTAAACAACATATTTTTTTCCATACTAAATTCATCATAATATGATGTTTTCACACAAATATCTCAAAATAAATATGATATTTCGATCAACAAACCCTATATTGAAGAATTTAGCATCCTTTTAAGACTAGAAAGAAATAATATTTCCATTATGACATGGAATTCATGACTTTTTAGCCCAATAATATGCTCCTTTTTGTCTCAATGATAAAAATTAAAAGCATAACCATCAGTTAACCTCAAATATCTGACCCATTAATAGAATAATAAACGTATTTCTTTAGATAGTGCATAAGATACATTTATCTTTATTAAATTGTGTGATATTTCATTTTCAAATAATTCAATTTCAGGACGTCTATAAATTTTTGAAAAATCTAACCGTACCTTTACATTATATTTGGTATTACTGGGTGTATCAAACATGGTATAAAATATGTAATAAAAACTCTTCTCAATGTGAATTACATCTAACATGTGATGATCCAACAAATCTGACCAATATGGAAGGTCCCAAAAAATATTCCACTTTATCCAACTATGATCTCCCCAAAAAACATTTATTTTTTTTGATTTATGGTTGGTCTAAAATTAATAGGAGTTAATGAAGAGATGATAAATTTTACTTGAATACCTAAGAGCATTTCTGAAGGTTCACCACTTTCAATTCCACCATTTGTAAAATTATTTGTATTTCTTCAAAAAATATGATTCACAATATGAAATATATGATGATAGTAAAAATAAATAATATTTCTCCCATTTCCAATCGTAAAAGAATTTTTCTCATCCATAAAACATGGATATGATTTTATACCATGTGTACTCCATTCAGATAACATACCATAAAATGAAAAGTCATTGATCATCCAAATTAATGAAACTTTCCATATAAAGTTCTAATATTCAACTTTGTCAAGTGTAGTTATACCACTGTTCTATAATGAAATTTACTCAATAATTACTGGTATAAAATAAACATCAATATTCTTATTCAGATTTCTGGGAATTAATAGTGCCAAATATATATATGGTTTCTTCATCAACATACAAGGAGGTATGTTATACGGAGTAATAAAAATAGTCCAATAATAATATTTACTATCCTAAGAACCAAATGGACAAAAACGATCAGTAGAATGAACCAAAAATATGTTATGAGGTTCTGAAGAAAAAAGGATGCAGCTGATCAAAGTGTTTCCATGAATCACAATTACATGGATGATTTAAGCTTTTACTGACAGAAATAATTTATTTATGCCATGTCATCAATGCAGCTATGTTATGAGACATAAATAAATGCTATAAATGGGGTGTAATTGGAGAATACCTCAACTATTTCACAAGAAATCTAGTATTTTCTTGTTTTGCTTCTTTATACCCAGATTCTCCAAGTGTTGGAGAATTGACTAATGATTCAAAATCGACATAATATAAGATGTAGTCTTTTGAACATGCATGGGTCTTGATATTTAAGACCCAAATTATGGACCAAACTCTTACTTTCATAGAAACATACAAGTAATATATTTATACTAAGAAAAAATAATTTAAGAAAAGATAATATATGATCAAAGAAATTATTTGACATTTGAAAATCTAATGTAATAGTCATAAATTTTGTAATAACTTCAAGTTTTCTCATCTAACATCCTAGATATAAGGCATCCTTAGAATATTTCAAAAAAATTATAAAATTCAGATGGTTATGATTCTATATTAGGAATATCATTCTATGTTTTTGTTTCCTGAATAGGCAGTCCAATAACTTCATGTACTAAATTCTAAAATGATTGATTTGGAACCAAAAAATTTATATTCTATACTAAAGTTTGATAACTATGTTGATACCAAAGAACATAATCTTTTCAAAAACAAAAAAATGATGTAGTTGAATTCCAACATTTTCAAATGTTTCCAATATCTTAAGATCAAAATTATTACATGGAAATTTAACACTTCCTTTAGAAATAAATTCTGAATTTGACGATGAAAATGATATAATTGTTTCAACACCCTCAATGTAGATATGATTTATACCAGATCCATTGATATTCTTTAGATGATTTATCCAGTCACGATCTTGTAATAGAAACCAATGCCTACTTTTTGAGTGCATAATTATCTATAAAAATAATAGAAATAAGAATAATTATTACACATTGTGACTGATTAAAAATTATTACAATATTTTAGTTATGTCTAATTACTATTTCATATATATTTTTATACCATTTGTTACAAATTAGGATAATTTACTAATATTTCCAAATTATTAATTTTTTTTAGTAATTAATACTTAAATTTATAAATTACTACTAATATTGACTATTTACTTATTACTTATTACAAATTATTTAATGATTAATTATAGTTATTTTAATTAACACAATATTTATACTAATTATTTTGAATTTATAATAGTTATTATTTTTTATATTTTTTTACAAGGTATAACAAATTTTTTAGTAATTATTACAATTATTTTTTAATTTTCACTAATTGATACAATTATTTATTAAGTAATACTAAGTATTTATTAAGTTACACTGAATTTTTAATAAATATTACTATTTTTTATTAGTTACTAGTATTTCATTTTTTTCTATTATAATTTGTTAAATATTTTCATAATTTCCTAAAATTTAGAAATTATCAATAATATTTTTTAATTAACACTAATATTTTATAATTATTAATAATATTTACTAATTAATTATTAATTATTACAAATTATTTTATGATTATTACTAATTATTTAAATTATAACTACATTTTTTGAATAATTACTATTTTTTTCAAATTATTAATAATTGTTAGTATCTTCTATATTTTTTTACAAGGTATTATAATTTTTTTACAAATTATTATTAGCTAAGTTTTTAATAAATATTACTTATTTTTAATTATGATTTTTTTTATTAAAACAATTTTTATAAAATGTTTTTATAAATAAATTCTTATAAATAATGTTTTGTTAAATCATTTTATTTAAATTGATTTTCTCATCATTTTTATAAAACAATCCTTTCATATTTATTTCATACAATATATATATATATATATATATATAACATAATTTCATAATCAAATATGTTTACATCAAAATTATTTTTACATGTTTTTGTAATCAAATATACATATCAAATATATATATATATATATATCAAAAACTGTACATGATTTTTAAAAGTTTATATATGTATATTAACATGTATATATATATATTACATAATTTATGAATCAAATATATTTACATAAAATTTATTTTTACACATTTTTAGAAAAAAATGCATATCAAATCTATATACATGCACATATGTGTGTGTGTGTGTGTATATATATATAAAATCTTACACATTTTTAAAAATTTATATATGTATATTCCCATGTTTAAATATATATATATGTTACACAATTTCTTAATCAAATATATTTACATCAAATTTATTTTTACATATTTTTTTTAAAACAAATATACTTATCATATATAAATATAATAAAGATTACATGTTTTTTTAAACATTTATATATATATACTACTATGTTTTTATATATATAAATTACAACATTTCTTAATCAAATATATTTTAATATGTTTTTACAACAAATATACATATTAAATCTCCACACACACACATATAAAAAACCTTACATGTTTTTTAAAATGTTTATATATAAATATTAACATGTTAATATATATATATATATTACATGATTTCTTATTCAAATATATTATTATATGTTTTTTAAACAAATATACAATCAAACACACACACACACACATATATAAAAAATTTATGTTTTTCTAAAACATTTATATGTTTGTAGTGGTATATTCACATGTTAATATACATATGTATATTTTTAAAAATTTATATAACAAAAAACTTACATGTTTTTTTTATAAATAAATAAATAAATATATAAATATATATTAAAAATATTACACATTTTTTAAAATATTTATATACGTATATTCACATGCTAATATATATATATATTACATAATTTATTTATTGAATATAAATACATCAAATATATTCTGACACATGTTTTTAAAAAAATCTACACATCAAATTGACACACACACACAAAGATATATACATATATCAAAAATCCTACATGTTTTTTAAGAACATTTATATATGTATATTCACATGTTAATATATATATATATATACACATATATACAAATTTTTACAAAATTATATTCATATGATTTAAAAAAATGAAATCCAATCATAATATAACAATCAAACATGGTTTAACATCACTACCATAATTATAGTGTTATCATAATTCTTCAAAAATAACTTAGCCATAAGCATGAAATACAATTGACCAATTAAACTGATTTATATAAAATTTGAAAATATCATATATCGCAAAATAATTTCCACAATAAACATATTTCTAATAATAACATTAAATAATATACTTGAAGTATCCTAAAATACCAAACAGAAAAATCTATTAAATCTAAAGGTTAAACAATAAGGTAAATAGCTTCAATCAATTGGAATAACTCGTCAAGACCTGATGGATATCCAAATAGAGAATAATAAATTTTATGTAACTCTAAATACTAAAAAAACCATAAAAATTTGGTAAATTTCTTAACCTAGTGTTTTCCCAAACTAATTCATGTTATATTAAATTAAAAAATAGAAAAAATAATGAAAGAAGCTATAAGAGGAGTCCATACCAAGATGAAATTGATATAGAGATTCAAAAAAAAAAATAACACAGTGGAAGATTTTATAGGGGGTTCCCATCTGAGGTGTGCAGTATGATGAGGGTAAGGTGAGATTAGGAGAAATGCGGAAGAGAAGGAAGGTCGTGGGGTTTTAGTTTATTATTAATTTTTATGGGTTATTAGTGATATATTTTATTCTATTTGAAAAGGATAATTATTGAGGACCTTTTGCAATGGTCTTCATTACCCTTCACAAAATTTCCCAGAGGAATTGATAATAGTGAAAGATATAAAAATCCATCTCTATTAGCTATCAAAACTAACTTTCCCATGGGATGGCATGCATCCACACTAAATATTTTCTGAGATACCTAATTTTCCATCATAAATAATGGAAATTTGTTATAGAAAATTTGTTCCGTCACAAATAACTCTTTCTTCAAGACTATTTGCGACATGAATCTTCACCGTTGCAAATAACTCATCGCGATAAGCCTTTTTTCTAGTAGTGTCTTTTGCAAATGTTTTTATAAAATAGTTATGATTATTATAATAATGTGTGAATTTGGTTTATGGTTTATAAAATATAGTTTGGATTTTTTACATTTCATGGTATGGTGATGACTTATGCTTTTTGTAGATGGTTATTTTATGCCATAACATTCTTATGGTTTTGGAAATGAATGTTGCTGGATCTAGAAATCATGTTCTCATTTTTTGACTTTGGTTTTGTTGAATCATGTTGTGTAGACTTGTTTCTTATTTAAGAATATATATATTACAAGATTTTATGAGTTATTATCCAATGGATTATGATATGTTCACCGGTGTTGTATCATTTTATTATTATTATTTTATTATAATTTAATAAAAATATAATCAGTTTATTAGTTTCATATGTTATAAACTGAAAAATAAACATTAACTTTTGATTTTGAAGTTTGGGTTTAAAAAATCACATTTATACCCAATGGATCATAGCCATTGCATGCATACTACCACATAATCATATACCACAACACATAATCTATAGTATAAGTTTCTCATTGATGGACCAGGTTCAGAAAAAAGCAAGAAGTCTGAATCCATCCAAGTGAACTAGTTGAGGAAAAAAGAAGAATAAAGGTTCCTAAAAACCATGAAGCCCATATCCATGAGATAACTATGCCACACCCCAGTGAAGGAAAAATAAAACACACACAAATATCTTCACCTATGAAACAATGTAATCACCCTTAAATTAAACCGATCAAATATTCCCTAAAAAAGATAATGGAAACTAGAACACCAAAGCAATAAGCTTCTATGATCACTCAGAAGTAAGTGAAAAGTGGGTAACACATCATCTACACCATAACCACAGACCACCATGGTGACCATATGTAAGGGTTAAGAGTGTACAAATAATAGAATAACACATGAACCTAGGAGGACCGAACTGAGGATTATGCTTACAAAAGTTGAATGAAACAGATATCGAATATAAAAGATACAAGAATGAAATAAAGAACAAAGAACATAAGGATTTATGTAATGTGGTCCTTCTGGGACCTACGTGCATTATAATAACAACACTCGACTCATTTATTATATTGAAGAATTAAAATGTAAAATAAAGAAAAGAAAACACAAGAACTAACAATGCCAAATGTGGTAGGGTCCAACAGTCCCATTCTCTTCAACCACCTCGTCATATTCCTTTGCAAATATGGTACTCGTAACCTAGTCTCAATCGAACATCACTTTGGTACTCATCCAAACTTATTCAAGATTGAAGTATCTAACTCTCAAGAGTTCCACCAGGATCAGTACACCAGCAATGTACACTTAGAGGATGGAAGGCACATAGTTTCACCACCTAGGAGGGAAGAACAACAATTCTAGGTTTTTTTCTGGAGAAACTGGAGATAAACCAAGAGAGACCAAGGAAATGAATCCCCAACAAATGCAAGGGATGTAGGGGGTGATCAATTCCACCCTACACCAATTTCCAAATAAAGATCTCTATCCAACATTAAAGACCATGTTCAAGCCAAACAAAATTCCAAATGAAATAAATGAGTGTGAAAAAAATAGATGGATGAAAATGATCACATGGGAGGAGTAACAGATCAATGATCAGTAATCCTTATTGCACGCATTTTCTGGGGGAAATTCTGAAGAAACATGGTCCGCACATACAGGCCCATGGAACATGCCAGCCGAAGGCCAAGGCACCAATTTAGGGGCCCACATAGAAAGATAGTGTTATAGAAGAGAAAATAAATCCCATAAATAAATTTGAGAAAAATAAAATTAAATTGAAGATTTTTTCATGAATGATAATTAATCAATTAAAATTAGGAAGAATATTAAACATAACATTTTGAATTTAAAACAAAATAAAATACTGATTTCACAAATCTGCACCATTTTCAATTGAAATTAGTGATGTTATTTTACCAAATATTACAAAATTAGAACCAAATTAATCCTATATAATAAATATTTGAATTTAGACAATTCCATGGATTTAGTCAAACTATTAGTCAGGTTATCGTTAGTGTGTATCTTATTGACACACATGGTTGTATATTCTGCAATATCAATAATAAAATGTTGTCTAATGTGTACGTGTTTAGATTCACCATGTAATAATTTTTTTATAAATGAAAGGTAGATTGAATATCAGAATAAGTATTAACAGTATAATAATAAAGTTTATGTTCATTAGAGAAACCTTTCAACAATAAGGATTCCTTAAAAGTCTTAGTTAAGGCTATATGCTCTGATTTTGTGATTGAAAGGGAGGCCATGGATTGCGTGTTACACTTCTAGGAAATAGATCCTCCATAAGCAGTGAAAACCTAACTAGATAACGAGTTTCTATAATCAATATTCTCTATATATTTAACATCTACATATCCAACTATTAATTTAGAAATATCCATATTTTTACTATAACATAAAAATAAATTATAGTTAAAAGAAAAATACCAAATAATCCATTTCAGGGATTTCCAATGTGGCTTCCCTAAAGTGGCCATAAATCTAATAAGGGTGCATATTTCAAAGGAAATTTTAGGCCTAGTGAAATTCGTGGAGTACATGATGCTTCCAACTATGTTAGAATAGGATATTTTAGATAGAAACTGTATATCATCAGCAATAATAGGTTCTTGAGTTAGAGATAATTAAATGTGTTGTCCAATATGTAAACTAATATGTTTGAGAGATTAAAAAAGTTATATTTTGAGAATATTTAAAACATAATAATGTTGTGTTAAATAAAGTAGTTTTTTGGCCTATCTCTAATTATTTAAACACCTAAAATTTTATTAGTTTCACCTAAGTCTTTCATTTGAAACATGAATTTTAATTGAGATTTTGTAGTAGTATTGAGACTCTTATTTTTTCAAATTATGAGTATATAACAACATACAAAATAAAATAAATCATGTATTTTTTAATTGATTTAAAATATTTAAAATAATCCTATTGAATCATATTAAAATTGTTATAAATAATAAAGGAATCAATTTTTTTATAAATTTTCCTAAGGATTTTTTAAACCATATAGCGATTTATTCAAGAGGAAAACTAGATTTAATTTTAATTATTTAGAATAACCATCAGGAGGCCTCAGGTAAAGTTTCTCATTCAAATCAACATGAAGAAAAGCAGGTTTAACATCATGTTGTTAAATATGAGGGTCACTATAAGAAGGAAAATAAATCACTAGACTTATTGAAGAATGATTAACAAATGGGTAATTTTTTTTGAATAGTTTTGAAGAAATCCATTAACAACTAGTCTTTCATTGAATTTTATTTTTTTTCAGCAGGGATATTTTTATTCACAATAAACCAAGTGTGATTTTCTTAAGGAATGAATTTCTTAATACATGGAAATGGTCCACTATTTAGAGTATTTTTAATTAAGGTATTTCTTATAAGTATAAGGATCATCATCAGTTAGATCTTGGGAAAAATGAAAGGCATAAGAAGCCACATAGTATTTTATAAACTGATTGGGAGGTCTAGAAAATCTCATAACTCAATATCAGGTCAATTGATAATGTATACTATTGGAAGGAGGTTCTATTTCAGAATCTGAACAAGAACTGAAGATAGAATCAGCCTAGGTTATGGGCTGAGTATCAGGTGGAGGAGGCTAGACGTTGACCTCAAAGTAATTTGGATGCTCAGTTTCTCCAACATGTTCAAAGGCTAGATCACTACTACTAGGTTTGAAAGACCCAGAGTTAGGATAACATGACTCATGAAACACCATGACCCAACTAACCAAATTTTTAACCTTTTAAACACCTAGGGATATCCCACAAGGATACATTTAAGAGATATAGGATCAAGCTTATTAGTTTTAACATGAACATTAACAGTGAAATCAAAGACTCATAAGTATATATAAGAATGTGGGTTTAAAATCCATAATTATTTTTAGGGGTTTAAATTGGTTTGAAGAAGGACACCTATTTATGAGGTACACTTCCATAGTGAAAGCCTCTACCCAAAAATATTTATGGATACCCAAGCATGAAATAATTATTCAAACAATTTCTAAAATGGTTTTATTCATTCTTTCTACAGGACCATTGGGGGGGGGATTACCTAACAGATTAGTGTCTATTAATAACCACATATTCAAATAATTGAATAAATTCAGTGGATATAATCTCTATGAAATTATATTTTCTCATAGTTTTAATAAATTTTCTAACATGATTTTCGACTAAAATTTAACATGTTTTAAAGGTCTAAAAAACATTATATTTAATTTTTTAGATTATAAATTTATAATTTTCTTGAGAAGTCATCTATAAAAGTGACAAAATAAGAACCACCACCATGGGATTTAGTACTATCTAGTCCCCAAAGGTCAGAATGTATGTATTCTAAATGGAATACAACTTTAAAGTTGGAACTTTTAAAGGTGACTCTATTAGACTTTTCCATCAAAAAATATTTACAAAATGGAAGGTTTCTCAGTGTGATGTCACTTAATTGCCCTTTCTTATTTTATTCTTATAGACCCTTAGAGCATACATTCCCTAATATCATATTCCATATCTAATTATTATAAATATTGCTGCTATAAACACTACCTAACTATATTGAATGGGTCTTTACATTCAAAATATACATCCCATTACTGAGATAACCCTTTATGATAGTTCTAGATCCTTTATATATTTTTAGATAGCTCGTTTTATACTAAAAAGTGAACCCATTTTATTCTAGAATCCCTAAGGAAATCAAGATTCTATGAATATTGGGAACCCACATAACATTAAGTAATGTGATAATGAAATGATCATCTAGTTATATTAAAACATAACCTTTTCCATCTACCTTACACATCTTATTATTCCTTAAGAGGACATCTACTTCTACTCTCTCTACCAACTACAGAAATTAATCACTAAAAGGAAACATGTAGAATAAGTATCCTGAGTCAAGGACCCACTCATGATTGAGAGTATGGATAGAAACATTTAACACCTCCACTTTTTCATAAATAGAGTCATCTAAATAGGATAATCCAGTGGGACTCTTATTTTCATGTTCTTATTTTAAATTCCTACATTTGGGGTTAGTGTTCATGGGATTACCATAATGAAATCATACAATTTTTATTTCCATATAATTAGACCTAGGTTTGGGTTTCTTATTCTTATTTCCTATATCCATTTTAAACTTTTTATTTTTACACCTAAATTTTTGTCTACCTCTAGAAAAAAACTCTCCAACTCACATTTTATTATAGGTTTAGAATGCAATTATTTGGAGAGATGGAAAAGATTACCCTATTTAGGGGTTAAATATTCAAGACTATACATCATGGTTTCTACTAAGGTGATGTTGGAATTATCTAAAGAAATTAGAAGGATAATTGATTGATCTTTATCATCAATAGTTACATTTATGTTGGATAAATATAACATGACTTTATTAAATTCATCTAAATGAGATTTAATTTGATAACCAGGTTTATTTTTAAATATAAACATTCGATGTTTCTTATAAATCATTCCAACTAAATAAGTTTTCATACACAATTTTCTAGTTTAATTCTTATACCATTAGCAGTAGATTCATAGGAAAATTCCCTAATAACTTTATATCCCAAAGAAAGAAGTAGAGAACTTTGTGCCTTAACTAAGACATCAAGGGATACATCTTGATATTCAGAAGTAGTTTATTATTTTTTAGATAATGTTACAATAGGTTTCTTAGGATTAAATAGGGCATCAATTAAGCCTTTTGTAACAAGAAATGATCTCATATTAATTCTACAAAGATTAATGTCATTGTTGTCATGTTGACCAAAATGATTAGATAAAGAGTTGTTTTAGAAAATGTTAAGCGTATTCCCCCAAAGAACTATTTGACATCAATGGGTAAACTATGGTTATACAATGAAATTCAGAATTAAAAGAAATTATAGAGGTTATAATGGATCTAAATAAAAAAATAAGAATAACATAGGTGAATTGAGGATATATTGAAGGTAAGATAATAAACAGAAAATAGAATTGAAAGTAAGAATCAAATTTAACAACAAAAGAGAACTATAATGGATTTGATACTACTTTTTGAGGGGTAAGAGTGTAATGGTAGTAGAAGAACACATGAACCCAAAATGACTAAGCTATAGATTATGTTTACAGATGTCGAATGAAACAAAAAATTAATATACAAGTTGAAATAATGAAATAAAGAACAAATATCACAAGGATTTACACGAATCATCCACATTGGGACCTATGTGCATAGAAATAACACCACCTAACTCATGTGTTTAATTGAATCTCAAAAAAATGAATAGATTTATAACATACAAGGATAAAATGATGAACAAAAGAAAATATAAGTTCTGAATACCTAAATTGGAAAATAATGAAAATAAAACACTAGATCTTACAACTCCAGACACAATAGGTTCCAATATTAATTCCCGTTCTCTTAAAGTTGATTTCTATATTCAACTAAAAATATGGTGTTCATAAAATGGATGATACTCAACTTGTCTCAATTTAAATTTTATTAGGTACTCAGCTACACATCTTCAAGATTTAAGGATGTCATTGTCAAGATATCCAATAATATAAGTACACCGGTAGTGTATACTTAGTTTGTGGAAGAAAAAAAGTAGAATGATAATGATAGGGGTTTCCATCAGAGAAACTGAAGCTAAACTAGGAGAGACCAAGTGCATGAATCACTATATGAGTCAAGGGTTTCAGGGGGTGATCAATTATCCCTAACACTGACTTACCCTCAAAGATCACCCTCTATCCAATGATAACAACACACCTAATCCAAATATAATTCAAAATAGAAAAAATGAGTTTATTAAACTAGGAGGGCATTGAGGATCAAACATCTGGAAGAATATATTAATGGACATGAATCTATATGGTACATATTTCCATGATATCAAGGCTAAAAGAACATGGGGCATGTGTATAGGCCCAAGTAATTGGCCGATATAAGGTCAAAGCCCCATGTGAGAGGCCCATATGCTAAGATAATGGTCCAATAGAAAAAATAGATCCGAAAAGATAGTGTAATATTGGATAATGGTAGGCACATACCATATTTATAAGGGTATTGTTCAGAGTTTAGAGAATCGATATTCACCACAACCCAAAGATCCAGTCTAGTCCACCGTGACCATGAGTGACCCCCTTCAAAACTATAAATAGAAAAATAAAAATATCCACACTTTTTTCTTCAAGTAGGAGTTATCTAGTCAAGGACCAATCTATAATAGATCGTGGTATGGGTATTTTGAAGTGAGTCCTACAAATTTATTTCCCCATAAAAGAAGAATATAAAAAACACCAACAACCTTTGGGTCACCCCCCAAAAGTGGAGGGAAGACCTCCAAACCAAGAAAAAGAATCAATGAACACAAAACATACAATGCTAGATTTTTTTAAGAATAACACCTTGCAATAGAAAATAATAATATCCAAAAAGAAGATAGTAAAAGTCCCACTACAAGTATTCAGATCATGAGAGCTCCAAGAATCTCAACCGAGATCCTTTTCCCTTATAACCATTTTTACCTAAGGCATCCCCCATGCTAGCCTAACTATTCAACACCCCCATTTATAAAGGAAACACTCTAGGTCACCTATATTAATCCCTCTATGTCACGTTTTTAATAAATACACCCCTATGGGTAGTTTATATCATGAATACAAGAATTATTTTAGGTATACATCCCTTGGAGACCAAGGTTTATTTATAAAATTCACTTTAAAATACTTATGTCTTGAATATGGTTTCATGATTCTTAACTGAATAAAGAATCCATTAATATTTGATTGTTAGTTCAAGATCACATGGTTAGTGTGGTCATACATCATATTCATTAAAAAATAGTGCAGATCATAAGGATAACATAGGGTTCATTTGAAAAAAATATACTTGCTTTTTCCTAGATGAAAACAACCATAATTGGTGCAATGAAAGTTGAATGAATTTAAAATTTGAAGCTCGACATGTTTGGTATTAGAAGATTAGGTGACACATACTTCAACAAATTTGTGAACTTTTTGATTTTTTTGTATTTTTTTTGATTCTGGTATATTTTTATCTCTATAAATAGGTTTTTTCTTAAATGTGTTTTATATATCCGAGTGCATAAATAAAATAGGTTCTTTTGTTTTAGTCAGACAATAATTTTTTCCTTTATGATCACCTATAGTGATCTGAATCTATTTTTTTCATGTAATTTACACCTTCAGTGGTATTAGAGTGTTTGAAGGTGAGTTTATATATCTAAAGTGGTTCATGAGATTTTCAAAATACCTTACAATTATAGTATGTGACTAAGTGAAGAGGATGATTAATAGTTAATATTTCCCCACATACTCAAAGTCATCCATGTGGCATTGCCATTTCTTTTATTCCCATATTGTTTTTTCATTTATCTATTTTTCAAAAGGAGACTCCTCTAAATTTTCAAAAAGTGTCCTATAAAGTAAAAAAACATTTTTAATTTGGTAAAATATTTTCTACCGTGTACCTATATTCTCCCTCTCTCCCTCTCTCCAATTTTTTAAATGTAAAAGATTATTTTAAAAACTCATTATTAAACCTCCCATCATCATGCCACTTGAGTCTATATGTATCTTTGTTTTTATTAAAAAAATACCCATTCATTTTCTATTATCCTCATCATGTCATTATTCTCAATTTATTTTTCTATCGAAAAGAATCCCAATAATATGCAGTTTCCAAAATTTTAATTTTCCTTTTTTCTCATATTCGAAATCCATTTTTTCTACAATACTCCATATATAAAAGTAATTCCCATGAATTTATTCAAAAATTGAAAAAATACAATTAATACAATTGGTGAATCCAAATTCAAGTGCTTCATGTGATATGATACCGTATGCGAGTGCGGTATTCGTTGGAAAAAATGCGGAAACAAAAGCGAATAAGGAAGAGGGGAATAGAAATTAAAATAAATGAAAGAGGAATAAAAGGGGAAGGGGATGATAAATTAGGACCCCACAAAGACTTGCCCCTTGAAACTCTAATTATAAAGCACTAAAAAGGTTGATCACTCCTTTGATGAGACTTACTTGCATTCAACCAAGAACACAAGAAACACAAGCATAATAATTCTAGAAACTCTAAAATTCAAAAATAACCTTCAAGGGGTACAAGAGGTGGCTACTTATAGCCAAATGAGAGGAATACATGTCAAACTACCTATGCCAAAAAAGTCTAAAGCCTATCCCACGAATTTTACTTTGTTTACACATGTCCATGGCTTTATGGGACAAGATATCTCTAAAGAAGACTTTTAGGAACCACCCTAAAGACTTTGAAGATTCCCACCATGGATTTGGAGACAAGGGGCCCACTAATTTTTACATTGGAGATTTCCTTCATGCAAGTGGATTAAATTTCGTGGAAGCATATGGGTGGGCCTTTTAGGTTCACTTTTGGGCTTTAATAAGTGTGATTAAAGGCCCATTTTCTCCTCCCATGAATGTATGTTGGGCCTCCTATTGTAATTTCAAAATGAGGCCATGTAAAGCCTCTTTCATCCTCCTCATTATTCCTCTTGTCATTGGGCCATCAATCCCATGCAATGGGTCTTGTCCATTAATGCTCCTTCCATGATCAATGCCATCATCACCCTCAACTCCTTGTTGTATATGTGCACCATGATCTGCATCATCCCCTCCCTCTTCAAAAGGATTCATCCTCGAATCTGCATATTAAAAAGGAGAGAGATCAGAAATATTAAAGGTAGCACTCACATTTCCATACCTGCTAGGCAATCTAATCTTGTAGGCATTATCATTGATTCTTTCTAAAACTTGAAATGGACCATCTCCTCATGATTGAAGTTTTGATTTTATTTGCTTCGGGAACCTTTCCTTCCTCAAAAGCACCCACACCCAATCTCCAGGTTCTAGTAAAACCTTATTCCTACCCTTGTTTGCTTGCTTCGCATATTGTTCATTTATTCTTTCAATGTTGGCTTTCACCTTGGCATGTAAATCCCGAACAAATTTGGCCTTCTCATCACCTGCAAGATCAACAACCTCATTAGTAGGCAATGAATGAATATCTAATGGAGTCATTGGGTTAAATCCATATAAAATATCAAAAGGTGAGAAGTTAGTAGTGGAATGCACTACTCGTTTATATGAAAACTATATGTGTGGCAAACATTTTTCCCAATTCTTTAGATTTTTTTGAATTATTGCACACAAGAGGGTAGAAAGAGTCCTATTCAACACTTCAGTTTTCCCATCAGTTTGAGGATGTGCAACAGTTGAGAACAATAATTTAGTTACCAATTTATTCCAAAATTTCCTCCAAAAGTGGATAAGGAATTTTACATCCCTATCACTTACAATGGTTTTGGGCAGTCCATGTAATCTCACAATTTCTTTGAAAAACAAATATGCTATATGTATAACATCATTAGTTTTTGAGTATGCAATGAAATGGGCCATTTTGCTGACTCGATCCACAAAAACAAAAATGCTATCTCTTCCTGATTGGGATCGAGGAAATCCCAACACAAAATCCATAGAGATGTCGGTCCAAGGATGGGATGGAACAGGCAAGGGGGAATACAATCCATTAGGTTGAACCTTGGACTTTGCATGCTTATAAGTGACACACCTAGCACATATTGAAATAACATATTTTCTCGTGTTTGGACAAAAAAAATGTTCATGAAAAGTATCTAGTGTTTTATCAACCCCAAAATACCCCATCAAACCACCCCCATGAGTTTCTTTTACAAGCAATTCTCGAGTTGAACAATTTGGAATGCACAATTTATACCTTTTGAAAAGAAACCCATAATTTTTGTAATAGTATTTAAAACCATGTTTTTCACAAGATGTCCAAATTTGAGAAAAATATCCATCATTTTCATACATTCCCTTTAGTAACTCAAGTCCAAGTAATCTAGAATGAAGAGAAGTAAGAAGTGAATACCTTCATGAAAGAGCATCAGCAACAACATTTTCCTTAATTTTTTTGTGCTTGATCACATAGGGGGAAGTCTCAATGAATTCCAGCCAAGATGCATGCTGCCGATTCAACTTACCTTGGGACATCAAATATTTAAGGCTTTCATGGTCAGAATGAATAATGAACTCTTTAGGCCATAAGTAATGTTTCCATGTTTCCAGGGTTCATTTCAACGCATAAAGTTCTTTATCGTAAGTTGAATAATTTAATGCTGCCCCATTCAATTTCTCACTAAAGTAAGCAATTGGACATGACTCTTGAGTCAAAACAGCACCAATACCAACTCCCGATGCATCACACTCAATTTCAAAGACATTGGTGAAATCGGGTAGCCTTAAAAGGGGAGCATTGACCAATTTTTCTTTGAGTGTGTTAAAGGATTTTTCTTGTTTTTCACCCCATTTAAAGAGCACATGTTTCTTTACAAGTTCATTAAGAGGTGCAGCGATTGATGAAAAATCCTTTACAAACCTCCTATAGAAGATTTCCAATCCATGAAAACTCCTAACCTCGGTTGCACTCTTCGGTGTGGGCCACTCCTGAATTGATTTGATCTTTTCATCATCCACACGAATCCCTTCCGACCCTACAAAAAAGCCAAGAAACACAACAGAATCTATGAAAAAGGAACATTTTTTTAAGATTGGAAAAAAGCTGGTTTTCTTTAAGGGTCTTACACACCAAACGCAAGTGTTCAACATGGTTTTCTAGATATTTTCTATACACCAAGATATCATCAAAATAGACAACCATGATTTTTCCAATGAATGAACGAAGGACATGGTTCATTAAGCTCATGAATGTACTTGGCGCATTAGTTAAACCAAATGGAATAACTAACCACTCATACAAACCTAACTTAGTTTTAAAAGAAGTTTTCCACTCATTGTCACGACCCGCCCTCGGGGCCCGTGCCGTGACTACCCCAAGCCCGCCTTCCATAGGCCAGGGGATGGCGACTAGGACCAAGGCATAAATTCCGGTAAAAAGGGAAGGCATTGCCTTTGTAAAGTAAACAAGCTCCACAGAGTAAGCAAGCGGAAAAGTAAACACTAAGTAAAAACAGAGTACAACTGAAAGTGCGGAAAAGTAAATGGGCCAGTATACAAACCCAAACTGAAAGTAAAGTACAACTCGAAAGGGAAAACAACAACTGTAAAGTAAAAGCCGCTACACCGAGCTGTCCACTGGAAATCCCACCTGAAGGGTGGGTACAGATAGCTCCACTGCTCCTCGGGTCCCGCCGTCCGCTCCGAGCACGTCTCGTCCAGTGGTCCACCTCCTGGTACCGTCCTGCTCAGCAAGCCTCAACTACGTTCAACGCTGTCCGTCGTCTGCAACCAACACAACGTAGTGCGGGCATAGCCCGTGCAGGGGCGAGTATAAGCTACTCAGTAGGGACCCCGAGACCCCTGAAGGTCTCCCAAAATCCACAAAGGATAAACCACAAAGGAAAGATACAATCACGAAGTAACAACCGACACAGCTTAGGTATATGCCCATACATATACCTAAGTCATCAATTCCAAATACGCTCCAACCTCCGAGCCCAAGTACAACTCAGTCCACATAGGAAAGTATACGTATTCCACACAAGAATGCAAAACGAAATCCACACAGGATAGCACAACACAATCCACACAGGAAAGCAACATGATTCAGCTCACATAGGTATACATCATCGATAAGGTGAAAGAGATGATCAGACATAGATACTGAATCATCTAAGCTGGGACCCACATAGGATACAAGACCAGCTGTCTTCATCGATTAATCTATACTGGGACCCACATAGGATACAAGACAAGTATTGAATCATCTAAGCTGGGACCCACATAGGATACAAGACTAGCACAGCTAGGACCCACATAGGATAGAAGACCAGCTGTCTTCATTGATTCATCTATACTGGGACCCACATAGGATACAAGACCAGTATTGAATCATTTAAGCTGGGACCCACATAGGATACAAGACCAGCACAGCTAGGACCCACATAGGATACAAGACCAGCTGTCTTCAGCATCGCAATCCACTAAGGATCCCTGCACAATCGTCGTCACAGTAGCAGTCGCAGCCAGCACCAGGGTTCCCGCACACAGCAAGCTCGTTCAGGAGGGTCCACTCCACGAACCGAGAGGCTGATACATCAACGATCACAAAGTCCAGAGTTGATGTATCCAAAAGTTCCGTATCACCAACAAGAACTCAACGTAACAGACAACGCGTCAATCGGACGCCCGGTCTGAGAGTTATTGGCTTTTTCGTCCCAAGGGCTTGCTTGGTTTTTAAGGCAAAACCAATCTGACCGTACTCCACCTATGTCCAAACCTCGGGCGGAGTATGCCAAAAGATCCGTCTCACTAAGAGGAACTCAACAAAGCTAATGACACGTCAATCGGACGTCCGTAGCTCAAGATATGAACGTTTCCGCTCCGAGGGCCAGGTTGGTTTCGTGTACGAACCAACCTAGCTAAACTCAAAGTATTCCGAAACCTTGAGTGTGATATACCGAATCGACCGTCTCGATCCAAGGATCGCATCGCCACTAACGGTTCGTCAATCGGAGGTCCGTAGCTCATGTTATGAGCAAAAGACCGAAGTCGATTCGAAAACGGGGGGTCCAGGTCCGGGCCGACCCGGCTCGACCCCCCTGGGTCGGCCCAAACTGGGTCGACCCGGGTCCGACCCGGCCCGGCCGGCGGCGCGGCCCGGCGCGGCGGCGCGGTCCGGCGTGACGGCGCGGCCTAGCGCGGCGGCGCGGCCTGGGCACCGCTCGGGTGCCACGCGTGGGGGGCAAAGCCCCCGCTTTTCTTCAGCCGGCGGCGCGGCTGGATGCCGCGCCTTGGAGGAAAACGACCCCCCCTCGTGGGGGCCTACCTTTGAGAAAAATGGGGGGCGCTGCCCCCCCTTTGTGAAACCGGCCCCCCCATTATGGGGGGCCAATTTAACTTCCCGGGGGAATTTAATTCCCCCGGTTTTTCACCGTCCCGGCCGGCCCGACCTGGCCGGCCAGCTTCTTCTCGACAGGACCGGCATGGTCCGGTCCTCTTCCATTTTCCGGCACCGGCGGCCCCGCTGGACGCCGGTCATCACGTCCCACCGCGACCCGGAACAGGCCGCAGCCTTCGTCGTCCGGCACGGTGCGATGACACCGTGCCCTTCCGCCGCGGCCCGCTCCAGCCGCGGCGCCTTCGGTTTCCTTCGACGTGGCGCGACGGCGTCACGTTCATGATAAATCTTTCCACGGCGCGGTGCGACGGCGCCGCGCAATATTTGCCCTGTGATTCCCGCGTGGTACGACGGCACCACGCCATCTCGTTCATCCACAAGAAAATAATAATAATATTCAAGAACAAAGGAGGGAGGATTCGGCCGTGTTTGTGCGGTCTGACCCTCCTCTCGTTAGACGATAACACTTAAACATTTATCCTCAAGTTTTTCATGCTAGAACCAAGAACGAGAATAAATAAATAATCAACAACAAACCCCTACCTCGGTTTCAAAAACGATGTTCGTCAACGACCCACGGAAGACAAGCATCGCGGTGGTCGACGTCACGGAAAAAGGACGTCGATGTCATGAAGTGAGGATTCGAAGCTCTTTGACGGCGATTTCGTCATGGGAAACCGTCGCGGAAGTGATGATGCGGAAGGAGACGTCGTCAGTGTCGCGGGTATGGCGTCGCGGAAGACGGTTCCCGAGAACATGGCGTTCTTTGTCGAAGTCCGAATGTTCTTCGCGTTCTTCGCCAAAGTCTGAAGAAGAAGGAGAGAATTCTTCAAAACCTCTCAAGATGGCTAAGGAGACCAACCCAAATAAAATAATCTAAGGCTTATTTTTATTCACACAATTATCAATTTGAATTTCAAAGGTTTGAAATTCAAACAACTCAACTCCATTAATTAACCAAGTTGTCATGTTCATTAAAAGAGGAGTTTAAGGGAGTTTTAAAAAAAGAAGGTGAAGAGTTATGCTTCATGTGGGCCCCACCACACTTAATCCTCCCAAGGGAGGTTAAGTGGATGTGGGTCCCACCTCTAACTCCCTTTGGGAGAATATAACCAACAAGTTAAAATAAAAAGTGTTTCCACATTTTTATTTAACTTCTTATAATTTCTCCCAAAACTAACTTTCATCCCGCATAAAACACAACCTCGGAAAAGGTCTCCTTAAGCAAAAATCGGCGCTGCGAGTTCATCGGTGTCCTCGGATTTCAATTCCGAGCATCGGATCAAAAGTTAGAAATTCCCGCTCGTTCGTTCACTGAACGTACCCGAGCCAAACTTCGGAAATTTATTCCGGGCACTCCGAGTCTCGGAATCAGGTGCCGTCAGAAACCGCGTTCTTGTAAAATTCCAAAGAAAATTAAGAAAAAATTTACCTTGAATTTTACGGGTCTTTACATTACTCCCACCTCAGGGCTTTACGTCCCCATAAAGATACATCAAAAACTTGGGAAACAAATGAGGGTACTGAGCACGCATCTGAGCCTCTCGCTCCCAAGTGCTCTCCTGGAGATTCCCGTGCTGCCATCTGATGCACACTAGAGGAATCGACCGTCCACGTAGGACCCGCTCCTGTCGATCCTCTATCTCCATTGGAACTTCCGTAAAAGTCACCCCATCGTCAACGTCAAGCTCCCCATGGTCAATGATGTGCGTCGGGTCGTGCACGTATCTCCTCAGCTGAGACACATGGAAGACGTCGTGCACCCGGTGCAACTGAGGTGGTAGAGCCAGGCGATAAGCCACCTCGCCAATCCTACTGAGGACCTGGAAGGGTCCGATGAAGCGCGGAGATAACTTGCCGCCTCAGCCAAATCTCCGTATACTACGTCGAGGTGAGACCCGCAAGAAGACGTGGTCACCATCCTCGAACTCTAGTGGCCTTCGCCTCCTGTCAGCGTATGACTTCTGCCGGCTCTGAGCTATCCTCATCCGCTCCTGGATGACCTGGACCTTCTCTGTCGTGGCCTGGACCACCTCTGGTCCCACAAGAGCTGCTATGATTTCTTCTTTTCCGATTAAGAGAAATACGGTCTCATCCCTTGGATGAACCACGTTATTTTCCTAATACAGTCAATCCTGACATGGATGATACTAATCCATACCAAGGATGACATCGTAAGGCCTCGACGCTACTACCAAGAGATCCAACCATTACTCTTGCCTCCAAGGGTTGAGTCACACTGTCGGCTTCAGTGTGTGATAACTGGGTCTCCTCCAGTAGATGTCTCACAAGTGAGGGTCAAGTCAACAGTCAAAACTGGAACCTCTTAGTAACAACACAAAAGAGGAAAGGAATGAAAACATCACAAAGGTATGCGTCTTTTATTATTGCAGCTCATAATACAAAGACGCTACACAATAGCAACAAGGAACTAGAAGTACAAAAGACGTATCCACTAGTTCCGCTCCTGTCCATTTGCTCCCAGAGCTCCATGATCGAAGGCATCAGCTGCCTGAAGGTGAGCTCTCCCATGTCCACTAACTCCCTGCGGTCGGGGCGGACCTCCTGGTGGTGGTGGTGGCAACACCTCGAAGTGTCGCCCACCATATGCTGCTTGGCCGGCTCCTCTGCCTCGTCCGCCTGCACTCTGCGGTCCTCCATGGCCTAACCTCTGTCTGGGAGGTCCCTCTACCACCTGTTGCTCATCTGTAGGACGATTCGGGCAGTCTCGAGCCATGTGACCTTGCCCGCCGCATGCGTAGCAATGCCTGCCCCTCGTGTAACTGGCTCTCCTTCGTGTGCCCCGCACAACCGAATCTTCATCCAGTGTCTGCCCATCTGATGGTCTGGCCCGTTTGGACCTCTGCGTCACTTGTCTACTGCCAACTGCAGAAGACCCTGCTACGGGCCGTCCTGCGGAGGGCCCTGTCACTGGAGCCTGCTCGGCAAGAAAACTTTACACTAGAAGGGCTCTCTCCAACACCTCTGCCTGCGTCAGAATGTTGAGGGAGATTATCGAAGCCCTGATCTCATGCCTCAGTCCCTGCTCGAAGGTCCTGGCCCGGAAGAACGGGCCCCGTACCATATCTGTGGAGTAGCGCGAGAGATCAGTAAATCTCGCGGAGTACTGGGCTAGTGTCATGCTGCCCTGCCGCAGCTGAAGAAGCTCCTGGATACGCACCGCACGAAGGGTGGCTGGGACGAACTCCGAGCGGAAGAGGCTCTCGAAGTCTGTCCAAAGTAGAGATTCCTCATCGTGCACCTGGAGCATCAAGCTCCACCATCGTCCCACTGCTGCGTGCAGTAGGCTCGCAGCGAGGATCACCATGAGGTCTGCAGGTGTCCTCACTAGCCTAAAAACTCGTACCACTTCCTCCAGCCAGTCCTCTACTGCCTGGGGGTCCGTCTCCCCATGGAACCTAGGCGGTCGCTGGCGCTGGAACTCGTGAAGAGCTCCAAGGCGACGTGCATCGTCAGCGGCTGGTGCTGGAAGCATCAGTGGCTCGGCGGGTAGAGCTACCGCCGGTGCCACTGCTGACAAAGGGCCCTGCACTGAGGCCTCGTCGCTCGGTGGGCTGTCGTCACGCTCAACTCCCGGAACCCTAGCTGGCTGCCTTCGTGGGGCCATCCTGAAAAGGAAACAGGTGTGCCACGGTCAGAACAGTATACCTGGTGAGCTGATATAAAGTAATCCCAAAGAAAACTTTGTAACACACACGCAATCAATGTTTTTGTGCATTAAGTCGGAAATTAGTAGTCAGGGTCCTGGTGTACGGATACGTCGGCCGCCGCACCAACATTGGACTCCCTGGACTGATAACCACACTCAATACATTAAACATTATTGCTTCACATAGAAAAGATCAGAGTTCGCGGTAGAACCGAACTCCTTTGATACCAATTTGTCACGACCCACCCCCGGGGCCCGTGCCGTGACTACCCCAAGCCCGCCTTCCATAGGCCAGGGGCTGGCGACTAGCACCAAGGTGTAAATTCCGGTAAAAAGGGAAGGCATTGCCTTTGTAATGTAAACAAGCTCAACAGAGTAAGCAAGCGGAAAAGTAAACACTAAGTAAAAATAGAGTACAACTGAAAGTGCGGAAAAGTAAATGGGCCAGTATACAAACCCAAACTGAAAGTAAAGTACAACTCGAAAGGGAAAACAGTAACTGTAAAGTAAAATCCGCTACACCGAGCTGTCCACTGGAAATCCCACCTGGAGGGTGGGTACAGATAGCTCCACTGCTCCTCGGGTCCCTCCATCCGCTCCGAGCACGTCTCGTCCAGTGGTCCACCTCCTGGTACCGTCCTGCTTAGCAAGCCTCAACTACGTTCAACGCTGTCCGTCGTCTGCAACCAACACAACGTAGTGAGGGCATAGCCCGTGCAGGGGTGAGTATAAGCTACTCAGTAGGGACGCCGAGACCCCTGAAGGTCTCCCAAAATCCACAAAGGATAAACCACAAAGGAAAGATACAATCACGAAGTAACAACCGACACAGCTTAGGTATATGCCCATACATATACCTAAGTCATCAATTCCAAATACGCTCCAACCTCCGAGCCCAAGTACAACTCAGTCCACATAGGAAAGTATACGTATTCCACACAGGAAAGCAAAACGAAATCCACACAGGATAGCACAACACAATCCACACAGGAAAGCAACAAGATTCAGCTCACACAGGTATACATCATCGATAAGGTGAAAGAGATGATCAGACATAGATACTGAATCATCTAAGCTGGGACCCACATAGGATACAAGACCAGCTGTCTTCATCGATTCATCTATACTGGGACCCACATAGGATACAAGACCAGTATTGAATCATCTAAGCTGGGACCCACATAGGATACAAGACCAGCACAGCTAGGACCCACATCGGATACAAGACCAACTGTCTTCATTGATTCATCTATACTGGGACCCACATAGGATACAAGACCAGTATTGAATCATTTAAGCGGGGACCCACATAGGATACAAGACCAGCACAGCTAGGACCCACATAGGATACAAGACCAGCTGTCTTCATCGTCGCAATCCACTGAGGATCCCTGCACAATCATCCTCACAGTAGCAGTCGCAGCCAGCACTAGGGTTCCCGCACACAGCAAGCTCGTTCGGGAGGGTCCACTCCACGAACCGAGAGGCTGATACATCAACTGTCACAAAGTCCAGAGTTGATGTATCCAAAAGTTCCGTATCGCCAACAAGAACTCAACGTAATAGACGACCCGTCAATCGGACGCCTGGTCTGAGAGTTATTGGCTTTTTCGTCCCAGGGGCCCGGTTGGTTTTTAAGAAAAAACCAATCCAACCGTACTCCACCTACGTCCAAACCTCGGGCGGATTATTCCAAAAGATCCGTCTCACTAAGAGGAACTCAACAAAGCCGACGGCACGTCAATCGGACGTCCGTAGCTCAAGATATGAGCGTTTCCGCTCCAAGGGCCCGGTTGGTTTCGTGTACGAACCAACCCGGACGAACTCAAAGTATTCCGAAACCTTTAGTGCGATATACCGAATCGACCGTCTCGATCCATGGATCGCATCGCCACTGACGGTTCGTCAATCGAAGGTCCGTAGCTCATGTTATGAGCAAAAGACCGAAGTCGATTTGAAAAGGGGGGTCCGGGTCCGGGCCGACCCGGCCCGACCCCTCCTGGGTCGGCCCGAACCGGGTCGACCCGGGTTCGACCCGGCCCGGCCGGCGGCGCGGTCCGGCACGGCGGCGCGACCTGGATGCTGCTCGGGTGCCACGCGCGGGGGGAAAAGCCCTCGCTTTTCTTCAGCTGGCGGCGCGACTGGATGCCGCGCCTTGGAGGAAAACGGCCCCCCCTCGTGGGGGCCTGCCTTTGAGAAAAATGGGGGGCGCTGCCCCCCCCCTTTGTGAACCCCCCCCCCCCCATTATGGGGGGACAATTTAACCGCCCGTGGGAATTTAATTCCGCCGGTTTTGCACCGTCCCGGCCGGCCCGACCTGGCTGGCCGGCTTCTTCTCGACAGGACCGGCATGGGCCGGTCCTCTTCCATTTTCCGGCACTGGCGGCCCGGCTGGCCGCCGGTCATCACGTCCTGCCGCGGCCCGGAACCGGCCGCAGCCCACTCCGACCGCGGCGCCTTCGGTGTCCTTCGACACGGCGCGACGGCGTCGCGTTCATGATAAATCTTTCCACGGCGCGGCGCGACGGCGCCGCGCAATATTTGCCGTGTGATTCCCGCGTGGTGCGACGGCACCACACCATCTCGTTCATCCACAAGAAAATAATAATAATATTCAAGAACAAAGGAGGGGGGATTCGGCCGTGTTTGTGCGGTCCGGCCCTCCTCTCGTTAGACGATAACACATAAACATTTATCCTCAAGTTTGTCATGCTAGAACCAAGAACGAGAATAAATAAATAATCAACAACAAACCCCTACCTCGGTTTCAAAAACGATGTTCGTCAACGACCCGCGGAAGACAAGCGTCGCGGTGGTCGGCGTCACGGAAAAAGGACGTCGATGTCGTGAAGTGAGGATTCGAAGCTCATTGACGGCGATTTCGTCATGGGAAACCGTCGCGGAAGTGATGACGTGAAAGGAGACATCGTCGGTGTCGCGGGTATGGCGTCGCGGAAGACGGTTCCTGAGAACGTGGCGTTCTTTGTCGAAGTCCGAATGTTCTTTGCGTTCTTCGCCAAAGTCTGAAGAAGAAGGAGAGAATTCTTCAAAACCTCTCAAGATGGCTAAGGAGACCAACCCAAATAAAATAAGCTAAGGCTTATTTTATTCACACAATTATCAATTTGAATTTCAAAGGTTTGAAATTCAAACAACTCAACTCCATTAATTAACCATGTTGTCATGTTCATTAAAAGAGGAGTTTAAGGGAGTTTAAAAAAAAGAAGGTGAAGAGTTATGCTTCGTGTGGGCCCCACCACACTTAATCCTCCCAAGGGAGGTTAAGTGGATGTGGGTCCCACCTCTAACTCCCTTTGGGAGAATATAACCAACAAGTTAAAATAAAAAGTGTTTCCACATTTTTATTTAACTTCTTATAATTTCTCCCAAAACTAACTTTCATCCCACATAAAACGCAACCTCGGAAAAGGTCTCCTTAAGCGAAAATTGGCGCTGCGAGTTCATCGGTGTCCTCGGATTTCAATTCCAAGCACCGGATCAAAAGTTAGAAATTCCCGCTCGTTCGTTCACTGAACGTACCCGAGCCAAAATTCGGAAATTTATTCCGGGCACTCCGGGTCTCGGAATCAGGTGCCATCAGAAACCGCGTTCTTGTAAAATTCCAAAGAAAACTAAGAAAAAATTTCCCTTGAATTTTACGGGACTTTACACTCATCTCCTTCTTTCATTCAAATTTGGTGGTATCCACTTTTAAGATAAATTTTAGAAAACAAAGATTCCCCATGTAATTCATCAAGCATTTCATCAAGTCGAGGGATGGGATAACGACACTTAACTGTTATTTTGTTGATGGCGCGACAATCCACACACATTCGCCATGTTCCATCTTTCTTGGGTACTAGGATCACTGGAACGGTGCATGGACTCATGCTTTCCCTTACAAATCCTTTCTTTATGAGTTCTTCAACTTGACAGTGGATCTATCTATTCTCTTCTGGATTAGCTCTATATGATGGCCTGTTGGGAATTGCAGCACCGGGTATGAATTCAATCCGATGCTCAATTCCTATCAAAGGGGGTAATCCATCGGGTGTTTCTTCGGGATACAAATCACCAAATTCCTGCAGTAACGACACAAAAAAATAAGGAAAAGACTGGTGAAGTTTATTAGTTGCAAGGTAAGCATCCTTACTAATGAGTAAGAACAGTTTCCCGCTCAATAAAGCACCTTTCACCTCACTTTTTCCAGAAAATAAACTCACCTTTCGCCCATCACTCTTGTTTTCAACTCTTTGATTTCCCTCATTTATTTTTATGTCACTCGACTCTCCTTTTTCACTCTTAATTTTTCCACTTTTCATTTTTTTCTCTGATTTCCTTTTTCATAAACTCATCACTCTCTTTTTTATCACTCAAAATTTTATTTTTCCCACTTTATTTTTCACTCATTTCTTTTTTCTTTTTGTATTCTTTCTCTATCCTCACTTGACCATCATATGCTTGTATGGGACTTATAGGAGTCAAAACAATCTTTCAACCGCTGAAATGAAAAGATAAGCGGTTAGTATTGCCATCATGCATCACCCTCCTATCAAATTGCCACGGTCTCCCAAGTAGAAAATGTCCAGCTTGCATTGGAGAAACATCACACAACACCTCATCTTGATATTTTCCAATGGAAAAAGAAACTATGGCTTGTTTTGTGACCCTCACTTCTCCACTATCATTCAACCACTGAAATCTATAAGGTCTAGTATGCCTTAGAGTAGGCAAACTCAACTTATCCACCAATAAGGTAGTAGCCACATTAGTAAAACTTCCACTATCAATGATCATACAACATACCTTCTCCTTGAAGTGGCATCTCGTATGAAAAATAAGCTCACATTGCTCCTCATCATGATCATCTTTTGGTTGAATGTTTAAATCTATTCTTGCCACCAATGCATCTCCATGTATGGGTTCTTCAACTTATACATCTAAAACCTCCTCTAAAGATGGAATCACATCATCACTAGAGTGCTCACTAAGGATGTCTCCATTATCCAAAAGAATCATGGCCCTTTTGTTTGGGCATTGAGATACAATATGACTATGTACTTGACACTTAAAACACTTTATATCATGAGATTTAGAAGGGAAATTTTTGTCCATTTTTCCTTTTGAAATAGTGGGGAAGAACTTATATTTGTCATCTTCTCTTTGTTTTGGAAAAAATTTGGAATCTCTTGGTTTTGTTTCATTCCACTTAGAAGTTGATTTTGGATCTTTCTAGTTATCCTTCCAAAAATTATGAGAACTTACTTGAATCCTTTGAGAATGTAGTTGTTTTTCGACCTTCACCACCTTATGTATCAACTCCTACATGTTAATATAAGTCTGTAGTTCCACCACATCTCTAATTTCCGGATTCAAGCCATTGATGAACCTTGGCATGGTATCTTCACAATCCTCCTCCAAATTGGCTCGAATCATTGATATCTCCATTTCCTTGTAGTATTCCTCCACACACATGGAACCTTGCACAAGTTTTTGTAACTTCAAATGAAAATCTCGATAGTAATGACTAGAAATGTACCTTTTGTTCATTACTATCTTCATTTCTTCCCAAGTTTGAATTGGCCTTTCTCCATTTCGTCGTCGACTTACTTGTAATTGGTCCCACCAAATACTTGCATAGTCATTGAACTCAAGCGCTGCCAATTTTACCTTCTTCTCCTCCGAGTAGTTGTGAAGTACAAACACTTGGTCAACCTTCCGCTCCCACTCCAAATAAAGTTCTGGGTCAGTCTTACCCTGAAAGGATGGAAGTGTCATTTTGATGCTTCCCAAGTCACTTTCTCTCCAAGCAGCACGTTGCCCTCGCCTAGGAATTGATTCTTTGAAATCGGAGTACTCATCATCACCTTCATGAATTTCTTGCCTTCTTGGAGCCTTCGAATATGAGGAAATTTGAATCTCATCCAACCTAGCATTCTATCTTGTAAACCGGTCAGCGACTGCTTTCATGAATAATTTAATGTCGATCTCACTTCTTTCTCCCTCACTTGCCATTTTTTTAATTCCTCGCACACTCTTTCTCTCACTTTTTTTAATCTCTCAAAAGTTTTATCACACTTTCTAGCATAACAACTTGGTTCCTATAAGTGTTCTTAAATAGAATCAAGAAGACAACTAGTAAGAAGCAATCAATTCATGGCAATCTTTAAAAATCAGAAATTTTAAAAGGGTTTGAATCAATGGAGTCCAAGAAATTTGAGAGATAAATGGGAGAAATGGTTATAGTAGAATGTTGGATATGGATGAAGTAAAAAATATGGTGGATAAGAAAATTGCAATCAAATTTATAACTTATGAGAAAACACAATGTTTCAAATGAGCAGCTTCCTTTTTTTTGTATTTTTTTTTATTTTTTTTGATTTTTTTTGCTACTCAACAAACAAGAATGGAAAAGAGTGCGCTTTTCGTGCTCAAAGTACAACAAATGAAAAATTTACTAATCCGATTGCAATGATGTAAATGGTTGTGATAACTTGAACTTCTAACTCAAATGGAAATCTGCCTTGGAGATTGTTAGATTTCACAAGGGTGAAATTGTAGCACGAATTGATTAGGATATATCTCCAAATATAGGTGTCGGATTTTAGTGTTTCCAAATCAAGAAGAAAGATGAGATTCTGAACTATTAAAATGACATATTATACGCCTAGAAACTCAAAGAAAAAGAAGACGAAAATATGGAAGAAAGTTCCGTCCAGAATTGGTGATGACAGAAAATGGAAGAAGGGGAAGAAAAAAAAGATGGGAGAAATAGAAATGAAAGAACCTAGTTTCTGTTGCCTTCCTCTGATACCAAATGATATGATACCATATGAGAGTGTGGTATTCATTGGAAAAAATGTGGAAACACAAGCGAATAAAGAAGAGGGGAATGGAAATTAAAATAAATGCAAGAGGAATAAAAGGGGAAGGGGATGATAAATTAGGACCCCAAGGGGACTTTCCCCTTGAAACTCTAATTATTAAGCACCATAAAGGTTGATAACTACTTTGATGATCCTTTACTTGCACTCACCTAAGAACACAAGAAACACAAGCATAATAATGCTAGAAACTCTCAAATTCAAAATTAACCTTCAAGGGGTACAAGAGGTGGCTATTTATAGCCAAATGAGATGAATACATGTCAAACTACCTATCCCACAAAATTCTAAATCCTATCCCACTAATTTGAGATTTTTTACACATTTACATGGCTTTAGGGGACAAGATATCTCTAAAGAAGACTTTTAGGAATCACCCCAAAGACATTGAAGATTCCCACCATGGATTTGCAGACAAGGGGCCCACCACTTTTGACATTGGAGATTTCATTCATGCAAGTGGATTAAATTTCGTGGAAGCATATGGGTGGGCCTTTTAGGTTCACTTTTGGGCTTTAATAAGTGTGATTAAAGGACCATTTTCTCCTCCCATGCATTCATGTTGGGCCTCCTCTTGTAATTTCAAAATGAGGCCATGTAAAGCCTCTTTCATCCTCCTAATTCTTCCTCTTGTCATTGGGCCACCAATCCCATGCAATGGGTCTTGTCCATTAATGATCCTTAGATGATCAATGCCATGATCAACCTCAACTCCTTGTTGTATATGTGCACCATGATCCACATCATTGTGGATCCCAAAATTCTATGGACATTGTGATTATTGGATACTCCAAGCCAAAATCCAAAGCGGAATATGATGATCTTCAATATGTTTAAGTGGACACTCTTTAAGAATAATAGAAAAATGATTTCAAGGAAAAATATATCAGTTATAAAGTATTTGATGAATCTAAATTTTACATAATCTCTTCATCAAAAAAATCAAAGGGGATATGTGAAACTCTTTTCAAAGTTTTCAAAGGTGTCAACAAAGTGAAGTCGATATGACTTCAATCTCTATATGTTAACTTTGAATTATTTTTTATGAAATCATCCAAAATCATTACTGAGTATCATATTAGTATAATGGTAGTGGTGAACCAAATACAAATAAATATATAAAAGAGTGATGAAATGTTGGTATGTGAGAAAATTTTATGATCCTTAGATCCAAAATGTGATTACATAGTTGTTTCCCTAGAAGAAAATAAATAATTTTATAAGATTTATTTTAAAGAACTCATAGGATCTTTAAAAGACCATGAACTGAAGGTGAATTAGTAGAGTGATATAAATGGAGTTTAGCATTCCTTTAAATAAAACATTTCTCTAAAAAACTCTAGAATGGAGAAAGTAAGGACCTTTTTAAGAGGCCGAGGAAAAAGATTCAATGGAAAATAAATTTATCCAAGAATAGAAGGATGAGTTTGAAGAAGACATAATCAAGAAGGTCATGGATATCAAAATTAAACTCCATGACGATGAAGATAAGGAATAAGGTTATGATTCAATAATATTCATCCAATATAAAATAGAAACATCCAATGAAATAATTGTCACAAATACGAACATTATAATAGTAAATGTTGGAGTAAGAAACCCAAAGAGAATGTCACTGAGGAGGAAAATATCATTGGATAAGGGAATGTTACTGAAGATTCTCATATATTTATGGAACAAAAATCAACAAAAAATAAAAGTATTTGGTATCTTGACTTTGGATCTAGCAACCACATGAAGAGCCACATGCACTTCTTAGAAACCTAGATGATATTTTTTGAGGGGATATTTCATTTAGAATTATTTAAATGATATATATCTAAGGATGAAAACATATTATACTCCAACAAAGAGGTGGAAATAATGTACTTATCTCCAATGTATACTATGTACCTAACATGAAACTAACATCTTGAGTCTTAGGTAATTGGTTGAAGAAGTATTTTACATAATCCTAAAAAAACATACAAATTATGATTGTTGATAAAAAATGAAGGATGATAATAAAAGTGCTAATGAAAAAGAACCACATATTTCAAATTATGATCCACCCTGACATACTGTGATATTTGATGATGGTACTTGATGATAAAGACCAGATATAGAATCTAGTTTGGGACATTTAAACTTTGAATGTTTAATATTATTAGGAAGAAATAGGATTATAAATTAGATTCCAAATATTATACATATTAATTAAATAAGTTAAAGGTATGTTTTAAGTAATAAATATATAAATATTTTTGTAAATAAAAAAATTTAGAAAGCAGCTGCGCCACTTGAGTTAGTTAACACTGATGTGTATGGTCCATTAAAACCAAAATCAAATGAAAATAGAAATTATTTTATAATATTTATTGATTATTATAGCAGAAAAAATGGAGATACTTTCTCATAATGAAGTATGAAGTGTTTCATGTCTTCAAAGAATTCAAAGTGTTAGTGGAAAATCAAATAAACTATTACAAAAAAACCATGTGACCTGATTGAGTTCTGGAGTACACCTCTGGTGTTCTTCATGAGTACCTCAAGAAACATGGAATTAAATATTAGTTGACATCATATTACACACCATAGATCAATGGAGTAGTTTAAATAAAGAGTAAAACCATTATCAGTATAGAAAGAAGCATGTTGAAAGAAAAAGGGGTGCTGAAGACTTTCTGAGTTGAAGTGAATTTTTGTTGTGGTGTATCTACTCAATAGACACCTAAAAAAAATCTTGAACTAAATACGTTTCATCAATAATGGAGTAATTATAATCCTATTATAAGTCATCTTAGATTTTTTGGTTCTATTTCCTATTTCAAGTTCCTTAAGGGAAAATGAACAAAGCTTGATGAAAAATGAGTGAAGTTCATCCTTATGGGATTTAGAGATCAATCAATGGGACATCTCTTGTATAATCCCATCAACAAGAATATTATTTTTAATAGAGATATCATATTTGATGAAAATAATTCTTAAAAATGTAATCATCTTCAATATTCAAAATAGGTATAACACACTTTAGAAGAAAAAGAAAACATTTCTAAAATACAAGAAATGGAACAAGGAGTTGAAGAACCAATATGATTACTTCACCAAATACGTATACCTTAGAATAAATCAAACATGAATAAAGATAAATCCAATTAAAGATAGAGGAAATAAATGGATGAATAAATACACTCTATTAAGGAGAACAAAACATGGGACTTAAGACACCTCCTAGAAGGGCGCAAGATAATTGGAGTGATATTGGTGTCCAAAACAAAGAAGAATTCTCAAGAATAAGTCTAAAGATGTAATATAGGACTCGTTTCCAAATACTATAATCAAAATAATGGCATTGAGTATTGTGAAGTTTTTTCACTTGTTCCATAGATGGAGATAATTAGATTATTGATCTTGATATCTACCCAAAAAAAGTGATACATCAACTAGATATGAATTATTCATTTCTAATTTTTTTATGAGGATATATATATTGATTAACCACCTTGATACATAAAGAAAGGCAGGGAAGGAAAGGTATATAAATTCAATAAGGAACTCTAAGGACTTAAGTAAGCACCATGTGTATTGGACACTTAGAATGATGATTACATTAAATCCAATGGATTTCAGAAGTTTATATACCAACACTCACTCTATTTGAATAATGAGGAATATGTAATCATTTTATTTTATTTTTTTATATAATTAAAATATAATTTTCAAAGTAAATAATCAAGTTATGTTATCATACTTAAAAGAGATAATGGTTAAAGTTTATTAAATTTCTGAGATTAGAGATATGGATAACTTCCTTGAAATAGAAGTTTTTCAATGTGATTTTATAATGTTTATTTCTAAAGAAAATTATGCCACATTAATTTTATGGAAGTTCAACATGGAAAATTTCAACCCCATTTCAATCCTATTTGAAAAATGATTCAAATTTCAAATAAATGATACTGGAGATATGGATCCTACTTATTTCAAAATTCTAGTTGGAATTTTAAGATACCTAGAATGTACCAGGACCTATATTCTCTATGGGGCAGGAATCATCAGCAGATATATAGAGACTTATGGAATGATACATCTAAATGCTAAAAAAAATATTACGAGTTACATTAAAGGTACTATCAATGGAGATACATTCTATACACCCAATAACTATTTTAGGATTGTTGTATATTTAGATAGTGACTAGGGATGTGACCATGATTAAAGGAGAAGTAAAATTTGAGCAACATTCTATTTGGGTGATACAACATTCACTTCATCATAAAAAAATCTATTATTACATTATCAAATTGTGAAGTTGAGTATGTTATTTCCAAATTAGTTGCATGTCAGAGAATATGTATTAAAAATGTGATATAATATTTGGGTTATATAAAAGAGGAACATACTAAGATATTCATTGAAAATAATTCAAAAATTTCTTTGGTGACTATCTGTTTTTTCATGAAATAAGGGAAAAAATTATGAGGTATCATTTCATTAGAGATAATTTAAATAACAAAGAAGTAAAACATGTCACCTACAAAACAAATGAACAAGTTGTCGATATCTTAATTAAACCATTGATGCATGATATATATTTTCAAGATGAAAACAATTATTGGAATGTGATGAAAATAAATTTAATGGGAGATGTTGATAAAAATAAATTTTTTTACTAGAAAGAACCAACTCTAATTGGTGAAAGGAAGGATGGTGAATTAAAAATTGGTAGCTCGATGTGTTTGGAACTAGAGGAACGAGATACACCTATTATAATTTTTTTTATTAATTCTAGATTTCTTTTTATTTTTGTGTGTGAATTATGTGTATTTATATCCCCATAAATAGGGTGTTTGTATATGTGTTTTACATATCTGAGTGTGAAAATAAAAATGGTTTTTTTTGTTTCAACCCTATTGAGATTTTTTTTCACTTAATCTACCTCTAGTGATATGAATCTATGTTTGTTTCCTCAATTTAAACTTTTAGGGACCATCTTCCTCATAATTATATAATACTTCCCTAGAAAAACCATTGGAGGAATCAATATCGAATAGAAGAAATTGATCAACGTAGAAAAAAATCCAAATTTTGGGAATACTGACAAAACATATTGAAACAGCGTAAGAAAAAAGAAATATATAGGGGAGGAAGGTTATTAATACATTTAGAAATTGATCAGGACATATTCCACTCACATACATGGAAAAATTATGGAGAAATCACCTAGAGAAAAAGTTCCTATTTTATTAATATTTTAAGAATTCAAACTATTTAATTCAAATTAAAAAAATAGAGACAACCATTATGGCATGACTATACTAGTCACAACACAATTCCCATGTCCTAGTTTTTTATTAGAGTGTGACTTGATATTCATGGTGAAGTTACCCCTTCTAGAGAAGTACCATTGAACCAGATCCTCCAAGCCTTTAGGGTGAAACCACCCCATTCATGGAAAAAACCACTCCCTTGTTTTGAAAATCATAGTGAAATTCACCTTGGATGCAATGTAACTGGCCACATGGGTAAGATTTTTAATATTAAAAAAATTCCATCAAACCATGATATCCAAAATTCGGTGTGATTTATTTTGATTCATAATAATTAAAACTTATACAAGCCCTCTTGATGGTATAATTCTCTTGGGTTACAACATAACCCTTGACCTGTTGAAAACATTCAGCCTCAACTTAATGGAAAATCTTATAACTGATTATTCCATTACAACACCCAAAATAGAAAAAATAAGAAAAAAACGATCTTAGGAAAAAATTAAACTGGGGTTTCACCTTGGATACATTTGGGCTGTTACAACCTCCACACTATTAGGCTACTCATCTCCATGTTGTGTCTACAAGCATAACCGAGCCTCATATATCACATGATTTGGCCACAACACTTGATACAACTATTCTAACACTATATTCATACCAAAGGAACAAAATTCTTACAAAGGGTCTTGTCACTATGATCCACAATATAAATTGGATTCTCTTTGAAAGTCACATTGAAATATAACTCAATATCCTTAGTTTTGATCACATTAGGTTGATCAGGATGATATCTTTTGATCTAAGATACATTAAACACATCATTCATAACACTATAATGTATAATAAGTTTATACCGATATGCCATTGTACTAATATTCTCTAAAATATCAAACAACCCCACAAACCCAAAACCTAATTTCCCCTACCTTTATATATTCATGTGTCTCAATCGAGGTGACACCCATAGAAATACCCAATCTCCAACCTCATAATCTAGAAGATCAAATCTATGGTTATTATACAACTTCCTTATACTTTGAGTAATCACCAACCATTTCATGATGAGATGGATATTATCTAATGTCTCTTATATGAGACTCGTCCTAATAACCACTGATTCCTGGCCTCCAGCTGACACAAATTTGATCAATATGACTTATCATATAAGGCCTCAAAATCTTCCATATGATTTAAATACTAATAACCATTATTATAGGAAAAATCCACAAGTTCTATATGACTCTTGAATAAACCCTTTAAATTCCAAATGCATGATCATATCATATACTATAGGATCCTGATCTTACACTCAGACTACCCATCCATTTATGGATGATAAGTTATGGTCATATGCAGCTGATTATCAAGAAATTTTTTATCCCTTGTTGGAAAAGTTATGTGAAACGAGAATCCATATCCAATATGATGCTCCTCAAAATCCTACGTCGATAAGATATATCCCGAATATAGAGATTTTATAACTCATCAATAGAGAAAGACTCTTGGATCAGCATAAAACAAGAAACCTTAGATAATTGGTTCAAAACAACTAAAATTGCATCATTTTTTCATGGTTTCCATGAAAATACCATAAAAAATTATATGGCCACATAACTCAACTTTTACTCAGGAATGATTAATGACTGAAGGATATGTGTGGGCCACCAGTTCTCAGCCATCACCCACTAACATGTGGAGCACTGGGTGAAAAAACCCATTATATCCCTCTTCATCTCAGGCCACAAACTTTATATGTAAATTTCATGCTACATTTTGGTAAGACTTTAGTGAATAAATTCCCTAGAGGCATTTTATTCCCTCATCAGCTTATTTCACATGATCATAAGGACCACAACCCACCCTCAGATGTAAAGGATCTCATTAGAATTGAGTGACCAATCGGGGGTGACTCTCCAACAAATATGCTATCCCATACCCAAAGAATATCAAAATATGATATTAGGCATGCATTAACCCTCTAAGGGAGGGAAGAGATAAGGATTGTAGATAAAATGTTCAACTCACCCTAATATTCTTGAACAAAAAAATTCATCTTAGAAAAGAGGGCCATCATTTTCCACCTGTTTCTAGCCTCCTACACCACTCGATCCTGATTTTTCCTACTCAACTCATTAGTGATGACATTACCATTCTCATGGGTATAATCCAACTCAAAGTTAAATGACTAAATATATATAACCCACATATTCCATATATTATTTAGATCACACTACAAGGAAATATACTTTATGATCTCATGGTTCATATAGACCATGAACTACTCACCTAAATGTAAGTAACATCAAAACCTTTTAGTGTACATACACATCATTAACTCAATAAAAATGTTGCGTAATTATTCTCATATGGCCTCAATTATCTAGATCCATAGGCGACCACATTTCTATCTTACATCAATACTTATCTAAGAATGAAACCTAATGCATCATAATAAAGCATATATTTTTACCCGTCTTTGGTAAGGTCAGGATCAAAAAAGTTCTTAACCAACCTTACATCTCCTAGAAGGATCTTTCACAAGAATTTGACCAAAAAATATTTACTCCCTTCTTGGTAAGACATTTCATTGACATTATCAAGTTAGAGAAGTCATGGATAAAACTATGATAGTAACATGATAATCACAAGAAACTATAACTTTCAAAACAAATCTCAGTACACTCCCAAGAAACCAAAACCAAAACCTTCTTAGGTTCTATTAATAAAACCTCCTAAAATATCACATTCCATAAGAAACTTACCTCATTGAGTCAAAACTAGCACATCAAGAGTTTGTCATAAATCTGATGCTCTCTAATTGTACTTAGAACAACCTCCAGATTGTGTCTATGATCCCCTCTTGACTAGGAGTACAGAAAAATATTATCCATAAACACAAACATGAAAGAATCCATGTAAGTATAAAATAACCTATTAATTAGGGCCATAAATAAAACTAGAACATTCATCAAACCGAACGATATCAAAAGATACTGAAACTTCTATAGCTACTATATATATAAAATGAGGAATGTTAAAATGCCTCAACTACAAATGATGATATAATAACCTTATGTTAATATTAGAAAACACCGTAGTCTCCCTCAACTAGTCAAGGAGGTCATAAATACGAGGTAAAGGATTTAGATTCTATACTATCACTTGGTTCACCCCTAGTATTCCACACATAAATGTTGTGAACCATACAAATTCCTGGTAAAAAATTTCTAGATCAAACAATGGGGATTTACTGGTGGTGAATAAAACCCTTCACTTACAAGTACTATATCATAGAATTTATCTCTTGAAGCTCTATAGGAGTCATCCTATAAGGCTGGATAGATAAGGGTTCTATCCTGATATAAGAATAATCTTGAACTCAATCATACACTTAGGTGGAAACCCTTAGAAATTGAAGAAACCCATGCTACAAAACCTTTATTCAACATCATTTACATAATTAAAACATTACATTACATAATAGAAAAAACATTTTAAGAATATATATGTTTAGTTTCTTTAGAGACTATCTATATAAGAAACTTAGTTTAAAATTCTTGTGAACAATTCCTTATAATTTCATCATACTAAGTCTTCTTTTAAACATCACCCAAGTTAAAATCATACTCATTCCCTAGGAAATGGAAACATAAGAAAAGGGGTGATCTCAAAAACTCAATAAGGGGGAAATAAACATATAAACATGTTACCCATGGGGATATTAGAAGAATATTATAAAACATAATAAATATCAAAATCTTTGATTAAAATAACATGAAATCATAAAAAATGGTTTATATGGTGTGATAGGAAGAAAAGTAATCCTGTATGATCACAACATAAAAAATAGTGTGAAGACTGGGAAAACATTAGGCTTAAATTAAACCATGTGTCATGGAGTATAACATAGTCACCTATCAAAGGATTTTGTAAAAAACATAATAATATAAATAAAACATTATGTATCAGGCATCACTACCTATTTCCTATAGTGGTCCATGCATCACAACCTATTTCTCACAGTGGATTAGGCATCATAACCTATTTCCTATAACCGATCAGGAATAAAAACCTTTTCTAATTTTTTATTGAGCATAAATAATTGTTTCACCATTATCTCATGAGATATAAAGCTTTACCCTATTCATTGGAGGGCTATATAGGGGCCATCCATCACTTAATGATTAACCATACACATGCGTGCCATAAGAAGACGTCTAATCATCACATTATTAAACCAATGAATAATAATGGTTTTAATATAAATTTAAATGATATCATATAAATAAACACATAAGCTAGATATAATTATTACAAATTCATTCAATAAAAATAGGGTCTTCAAAAAATCCTTTAAAGGGTGATTTATAAAACATAACATAATGGAAAATAGATTCATCTTGAGGAAAAGAGGAAAAGATAATCCAAATCATAAAATAGGGTAAAAAAATATTATCTATAAAATTAAATTATGAAGATCACATGAATTGATATATATTTTCATTTCAAAATAATAAAGGAGAATATTGGTGATAAGTGAAAATATGCACTTGAAATAAAGACCCATTTAAAAGAAATCAACACTTAAGTGGATTGTAATTATTCAAAACATATTATAATTTTGTGGAAAAGAAAATAATTAATGGAATGTAATTTTAATTAATTAATATTTCCCCTTAGATATATAAAATATAACACCATACATAAAAGTAGATCAATTAATATAGGGGAAATTGAAGGACATAGTTCAAAAGGAACTATATAACTCAAAGAAAGAGATTTGAGTGACCAAAGTCCATTAACATTACTCTTGATTCCAAAATAAGTGATTCAACCTCCTATATCATAAATATAAACAAATTAATAACCTTTTTAATAACCTTATTCATATTATTTCCCATTTGTTCCCTAACTTTGTAATAATTCTCTTAGTGTATTATATTTTTAAGAATAGGCGTTGATCATTTGAATTAATTGTTTAATAATAGTGTCATAATTTATTATTTTCAAAAATTTAATCATTAAAAAATAACTAAAATTACTTTAATTGATGTTCTATAATGTATTATAATATTATAACTCCCTTACATGAGAGTTTTTTTTTCATTTTGTGAAAGAAAATTCGGTAATGAACCAATTTTGAGTTATTTATTGAGATCAACAGATTACCTTATAAAGATCATTAAATAATTTGTTTTTCCATTAATAGTTATATTAATTATATATAATAATAATATATATAATTTTTATTAATCAATTATAAAATTAAACTAGCCATGAAGGTGGTAGAGAAAAACGCAATGAATCATTCCATGGAGGTGGTAGTCCGCTCACATGCATGGATGATGATTTAATTTTTTGAGGAATGATAGAAAGAATAAATATTTCTATATTTAAGACTCTTAAAAATTCTATATATATCATACATATTTAGTAAATTACCCTTTTAGACCTACCATGTTAGGAAGTTAACGAAAACAAAGCAAGTTTATTCATATAGGTAATAGTCCGCACATACACACAATTCACATTTTCATTTTTCTTAATAGAAAAGGGGAGCATAGTTAATTATTGTACCATTATTATAATTATATGTAAATATACTAGTGATACCAATTATATCATTTTAATATGGTGTAATTTAATTTTAGGAATAATAAGTTCCCATAAAGAAACAAAAAAGATAAAGGAGGAGTTAGAAATTTGTACCTCACTACTTCGATTATCTCCTTTGCGAAGGGGGTTGAACATTAGAGGGATGCTATTTTGAGTAGACCATAAAATATTTAAGGTGTCTAGGAGTATTTATAATATGTTTGGAAATATATTGGACATAACATTTGGGTTTTTTTGTTAATTTAAGTTAGTAGATGAGATCCCATTTATAATTGAAAAAGATGACATTTTTGGAAATACCCATAAATTTTTAATAACAAGAAGTCAATTTCACAGAAAGTAGTTCAAAAATTGAGAAATAATAGAGGCGAGAAGATATAATCTTGATAAATTTATAAAACACATATTCACACACATGTTTTAAACATTTTTTAATTCATCTACTCTTTAATGGACTAATGTATCTTGGGATCATCTTAGTTTTCTCCCCAAATTTCATAACAAGCTTCCATGAAGATATTTGATAGAACACCTTATCAAAAACTTAAAAATATAGATGTAATCAATGATTATTTTCATAACTCTTACATATTTTTTTGATTTCATAATCTAGTTAAGGGTTTGAACCTTCTGAGTCATTTCTTAGACATGATTTGGACCAATCCGTTTCCTCTCTACAACATCATCCCAGTATATTTGAGTCCTATATCCCTTCCAATAAAGAGGCTCATATGGTGCCATCTAAACTCAAAAATGTAAAATATTTCCATATTATAACTCTAATAGGGGGAGGTTTTGATATTAAAATCCTTTCAAATCCATCAAACAATATCTTAACATATCCTCTATATTTTTAATAGTCATTTTAGATTGATTGTCCATTTGAAGATGATAAGAAGTGATGAAGCTCAGATATGTCCAATTTTTTTTAGATACTTCTATAAAATCTCAAGTTAAACCTAATATCCCAATCATATATAATGGATATTGGTACTCCATACAACCTTACCACTTCCCTTAGGTATATCTTGGTGAGTTGGTCAAGGGAGAAATATTCTTTGATGATAATTAAATGCACTGACTTTGTAAGGTGGTCGACTAAAACCTAATTAGAATTATTTCATTTAGACATATGGGGAGTACTATGATAAAATATATGATGATTTTTTGTATTTCCATACTGTTATGGATAATTATTGCAACATGACTTAGACTTTTGTCATTTAGCCTTAAATTTTTGGCATACCAAGCATTGAGATATGTATTCTGTAATCACTCTCTTTATTATATCCCATTAGAAGTTTTATTTTAGGTCTATATACATCACTATAATTCCTTTATTAATAGAGAATTATGTGATATGTGTAGCATCCAAAATTTCATTTTTTAATATTGTTTTTATGGTAAATATATCAGGGTTCCAAAAATTATAATTCCATCTTTATCGTAGTCGAGATCTAGAATATTTGGAACATTTTTTTGTATCTCTACACCAAATTTCTGGGATTCTTTGATCTTTTCATGAATTTATGGTTGATAAATCATTTGGGAAATATCATATTTCTCAAATTACATTATAAATTCAATATTTATCCTTAAAAAATTCATGATTATTAGATATTTTTCAATCCTCATAATCGGTAGGGTAATATAATCTTTTCCACTTAGAGCATCAACCACCTTATTTTCCTTCCTAGGTTAGTAATTTATTGAGTAGTCATAATATTTTATCAATTATAGAAATACCCATTATTTCATATTCAACTCCTTATGTGTGAATATTTTTTTCAAGATATTGTTATCAGTATGTAAATCACACTTTTCTCTATTGAGATAATATCACTGAATCTTTAATTCAAAGGTCACTTCCACCATTTCAAAATCATATGTTGTGTAATTTTTCTCACGAGTCTTTAAATAGCACGAGGTATAATAAATTACCTTATCATTATTCATGAGGAAACAACCCAAACCCTTTTCAAAGAATCACTATATATGTTAAACCCATCCCCACTAGAGAGTAATGTAAGTTTAAGAGTGGTGACCAACCTATTTTTTAGTTCCATGAAACCTTCTTCACATTTATATATCAAAAAGAACTTTAATCCCTTACATGTTTAATTGGTTAATAGATTTTATAGCTATAAAAAATTTCTAAAAAAGAATTGATAATATTATGATAACTTAAGAAAACTATAGATATCAGTTACAGTGGTCTATCTAGGCCATTTCTTAACAACATCCAACTTTTCTAGATATATTGATATTCCCTTTCCTATGATTATATTACCCATGAATGATACTTTATACAACTAGATTTCAAAATTGATAAATTTGGAATAGAATTTATCATTTATCGAGGTCTTTAACACAATATTAATATGGTATTCAATCTCTTACTTTCTCTTTGAGTATATAATAATATCATATATAAATACAACAAAAAATTGTTCAATGTTGTCTATTAATAATACATTCATTAGATACATGAAGTTTATATGAGAATTAGTCATCTTGAATGACATCACAATAAATTCCCAGTGTACACATCTTGTTCATTAATATTTTTTTGAAATATCCTCCATTTAACCATTAACTGATGATATCCAAATTGAAATTAAATCTTTGAGATGTACATATCTCCTTTGAGATGATCAAAAATATCATTGATATGAGGTAAAAGATATTTATTCTTAATTTTGATCTTGTTATGATCAAAATAGTCAATTAAAATTCACAGTGATCCATATTTCTTCTTTATAAAGAGGATTGTTTGTCCCTATTATGAATGACTGGGGTAGATAAAACCCTTATTCAAATTCTCCTTTAGCTACATCTTTAATTACTATAATTAAACAAAATAAATCTTATATGGAATCTATGTGATAGGCATAGATCCAGGTATAATTTCAATCAAGAACTCAAACTCACACTCTTAAGGAGATCCAGGTAGTTAAAATAATAATATATCATTATATTTCCATATAATGGTCATATTGTCAATGACGACTTCTTATCTAATCATTTCAGCTAGAAATTTCTAATTTATGGGTATTGGAATACATATTATAGAATTTTATTCTAATGTAATATCATCATTATATTGATACATTCGAATATAATTATTTGGGATATGAAATGAGATCTCATTCTCTTAATAATTAATATGGTCTCTATGTAGGGATACTAAATCCATAACCGATATTATGTCAAATTCAACCACGGGGAGAAGAATTAGATATGGAAAAAGCATTTTACTAAAAATTATAATTGGAGAGGATGTATATATCTTAGATGTGATCATCATTCCACAAGGAGTTTTTATAGATATTTGAATATCCATATATTGAGGTGAAAATTTGGTATTCTTAGAAAAAAATTTTGATATAAAAAACTGAAAAGAACCAGAATAAACTAAACAATTCATGGATATAGAATGGAGAATAAATATACCTCACATCACTTAATTACCATTATACACCTCAGGGATAGTGATTGAATATGCTATCCCTTGTTCCTTAGTATTTGGAGATTGTTGGGGCCTATTTTCATCATTATCACTGGGGTTAAGAATTTGATTTTCACAATTCCCAAACACCTTACATTTGAAACATTTAATGGTGAGTGGAACATTAGTGAGAATATTATTCCCTTAGATTATAATTTTTGCATAATTTAAGTATTATAGAGACTTATGACCAAGTATACCAAATTTAAAACATTTTCTTGATTCACTTAGGTAGTTTTCAGGGTGTTTCTTCGCACATTTTTCGCATGAATACAGTTGAATCTTCTTTACTTCCAAGGATTTTTAAACTAAATTCCCCTAAAACTACATCTTCTGTTTCTTTTTAATATATTAATGATAGTATCTAGTTTCCATATCCACCTTAAGTTTACATTGTAAATTCTCAACATAACAACCAAATTCTCTTATAGGAAAATCCATTTGAAGACTTGTATTAATTCCATTAAAAAATAGTTTAATCTTACTATGAGGATCTATAACAATATAGGAGGCATACCTCACTTGTAATATGAAGTTTTATTTTATAAGTGATAATGTATTAATCATAATTTTGTTTTAAATCCAATAATTACCTCTCCATATTCATGGGAAGATCTCAAAGAAAATACTTGGTGAAGAACAATTTCTGAAAATTTTCTCATACAATAGAGTCTACTTCCTTGCACTTCGTTGTATTCATAATTAAAGTACACCATTGGATGAACTTGCCTTATAACCAATTGAAATACATAACAACCTTATAATGTTCTAAACAATAAATAAATAAAAATATATTTTCCATCACATTGATCCATTTCTTGGGAATAATTGGACTAGAAGAGACACTGAAGGAGGGTGGACGTTGCTGCCTGAAATACTCAATAAAAAGTTGTTCGCTTTGTGAATTTGGAAGCTCAACACAATTTGTGTTATTATTCATATCTTTTTTGAGTTAGGAAATAATTTTTATAAGGTGTTGTACTCCATCCCCCATTCTATTGAGTTTTTTATTGGGGGCAGTCACGTCATTGTCCCTCACACCCATTGTTTATTTAGTTCCTTCCAGTTCTAGACATCTCTAAAACCAAGAATGTTTAACAAGAGTGACAAAAATTTAACATCATAGGGGGATTATAATAATCAATAAAATAAAAAGGATGCAAACTTGAAACCTTTTAACCTTTTATATCATCTTATTATCCTATAATTCATTTAGTTCAACCTCTCTAAATCATTGTTTAACCTAGGTTACTTTATATTGGGTTATATTATACTTCTCAACCTAATCCCTCAAGGTAACTAGGAAATCAATCCTTCATAGTAGTTTATAAATAGAATATGATCAAATAAATCATATCACCCTAGATTTTATATCCATGTGTTCAGTATTAGGCCCACTTATCATGCATCCGATTGATGATTGGGTCAATACTCAACCAAACCTATTATTGGTGATTACCCATAGGTGCATCTATTCCATAGCTGCATCCAGTTTCTAGTATCCAAACATGGATTTATTTCTAGTAAAACCATATATTGAAGTCATTTTCAAAATTTCATGATATCATCCTATACGTAGACTAATATCCATGGTTTTTACCATGGTTCTATAACGTAACACTAAAGGTAACTAAAATAATATTTAAAAATAAATAAACCTTACCTCTGAAACCAATTGAGGTAACCCAAACTAAACATGACTTTATTCTAAATCATTTACATAATTAAAACATTATATTAAAAAATAAACTCAACACCATAGAAATGATAGGTTTAGTGTATTTTTATACTAGATATATAATAAATTTATTTTACAATTCTTGTGAATATTTCTCCATAATATTATCAAACTAGGTCTTCTTCTAAACACATCCCATGTTAAAATCACCCCAATACCATAAGAAATGGAAAAATAAGAAAAAGGGTGAGATAAGATGACCAGTAAGGGAGAAACAAACATTTCAACATGTTACCTAGGGTGAGATAAAAAATAATATGAGAAAACATAAGCATGATATAAATCTATGATTAAAATAGCACAGAATCAGAAAAACGTTTTATATGGAATGATATTAGAACAATTAATCCTATATGATCAAACAAGTAAAATTTCATAAATAATAGGAAAACATGAGAAGTAAACTAAATCATGGGACATGGAGAATAGCATAGTCACATATCAAATGAGTATGGCACCAATATAAGAAAAGGTAAATAATGTTATGGAATTGGCATCACCATATATTTTCCATAGTCGACCAATAATCACAAACTATTTCCCACAACAGATCAGGAATCAAAACCAATATACAAAAATGGATCCACCATCATAACTAGTTTCCCATTTTGGATCGAGCATCACTACTCATTTTACCATTATCTCATGAGATGTAAAGCTTTACCCTATGCATTGGATGGCTATATGGGGACCACTATTCACTTAAAGATTGACAATACACATGTGTACTATAAGAAAATATATAAGTATCACATCATTAAATCCTAGGAATAAAAATGTTATTAAATTTAAATTTCAAAAGGCATCACATCAATAACCACATAAACTAGATCAATTAATACAAAATTCAATCACACAAAATGAGAACTTCACAACACCATTTAGAGGGTGATTTATAAAACACAACAGCATGGAAAATAGATTCCTAAGTGTAAAAAAGATTATATTTAAATGAAATTTATGAAGATCACATGAATTTATAAATATTTGGATTTCAAAATAAGAAAGTATAACATTGGTGGTAAGTGAAAGCATGTACATTAAAGAAATATCCATTTAAGAGAAATCAACACTTAAGAGTATGGGAATTAATCAAAAAAATATTATAATTTCATGGATAATAAAATCATTAATAGAAGGGGATTTTTATTAAGAACTCATTTTCCCCAGAGAAAAGTAAAATCATAAATCATATGTAAAAGGAGATTATTGAATATTAGGGACATTAAAGGTCGATGTTCAAAATAAACTATATAACATGAAAAAGATATCTGAGTCACTAAATTTCCTTGACTTTACTATTGATTCCCAAGGAAGTCTATTAAACTGTAGTTTCATAATGTTAAATATTTTATTGACCAATTAAATAACATTATTTATATATATTTCCATTTATACCCTTAATTTTTAATAATTATCCCCATGTATTAGATTTTTATGAATGAGGGTTGATCGTTTGAACTAATTTTGTAATAGCTGTGATAAAATTTCTTATTTTCCCAAAGTTCAGAATTAAAAAAACCATTAAAGGTATTGGAATTGATGTTATATAATTTTATTTTACTATTATAAATTCATTCCATGAGTTTTTTTTTTCATTTTATGAAATCAATTTTAGTGATGAACTAGTTTTGAGTTATTTATCACTATCGACAGATTACTTTACAGTATGGTTAATTAATATTTTTTTCTTTAATGAGTCACAATAATGATATATAATAATCACACACACACACACACATCTATCATATATATCCATAAATTAAAATCTAAAACCATCCATGGAGGTGGTATAGAAAAATGGAATGCATTATTCCATGGAGTCAGTAGTCGACACATATGCATGGATGTTGACTTCATTTTTCAAGGAACATGAGAAATGAGCATTTTAGTTATTTATTTAAGACTCTTAAACAAGTTATATATATCATATATATTTATTAAATTACACTTTTATACTATCCATGTTAGGTGGTGAAGGAAAAATAATATTTTTTATTCATGGAGGTGGTAGGACACACATTTTCATGATTCATGTTTATGTTTTTCTTAATAGAAAAGGTATGGTGGTTAATGGTTTCACCATTTTTATAATAAAACATTGGTATACTAGTGATAAAGATGTTATAATTTTAATATGGTTTAATGGATAAATATTGGAGAGAATAAGTGATAGGTTCAATCAAGTCCTCAACCAAACATTCACACACATGTTTTAATCATTTTTGAGGATATTTAATCTTAGATTTTTTAACTTTCACCATTTTAGATTTTATCACGGTGACTATTTATTACCTAAGTAACTTATACTTTATGCATAAAAAATAAGATAGTAATTATTATATAATTTGGACTTACTAATTCCAAATTTGAAATCTATTTTATTTTATTTAATATATAAAATGGATAAAAATTAATTTTAGAATAATAAGTATATAATATTCTAAAAATATTTTTTTTGAGAAAAATAATACTTAAGTTATAAAAAATTAAACATATGATTATAAACTAAAATAAGTATTTTTATATTTTAAAGATAACTCATAAAATTCATATTTTTTTTATAGTAAAGGGTTTCATAAATTTTTAAATCGTTATTGTAAAATATCAATGCTATAAAAGGAATGATATTTGTAAAAATAATATATGTCACTATTCACCTAAAAATCATTTTTTAAAAAAATACCAAAAATAATATTAATATAATTTATTAAGGATAAATCAAATACTGATGTTAATTTTTTCAAATTCACATCTTAAAATTTATAAAATTCAAATTTTAATTAAAAACTTAAAATATAGAGAAAAAATATTTTTTAATGGAAAATGAATTTTAGTATATTATCTATTCCTCTTACAATTTCATATAAATTAATAATTAGACTAGTGTTAATAATTTATTCATAACAAAATATATTATACTTAAAAAACTTAACTTTTATAAAAAATATTTTACTAATTTCATAGCTTCACTAGTTGAGTCGATATTTAAAGTTAACTTTATTTTATTATGTTTATATATATATTTATATATATTTCAAAATTTTGTTACCATAGATTCCATGACTACCTTAAAATGGTCTATACTTGTTTGGTTTAAATGTTTCATGTGGAGTAATCTATCAAATATAATATTTATTTACGGAGGAATATTTTATTAAATCTTAGGTCGTTGCAAAAATACTTAGGAAAGATGTCTTTAAATCAATTTACTATAGGATGAAAGACCACTTGAAACATCTTATCATCATACAAAATGAGACTAGAAAATGGGTCTATGATCCCACCCAACTACTGATAGACAGACCCTGAACGTCCTATCTATACATTCCACTCCTCGACATATGCACAACCATCACCCTCAGTATATGTGAACGATACCCGTCAATGTTAACAATCGATGCAGGACCAATACTGTACTAATAGATCTATTAAAAATATCAAATTGAATAAAAAAATATCTATCATAAATATATCCCAGAGGAATATAAAACCTCTAATAATGAGGGTTCACTTAGGTAACCTAAAAAAACCCTCTAATTGCACCCCTAATGGTGTACAAATAGACACAAGAACATATTTTTACTCCATGGTCAACCCAAAACCGTCAATGAAACAAGAAGATATGAACAAGTATGATAAACATGTATTGAATAGAGTAGAATCTAGAGTTGAAGTTTCTAAAACCATACCTAGAATAGTTGATGGCTCAACATCATGATTTTTAGGAGTAAACTCAATAGAACGTAGCTGGCTAGATCTTTTTCCCGCACTCCTAACTAAATCCACTGAAAAGTACCCCTATAATGATGTTGGTTCTCCTTCCAATGGGTGTTGTGTCCTCCACCACAACTCGAACATCTTATAGAACCCTATCTACTCCTCTATTGTGGCACTCCCAAATCAACTTATGAACCTTGAGTCTAACTAGATCCACTTCCACTGGATGACTACTACGTATTGCTATAATATCCCCATAAGTTCCCCATATTACCACATAATTAACACTCCATTGGTTATCTATAGAATTGAGAATGATGTGACTAGGCATGAAGAAATTATAACACTCCATTGACTCTCCTTCTCAAGGAGGAAGATATGAACAACCCCTCTGGCTGCTCTATCCACCACTGCCCCAACATGAACCATAAAATCAATGCATCCAGACTACCTAAAGACCCACTTTTAGTCCCCTTAGTTGATAAAAACTACCCAAGACCTTTTCTGTTATATATATTTCTATCAGATATGATTACCTAATTCAAAATATCTGAGAAATATGGCTGGTGAAATACATTCACTTGTACTTGAATCACATACCTCAAACTATCCTCAAAGAACTTATCCTAGGATTCTTAATTATGATCTAAAACCGGGGAAAGATGATGAAGCTATGTAAATCACATAGTTTACTCCATAACATAAATATCCCTTTTAATGAGATGCATTAAATTTGTTCCATATCCTCCCTAAATGCATGTGGAAATAAATACCCATATAACCAAACATGAAATTAATTTTAGTATAACCCAAAATGCTATTAAGATTGTATTAGGTCATGTAGTACCCCTGGTTTGAGGTATTTAACCCTTTTTATGTATTTTTATGTATGTAAAGTGGTTGGGTAATGTATGGGAATGTTTCTAAGGGTTTTGTAAAGGTTTGGAGTCCTTTCTAGAGGTGAATGGTTTGAACATGGTTAGTGGAAACTGTACAAAAAACCAAGGTAACCATGAACAGGGAGGCAGAGGTAAGAGGGGTGGGTGCACAGTTAAGGCACATGGTTTCCAAAGCATGCGTATAGTCTAGATAAACTATGATACTTGAGATTGCGATATTCTATATATTTGGAACACAATTTGTCTATCCGTGTGAGGAAACTGTGTGGGGCACCCTTTGGGACAGTTGGAGTCACATGGTTAGGGCACAATTTTTATAACAATGCAATCCAACCATGCATGACTTTAAAAATGGGTTTAAAAAAATGAGGGGGGATCAAGATTTACCCTAAACACCCCATTTCTACTCCCACTCGAACCCAACTTAGGAATTCTTCTTCTTCAGGTTAGGGAGGCTCTACCACTCATTTTGGAAGCGAATCGAAGGGTTTTCTTGGTGGGTTGAAGGCTATTATTCCATGCTCAGTCTCTCTACTTGGTTTTTTGTGGTTTTCTCTAGATCTACTCCTCCCTCTCTCTCAAATTTCTAGATCTACATATGTCAGATAGATATATAGGTTTATTTTTTCCTAAAATGATGAGAGTTGGGCATGTTGATGTTAGAGAAAGATATCTAAGGTGATTTCATAAAAGCTTCCCCCATATTTGTGGTGCGATTATGAGTTGGTCGATTTGACCAATACCCTAAGGTAGGTGGATTCTATATATAAGGGGAGAGATGTTACAGGAAATCACACTAGTTCTTAGCTGGTCCAGGTAAAATATGGTTCACTATCTTTACCCTCCTTTCATGGGGTGTCTCAAGATGGTAAAATGTGGTATGCATCAACTGCACCTAGATCTTAGTATCCTGGGGCCATCCTCACCCATGAAAAAGGGTGTATTATGTATCTATAAATCTTGATTTAAATAAAACATAGAAGTTAATCCTTATAGATTCTCCCTATCCATTAACTATACCACCCATAATAGTCTCTCTCGGAGCTTATCATCCATAGTCGGTGTTGGTAAAACATGGTGTTCTGGATCAACTATCGGTGGGGCGTGGTCATCTATTCCATATCGATACACTAATATAAGACTCTATAGTTTAATATTTCTAAATGTAAAATAAAAATCTAAGAATACATTTCTATCATAGTTTATGATATCATAATTTTGGAAAATGAGTAATAGGCATAACATCCCGCTACTCTATATACATCCCAGATAAAAAAGGTTTCATAATCTAGGAACTCTCTCTATACCCATATACCCACAAAAATGGTTAATTATATTTATAAGATCCACATAATAAATCATTTATATAAGTTTACACCATCAAGTTATATAAATAAACATTATAAAATTTTCTGCTAAAATTTTATATAATACAACCCTATTTCATCCCTAAGAAAATAAATCATAGAAAATCACATGAATTCCATGTGAATACTACACAACTGATATATAAATGAACACAAACCCTCTTTCCACCTTAGTATGTGATTAAAAATTCCATATACTATAAATTATGCAAACCCATTCTTTAAGAATGACAAAATTATAAAGCTAAAAAACCAAAAAAGGTTACCATCCTTAGAAACATGGACTTATATCATACATAATATTACTAATTCTATGAATAAGACGTATAAAAAGATCTAAAACATAATATACCCCTTATTTTATGCCTAAATAGTAAGTAAAAATCAATAAATAAGTCTCTGATACCACTTTGTAACATCCCCAGACCGATTCACCTTTGTCGTGACTAAACCAGGTCACTACATACCTCTGGTTTTCCAAACCTTATGCCAGAGGCTACCAACTATTGGTAGGGGTATGATAACGAAGCGGGGAGACTATAACCCATAGAAAAGTTAACCAAAATTAACTAAGGAATTAATTAAAACAACATTAATTTCAATGAAAACAAGAATAAAGGGGGAATTACAACTAAAAAACGAAAAAAACAAGTCATGCTATAATAATATGAACACTATACATATGGTCTTCTACCATAACCTAAATATAATGTAGCTACCCATATTAAACATTAATCATAGGAAACTTTCCTTTTTCTAATGTTTTAACCAAGAAGTTTTCTTGGGTACCCATGACACCCCGACAATGTGTGAGCACAACTCAGCATGCCACTACCTACATTGACTGTAAACTTGTCCAGTATATAAGGTGCATGATGATGTGAAATGTTATATAAAAAATAAAGTCTAAATAAATTAAATATCACCAATAAACAGGTTCAACTGAGACACCTAGGAACAACCAAACTTTCTTCGTCCAGTGTTGGTGTTAGGTCTGAACATGTCACATACCAATTCCAAGTGTTAGAATGTATCCCACCCATAATACCATAACCAAGGTTTAGAGTTATTCGAAACCATAATACTATATAATGATTCCCAAATATCCAAAAAATAAATACATATTTTTTACCCCATACAAACATGCTCTTGGTTGGCATGACACCTAACCCAATAAACTATCAAATGATAGTTAGTATAGTGCCCAACTCATCCCCTTTTTCCATGAACCTGGTTTACATGACTTCCCAACCCAATCCATTCATCTGATATAGTTAGAGAGGCACCAAACTTATTCCATTATCATACTAATTCATATAAACATGTACATTCATGGTTGAAATGTCACCCAACCCATATCCCATCCATCGATGATAGTTGGAGTGGCACCCAACTTGTCTCGTTATCATATTTATCCTTAATAACATGTATGTACAAGGATGGAGTAGCACCCTACCCATATATCATCACTTATTACATAAAAACTCATGTATCCATGGTTGTAATGGTTGTTAACTCATAACCACTTTCCAAAATCTAATAATCCATGTATAATAATAATCAGACATAATATAATCTCAATGAAAAATTCATAATTCAAAATTTAAGTGAATGTTTATAACATATCCATGGTCACATTATAATGAAAAATGTTCTAAGGGGTTGGAATATTACCCAACACCAATCAATATATATATATATATATATCACATTAGGTAGGTAGCCTATTCACATAATATTTTACCCATAACCATGTTCACCTAAGTCCATTTTTATGCTATAATCTCTCTACCAAAATCCATTTACTAAGGAAGCACCCTAGGGTTCCCACATTAATCCCACTAGGACATTTTCCTCTAAAGATACCCTTAAGAGTAGTCAAAAACATCAACATAAGAATTAAATTAGGTATTCCTCCCTTTAAAGTCAAGTTTTATTCAAAAAATTAACTTTAGACATCCTATGGTCCAAACAATGTTTTACTAATTATAAAAAAGGAAAGAAAGAATTTATATTTGTTTTTTAGGTCAATCTCACAAGTTTGGCATAACCGAAAATTATACATACAAGAAAAACTCCATAGACCTTGGAAGAACCGATCTCAGACAAAATAATTTTATCAACATATAATCCCCCACCTCAAATTAGTTCACATTGATATAACATGATGAAATAGGGTGAGAAAACATTAATATATTGATGAGGAAGGTTAGAATTGCCTCTTACAATTTACCAAAATAAGCGGCACTCAAATCTGATACTTAATAAAAGAGAAATCACCTTAATTGTTGGGGTAATCCAAGGTGAATGGGTGATGTATGGCCTTTTGGAGGAAATGAGAAATATCCAATTTTTTTTAAAATAATTTATGAATTAAAACTTTTAATTAAAATTTTCAAAAAAACTGAACAAAAAACTATTCTGGTATGAACACTCTGGTCATATCACAACACCCATTTCTCATGGTTACATTACATCATGACCTGATGGTCACAAAACAATTCCCCCTTACATATTTGAACCACAAAACTTCATCCTCCATGAATTAATGAAACAACCTCTCCCTTCGCAACATAAACACCCCTTGATAGAAAATCACATCACAACCCATCTTGGTTACGGTATAACTATCTACTTGTGTAATATTTTTTATCTTATATAACCTCCAATATAACATGATTTCCATGATACAACATGATCTATCATGATTATAAATAATCTTAAATTTACACAAGCCCTCATCATGACAAAATCCCATGGTGTTGTGGTGAAAATCCTAACATGCACTATAAATTCAGTGGGAATCTATTGAAAACTTATGAAACTGACCCATTGATCCCACACCAACACCTTAAATAGATCAAAAACATAGAAAAACACGAGGATAGAAAAAAAATAATTTGGGTTCATATCTTGAAATCATCCAAGGTGTTACAATATCTTTATGAGAAAATGGACATAGAAACTCTATAAATTATAATAAATTCATTAACATTGAAATTTACAAGATATTCAGTGTGTATTAATTTCAAAAATGGTTATGAAATGAGTTCATTTTGTTAAGTTGATAAATTAATACCTAAATATAATCATACTTCTATGATTATATTTTTAACCCAACCATAATGACTTTTCAAATACCTTACAATTTCTATATTGAAAAATTGAGAGGTTGTAATAAGTCCATCGATCATTAATGTTCTACTTTTAACTATTGAAAAACCAAAATTGAGAATCAAATTTAGATACTACCTTCTTTATTTTGAGTTACCGAAATTATTTCCTAATATCATAGTATATCATATTAACTTTAGGATATACTACTTAGCTTGAATAGTAAATTTTTTCCATAACCATCTTTCCTAAATACAGAGGAACCACCACATGATTCAAGAAATATAGTATAAAATTTGGTGCTAAAATACACCCAAAATTCCTCTCCCTACTATTTATAACAAATAATATCCCCTTACACTTGAGGTCAGAGATATTCCTTTATTTTACTTGATTTAATAGTGTATAAATTACATTCATACTAGAATATACTGCACGATCTCCTTTCTCTTCAAACTTTAGGTGAAAATAAATCAATATGCCCATCAATTTTGACTTCCCTTCTACTTTGTTAACTAATTTAATTTGATATTTCTAGCCCAAAAAATCTTTTATAATATTCCCCTTCCTCAATGTTTAAGATAATTAAAAATGAAAAGTGTGATGATATTTAAATCATTTTCTTAGAATTAATTCAATTTATTTCTATGTGAAAATATACTCTAAAATTTTATAATTCGAATACACCATAAAATTCTCACCAAATAGTTAATGTCTCCAACTATTAAAAGAATGTATAATCACAAAAAAAAAATTTAATCCATGTGTAATATATTTCCCCTTATGTGTTTCTAGTTATATAGATCCATAAGCCACTATATTATCTACTTGTATAACTATAAATCCAAAAACTACTCTAGATTCATCACAATATAGAATAAATTTATCAATGGATGTAGGAAATATTAACACCTAAGCTACGGATAACCTTTTATTTAGTTCATGATAGGATTTTTTTAAAAAAATACCATTACTCTGAAACAATACAACATTTTAGGATAATTGTATCATAATAGTTGATGTATTTTTGAAATAAAAAATAAAAAATTATTAATATTCATCCAACATAGGAAATCATAGATTTTAGAAACTATTCATAGGAATATCCAAAGACATTACAATATTAAATTTATTAGGTTAAATATAAATAATTTTTTTGAGGGAATGATCCCTAGTAAATGTACATCATGAATCCATAAATGAAATTTAGAAAATATAGTGTAAAAATTATATAGACATAAATTCTCTAAAATGATTTCTAGATGCATTATGTGAAGGGTTTTGGATGGGAATATGAATATCCAGATGTAGGGGAAATTATTATCAAAAGTCTATTTTTTCAAAAGATCCATCGATACATATTAACAAAATAAAATAAACGAATAACACATATGTTCTATCTAATGATTTAATATATTTATGTTTCCTTGACACTATATTGATAAATATTATTAATAAGATTCAAATGTACTCATTCAATATAGGGTATGTCCTGAATGGATCTTCTAAGGCTTAAGAAGGATCTCCTATTCCTTATGGTTTTTTAAAACCTTTGATAATTTGAAACTAAGAGATACTTAGGGAGGTTTTTATTTGAGGAGTTTCAATGATATAATTATATGGCCATAGTAAATAAACTAGGATATTTTTTATATAGTCATATAAGTAGACTAATTGTATTTCAAACATTTATTAAATTTCATGTTATTAAATGATTTTTTTATAAAAATATCATAAGTTATAATGCTTGGTAACTCCTGACATATAATTGAGATCATTTTTTTTCATTTAAAAAATTTATTTGGATGTTAAAACTCCTCAAATAATCATCACATGATGATTCAATTGAACATGATAACTTATAGTAAGATAAAGATGATGAATCAAGTTTTATCATATAATTCATATACCACTGTGAACTAAACCATTATATTGTGACCCTCACAATGTTGTAGTTTATAAAAACACAAATCATTATGTATTTAACACCACAAAAACATTATTTAGTCTTTAATTAATATTTCTAATAATCCTCCACTTTTATTAAATCCTAATATACATTTTATACATTCACCTTATGTCACATCATATTTAACTACTTATGAAATCATATAATATCTCATCATGGATATATTTTTTTTTTTTTAAAAAAATTATCACACATTTTCACCACATGTTACATCATATTTAATATGTTGAGAAGACAAACCAAAAATTATTTTGAATATCCTGTAAAATAAATTTGGTGTAGGACTAAAAGATTTGTAAAAGAAATCCGCAAAAAACCATAATCCTCATTCACATAACCACAATGTGTGGAAACATGAGCCTTTATATCATTTAAAATAACTTAAATTCACTAATCAATAATTATAAGTAAATAATGGACTTTGGAAAAGGATTAGTGAAACTGAATTAAAAAAATGGATCTATCATGATTCATATCAAACACATGTATCTCTATACAAATTCCCACCATCTATATAATATACATGTATTCATAATAATATGATCCTTTTGTTTAAGAAATTGAGTGACCATGAGACATGAAACATGTCAATATTATATAGCCTAATCATGCGCTCTCAATTATCTAAGTATATAATGGTTATAAAAATAATCATATAACATGTCATTCAACTAGATTGATGGGAACATCATATTCCCCTAACCAACATAGATAATCACATTACATGTCACTTATCTTGGTTTAGACATACACCTCCTAAGACTATCTCAATCAAGCACTCAGATTTCATACTCATCATATGAGAGAACAAATCCCAATATAGTTAAACCATAAGTAATGACATAATAAAAAACATACCCAACCACCCCATGTTTAGCTCAACCTCAAGGCTATCATAAGAAAATTATTAATGAATGAAGTTTCTAATGCATGGTATATTTTCAACCTTAGGTATAAAGACTCAATATGAGATATACAGAACATGTTATATCAAAGATAGTGTATGGAACTCTATGTGGTATACATAGTGGTTCATCAAGCATAAAAAACATTTATGATCCATGAGTATGTTCCATATCTATATATAAATCCAATACATGTTAATATTCACATGTCATCAAAACCTAAAGTACTCCATGATTACCATCAACTAATTGTGACATAAAGTCTTACATTGAGAGTATAATTATATTTCCACTTTAAGAATATATGAAATCAATATAATAATGAAAAATATATGTCACGACCTGAACCAAGCTGAGGCTCAAGCTACAAATACCCCAAGCCTTCCTCCATAGGTCAGGGGTGGCGACAAGAGCTGAAGCCAAAACTAAACCCAGGGAGGCCTTTTCCTAGAGTAACTATTCACATGAACCCACAAACAACTTAATGAAATTGTGCATAGATATAAAAATATGGAAACTAAAATGAATGAATACATCTATCCCAAACCAAAGTATAGAAAAAGTTCTGAAAGAATAAAAGAGAAAAATACATACCCACCAAAATAAAACTATAAAATCATCCAACTTAATCTGAAGGGGGGGATCATTGTCAACCGAAACTGCATGAAAGATCCTCATCCTAGCTCTAGTAAACACCTAAATCATTCTATAACACTAAGATCCAACTTCTTCAGGTCCTCTAAGGACTCCATCAAAATAAATTTGGTCTTCACAATACAGAATACATATGAGAAAAGCCTGTGAAGGGGTGAGTATAAAAATACTTAGTAGGCACTCCAAAAACAGGAAAGAAAAGGGTGAAACTGAAAGGAAACAATCCACTCGACCTAGACAGAGGGAACCCCATTGAGAGAGAAACTCCATCTTGAACCATCCTTGGCTATACATGACTAGTCAACTAAGTCAAAAGAAGCCCAAACAAGAGGGTAAAGAAAATCGGTCCCACATCTCAACCTAGAAAAAGTAACCTCATCCAAGCATAAGGGACTCAACATAGTGAGTAGATGAACTACATATCAACTTTTCCACCACTAGTAGGAGATTGATCTCATCTAACCATGAGAAACTAGACACAAAAAGCATGTGGAATACCCTACATGTCTTTGCATCCCATAGAAGGAGAGTAAAAAAAAATAATGTGTGGTAACATAGGAAGTATGCATACTCATTCAAAGAGGGGTGTCAACATAGAATGTGACAGCACCACAAGGGATCCCCAAAATTAATAGGATATACTCATATCAGACTCCATTTATCAAGAGGTTATGACCTTATATCCAGCAACATGAATATACTTGAAGCTTTGAAGGTAAAAAACAACCAGGAGAACACACCCTATGAGCTCAACTATACTTTATAGAACCCTTCTAAGAGATAATCTCCACCAGGAACAACTCATTATGTCCAGATATGGTGCTCCATATCAGAGGTCCTGCCATCTCTACCTCATACCCAACACAATCTAAGGAAACACAAGTGGAGAGGTCTTCCCCTGACCACTTCACATAGTTGAGGGACCACTTATCCAGACTATGTGCCATGTGTATCTTCTCAATCAAGAGAGAATGGAGGGACCTATACCTCACCACTTTCCTACAGTCGAGGGAGTACTATCTTCTAAACCAACATATGAAACCTCTGTCACTTCTTTATGGAGTTTCCCTCACCTTTATCCATCTAGGGAGAAATAAATCTTAATGTGGTGTCATACATAGCTAGTGGAGAGGCCCTCTCCTCATACTATACTCAAGAGACAAGGGATCACAAATATAATAGGGGACCCATGCCCCGATGCTACTCAGAGATGAGGGAGTACGACTCAGTATATGAGGACCTATACCCTGTCATGGTAGGGGAGTGAAACTTATAGGATACAAACCCATAAACTAGTAAGAAAGGGGATTACTACTCAACCAGATCAATTACAATGGGGGAACCAGACCCTAACATATCAAGGGAGTACCAGACCCAGGCTAGAGGACCCTCTCCCTAGTATGATAGGGGAGTACCAACTCTTCTGGAATAACACATATAGATAAACCACACCCTGGAATGATAGGGGAGTTCCATATCCAAGGACAAAGGACCCACACCACATTATAGGGGAGTACTGAATCCATTGTTAAGTCACATCTAGAGGACTCATTCCCTGACACGGTAGGGGATTACCGACTCCATGGACAGAGGACCCTCACCCTGGTCTAATAGGGGAGTACCTACTCTATCTTTCCTATGAGTATGGAGAAACCACGCCCTAACATAGTAAGGGAGCACTATCTAACTATATGAACATAAAGGGGAACCCATGCACTAATACACTAGGTGAGAACCAGCCCCAGAAGAACTAACCAAAGGTAAAAGAACCCGTACCCATGGCTTGGGGAGTCCCATCCCTAAACAATTAGAGAGGTAAGGGAAACCTGCACCCTAATGCCAAAAGTAAGTACTAGTCCCAGTGTCTATTTGAACAAAAAAACTGATCTTCAACATCGTTTAATCACTACTTCACAAATATTTTCCTCAATTCATGCCACATCATACCACTTAGGATGAAAGAGAGGCCACCATCATGTTCTAAGAAGAAAACTGATCAGGATAGGCTACTCACAAGCTTGAATCCAAGTCCTAGAGAAAGAGATAAAAAATACAGAAGATTTCTAGAAAATATTCAAGTAGTACACGACATGAATTGGAGTCCACATAGTGTGTGAACCTGCCCAAGCACCCAACTGTGTAACCATTCTACACGGTTTACCAACCCATATAGGGGTACATTACGTGTAGAGATAATACAAGCTATGTACCTCATCACCAGGCCCCTATCCATGTGGTTTTACTATGTTCGTGTAATGGATCCCGTGTCAATGTACTTTTGACTGTGTAGTTGTACATGGCCATGTGATTTCACATAGCTTCCCAAGCCATGTCCCATGGCCACACAGATTGGTGTCACTACATAGAGTATAACCTGATTACATGGTGTGTAGACCCCAAAATTCATCTTCCTCAAATAGGAAGGGATACATGGCCTGTCTCTCTAGAATACATGCTATGCATATGGTAAATTTAGTCAGGAATCACATAAAAAACACCCCAATTCACCCCAGTTTTCCCCAAAATGCATAGGTCTAACTAAAAGGGATCTCTAGAAATTGTATAAGAGATCTAAAACCTTAAAACAAAGCACAACGAAGGATATCAAGACTAAAATGAAAAACTGATTACGTCGAGGGTGAAAAGCTAAAGCTTTAGGTGTAGAATGATGCTCGGATCATGCTGCTTCTTGATCTGATGATGATCTATGTCAGAAATGGAGATCATAAGCACCTCGTTGCATTGATTCAACTTCATTTTCTATTCTTCACTAAAGGGAGAATAAGAGGAGGATAGGAGGGGGATACTCTTTGAGTTATGTACACAAACATGATATAGGGATGGGGAGTTATTAGGTTTAAGTTTAATTAATTAATTAAAATTTTATTTAATTAATTAATCCACCACTTAACGTACTGTTATTCCACCTCTGACCAAAACATATAGAGCTGACATCTTTATGCCACACCTAGGATAAACATGACATTCTAAACTCAATCTAGGTCTTAGAAATCCAATCCAAGACTCCTCTCAGGAGTTATTTCACATTTCATGTGAAACTGCGTGCGCGTGAAAAAATATATAAAATATTTTTAAAATCACCATGCCAAGGCTCTATGAGCCCCAGATTACCATGCCCACTCAGTGCTTGGATTCAAAAATATTCTTATAAATTCTCTAAATACTTAGAGTTCCAAACCTGAGTCACTAAACCACTACCACATTCAATGATTTTCATCCCTAAAAAAATGATACTCATTGGGAAAAGAAACTGATCTCTCCACTAGAAGTCCTATGCCAGCAAGCTAACCAAGTGTTACTATGATGATTCCAAGCATGCACTTGGGGGATCCACTAAATCCATTCACTCTTACATCCAACTCCAACCATGTGACATTGTACAAATAAGCAACACATGTCTCTTCAGCTACAATAGGTACAAATTACTAAGCACCATGGTTCATCTGCAATCATAAAGTCTAGAGCTACATCAACTCACTAATTTGACATAGATACTGATGAAAACCCAATTTTTAAATCTTCCCTTAGATAAACTATTTCAAAATCTCCTCAAGCATCTTGCGTTCAAGTTTGACGTTGATCAAATGAGCATAACAATAAAAAAATAGGAGAGTAGAATTATCCAACCATGAGAAGATAGACATGGAAAGCATATGTCACACCCTGCGTGTCTTCACCTATCTTGGAAGGAGAGTAAATCAGACCAGAAACACCACCAAAACCTTCCTTGAACACACAAGTAGAAGTAAATAATTCACCACACCTTGATACTATCTTCTTTGGGTAAAACTGACTTTCTTTCATGATTTTGATCATGTCAAAAAAATGCATCTCTATGGGGAAAGTGTCCCTTTTCCATCATGAGTCCAAAGATATTTCAAACTATGCCACATCCTCCTCAAGTGTCTCACATAATAAGATGAAACCAAGTTCTTGAGGTTACAAACAAACAAAAAATGGCTTCCCAACTCTTCAATCAGGTTTTACTGGGACCTCTTTCACAAACCACCAACACGTCACCTAGCCCCAAACACACAAGTCAGAGGGTCTCATCCACCACACCTCAATACTATTCTCTTTGGGTAGCACTAACTCATCACCCTCATGATTTTTCTTGCATTAAAAAATTTTGTCTTGATGGGGGAAGGACCCCTCTTTCCCATGCATTTGAAGCTATGTTGAACAACTCTTACACAAGGTTCTACCGATGCCCCACATCACCCCGAACAAACCTCGAGAAAGAAGCAGAAAGAAAAGTGTACATCCTAATAGTGTCTACTAGTACCACAAAATAAAGTATAAAGGAAACAGAGCATACCTGTATTCATCCTAAGAGCTTCTACGTCATTGGCCTCTATGGCCTACAGCCGTCCTTGCCCACATCTTCCAACTCCCTGAGCCTAGCATGGACCACTTGAGGGTGGTGGTGGAAACAAATTGAAATCTCTTCCACCTCTTGCCTCTATCCCAACTCCTTTATCACATCCTCCATCTTGTGGAAATAACTGCTCCAAACACTACCTCTTCCAAGGTGGACCATCAAACAGATCCCTCTCAACAACATGATGGGTCAAACACTCTCTACCAAGATGCTCCCGGTTGTCGCAAGCGTAACAAAGCCTCTACTGTTGTTGACTTGATCCTCAATGCTGATCCTACACCACATGACCATGTTCTGAAGTCTTAGAATGGGTATTCCTACTATTCCATGATCCTTTTATCTTTCATCTGCGAGCTATTGTAGATGCGTCAACTTCGTGACCACCACTACGGGTCATGTCCGTCTGTCCCTCCATTAGGAAACTCTCTACTACCAGAGCTCACTCTAGTATCCCCTTATAATAGGGAAGGAATAAAGAGACCAAAACTGCTATGAAGTATTTGAAAAGTCCCTAGTTAAAGTTCCAATATCTAAAGAATAGGTCTCAAACCATATCCATAGAGTAATTGTATAGGTTTGCGAACCTCACCGAGTACTCCTCCACTTTCATGATTCCCTTTCGAAGCTGTAGAAGATACTAGATACGTACTGATCTCTGTGTGGCTAGGTAGAACTATTACCATAAGAGTCACTCGAACTCTACCCAAGTTAGCATCTCCTCATCATGAGAATCCATCACTAAAATCCACAATCACATGGATGAAACAGGTAGAAGGATCACCACTAGAAACACCATCTGATTGGGTGGTTTCCTCACTAGGAGAAACAATCACGTGACTACCTCAATCTAGTCATCATCTTCTTGGGGGTCTAGATCACCATTGTACCTCAGAGGTCGCTACCTCTAGAACTCATGCAGTGCACTCTTCATGCATGTATACTCGACCTGAACATTCATCATAACCAGCTACTCAACAGGTGGTGGATCGATTGGCTTACCACCTAGAGGTAACACCTCAGAAGTTGTGCCCAACACTGAAGCCTCACCACAATGTGGGTTTTCACCAAAATCACTCCATAGTACCCAATTTGGAAATCAATGCAGTGTCATGATGAAGAAAAATTCAAGACAAACCATGATCAAAAAGTATATCCAGGGAGTTAACACAAGAAGGATAAGAAAAAAACAAAATCTAGTCCTATATGATGCATGTACCATTAATTCCCCATGAATAGAGCCCTAATGCACTGAGTTGAAAACCATGTTTTCAAAGTCTTAGTGAATGGATATGTCAGTTGCCTCACCAACATTGGAACATCTCACATGAGATCCGAACTTGAAGCATTATAACAATGTCGATGTGAAACCCAAAAAAATCCTATAAAGGTAAAATTTTGAACAACATCCCAAGGAATTAACTTTATCTAATACCATTCTGTCCTGACCTGATCCAAGATGGGGCTTGAGACACAACTATCTCAATCCCACCTACATAGGGAAGGGGTGGCAACAAGTGCTGTAGGAATAACTAAACTCAGGAAGGCCTTTTCCAAGAGTACCTATATGGACACACCCACAAACAACTCAATAAAAATGTGCAGTGATATAAAAATTTATATTCTAAATTTCATGCATAAATCTATCTTAAACCAAATTATAGTAAAATTACTGAAATCATAAAATAGAAAAACACATGACCTCTAAAAGAAAACCATTAAAGCATACAACCTGCTCTGAAGGAGGGGGCCACTTTCAACTGAAACTTCTAGAAATCTCTTCACCCAAGTAATAGTAAACACTCTAATCAGTCTAGATCACTAAGATCCACCTACCTCGATTCCTCAGGGGACTCCATCGTAATTCATATGGTTTTCACATAACAAAACACGTGTGGGAAAATACCTTGTAGAGGTGAGTATAAAAATACTTAGTAGACACCCCAAAAACCTAAAAGAAAAGGGAGAAATTAAAAGGAAACATTCCACTTGACCTAGCCAGAGGGAACCACATAGAGAGAAAATCCATCTTGAACCATCCTTGACTATACATAACTCGTCATCTAAGTCAAAATAAGACTAAACAAGAGTGTAAGGAAAGGTTTATCCCATAGCTCAACCCACAAATAAGTAACCTAATCCAAGAATAGGGGGATCAACACCTCGAGTAGATGAACTGCAAGTTGCCTTTTTCCACCCCTAGTAGGAGAGTGATCTTATCCAACCATGAGAAAATAAACATGGAAATCCCATGGAACACCACACATATATTTTCTTACCATGTAAGGAGATTAAACAAAAATAAGGTTTGGGAATGTTGGAAGTACATATAATCAGTCAAAGAGGGGTGTCAACCCAAAATGTAACAACACTACAAGGTATCCCAGAAATCACCAAGATATACTCGTCTCAAACCCCAAGTATCAAGAGGTTCTGACCTCATATCTAGTAACATGATTATATTCAAATATTTTAAGGTAACACACCACTAGGAGAACAAACCCTATGAACTCATCCGTCCCAAATTTCACCCATTCGATAGATATGATCCATCGATAAAAACTCATTAGGTACATCTTTGGTTCCCTGCACTATAGGTCCTCCCATTGCTACCTCATACACAGTGCAAGATAAAGAAAACCAAGTGGAGAGGATTGCCCCAAACCACTACACATAGTTAAAGGAACACTAATCTAAACTATGAACTACATTCATACTCTCAAATGAGAGAGAACAGAGGGACCCACACCTCTCCACTACCCTGCAGTCGAGGGAGTACTAGCTCCTAAAATAAATTGTGAAACCTCTATTTCTCCTATATGGAGTGGCCCACAACTGTGTCCATCACTGGAGCACTAAATCCTAAATAGGTACCATACGTATCTAGTGGATAAGCCTGCTCCTCATACTGTACACAATAGATTAGGGATCAAAACTCCAATGGAGGACCTGCTCCCCTCTCCTACTTGGAGACGGGGGAGTACAACTACATATGTGGGGACATGCACCCTGGAATGATAGGGTAGTGAAGCTCAGAGGATAGAGGAACCAAAACCTAGTACAATAGGGGACTACTACTCAACCATATTGATTACTGTGTGGGACCCACACCCTAACACATCATGGGAGTACTGACCCCGAGCTAGAGGAACCACTCCCTAGTATGATAGGGGAGTTCCAACTCTGTCAGAATAACATGTATGGAAGACCCACACCCTGGAAAAATAGGGTATTTCCATATCTAAAGATAGAGGACCTGAACCCTAACACAATAGGGGAGTACCGACTCAATTATAATGTCACATCTGGAGGACCCGTGCCCTAACATGACAGGGGAGCACCAACTCCACGAATAGAGGACCCACAACCTAGTCCAATAGGGGAGTACCAACCATATCTCACCAACAAGTATGGAGGAACTATGACCTGATATGGTAGGGGAGAATTATCCTACTATACAAACATCATGGGGAACCCACACCCTAATCCACTAGGGGAGAACTAGCCCCAGAAGAACTACCCAAAGGTAAAAGAACCTACACCCACAAAGTGGGGATTACCATCCATACAAACGAATATGGGTAAGGGAAACCCATGTCCTGATTCCATAGGGGATTATCAGTCCCAATATCTCTCTAATTGAACACACTAATCCTTAGCATCGTTTAAGAACTATTTCACAACGGTCTTCCTCGATTAATGACACCTCATATCTCATAGGCTGAAGCAGAGGACACCATCGTGTTCTATGTGAAAAATTTCTCTGGATAGGCTAGTCACAATCCTGAATCTGAGTCCCAGATAAGGAGATATAGAAAGAAAAATATCTCAAGAAGATCCTCAAGTAGTACATGACATGAAATGAGGTCCACAAAGTCCATGAACCTGCCCGTGCACCTAGCCGTGTAACCTTTCTACATAGTTTACCAACCCAAATGGGGGTACAAGATGTGTAGAGATAGTAAAGGTCATGTCCCTCATCACCAGACCATTAGATGTGTGGTTTTTCCATGTCTATGTACCATACCCCATTTATTTGTACTTTTGACCATGTAGTTGTACACGACCATGTGATTTAAAATGGCTTCTGAATCCATGTCCTAAGGCCACATAGATTGGGGTCAGTAGACTATATGTAACCTGAGTACATAGTGTGTAGACCCCAAAATCCATCTTCTCCAAATAGGAAGGGATACAAGGCGTGTCTCTCTAGACCACACACAGTTTAAATGGAAATTCCAATTAGGAATCACCTGAAAAATGCCCCGATTCTCCCCATCCCCCCCCCCATAATGCACAAATATACCTTGTAGGGATATCTAGAAATTTTATAAGGGCTATACAACTTTAAAATAAATAATAAAAAATGGAATCAAGACTAAAATGAAAATTTTACTAACTTGAGGGAGAAACAACGAAAATTTGAGTGTAGAGCGATGCTCGGATAATGTTTATTCTTGATATAATGGTGATCTATGTCAGAAACAGATACTAAAATCACCGCATTGCATTGATTTGACTTTGTTTTCTATTTGTTGTGAATGTGATAATCCTCTCGGGAGTTATTTCATGTTTTAAGTGATATAATAATCCTTTTGGGAGTTATTTCATGTTTGAAGTGATACTGAGTGCACATGAAAAAAATATAATATTTTGAAAATCACCTCTCTAAGGATCTCCGAGCCCCAGATTTCTATTCCAAATCAGTTAATAAATTCAAAAATATTCTAAAAAATATTACAAATTCTTACATATCAAAACCCAAGTCACTATAATAGAGACTTCCACTTGTATAAAAATATTCATTTTTTATTACTAAAATCCATTAATAATATTAGTAAAACCACAAATAATTTCACATCAAATTAAATCCCATATGATAGACTTCCAAATAGGTCTTATGTATTCTATAAATTTTTATTTTTTTAGCTTCTAATATATATATATAACTCCAACCACACCTTTTGGCGACCACTTGAAAAACCTATCCATGAAACACCTTTATTGGGTAACATCTATGAAAAAATTATCTTTGAATAATGGGGAGATAATGATTAATAATCATCATATTAAACTCTTTAAACATAATATTCAAACTTCTTTACTTAACAATATCCATTGTTATGATGTTAATAATATATTTTATTTAATTAATAATATTTTTTTGTCATCATCATCATCTTGTGACCTTTTTATTCAAAATTTTATATTAGAACGTTTCGGTAACAATTTTAAATGTTACTCTTTACATTAAGATCTATATTTACTAATATACCTGAAATTATGTTAGGATATAAATTGTCATTTCATATTACATTTTATTGGTATAATTATTTATTTGTTATTTTTGTAACTTATATATGTTTAAACATATCCCACTAGCCTCTTATATGATATATATTATAGTTAAACTAAATAAATATTATTTTAATTATGGGAATATATTAAAATTAAATTATTATTAACAAAAATATATTATATTATATATTATATGTTTAGTTAAATATACTTAAATTAAGGTTTTATCATTTAAAATATTCCAATTTTGGGTGGTGGTAAATCTTTCCCTCATATATGAAAAAATAACTTGGACATACTCTTTGGTCTTGAATAAAATAATTTACCCACACTTTCATTTAAAAACATGTTATATAACATGATAAAATCATAAACAATTCATATTTAATCCATCATCACACATTATTCTTAAAAATTCATTAAAAAAATACCCCCTTACCAAATATGAGAAAAATAGATAAAAATACACATCGTTTATAAATTTTTAATTCCACTCAAACATTGACGTGGTCTAATGAATAGACCTACTTGATGTAGAAAATCTTTTTTTACTTAATATTAATGCATAATTCAAGATCTAACCATCAAATTCCCATCATTTATAAAAATATTTACATTTATAAAACATTTTAATAATGTAATATTAGTGCTATAAACCCCTAAAAATAAAATCAGTAATTTTTATAACCTTAATACCTGATTTGGAATCTCTATAGTGATTCTAAAAACCCTATAGGTATTTTAATAAATTCCTCCTCCAGTGACTAGTTTATCCATAATGGAAACATTTCATATACTTCAAAACACATGCTTTAAGTTTTAATAACTTGGGATGACCATTCGATACTCTAATATTATTCTTTTAACTTAATCCTTTACCTTTCTAAATTTTCAACAGAACACTAGGGCCTAAACCTCATATTTATTTCAAAAATATCCTCAACATATAAATAAAATTAGGTAAATTTTATTGAACGTGTTCATATTATAGTTTATAATTATTTTTTAAAAAACTTACCATTATGATTGTTGAATATATTTCGAAGCCAAATCAATTATTAAAGGAGATACCATCCTATATAAGTCATTGACATACCCAATTATATTGAGTATAAGAGTGGATACTGAAATTTCTATAAAAATATTGCATCTAGAAAATAAATTTGAAGCCTCACACCTATGATTCCAAGATTTTTATTCATAAATACTTTGGAGGTTATCTATTATCATTAACACATCTATATTACTAGTTTATTTTTTTTCAAATTAGGATCCATGGATAAAACATGAGAGTGGATATATCAAGAGAATACTTCAAATAAACATTACAAGTATCTCAATCCATTTTTTTTGAATAACTTCACCAACCAACTTCTCCAAAAGGGGTTTCTCTAATATATATAATGTTTTTTGTACTTAAGAGTTATTTTTATGTTTATATATGAGTTTTTTAAGTTTCTTCCATTAATGTTATCCTTTTATAGGATTCATCTCAAATTTAAGTTTGTTGATGATGATTATGCCATTTTATCCACAATAGATATTTTATAAAATGAGAATCATGTATTAGAATCATTTCATATGAAAATTTATTGAACATGTTCCAAATAACATGGTAACTACCTTTAAATTACATTATACCCATTATTAGGATAATATACATATTTAAATGGAACTTTAAACTTCCTTTGGGATTTCTTGCATCACATAGTTTTTCAGGTAGACAATCTTATAAGTCATACCATATATGACTCTTGGATAATTGTACAAACAACTCCTTTACTAAATCCATCATATGGATTATTATAACTCTATTACTTTGGTATACTAACCATTATATTTTTATATAAAAGTGTAACTCAAATATTACACCATATATGAGAACTTAATCCTATTAGTGTTAATAATAAACTACTGCTATGAACAAGATAATCCATGGACACACCGCTTTAGAAGAACTTATCCATTTTGATGGTTGAGGTATTGAAAAATGTTTACATTGTAAGTAATATAACACTTAATATTTTATAGAGTTTTAAAATTTCACTATCTTACCACATGTATTTCCTTTATATGTACATGCTACTAATGATTTACTTTATAGTTCCCATTCCTTTAAAAAAATTAATATGTTCAAAAGATATTAATTTATAAATCCTTATAGAACTCATTATTTATGTTACTTCACCAAAAATAAAATCCAATAATATTCTTATATATCAAAATATATGACATGAAAAATGTACATGAAACTCTTTCATGTAAAGAAATAGGTTCATATAAAACCCAACTCCCCACATGAGATGTCATTGTGTGACAGGAAACCAACCCCCACTTTTCTAGATGGATCATAAGCCTTAATACCAATGAGAAGTTCATATCAAATTCCCACTATCCTTGGATAACTACTCAAGAGAGGCCTTAGTTTCAATAAAACCCTAACACTTAATATGCATAAATCATAATCAACCTTTACTTTCAAGTTTATAACCAATAAAAAATTGTACTTATAGTTAAATTTTACTAAATCTTATATTGAATCCATAATTTAACTTCTTATATGCATGACATGGAATTTATAGGAAGAATTTTAATTACTTAAACTAAATAAATAATAATTCTTCACATTTATTTTTATATGAACCATTTTATATTATCAATTCACATGGTATTAAATATGAACTCATTCATATTATAAATATATATTATCTTAATAAAAACTTTTATAGTCATATAAACATATCATATTTTATATAAACACTTTAAATTTACTAAATATCACATATTTTCCATATAATAACTTTTAATATGATCATTTCAAAAAATAATATAAACACTTATATTTTTACTTTTTTATTCAATATATTAAATTTATTTTAAACATAGGTCACATCCACCAATTTTTTATATATATTATAAACTCCCCTTGGATCGTGCTTTAGATTGATTTTGAGGATTTTAACAAAAATTATTTTTCTTTACAAATATAAGAAAACCCATTTTTTTCACTAAAAACATGACATGGTGTATATTGGGTTTCAAATCATGTTAATGAAATACCAAAAATATTTTTCTATAGTAATACCGTTTTGGTAGAGCCTTCAAAAATTCATACTTTGTAAACTATGATATGGTTTTAACTATCTACATTAATGTTTTCTTATATAAATCATATTTCAATAATAACCATGATAATTTTTTGAGTACATCATGGTTTAATATTATAATTTAATGATTATTTATTTTTTCATGGAACGTTAATATTATTATTTTTAAAAAATTATGGTTTGTCTTAGATGTTCTAAAAAATAAAACTCTTTTTTCTTTTAAACTATATTATGGTTTTGAAAAGTTTTAAGTACATGATTGTTTTCATAAAATAAACCATGGTTCGAAAAAACATATTTTTAGTTTCTTATTCTATCTAAAAATTTAATACAAATGAGTTAAAATAAGTTTTGATACAACTGGAGGGTTTTGGATGAGACAATGATTGTCCATACACACTAGAAACAATTATAAAAATTCAAATTTTCCACAAGATCCATCCAAATAATTGTGTGAAATAAAATTACAAAAGAACACAAAAATTTATATTTTATGTTATAATATTCCCATGATTCCTCTTTATAAGATTGGTAGTGATCACCAAGAAGTATCCAATGGGATCGTTCCAACTAGTTTATAAATGTTATTAATTAATATTTCATATGTTGGGAAGGATCCCTCTTCCTCATAGATTACAAGACTATTGGTAATAAGAGAGAGAGAGAGATAGAGTATGAGATAACCACATTTAAGGAGTTTTAATGATCAAATCACGATGTCACACACTTAAAAATTCAATAAACATTAGTATATTTATATATCCATTCAAAAAAATTTCTTGTAATGAAAAAATTTATCAATCATTCAACTATTGAATATAATTTTTCAGAATTGTTTCATAAGTTACAAAGCTATGTAACTATTTTATAATCATTATGATTAACTATTTAAAATTAAATAAATATATTTGGATGTTCAAACTTCTAAAATCATCATCAAATACAAATTTAATAAAACATGGAAACTTATATTAGTTAAAAAATTCAAATATTTTGTTATCACATAACACATATACTATCTTTTTCTAAACCATGGCATATTGATCTTTATTATGCAATAGTTTAGACTAACATAGAACATGGTGTAGTTTATACCATTATGATATGGTTGGATATTTTTTACATATTTCTAACATCTTTTGGTGTTATTTATATCTTGAATAAGTTTGTATTTGATCTATAAAATTTACAAAAAATTATTCAAGATACTTATGAAGAATATAATTTATCAATAAAAATATGATAACATGATAATTATTAACTCTAAATGGAATTACCATAAATTCATAATTCCCATAATAACTTCAAAAATACATATTTTTAATATTCTTCTCCCCCAATCTCAATTTTTGATATCCTAATTTGTTTTTGAACTTGGAGAAGTATCTTTCAATTTTACACCAATCAAAATTATCATCAATATGAGGTAGAGGGTATTTATTCTTTGAATTTATATGGGTTGGATTTCACTAATCAGTGAAGAAGCATAAAATTACATCAATATTCTAATAAAATAGAACCATTTCCACCCATGGAAAAAATTAGACAAAATAAATACTTTCTTATCCAAGACTTATAACATTAATTTATAGTTCTATATAAGAATAATGTAATGATATGAAACTAGTTCCTAGAAACAAGTCAATAATTATTTATACATCCATATCCATTGTTTTTCCTGAGAAGTCATTAGGAAATACACTAGGATAAATATCAACTATTTTTTGTAATATAGTTTGGTTTTTTAATTATATCCTTCCAAGGACCAACCTAGAAAATTTGACAAGATAAGGATATAAGACCCTAAATAATGGGAACTGTGTTGGTTGAATTAATATTTTACTCTCCCAAAATATTATAGATACTAATAATTAGTGATATAAAATAAAATATATTAAAATTTTAGTTAATAAAATATATCAATTTAACCAACAAATCCACTCAAATGATGAAATTATAAGTTCTTATATAAAGAAGTAAAAAACCCCATGAAATCTTACCTTTCTTACCTTAATAGAACATGACGATAATTTAAAGGCTTATTAATTAATTTTTTATAAAGTATCAATTATCATAAAAAAGGAATTAACTTGTCACTCATACCTATTTGATCAGCTTCAGACACAAACATTAATAAATTTAATGAACTTATAATAAATAATATAAATATTAAGGTTAATGAAATCAGTGATGTACCTTGTACCATCATAGGCATAACCTCATATTATAAAAGTGAATTCACTATAACGAATAATTTTTTATAACACTTTTGAAATTTACCCTACCTACATATACTACCTATCCTAGAATAAGATCTAGATTTAACCTATTTGGATTTTTCAACCAAAATCCTCAATCATTGTATATCATTGAATGTCTCAAATCATGATTCTCAATTTAAGAATGAAAAGTAATTTTATAGATGACCCATCCTTTCACACTGATAATATGATTTTGGATCACTAGTGTAGTTACACTTCATTTTAATCATATGTACCACATAGTTACAACTTGATCTAAATCCTTCATTGAGAATAATTTAATCCCTCATATTATTTCTATCAATTTCCCTACATAAATTCATCATGTTAACTCTTTTATTTAGAAAAATAAATATCACCACCACTAAGTTAGAGAAGAAAAGTTCTCACACTTTAATATTTAACTATGTAAACTTTTTTACATTGACACATTATTTACTTCCACATCATAGGTATGTAAAAAAATAATATAAATTTTAAAAAAATCTTGAGAAAAATCTTTATCTTGTATATTTTTATCATTGATACTCTCAATTTTTTGGATCTATTTAAAACAAAACCAACTAAAAATATTATCTATATATTTTATACCCATAATAATACCTTGATATAGATACTAGATTTTATTATCTTTCGTTATAATCTACATCTTAGTGTAAAACTAGTGAGTTTTTTTGAATTAATGATGCTAATTTGATTCAAAATTTTATTTTTTTAATATTTACTTTTCATTTATTAGGGTAAAATATCTTATCATTATTTTCCTTTTCCCTATAAATCACACATATGAATGTGATACAAACAATAAATAACACACTAGGATTATTACAAGGTTCAACATTGATGTATTTATATAATTATTGATGTGTAATGTATGATATTTCACAGTACATAACCATACTTTTATCATCATGATAACTACTTTGTAAAGGGAATATCCACAAACACTATATACATGATATCCGCTTAAAATTTATTTATATATCTCACACACTTAAAAGTTATAAATAAAATTATTCATGGGAATAGAAGAAGAAAATATACTATAGTCATCATTTAAATAGAATAATATCATACTATTCAGTAGGAGTATCATGTTAATATATCTTCACAATAGAAAGAAAATGTACAATGGGATATTCATCACCTTCTCATGAGTTCTTTGATAACTTCTTAATATAACATACACTATTTATCAATCTCTATTGTTGATCTCATAAGGAATCATATAAAGATTCTTCAATGATCACCATGATCCTTGTTCCAACACTCGAGGTGTTTTCAAAATAATCAAGTGTCTTATTTCCTCATGGATTTATTCAATAAGGATGCTAGAGTTATTCAATTGAATTAAATAATTATGGAGGATCTCTCTCTTACTTAAATAATGTTATTCCCCCTTACACACATCCATCATGATGATACTTCTCATTTCACATTAAAATGTTAAAAATTAATCCATTTATTAAGAGATATTATTTAGACAATGTATAATTGAATGAGATCGCCTTTATTTGAAAAAAGGAAACGGTACGACATGAGTAAATAATTTTTACCCCATGATTAAATTCCCCTGTGTGTCATCTACATTCCACAATACAAAAAAAATATCAATAAATAATTAAATATTGATCTATAATTTGTAGGAGTATATTGTGAATCCTTTCGGACCAAATAGATTCACCCATAAATTAATATAAAAGTAGAGTAACATTAATATAAAACATGATTCTATATCACTTCCACATGAAATAAATTAAATTCTTTGGAACCTTATCTCATTAATATTTTTAATGGGATTGGGTGATAGAGGGATACCAAGAGCTTCCCTCTCTATGATTCCATGGAGATTAGGGAACTTTTGTGATGGGATTCGATCCAGAGTTATAATTTAACCCTCAAAGTGTTTTTTTGATCCTCAAATGAATATGGAAGCCACCAAGGAATGTGTGGATGAAGGATTGGTGCAAGAAATTCCATGGAAGATGAATTGTGATGATTCATTTCATTTCCTAGTGTAAAATTCGAGCGATTTGAAGGGAGATAAACTCCCTTATTCTATAAATCACATCATATTTATATTCTTCCCTAAAACCATTCATATATCATGTCATCATAAAATATTATGAGAAATAGTGCTTTTTATTTTTTCATAGTGAACCCTAAATTATTTTGGGATCAAGTTGAATATTGAAAAAACTCCATTGTTTCATGGTTTTACCCAGCACAAAGATCCAACTCGTGGAAGATAGAATATTTGAGGAATCACCTTCTTCATATATGGGGTTTCGATTGATGGTAAATCACCTCAAATGATATGGGTTTTCTTCACATAATTTTTCTATTATAAGATATGAAATTAAAATCCTAGGTATTTGGATGTATTTCCCTTAATATGACCACCTTGAGACTCCAGGACTGAGATCCATGGTTTGATTCAGATCCGGAGAAGAAGTAAATGACTCAATTTTATAAATAGTTCATGATGGTGAATTGGTTTTTTTGGCATCTAAACATTATGTGGGATGTTGACTCGACCATGGGATCTCCCATTAATCTTGAAAAAGAGACAAAGCTTTCCATATTTGGGTATTTAGCCTAAATTTTAGTTTATTTTGATATCTTATCTCCTTTTATTGAAACAATTTATCTTTTTTCTGATGAATTCTTGTTTTAAAACTTTATTCAGTATGAGAATGTTCTTTTTTTGTCCCAATTTCTACTTCGTTAGTAATTTTAGATAATTATTCAGTAATGGGTTGAAGTGCACTGATTTTAAAAAATCATGGCCACCTTTTTGAACACTGTATGATCAAGTTGTTTGTGATGAAGGTTGAGAATGATTTTGATAATCATAAAATGTTGAAGAGGTCTAAAGAATGAACTAGGGATGTAGGGGTAACCTCATCCATTATAAAGGGATATTTATTGTAGGGGTAGGTGCTTATGATAGCCAATAGGGAGAATCATCTTTAAATATTCCTACTGATGTAACCAAAAAATCATTTTAAGGTACTTGGAAATACACTGAGAAACCTATAAAAGATAATGTTCATCCCAAGTAGTCTAAATTTGACGAATCTAAAGATCATAGAGATGGTGTAATTTTTAAATCATTAGATATTGAGTGGGGTGTGTGTAGAATCTCGTGTTTTTGAACTGGAAAAAAGTATGAATGTTTTTGAACTTTTTCAATTACTGGATGGGTTAGATTTAAAACTGATCTTAAAAACTTAATTCCAAGTGTTGGAACATTTATACGTGTTGTTTTTTGACTTGGGTGAAGGCCTGAGAAGTATCCCAAGTGGCTCAAGAAGTTTTGGGAGTGATGGACCCAAAAAACTTTAAGTTTTAAAAGATAGAAGAGGGCACACAGTTTTCATATGGTCTGCTAAACCATGTGGTCCACTGCAGGTAACTGTGCGGCCCTATTTAAAAATGTGTAGTGTCTTTGCACATAGGTTGCGCACGGTTAGCGCACGGTTTGAAAAACTGTGCGGGTCAAACCGCTCTGACGGGTGTTTTTAAAGAATTAAGTTAAATTTAAATAAAATAAAATAAAACCTAATCTAATACTCCAAGTCACCCCTCATTCGCATGATGAACTAGCCCAAGGGGCTCTCCCCTTCGACACACAATTCCTCCCTCAACCTCATCTCCTTGCTTTGATTCCCACTGGTTTTCTCATATTTCTTCGCACGATCCATCACGGTGAGTCCCCTACTCCCTTCTCCTTCCTTCTTACAGATTTTTTTCAACCTAATCGGCGATTAGTGAGGTGAATCCAAACCCTAGTTTTTGGGGTTAATGTTTTTCTGGTTTTCTTTGTTTCTTAAGCCATGAAGAAGGTCTCTCAGGACCCTTGGGTGCATGTTCTGACAACCACTGCTAAAGGTGATGTGGTTCAAGTGATTCCATTCTACCGATTTTGCTTCGGGGTAAGGTTTTGTTCTTTTATTGGTTTCCACCTAATATATTTAATATCTTTAGATGTTTTTGACTCCCTAGTATTTAAATCGGTAGGGATTTGGTTGGTTTCATGTGGTTTGTCACCCTATAAATTAGGGTCCTTATTTGTTTTAAGATACCTATTAATTATTGTGTAGTGCGTTGGACTGTTGGGTGTGGTTTTGAGTCACCGGGTCAAGTTTGACTCATATGTGTATGCATAGGTAAATAAATATATGTATGTGGGTTCCCTCGTTATATGTGAAATAAACCATGGAAATGATTTAACACGTATGGGCCCAGGTTTTCCCATGTATATATATATAAATGCATTCGTAGGTGAGTGGAGATGGGCATATGCATATAAGAATATATGTAAGGATCCCCTTGCATATGCTCATATCCATGCAGGTGTGTGCATAGGGGATAGGTGTCCTTGAATGCTTGTGATGGTGCGTATGATCAGTGGGGAAGTAACAGCTTTTAGTTAGAAAGCACGAAGATCTGAAGTGGATAGCTTGGTTCCACCCTGAGGCAGGGCCCCTTTTCAAGTCCACAAAGTTTTATATATTCATTAATAAACTGCTAACTGAACTTTTTCCAAAATTATTTCATGGAGTGAGGTGTTTAAATTAAATGTATCTTTTATTTGAATTTATCATGTTTAATGATTTAAAATGTTAAATGTCATAAGTGATTTGTTTGATAAGTAATATCCTGTTTTTGTAATAAAACCCCTCAATCAAGGTGCACTATCTTTAAGATAAAAGTAGGGCTAGAATTCTATGCTAGGTTGGATTGTTTTATTGATATATCATTATGTATCAATGTTATGTTTATAAAATGTCACATTTAGGAAATGGACCCTAATAGTATTTAAACACTAAGTTTACCTATTTTAAATGATTAAAGAACCGAGGTACCATCTAAGTGCTTGGTCCAATTTTTATATTGGAATTACCCATGTAGGTAATTTCCCTTTTCCTTGGATACTTGGATCCTTATAAATGTAATTGATATGTTTTGGTAAATGGAATGAGTTGAGTTAAATGAATGGTTAATACTTAATGATTGACCCTCAAATGAATTTACCAAATTATTTTCAAATGTCTTGAATGCTAATAACACCTTTGATGACATGTGGGTTCCCAAGTAGGAATTCCATGGATGGAATCAATGGGTTTTTTTTATTTATACCTTGGGAGATACATGGATTCCCATGTAGTAATGACATGGAAGGACACGAGTTCATTAGATAATAATTGGTTCCATGTCTGTGGCAACCGTTACCATGTTACGGGACGGTAGCGGAGTGGAACTTGACTTTTAAAAATGCATTGAATGGATTTGATAAATGGTTTCAATGATACTTTTCCTATCCACACTAATGGAAGGCAAGGCTTGGACCAAATGGACTTAATGATAAACTACAACTTGATTAAATGGTTGCATGCTACTTGGCCTTTCCACACTAATGGAAGGTAAGGCTTGAACCAATAAATAAATGGTTGCAATGCTACTTGAACTTTCCACACTAATGGAAAGAAAGTATTGAACCAAATTAATTATTAGTTGTCCTCATTATCAAATAAAAATGGTTAGACTCGAGCATGTCTTGGATTATGGTCAGAGAATACCTAGAGAGCAGAGTACCCCATTCCAAATTCAAGGACGAGTTGCTTTGGATAAGACCCACCTAGATCCCATTCCTTGTCTCATGTTTGGATGATAGGTATACTACCATTGGATCCCTCATGCAGTACTACAGGATTCCTTGGATACACTCCATGGATCCAGGATGCCTTGGATACACTCCTTGGGTCCATCATTGACAAGTTTACACTCTTTGGGCCTCATCCTTTAATAGCCCCATTTTACCTTGAATTCACTCCTTGGACTCAGTAGGTGCCTCATTATAGAATGACTTGGATTACGCTCCTTGGATTACACTCTTACACCTTATCTAGACTCATATACTACCAAGTTAGTGGTCTATGAGATCTATGTTACCTTGGTTTTTACCCTGGAACTCCCTCACTGGATATAATTTCAGGTTTCCTTGTTACATCTTAGAAACTTCACTACTTATACTATCTTAAGATAATGTAAGTTTTTGTTATGCCTCACGTAACCTATTAACATAAAATGGTAATTACTTAAATAATTTATTTTTTATATGTTCAGATACTAGCTGAGGGCTGAAGCAGGTACTTGGGTATTTAGTTACAATATACTGCTTACTTTACTTATGCATGCCTACACCCTATTTAATTTATATTAAATTTCTGGGATTGGGGTAGACATCAGTGTTTCGAACCTACTAAGATTTATATCTCACACACTACTCAGGACTCCATTGCAGTAGGGTACCCAAGTAGACCTTTCTTATTTGTAGGAATGTGGACCATGATTGATTTCTGTATTGCTTATACCTGGAGTATGAGCAAAGGACTGAGCTGGAGCTCAAGATGCTAAAGGAGATTTCCTATGGGGATTTTCTATCCCTTCCTTATTTTTGTATTGTATTGAAAATCATGTTGTACTATTTAATGCTTTCAAATATGTATCAATACCATGTTATGCATTCATTTGTTGTATAAACTAGCATTGGACACTATTGTTCAGTTATATATATATAATAAGTCTTCTGCTACTTTGTCAACTGTTTATAAACTACTTCCACTATTGATTGTTATTTACTTTGTTATACCACTTTGAAACTCTGATAAGAGGGTATAGTCTCCCCACTATCACCTTTTGAGACCCTCATTACTAGTCGGAAGCCTTTGGCATATGGGGAGGTGCGCTTGAGGCCTTGTGGCCACCGGTCTGGCTACCAGTTTAGCGGTCATCCGGGTCAGAATGTCATAGAGTGGATCATGATATTGCACAATAAGAGACTGAATTTACACAACCCCAGGGTATGGAGTACTTGTAGCACCTGTTGGGTCTCCCTCTAGACCCCCATATGGTTTTGGACATAAGATTTATTACTTTAACCATTATCAAACTGGATGGAGGATGGTTGAAGGTTACAATACTAGGATGGCCTTGCTTATATTAGATTATAACCTTCCTTCTAAACCACCGAGGGATCCCAGTTCAACTATTATTAATGATTATTCTAGATCACCCATGGATGAAAATTTCCATGTTCTTATTTTTTAATAGGTTAATGGCTATAATTTTGAGAAGTCACACTTATCACTATCTTATGGAACTCACTAGATATGGGAGAGGCCAATCTTGATAAGGATAGATTATAAAGAATCTAATATTGCAGGATATATCTTGATGCATTGGTAAATGGGGAATGGTTTTAACCATCCCAATTTTCATATCTTATGAAAAATATTGACGTTACTTTTTTTTATGGACTCAGACAAGTACTATGAAACCGAAAGTGTAGAAAATTTCCAAACCCCTTCAGAGGATTATGAGGGTGAAAGGATTACAAAGGGTCTTAATAATAAAATGAAATAATGGTTTGACTCTCTGATTGAATCTACCTTTACATAAATGGAACTGAACATTTTTTTCTCTAGGGACTACCTAATATTCCAAAAATTATTATAAGGAAATATTGAGGATGAATTTCAATCTAATCCAGGGATGAACGTTCAAGGTCTTTCATTGAAATATAAGATTTGTATCATTCTAGAGGACTCTTCGGACTCATCATCAAAGGATAATCCTATTCCATTATAAATTATCAATTCATGGTGGAGAGGCTAACATCCAAGGGGTAGAGGATGTCATCATAGAAATTTGGGTTCTAGGATAAGTGGAAGGAATTGATTTCTTTCTTTCATTATTGTATTCATTCATGTCTTTTCGGACCTCGCATTATCTTGTTTACATTGTTTGGATGTTAATTTTTTAATAAATATTCTGTTTTGGGTTGGATTTCCAACTCACACTTGTGAATTTTCAATCAATTTATTTAATTAATTCATAATGAATATCATAATGTATAATTTACAAAAAATCTTATTGTTAATTCCTTTCAAATTAAAAAAATTCATAAAATTCTTCATGGGAGAAGGCTACTTTTCAATGGTCATATTGGAGACTTGTTTTGATATGCATAAAATCCACATATCCTAGTGGTTATAATAAATTATTATTTTTATCAATCTTGGTGTATGCTCATATGTAACAAAGATATTCCATCAATCCAAGTTACACTTCATGGATCATGTATGTCACTTTGGTTTATTTTTTTACTCTATTATAATTAAACATGGTCTGTATTCCATTACATTATGGGAACCATACCATATATCTAATAAACCTCTTTATTTCTTATAATTTAGCTTGTGATATACCATTTTTTCATGGGGTTTAACCATTTTTTACCTGAGTTCCAAATCCATTTCAATACTAATTCAACTCTCTTCATTTAATAAATTCTTCAAATAATTTATCTTTTATACCAACCATCATATATATAAATTTCATCAAGACATATTTTTAGGGATTCTCATGAGTACATAAGAACATAATAATGATATTAATATATATATATATATATATACAAATATATAAATGTGTGTGTGATATTACACGATTTTGATTTCTTACATCATTTGAGGTATTTTTTAGGATACTTTTAATATGACATAAAATTTATATTCTATAGTTTATAAAAAATTATAGGGATTTTTTTAATTCTTAAATTAAGGGGAAAATGGAAATTGTGTCTTAATAAAATAATCAAAATTATTTTTTATAAATATTTTTATAGTGATTCTGTTTATAGTGGTTAAATGATTATATATATTTAGAAATAGTTTTGAAATAATAATTAATGATTTATAATTTTTGATACCATGAAAATGGGAAATTTATGGTAATGATAATAAAAAAAATTATGAAGTCTATAATATACATATCATGGGTGTTACTAATATTAGTCAATATATTATAATTTTATAAAGTAAAATATAGAAAATGTGATATAGAATACCAATTCCATATGTGGAATTATTATAATATATTATGAGTGGAATAATTATAATATTTTTCATTAAATAGTGGGTATAATAATGATAATAAAATCAATATTATAATAATCTGGTTTCAATATTTATTTATTGACCTTTTTATTTTAATTTTGTTATATGTAAACAAATAATAATTTGGTTATATAGGAAATGGAATAGTAAGTGGAGTAAAATTATTATTCAAATGTATTTAATAAATTCCATCCACATTTTTATTAATATTAGTTACCATTTTATTAAAATTTTAGTTAGATATGATAATTAAATTTTGAAAAAGGATACTCATGTATAAATATATGTTGGTATAACTCAATTTTCAGTACAAATAATTTTTTGTCAATACTTCTTTCCTATTTTATGAGTGTTCTTCTTGATCTACTGGTGTTTTGGGGGATTAATAGAATAGTTATTTATTTTCCATCAATGAACCTTAAAATATAGGTCACTATATACTATAATTTTACCATTCTTTATTAGTAATTTTTTAGAATAAATAATTAAATAGTGATGATTTGAATGTATATGTATTTAAAATAATGAATAATGGTTTCATATTTTGTGACATATTTTTTCAATAGTGCGTTTATCATTATAGATATATGAATGTGTTTTATTAATTATTTTCTTCACCATTAATCATTATAATTGATTTTAATAAAGTAAAAATATTTATTTATACATATAATAAGTCATAAGAAGGGCTTGTGTGATATTCTCTAGAGGGTGGGGGGATTAGGCATGCTGGTTATCAATTTTTTTAATAATAGTATTATTAAATTTTTTTTTGGGAATACTAGGTGCTACAAGAGAATATTGAAAATATGACCTCTTTTTTCTTGAAATCAACACACACAAGTAAACAAATTAGTTGTAACCATAATATATATATATATATATATATATTATGTCAGTTTAAAATTTAAAAAGTCTATAACATTCAAACCATAAAGAGTAATAAGGTTTTTGAGTAGGAAAAAGAAAATATTGTTTTGAGATAATGGGTATGAAAATTAACTAGATTATAAAAAATATTGAAATATTTTAATAAATAAACAAGGAATGTTTTTATGAATAATGTTACCATTAAAAATCCAAATTTAAGTTGAAAATTTTATATTAGTTTCCATTAAAAATATAGTTTGTTACGGTTATAGAAGTATGATGTTTAGTAGAATGTTCCTGAAATGTTATTTCAATTTATTTTGGTTCCTATATTATAATATTTCTTTGGAACATGATACTGAAAAATATTCATGACACATTATTATATTCTTATATATTTTTGAGAATATTTTATGGAGTGATGTTTCCATTATTATAATTATTCCTTTATTTATCATAAGTATGTCATAATCGTCCGAATGGTTGAGCGTCAGAGAGTTCATGATGCATTGGTGGGTTAGATGTTTGGACATACTGTATTATAGAAGGTTTTGTTCCCCGATGGTTTTAATAGTTCAGGTTTCCCATAAAATAATATGTAAGGGTATAAAAAAACTATTAGTTTGATTTCCATAATTTAATATTAGTTCCCATGGTTAGGATATAAGGGTATGGTTATAGTTACAATGATATATTTATGGAATCAATATTATGATTGGTGGAGGGTAGAGTGATTATCACACAAGGTTTCAATTATTCATTGACTTGAAAATTTCCATGTACTTTTGAGGTGATAATTTTATTATATATTTTAAGACTGAAATTGGAAATTTAAGGTTAGTTTAAAATTGGACGATAAATTGGGTATTGAAATTATTATATTTTTATAATTTTTTATTTAAATAATCTTGGATGTTGACATTCTTGATACTCTAACACCCATTATTTAGATAGTAGGAAATTATTGGATGACCAAAAGAATATACTATTCCTTCTACCTTTTTTGATGAAATGGATGATGTGGATGAAGTAGATTATGTGATTAATATTTTTTTTTTCATTCTACCATTGGTGATTTATTTTGTGTTCTTAGGTGTTTTGTGACATTACATTCATATTACAATTTTTTTATAATTCTTATTGATTAATGAAATTTACATTATTCATATTATGGACTTGATTTTGATATTTGAATTTGAGACTTATCTAATGGTAATTCCTCACATTTTGTGAAATTATACACTAATGCACTTGGGGTGTCATAATCGGAACAATGTTCGACATGGATAGAGTTCCAATGAGGTTTGGTCATGAACAAGTGGTATAAGATCAAGGTTTAAGGTGGATTTTAGATTTGGAGCATGTAATAATTGAATTAGTACAATAAGATGGATATAATTTATGGAACTAGTATGATGATATGGTAAAAAAATATATCTATGAACATATAGGGACCTTATGATTCTATACAATAAATGTAATAATATATAGATAATTACTAAAAGATGGTATACTTAAATATATTATTATAGGAGTGTACATCCATTATATAGTTTCATTTCAGATATGATGGTAAAATATGTTGATAATGGGATGATAATATATATGGGATAGACTATGGGTTAGTAGAATCTATTATCAGTGTTATAATTATTTATGTAGGATGAGATTGATGAGACTATGTACTTAATTATAGAAACATCATATGTGAATCTATAGAAGATTAACCTTAATGTGGTAGATTAACAAGTATAATTGATAGTTCAATAGATAATGGATGTAATGTTCTATAAATATGATGATTCATGGTAAACAAAATTATCTCATATTTAATATTAGATATTTCCAAAATTTCTGTTGGTATGAGTGGATACTCAAGAGGGGAGGTGAATTGAGTTCCTATTTAAAATTTCTGTTTAAAAGATTTATATTGAAATCCCCCAATTTAAATAACAAGATAAACTGTAGTGAATTTGCAATATAGTAAAGGTTTAGTTAGGTTATCAAGAGATTGATTAGTTCTCAGTTAATCTAATCTGAAGATTAGATTAGCTTTTGAAACTAACCTACTGGTTTACAATAAATACAAACTCTTTCTAGTTTAACTATCAGAGTAACTCTAAAATATATTTATATTTAAAGTACTTAGCAGCGGAATATTCAAAATAGTTTTAACTAAAATAAACATGCACAACAATTTTAACCAAGAGGTTCAGTCTCAAGATGAGACTTAGTCCTCTCAAACAGTTTATATAAAACTTTGATCCACACCCTAGATCGGGGTTTACAACAGTACTCAGACTGTCCAGGTCCTCAGACCTCTACCACAGTTCTATGTGGGAAAGAAATAATAACAACAGTTCATAGGCTGTCCAGGTCCTCAGATGATGCGAACCATGTTGATGCGAACCATTTTGAAGGCACTGGGCCAATTACCCAAGTGGAGGAGTTGTATTTTCAAGGCCCGATGACGCGTGGTAGATTAAAGAGGCTGAATGCAACAATGGGCGCCCATCTCGCTTCATTAAATGCCCAATGGATCTTTCCTTGCATGGATGGAGAAAATGGGCCTATAATATCACTTATTAAATCCCAAAATTGATGTTTAAAGCTTGGCCCACATGGTTGCAAGAATTTTGATGCCTTTCCTGTTGGGTCGGAAGAATACCCCAAAGAGGGAAAGATGGCAAGAGGGGGGTGAATTGCCTTTTAAAAAAAAATTGATTAACAAATTAAAATCAGAGTTGAAAGTGCAGCAGAAATAAAGAGGCAATCACACAAGAAATTGATAACGGAGTTCGGCCAAAACCCGGCCTACGTCTCCGCTCCCAACTCAACCGTTGAGAGATTCCTACCGCTTGCTTTTCAATGGTTATAGCAAGAAACCCACTAGGCTTTAAGGTAGCACTAGGACCTATTACAGCTTGCTTTTTGTGGTTTAGCAAGAACCCACTTGCTTTTAATGGTTTAGCAAGAACCCACTAGTCTTTTTACGGGTGAAGACTAGCTCACCGAGACACAAGCCTTTTAAAGGAAAAGCTTGAGAAAACCTCTTCACACCTTAGTGGTGGTGTGAGAACCCAAAGAAAGGGGGATGAGAAAAGGGTTTGGGGTTTGTAGGCACAAACCCAATTTTAAAGCTCAAAATAGATAAAACAATAAAAACCGTAATTGGGAGAAGCCTTGGGCGCCTTTGATTGATTGGAGGTGTTGAAGCGTGCTTTCCCAAGCTTCTTGAGTGGAGCTCCTTGGATGTGGAAGTTGTTGGAGCACTTGGGGTTCCCTTGGAGGAAGTCGCCGGAGGTTGGCCAATTGATCCAAAATATGTCCGTTGGCTTCGTATATGTTCCGGTGGGTGTCCGGGGCTTCCTTGGCCTTTATTTATAGGCTAGGAACCCTTGGGGAGGCTTCAGAGCCATTGGTGAGGCTAAAAGAGCCGTTGGGAGCCAAGTGGGCAGGCTGGTCAACAACCCAACAGCTAGTTTGACTGTGTCCACCGGCTGGCCGGTACAGGGCCACCGGCTGGCCGGTGCCTTGACAGTGGCTGAGAATTCTGGTCCAGGCTCTACCGGTCGACCGGTGCCAGAGCCACCGGTCGACCGGTGGTGAGGCAGTAGCAAACCCTGTTCAGTCTGGGTGCCACCGGCTGGCCGGTGCTGAGGCCACCGGTTGGCCGGTGGTAAGGCAGTGGCTCCTTCTTGAATGCAGGTGCCACCGGCTGGCCGGTGGTGTGCCACCGGCTGGCCGGTGGTCTGGATTTCAGTCCACTTCTTGATTCTTTCTTGGGCCAACTTCTTGGCAACCTTGTGCCTTTCAATCAAAAACACTTCAAACAATGTTAGATAAACATGAAAGGTGATTGTGATCATGAAAATCAAACAACGAGGGGAACGAGATGTACAACATTTCCCACATGGAGGATTCTAGAAATGGCATCTTTGGACACCAAAGTCAAATTCGGTGGGCTATGCACTCAAAGTCAAATCTGGTGGGCTATGTTGGAAAGTTGTGTGCTACTTTTCCAAAAGTATTTGTTAGATTTTATCTTTTTGACTTTCAAGGGGACAAGGTAGGTTTACACTTTATGACTTTAGGGTATTAGACCCTTGACCATTGTATCAACCCCTTGGCTATAAATATCCACCCCATGGCATTGTATTTTCATTCAAGATTTAATTGAGATCTTATGATTTATTTCTCTCCGTTGTGTGAGGATTGTCCTGGATTTTCTTCTAGCTCTTGTGAATTCTTTCCTTGTCAATCTACAAGTTATATTGGTGATCCAAGATCACAAAGCCCCCAATTCCGTGCCTCAAACCAAGTGCTTTGTTGTGTGGATTGGCCATCACATCTCTCCCTTGAGTGTGTTGTCTAAGTAGTACGTCACGCTCCATATAGTGGTTGGCATAAAGTTCCATGGGCTTGGTGTTAAAGGTGACCCGGGTTCGAAACCGGCTGTTTTCAACAACCTGCCGTATATGTGCAGTTTCTGGGCCAGGTGTCCCAGTGGGTCCCAGTTGCGGCGATGGGTTGGGGGATTGCCGCTGCAGCAGGGTTGTGGGGCCGTATCACTGGGGTCCCTAGGCCAGGTGTCCTAGTGGGTCCTAGTGGGTGCCACATCATCAGACCTCTACCACTATCCACAGTGGGATACAAGAGTGTAAGGGAAAGATTGAGTGAGGATTTAAAAATCCTCCAGTTCAGTTTAGGATTCAGTGTATGTTCAAACAGAGAGAAGCAAACACTACTTGTAATATAAAGAAAAGGATGATCACCGTCGAGAAAGAATATAGAGATGATTTTGGAATGATCTTGTGTGATGTCAATGCAGTCCTGGACTCCTTTGGATTGAAGCAGATGAAGCTTTGAGTCCTTCTATAGAAGTTTTGTGGAAAACAGAGTGTTGTGATTCTGCTTGTGTTATCCATGAGGTTTAGTCGAGTGAAGATTTTCTTTAGGCTTCAAATATGCTCTATGTGTTCAGCCGTGTCAAGTTTCATCCAGTGTTCCTTTCTTCTAAAACTTCCTCTAAGTATGTTATTCGTTCTTATCCTCACTACCTTACTTTTTGTTTCTGTATCGCGCAACTCATGATTCTTGGTCACACTTCATTTTTAACTTGGAATGCAAGTGTTGGAGCCGACAGGTTGCATGTGTTCTGCACCTCGTACCTCATATTTTCTGATGATATGTCTACAATGAAAAATTAATTATGTCAGTGCATTAAATTCATCAAATATGACCGTTAGATATTAAATTGAAAAACGACAGAATAGTTTAAGAAATGGTGTCACAGTATGTCATGGAAACAGTGTCCCCTTCACACGGTGTCTAGGTTGATCACGATGTCTGAGTGTCATGGTGTCTTGTTCACTGTGTCTTGTTCACGGTGTCCTGTTCACGATGTATTGTTCACGGTGTCTCAGGGTCACAGTGTCTTGTTCACGGTGTCTGGCTTCACGATGTCTCAGGATCACAGTGTCTTGGTCACAATGTCCGGCTTCACGGTGTCTGGATTCACGGTGTCTGGCTTCATAGTGTCTGGTTCACGGTGTCTGGCTTCACAGTGTCTGGATTCACGGTGTCATAAATACATAGCCAGTGGTAGACTCACGGTGTCTTAGACTTTCCAAAGTAACTATGTGAAGACTTAAATAAATATATTAATAGAAAGGATTAGACTTAAGTATTTGTCAAAGAAGGTAATCTGAGAGTAGATTAAATATAGTATAAAGTAAGTAAACTGAATATAGAGAAATTAAGATCTTTCATGGCTATTCTTAAAGCATGAGAAAACGTTAGATATAAATACACATGATCTAGATTGAATAAGAGTCGGAATCATTAATACATGATTAAATAAGATTTGTGATCATTAAAACATGATTAAAATATTAGGATTCCAACAATATCCCCCTTTTTGATGATCACAAATCATATATAGTTAAAGAGTATATAGGATTCAATTATAAAGATAAATTTCTAACATAATATATAGAAACTTCTCCCTCTTTTGGGATTATCCAAAAGATTGACTAAGAGAGGGAAAAAAGGTACGCAATCCATTAATAGCAAATAAGGGATAGTACACAACAAGATTAATATAAAAAAATAGCATCCCTATCAAAAAGAGTAAACACTATTTTTCTTCAAGGGCTGGCATTCTCTTTGCCTTTTTTAGTAGAAAAATAGGAAGCCATAGGTTCAATTGTTGAGGTAGAAGAAGGGAGAGATGTGGTTGATAAAGAGGGTAATGGAAGGCCTTAAAATACTGAGGGAGACATGGTAGGATTAGTATAAGATCTAGACAGTTGTTGATAAAAAATTACATGCCTGATTTGACTGAGTTCTTGGCCGACAGACATGGTGGTTGAGGCTAGGGTATAGGTGAAGGTAGGTAGTCTAGGTCTGAGAGGTGCAGCCACTGGAGAAACAATGGCTGTACTCTGAACATGAAGATAGGGCCTGAGGAGTTTGATGAAATCTGTAATGATCTCTCTAACATACTGCATGGATTTCTCAAAATCTTCCTTTTTCTCCATAAACTTTTCCAACAAATGAGTAAACTCTGTGAATTTCTGGACTTGTTTCTTGAAATATTGAGTTACAGGAGGAATCTACAGATTTTATACAAGGTACTTGAAAATATTTTTCATATCGGTCTTGGAGAAAATCCCATTGAAGTAGAGATCCACTTTCTTGGCAATCTCTTACTGAGCATTATTATCAATTTTGGAGTGGACTTGTACTAAGTCAAGAACTCTATCACTGTTTTTGACTACTTCAGATAAAGAAACCACATTAAATACACTAAAGACATTCTGAAGCTCTTCTTTACCTACAGATATGAGTAGATCACTGTCCAATGAAGGTGTAGAGGATTTATTAGATGCTTTGACAGCTATGGTCAGGGATTTTAGTTGATTCAACACCTTTTGATGACATCTTGTGTACTCATCAGTGAGTTTATTGAGGTTGGTAACAAGATCCTTCATTTCCTTCACAATTTTCTTGTTCCTTTCAGAAATATATTCATCTAACGATGAAAGATAAGGTTGAATCTGAAACACACTGACTTGTGATATTTGAGGAGCAGCAGGTTCTCCAGGAGGAGCAATAGATTCATATCTCGAATGCAGCTCTCTCTGCATGTGTTCAACCATACTTCTTAGGGACTTAACTTCATTACTGAGCAGTCTATTTTCAACTATTAACTCTTTAATCTCATGGAGCATCTTAGGTTGTATTTTACAAATAATATTCTCCAATAATAGTGAGGCATATCTCTCACTTAAATTCGTCACAGGAAGAGGTTGGGTATTCATGAGTTTATCAACTCTAGATAAGCGAGTATCTCCAAATTCCATCAGATCATCCTTACTCACAAAAGATGGCTGTTCAGATAAGGGTTCAGGAGTAGGAATTGTACATGTTCAGGTTGAAGTTCCTTCTCAGGTGCAAAGTTTGTGATTGACTTCAACTGAAATAGGGAGGAAATATCAAGCCCGGTTTCTGTAACCTCTTGAGACTCACTCACATCATAGAAACTAGGAAATTGGAATTGAATGTCTATAGGACTCGACTCAGTTGGATGTGAGGCTTCAGCAGACTCAAGATTTGGGGTTTTATCCCCCTAAACAGGTGCCTCCTTCTCAGGACTGAGAGGCTCAGGAGCTTCATCTAAATCCACAGACTCAGCTCTAAGTTCCTAACTCATTTCCTATCTAGATAGATAAAAAGCTAGCTCTATCCGTTCTTCAACAGAAGGTATGATTTCAGGAACAGATTTTTCTACTGGGAGTTCCTCAAGATTGACCTCTTGCAGAATAGGTAGCTCTTCCACTATAGGATCTTTTATTTTAGGCTCTTTTATTGTAGGTTCTTCTATTGTAGGTTCTTCCAAGGAATGCTTTGAGATATTAATAACACTTTTGTTGTCACAATTTGTAGGTACATGTTTGAATTGATATACATAATCTAGTAATGTGTGTTTCATCCACAAAATTTGTGCACAAAAAATGCCAGCAGCTATGTATTCAGATTCTACAGTAGATAATGCAACAAAATTTTGTTTCATACTACACCATGATACTAGTGACTTGCCTAAAATGTGACATTTTCCAGAGGTGCTTTTTCTATCTAATTTATAGCCACCGAAGTCATCATTAGAATAACTAACTAACTCAACTTTTTTTTCCTTTAGGATAAAAAAGTCCTAGATTGGTTGTATGCTCTAGGTATTTGAAAATTCTCTTTACAACATTTAAATGTGATTCCTTAGGGTTTTCTTGAAAACAAGAACACATACACACACTAAACAGAATGTCAGGATGACTAGCAGTTAAGTAAAGTAAACTTCCAATCATTCCTATATAAGTGATTTGATCAACGGATTTTCCATCTTCATTAAGATCTAACTTACAAGTGGTGCTCATGGGAATGTCACTACTTTTAGTCAAATCTAATCCAAAACGTTTTAGAAGATCCTTTGTATATTTACTTTGATTTAAAATGATACCATTTTCATTTTGAAATACTTGAAATCCAAGAAAATATTTGAGTTCTCCCATTAAACTCATTTCAAATTCATTTTGCATCATTTTAGAAAAATCAACACATAAAGAATTTTTCGAAGATCCATAAATAATGTCATCTACATAAATTTGAACAAATAAAACATCATTATAATTTCTTTTTATAAAAATAGTAGGATCAGATATTCCTTTTGTAAATCTTTTAGAAATAAAAAAAGCACTTAATATTTCATACCAAGCTCTTGGAGCTTGCTTTAAACCATATAAATCTTGTTATAGTTTAAAAATATGATTTGGAAGATGAGGGTTTGTAAATATAGGGGGTTGTTCAGCAAAAACATCCTCAACTATATACCCATTTAAGATTTCACTCTTAACATCCATTTGATATAGTTTGAAATTCAGATGTGCAGCACATGCAAGCAGGATTCTGATGGCTTCAAGTCTGGCTACTGGTGAAAATGTCTCTTCATAGTCAATTCCTTCTTCTTGACTATAGCCTTGTGAAACAAGTCTAGTCTTGTTTCTAACTATGTTACCAGCTTTATTAACTTTATTCCTAAAAATCCATTCAATGCCTATGATCAAAGTGTCCTTAGTTCTGTCTACTAATTCTCAGAATTTATTTCTTTCAAATTGATTTAATTAATCCTGCATATCCATCACCCAAAATTTATCATTGATTGCACCATTGATATTTTTAGGTTCAAGATGTGAAATAAAAGCTTGATGTTCAACCTGATTTCTTAGAGAAGCTCTAGTTTGTGTTCCTATATCTAAATCTCCTACTACAGCATCTAAAGGATGGTTTTTAAGAGTCCTAGTTGGTCTAGAAAAGATATGGCTAGATATTTCAGGTTCATTTACAGGTTCGGGTTCAACAGAAGTAGATTCTGGAACATTTTCAGAACTGGTTGTCTTAACAACAGGTTTAGTGTTTTTGTCATTAAGGTTTAGAATGGACATATCTTCTTCAATATTTTCAAGAGGGGTCTTAGGTTCATGTGGATTAGTTTCATCAAATTTGATGTGTACAGATTCTTCCACACATTTGGTTCTCTTATTGAATACTCTATAGGCTTTACTTGATATTGAGTAACCTAGGAAAATTCCATCATCACTTTTGGAAGCAAATTTGTCAAGATTATCTTTAGTATTAAGGATAAATAATTTGCAATCGAAAACTCTAAAGTAGTTAACCTTAGGCTTCCTATTGTTCCAAATCTCATAAGGGGTCTTTTTAAGAATTGTTCTAATCAAGACTCTATTGATAATGTAATAAGATTTATTAACAGCTTTAGCCCAAAAGTAAATTGGTAAATCATATTCATTGAGAATTGTCTTAGAAATCTCCTAAAGAGTCCTATTTCTTCTTTCTACTATCCCATTCTGTTGAGGTGTTCTAGGAGCAGAGAAGTTGTGATTCTAGCCATTATGTGAGCAGTAAGATTCAAACTCTTGATTTTCAAACTCACAACCATGATCACTTCTCAAGGTCTTGATCCTAAGTCCACTAACGTTTTCTAAAGACTTATAATATTTAATAAAGTAAGAACAGGATTCACTTTTCTGAGCTAGAAAATATACCCAAGTGTACCTAGAAAAATAATCTACATGAACATAGACATAGTGCTTCCTATTTAAGCTAGAAACTCTAGATTGTCCAAATAAATCCATGTGAACTAGCTCGATAGGTTTAGAAGTTGAAACTTATTTCTGTGATTTAAAAGAAACTTTATGTTGCTTTCCCTTTTGATAGGGATTACAAACTTTGTCAGCTGGGAATTCAAGTTTAGGTAGGTCTATAACTACATTTTTCCTAGTCAGTTTTCTAAGTGAATGTATATTGCAGTGTCCTAATCTTTTTTACCAAAGCCAAGATTCTTTGTGAAAGGCATTTAAACAGGTAATATTTTGTTTAGCTAAAGAATTCAAATCCACAACATAAACATTTTCATTTCTCAGTGTAGTAAATACCAAAATATTTTTAGAATCAAATACATTGCAAGTATCATTTTCAAATATAACATTGAAACCATCATCACACAATTGAGAAATGCTTAACATATTATACTTTAGTCCATCAACAAATAAAAATTTAGCAATTAATATTGAATCAAAGTTACCAATCTGACCTAAGCCGGTGATCTTTCCTTTTGAGTTATCACCAAAGGTGACATATCCTCCATCAACCTTGATTAATCTTTTGAAGCATGAAAATTCTCCTGTCATGTGTCTTGAACATCCACTATCCAAATACCATATCTTCTTATAGTAACTTTTTAAGAAGGTTTCCTACAACACAATTTTAGATAGAAAATGATTTTGGTACCTAGATTTTCTTGGGTCCAGGTAGGTTACCAAGCAGAAATTTTGGTACCCATATTTGTCTAATGGGTTTTATATAATCTGTAGTTTTAAAATATTTTGAATGATAAACATTGTTTGATCTATAACTATGTGAGTAGCTGGTTGAGACATAAGAATTTACAGAACTAAAACTAGCAGCATACTTTCAAGATTTATGAATAAATATATTCTTTGTAATCTGTCTTTATCCAGAACGATAGCCTAAACCAGTAGCATATTTTGGTGCTACTAGTTTTCTTAGCATTTTTGTAAGAGTGTCCTTTCCATTAGTAAATTTTTCTAAATCATTTCTGAGTTTCTCATGAGACAATTTCAGTTCAGTATTCTCTTTGAGTATTTGAGCATTCTTTTCCTTTTCTTCTTCTATTACAGATTTGACAGTGCTAGTTAAAACATACTTTTTATTTAAGGCTTTATACTTGTATTTTAGCTCATTGCAGGTATCTTCTAGCATATTAAAATATTCAAATAAATCTTCACTAGATAGGTTTTCAGCATCAGAATCAGAATCATCTCTAGAATAATAAGGGTTTAAAGTAGGAGTATCCAATGTTACCTCAGATGTGTTTGTCATGAAACACACATTAGCTTTTTGATATTTTTCATCCTGAGTGGAATCATAATCACTTAAACTATCTTATGAAGCACTCCAAGTTTCTTTCATAGCTTTCTTATACTTGTTGTCCTTGTACTCATATTTCTTCTTGTACTTTAACTTTGGACAGTCAACTTTCACATGTCCTTTCCTCTTGCATTCGTAGCAGACTATATCATCACTTTTATCAGTCCTTTTCCAATCCTTCTTCCAATGACCTTTATTGTCATAATTTCCCTTGTAATTTGATTTTCTAAAAAATTTCTTTTCCCTATAAAACTTCTTAAATCGAATGGATATCTGATCCATTTCAACATCACTGTCAGATGCACTCTCTTCACTACTTGAACTATCACTTGCAGCTTGAATTTTCTCTTTGTCCTTGATTTTTAAATCAGAGGTCTTGAAGGATACTGATTTCTTTCTTGGTTAATCATCTTCTTATTTGTTTACTTTTAATTCTTCTTCATACATCATCAACTTTCCAATCATCTCCTTGAAAGTTAGCATGCCAATGTCACATGATTCTCTTATTGAAACTGATGTTCCTCTCCATCTTTATGGTATAAATCTTAGTATCCTCACGATTTGCTCATTTTCTAAAACAACTTTTCCTAGTGAGCTCATTGTATTAACTATCTCATTAAACCTGACATACATATCAAAAATAGATTAATCATATTTCATTTTAAAGTTATCATACTTTATAGTGTATGTATTTAGTCTCATTTATTTAACATTGGTTATTCCCTCATGATAAATGGCCAAAGTATCCCATATTTCATAAGCAGTCTTACAAGTAGAGATTCGATTAAATTCTTCATCTCCTAAGGCACAATACAGGGCATTCATTTATTTACAATTATTATTGTAACCAGCTTTAGTAGGTTCATCCCAAGTAGTTCTAAAAGTTTCTGTAATCTTATACTGAGTTTCTATAGCAGTCCAAATGTCAAATCCCATACTTTCTAAATGAATTTTCATTTTGATTTTACATTGGGAATAATTTACACCATTAAAGAAGGGTGGCCTGTTGGTAGCTACACCTTCTAATCTATTATCCATAATAATATTTTAGGAAATATATTTAAAGAGATAAAATTTAGAAATAACAGAAATTTTGAGATCTTCAAGATACAACTAAAATCACAGTTGAAAACTTTTCACAAACAGAGAGTTTTGAAAACCCTTTAACAATCCTCTAATAAAAAATGTTGGTTGGAGTGGATACTCAAGAGGGGGGGGGGGTGAATTGAGTTCCTATTTAAAATTTCTGTTTAAAATATTTATATTGAAATCCCCTAATTTAAATAACAAGATAAACTGTAGTGAATTTGCAATACAGTAAAGGTTCAGTTAGGTTATCAAGAGATTGATTAGTTATCAGTTAATCTAATCCGAAGATTAGATTAGATTTTGAAACTAACCTACGGTTTTACAATAAATACGAACACTTTATAGTTTAACTATCAGAGTAACTTTAAAATATATTTATATTTAAATTACTTAGCAGTAGAATATTCAAAATAGTTTTAACTAAAATAAACATGCACAACAGTTTTAACCAAGAGGTTCAGTATCAAGCTGAGACTTAGTCCTCTCAAACAGTTTATATAAAACTTTGATCCACACCCTGGATCGGGGTTTACAACAATACTCATACTGTCCAGGTCCTCAGACCTCTACCACAGTTCTACGTGGGAAAGAAATAATAACAACAACTTATAGGCTGTCTAGGTCCTTAGACCTCTACCACTTTCCATAGTGGGATACAAGAGTGTAAGGTAAAGATTTAGTGAGGATTTATAAATCCTCCAGTTCAGCTTAGGAGTCAGTGTGTGTTCAAACAGAGAGAAGAAAACACTACTCATAATATAAAGAAATGGATGATAACAATCGAGCAAGAATATAGAGATGAGTTTAGAACGATCTTGTGTGATTTCAATACAGTTCTGGACTCCTTTGTATTGAAGAAGATGAAGCTTTGATTCCTTCTCTGGAAGTTGTGTAGAAAACAGAGTGTCACGATTCTGCTTGTGTTATCTATGAGGTTCAGTCAAGTGAATATGTTATTTAGGCTATAAATATGCTCTATGTGTTCAGTAGTGTCAAGTTGCATTCAATGTTCCTTTCTTCTAAAACTTCCTCCAAGTATGTTCTTCATTCTTGTCCTCACTTCCTTAATTTTTGTTTCTGTATCGCGCATCTCATGATTCTTGGTAACACTTTGTTTTTAACTTGGAATGAACGTGTTGGAGTTGACAGGTTGCATGTGTTCTGCACCTCATACCTCGTACTGTCTAACGATATGTCTACAATGAAACATTAATTATGTCAGTGCATTAAAGTCATCAAATATGACATTTAGAAATTAAATTGAAAAATAACAGAATAGTTTAAGAAACGGTGTCACAGTTGTCATGGAAATAGTGTCTCGTTCACACGGTGTCTAGGTTGATCATGGTGTCTGAGTGTCACAGTGTCTTGTTCACAGTGTCTCAGGGTCATGGTGTCTTGTTCACGGTGTCTGGCTTCATGGTGTCTCAGGGTCACGGTGTCTTGTTCACGATGTCTGGCTTCACAGTGTCTTGTTCACAGTGTCTCAGGGTCATGGTGTCTTGGTCATGGTGTCTGGCTTCACGGTGTCTGGATTCACGGTGTCTGGCTTCACAGTGTATGGTTCACGGTGTCTGGCTTCACGGTGTCTGGCTTCACGGTGTCATAAATACATAACCAGTGGCAGACTCACGGTGTCTTAGAATTTACAAAGTAACTATGTGTAGACTTAAATAAAGTTAATAATTGAAAGGATTAGACTTAAGTATTTGTCAAAGAAGGTAATTTGAAAGTAGATTAAAGATAGTTTAAGGTAAGTAAACTGAATATAGAGCAATTAAGATCTTGCATGGCTCTTCTTAAAGCATGAGAAAACTTTAGATATAAACACACATGATCTAGATTGAATAAGAGCTGGAATCATTAATACACGATTAAATAAGATTTTTTATCATTAAAACATGATTAAAACATGAGGATTCCAACAATTTCATTTTCTTATTTCATTGAAGATAGTTTAGAAATAGCTTAAAAAAGTAATTTTTTTTCTGAATGACTAAACCAGAGATTCTAGTAGCTAAAAAAGTATACTTGTATAGATTATTTTTTGATAATAAACGCAATTTTTTTTATATTTATATATTTTTATGGATTTATTTATTGAGAATAATTTTCTAGAATGAATTATGTTGTGTGCTAAAAAAGGACACTTGTACATGGTGAATCAAGTATTCATGTATTCAGTAGTCTCTTTTATTATTTGGAATGAACTTATCCAAGGTTCTTATAGAATTAAGAGGTTATGATGAGAATTTTTGAGACATCACTATGAATAAATATTCAAAGGAAAATTATTCTTCTTCTTAAAAGATTATATTAGGAAATATTTGATTAGGCTATAATTTTGGAAGGATTATTGTTATAGTGTGTGTAAATATTACTAGAGAACATATTACTAAAACATCTAAAGGTTCCTTGAAATTTCCAAAGTGGGTATGATCATATTAAATATATAAATTGAAGTGTTAATTATGCAATAAAATCCATATAAAGTATTAAATAGTATGAAATGGTGATCCTTCAAGTTATAAGAAAGATAGAGTGCATTTATTTTAGAATAGGGCACTTCCATTACTAGGTTTTTTCTCCAAAGAGCCTTTCTATTGGGGGGTGATGGTCATGATTTTGGGTATTCTCATGTACCTCAGAAATTCATGATCATTTCTCCCATTTTCCATGCATTCTCTTCTTCATCCTCTTTCCATCTCTGTTTTTTTCTTAGACACTTTATTGAGGTGTATCAATGTTTTAAAGGGATTAGATTTCCTATGATATAACATTTTGGATTACTATTTGTATTAATTTTCCCCTTGGATTTCAGATATATTCATTACCACACATTTTAATCCAAGATAAAGATCAATGCTTTATTGAAGAAATATTAAATTGAAAAAATGGGTGAGGGTACAATGGAAAAAATGTGTAGATGCTAAGGATCAAAGCGAAGACCTCATTAACACACATCCATCAGTATATCAGGGGAGAAACCACTGAACTGTGCCCTATTGGGATTCAAGGTGTTGGTTGGGTTATCCCTATAGATATTAAATGGATAGGATAGATTGGCCTATGGGATAGTCTACATGGGCCACTCCTATTGTGGATTAGGTTGACCTAGTCCTAATTTCATACTGGACATAAAATTGGAGACGCTAGTTCAACCATTGTGAGACTCACATGATAACATGAACCCAAAAATATATTCTTTTACTTTTTATTTTTTTTAAAAAATATTTAAAACATATTAATGCTTTTAATTAATATTTAACACTTACTAAGAATTAAAATTAATGCCAAAAAATATGTTATTTTTAATAAAGGTATATAATGTAAAAAGTGAAATATAATTCAAAAAACATCATATATATGTATATAAATTGTAAAATATAAATTATAAAATATAAATTAAAAAGTGTATAGTTGACACATGATATCATTTTTTATATATACTTATTTCAAAATTAAATCATAATAATTTACAACTAGTATAAGTATATATTATTTCCTATAAATATATTATATTTTGGTAAAAAAATACACATATACAAGCCATGGACTGGGGATCATGACTCAAGGCTCAGTCCCTATGGATTTTAGATTTTTTAGAATGTGTGAAAGTATAACCAATTTTATACAAACCTATTTTTAAAGGCATAATTTTTCAAAATAAAAAACATGCTCTATACTAGAGGCTCACAATCTTTTTGAAAAGTGTAGTTTTCCACTTTTGTTCCTGATTCCTCTCCCTATTGTGACAACTCATGGGATTCTACAGGTGATGATGATGAGGATAAATAGAAAAAGTCTAAACTTGCATTGATAGTGTGTGCTGTTTCCCTAAGTATATAAAAACTTTTATTTTGGTTTGATACTCCTTCATTTGGATTAGAGGAACTCTATGGAAAATTCCCTCATATTATGTTAAAAAAAAGAAATTCTGAATATATGTAGATTGGGAAAATATTTCCCAATCTACTAATGGAATTGTGGGGATTTTGAGGTGAAGGGTGGACGTTGTTTGAGATAGTTCCTTATTTCATAAGTTTTTTTTAAAGATGACACTCTCTCAAAGAGCACCCTCACTTATTTTTTAATTTTTTTTATTTCTATTTTTGGTTTTTTTGTTTATATATATAAAATAAAATAAAAATATAAACATTATTTAACTATTTTTATATTCAACATTACTTTAAGAAAAGTATTCCAAAGGTATTATGTAAAATCCCTCCCAACCTCCCATTTTATAAAGATGCAGTACTCGACATCTTTTACACATTTTCGATATGGGATTCAAACACCACTTTTCTTCCATTTAATGAATAATATATTAATTATAATAAAACATTAATGATATTAAATTATAAATCATAATAGATATTTCATATATATTTATTATTGGATAATTTAATAAATTGTAGATAATAAAGTCATAACAATGATTACAAATAATGTCATTAATGCAGTTAAAACTATAATTCATTTTTAAATGTTGTGATTAATAATATAATTTATAATAACAATATAATTACTATTTATTTCTAATACTTTCATATGACTGTGGATGGGGAATTAAAAATAGTTAATAATTTCTAATATAAAATTAGAAAATGTAAAAAAATTGACATTTAAAAATAATTAGTAATAATTAATAATCTAATTATTATGAATTATTATTAAGAAATAATATTTTTTTCATGTAAATTATTATTTTATTATTATATTTACGACTAATAATGATGATGATGATGATAATAATAATAATGATGAATATAAATGACATAATTTAAATAATATAATAATAATAAAATTATTAAATATAAAATTTTTAAAAAATAAAAGTATTCCTATTATTAAATATAAAAATAATTTTTTATTTATTAAAATAATTAATATTTTCTTTATATTTTAAAATAAATTAAAATAATAATATTATTAAGTATTATTAATATCATATAATAATTATCCTCATAAATTAATTTTGACTTAATTATTATTTATAATTAATTATATTATTATTAAATATTTATAAATAAATAAATAATTAGATTACATATGACATTTATACTGTTTATTTATTTTTTTAATAAAATATTAATTATATTGATTTTGTGATTATTATAAATGATTATTAATTATATAATAAATTGTTAACAACAAAATTATTATTAATAATTATATTTTCTATATTAATAATTCTATTAATATTTATATAATTTATATTACAAACTAATTCATTGGTTACATTGATAATTTTATTATTTACATCATTATTCATAATTATTATTGTAATTATTGTAAATATTTACTAATATAAGAAATATTTACTAAAAACATAATTCAAAATATAAAATAATAAAAATATAATTAAAAATAATTCATAATAATGCAATTAATAATAAAATACAAAATAAGAATTATGCTAATAAATTTTTTAAATTGTAAATGTTATGTTATTAAACAATAAAAAGTATGTTATGTAAATTAGTTTTTGCTTAATTTATTTATGAAATTATTTTCAAATTTAAAATATCTTTTATATTCTTAGTTAGTGCGTCAAATTTTATTTATATTTTTTTTTATACTTTATATTTTATAAAATTTCAAATTTTACTATTTGAAATATAATAAAGTTTCAAGTAGGTGGCTTTAAAATCTTATAAATTATAAAGTATAAATAAAATTTTAAATATTCACTAAACATATAACAAACAATTGAAAATAAAATAAATTTCATAAAAAAATTGAAGAAAAATAATTTCAATGGCATAAAATATCGTTGTTTTAAAATACAATATTTATACTAATAATTTTTTTGGAGGAATTTTTTTTACTAAATTAATGTTTCTATTATTTTTTGACATTCCTTTTATTTTTAATTAATTTTTGTTTATACAACTGATTTTTTAAATTTCATTTAAATTTTATTTATACTATATTTTTTGTGAATAATTTTTTTGTAGTGTAAATTTGATGTTTTTAAGTTAAAATTTTGGTGTCGTATAAATTAATTTTGATTTATTGTATTTATGAATTTATTTTTATTTTGAACTATTTTTTATATGGTTAATCCATGTTTTATATTTCATTAATATTGTACAGCTATTTTATATTTTATAGGCTTCCCAAATCACCTAATTGAAACATTATAATGTTTCAATTAGGTGACTTCGAAAGCTTAAAAATTATAAAGTATAAATAAAATTTAGATAAAATTGGAAACATTTCTAAAAATATAAAAAATATTTTAAATTAAAAATAATTTTATAAAAAAACGATGAAAATAATTTCAATGGAACAAAATATTGTTTTTTTCAAAACCTAACATTTGTAATTATAATTTTTTTTGCAGCAAATTTTTTTTCAATAAATTAATTTTTATTTTTGTTTTTTGTTTATTGATATTCATTTTATTTTCAATTAATATTTATCTTTAGGTTCAATGTTTTAATTTTCATTTAAATTTTATTTATACTATGTTTTATGTAAATGGTTTTTTTAATTGTAAATATAATGTTTTTAATCAATAAAGTTTGTGTCATGTAAATTAATTTTGGTTTATTATATTTATAAAATTCTTTTTATTTTCATCTATTATATATATTTATATTTAATCCATGATTTATTTTTCATTTAGTTTTTAATTATAATATATATTTTTATAGGCTTCCAAATTCACATAATTGAAAATTAATAATGTTTCAAGAGGGTGACTTTGAAAGATTATGAATTGGAAATAATAACTACAAAATAGATTAAATTTTAATCATTTTATAAACATTTATAAAATAATTGAAAATAAAAACAACTTTATTAAAAAATTGTTGAAAAATAATTTCAACAAGACAAACTACTATGGTTTCAAAACACAACATTTTTACTTATAAAATATTCCGACCAATTTTTTTTCTGTAAATTAATTTTTTTATCTTTTGAAATATATTTTATTTTTAATTAATTTTTATTGATACTATCAATGTTTTATATTTCATTTATATTTTATTTATACTATTTTTTATGTGAATAATTGTTTTGAAGTGTAAATTTTATGTTTTTACTCAGCAAAGATTGTGTCATTTAAATTAATTTTGGTTTACTGTATTTTTGAAATTATTTTTATGATAAATTATTTTTATATTATTAATCTATGTTTTATGTTTAATTTATATTGTACTTATAGTTTATATTTTATAGACTTACAAAGTCACATACGTGAAATATAATAAGATTTTTTTTTGTGTTTCAAGTAGTCGAATTTGAAAGATTATAAAAAATAGACTATAAATACAATAAAAACTAAATTTAAAACATATACAAAACACATAAAGAATAATCACAGATAAAAATATTTTCATTAATAAAATAAATAGACAATAATATAGATGATATAAAATAGTGCTATTTCAAAACATAACATTTGGAATTTAAAAGAAGTAGGTAACTCTAAAAGATTATAAAATACAAATTATAATTAGATTATAAATGAAAGATAAGATATGCACATCAAAGATATATTCTATACTTACCAAAATTTAGGGATGTTTTCTTATAATCAATCTCATCCCTAAGGTTCTTACTAAAGTGCACAATTCCTAATCTCAAAAAATAACTTGATCTCCCTCTAATACCAAATATAGAGACCATCTACTTTTACAAATATCATTACATGATTTTAAGAATAATAAATCATCATATTACAAGACAAGTATTGTAAATTATACTTTCTTGGAAGACTGGGTACATAAAACATAAAACATGGGACTAAATAAAACATTTATTTATTTAATATTCATAAAGGGATCCTAACTTCCATTATTCTTATAAATCTTCATAGTATAACCCGAGGATAACATGAAAAAATGGATGAGCTAAAATCCCAATAAGGGAATAAACATAAGAATAAATTTTTAGCACATTGGTTAAAAGGCATGAAATAATGATATAATATAAAACATGGAACATATAGAATAATAACATATAAACATGGGATAATATAAAAATGGAGTCATAATAATGTGTAAGTAATATAAAACATGAATTTAGCATGAGTTAAGGCTGTTTTCCATAGATGAGCACAAGTCAAGGTTTACCACTAAGACCGTTGCACATGGTATCACGAGTCAAGGCTAACGACCAAGACTGCTGCACATAACATCTCATGAGACTTAACATTACCCAATGCATTGGAGCGTTATCTAGGAACACCCATCATAACTTGTTCATGAATACGCATTCCACATATACAATCATATGTAATCAATCATATAGAAATATAAGGGTTACCCATAGTAATAATTGGGTATCATAATCAAGTCATAAAGCATAACAAATGGATGTATCATATAAATGTACATGGAGGAAAGGAATTAGATCATGAATGGAAAATAATATGGAAGTATATGCATATATCATGAAAATTGATGTCAACTTGAAGTCTTGAAATGTAAAAAGAGTACATAAAATATTTATACCAACCAAAACATTTTATTTTATTAATAACAAGGGATATGCAAGACGAGAAAGAACAAAAAAATGGGACTAGGGGGGGGGGTGAAAATAGTGCAGTCCAAGGGCGTCAGCCCGTACAAAAAAGAGCCATCTGATGGAAATGGTCCGAGACCTAAAAAAATAACAAGTTATCATTTGCTGTAGCTTTAGCGACCAGAAAACCAGCCACCAGATTCTCCTCCCTCCATGTGTGGATGATGTACGTGTGAGTATCTAGAAGCAGTTTGCATCTTTTAATCGAGTACTCAATGCTCTAAGGGATTGAGCCTTTTTCAGACAAGAACTACTACAAATATGAATTTTATTAGCACTAGAAAAGTTCATTAACAACACTAAAAAAGTGATTTTAATTGAGGTGAAGATAAGGGGGGGGGGTCCCTTTTATCAGCGCTCAGAAAAGTGCAGATAAAGACACCTTTTATCAGTTCTTTTTTTAGCGCTGACAAAAGTCAAAAAATAAAAATAAAAAAATAAATAAAAAAGAATTATATAATGCTTTTAACAGCGCTTAACCCCCCCTTTATCAGTTCTTGGCGGACCCCCTCACACTCTCCTACGCGCTACCGTTCTCGCGCATCGCCCACACGCTTGCACCTCCTTGCTTCCGCCTGAACTTGAACCCGCGACCTCCCCCCTTGCGCGCCTACACATTTACCACTAAGCCATTTCTTTTTTTTCTCTATTTAATGATATATCTATTTATATATATATAGTTATATTTATTTGTATATTAATATAGATTCATATTAATATAAATATATTTAGTTATATTAATACATATATATTTATTCATATATATATATATATTTATTTGTATATTAATATATATTAATATTTATATATATATATACAGTTATATTTATTTGTATATTAATATAGATTCATATTAATATAAATACATTTATTTATATTAATATATATATATATATTTATATATTAGTATATATATATTCATTCGTATATTAATATATATTTATATTTATTTATATATATATTTTTAGTTATAAATTTTTATCTGTATATTTATTTGTATATTAATATATATTTATAAGATTAGTTTTAAATACATTTATAAAATATGTTTTGTGTGTGTTTATAAATAAATAAATAAATAAATAAATACATATATACCACACACACACACACAAACACACACACATAGACACACACACACACACACACATTTACGAATAAATACATATATATGTGTATTTGAAAAGACATAGAATGTTAAAATGACTATAAATTCTAATCCAAAAGCCCGTTTCAACTCCAAAACCAGTCAAATCGAAGAAAATGAAACAATATTTGATATGATATGTGGCAGAGGCCTAATCGACATCCGTATCAGAATTTATACCTCTTTGAATGTTAACAAATCAGGGTATCCTGACTAAATAATCAGTTTTGGAGGCCTTATGAGCCTTTTTTGGCCTTGAAAAATGTGATAGAAGGTTCCCTTGGGTCACTAGCACGTAGATCTCATCACAAGATTTGATTTGATATTCTGTAGAGCTCAAACGGACACCCGGATCAAAAGTTATGGCCGTTTGAAGTTTGAGTTACATTTTTAACTTATTTTAGATCTTTTATTATTATTTTTTGATTTTTGTGTCTTCAAATTCTTATTAAATGATTATTAATCGATGATAATTCACAAATTATAAATTAATAATATTTTTTAAAATATTTTAAAGCCATTTTCGCAAAATTCATTATATATTAAATGTTATAGTCTATTTATACTTATCTAAAACATATTTTAAAAAAATATATTCTATTTATATCAATATAAATATACTTATATAAAAATATATTATTTTTCTTGATTTTTTCGAAATATAAAATTTAACAGTGCTAGGAAAAAGCGCTGATAAAGCCCCCTTTATCAGCGCTACTAAAAAAAGTGCTGATAAAGGGGGGGACTTTATCAGTGCTAAAAAAGCGCTGATAAAGGGTCACTTTTAACAGTGATTTTTTTTAGCGCTGTTAAAAGTGCCGCTTTATCAGCACTTTTTTAGCGCTCATAAAGGGTGGCACTGCAAAAACCTAGTTTTTTGGTAGTGAAGGACCTAATGATGATGAGCGAGTCAGCCTCCACCTCTTGAATTGGAATTTCCCTCCGTTTACAAAGGAGAAAACCAATGAGTAAGGCTTGAGACTCTGCTTGAAGAGAATCTCCATTGCCAAAAAAGCCGAGAAAGCCACCACCACAGATCCAAGAGAATCACGAACAACTCCGCCTCCATGCGTCAAGCCCGAGTGGCACGATCCATCAGTGTTGAGTTTGAATCCCCTGCTAGGTGGCTTCCATTTAACCCACATCCCTTTAATGTACCTATCAGTGGTAGGAGAGGAATCGAAAGAGGAAGAGCCCTTGAACACATCTTTACATAGACTACCCAAATCCAGAAAGAGAAATCTAGCTCTAAAAATAATTCCAGCTGTAGACATAGGCGTGGATTGATGTTCCACCATGTTTCTGGACATCCATAAAACCCATCACCCTGTAATAAAAAATAGAGATCTAACCTTTTGTTTAGGTCCATTCCTAATCACTCCCTCGAACTAGCTTCTGAGAAAATCCAAAACTGTCTCTGCGCCAGCCGGATGCCCCACAATCTGGACTAAGAAACCCTAGACATCTGTAGCCCACTCATTATCAAAGAATAAGTGAAATAGAGACTTATACCGTGTCTGTCTGCAATAAAAACATTTAGAGGCCAGATTTATCCCCCGCCGCTATAAGTTCTCTTAAATTGGAAGTGCATTATGTCAGACATGCCATACTAGGAAATAGTACTTCACTGTAAGCTCCTTGCACTAGAGGATATCAACCCAGGGGTCCTGATGAGATGCCACATTTTGAACTTTGAGAAAATATTTAATGTTAAAAGTACCTGAAGCTAATATTTTATATAAAATAAGAAGTGAACCAAGAAGGTTTTAATAAAAAAATATTGGTTTGATAAAAATAACAGTGGATTAAAAATATATTATATGGTGTATTTGAAAATGGGTAAGAATTTGGGAAGCTCCCTTAAATGGGTTTTCTTATTGGGAAGTTTTGAGGAGGGAACCACTTAAAAACATGTATATACCCAAAAGATAATGATGAATGGAATTTGAAACATGAGTTTGGAGCATGTAAAAATCTTTTATAATATGTAAAAAATAACATTTAACTTCATTTGGGTAAAAAGAAAGATAGAGCAACCTGAAAGAATATTGGAGGTTCGGGTAGAATCCCATACCTTAAGTCTAATGGTGTCCTTCACTTGATCTTAATGTCCCAGATAACCAAATTAAAATAATTAATTAATATTAAAAGAACATATTATTAATTTGATTGATTTATTATAACCTTATTATGTTAATTCATGACCTTTTTTATGCATTACGAAGTTCAATTTCATTGATTGGGAGCATTTGTTACCTTGGTTTTCATGATTGGTTTACTTATATACATGTAAGGATAAACATGTAAGATGAGAATGGTTTCCCATAATTGGAGTTATATGTTATTAGTGAACATACATAGGATTATATGGTTACCAAATTTATTTGTTTATTTTTAGTGAATATGAATCATTATAAAAAACATTAATGATAATCATTTTGGTTAATTGGTGGTTTTTAATCACAAAAAACACATTTTTCTTTATAAATTAATATCATATATACAAAAGATTATATAACCTTAAATTAGAAATAATACATATATTATAATTTTTTTCAACCATGAAAATGGTTTCATTATATTAATTGAATATGGTAAAATAAATTTAAAACCCTTCGTCCTTGAATGTGATGAATTAACACATCTCGGATGGTGTTTTCATTTCTAGTACAAAAGGAGGGGAAATGAGAGATGATGATGAATTATCCCATTGTTATACCAACATTAAAGTAAATGTAAGTTAATAGAGTTATAACACCATTTTTATGAGTATAGGTGGGGATAGAAATGAGAACAAAGGAACATAAAAAGAAAATAAAAGAAAATAAAAGAAAATAAAAGAGGAATTTACCTGTTGAATATATCTTACTTGTGAGCCTCTTTAGGGGAGAGGTTTTGGTCTTTTTATGATATCAAGAGCTTCTATATGTGGGAGAGGGGATTATGGATATATTTGTGTAGAATTTGGACTAGCAACAAGGCTTGAGAGGTGTGAGGAGATGAGGTAATGAGGGGTGGTATTTATAGTAGAGGAGGGGAGGGTTTCTCATTATTATAATAATTAGTTTAACATTTTTTCTCAAGACTATGAATATTCTTGATTGTTGTGGAAGAAAAAAATTAAATATAGCATGTTAGTTCTAACCAATGGACATTTACATCATCCATGACTCAATCATTATGTAGACATTCATTCATTTATCATTTATCATAAATTATTATATTGTACTGTTCACAAAAAAATCAAGTATTTTATAAAAGTCCCAAAAATTAACCCCAAATTTTTTTCAACATGTATAATTTAAAAATGAACTCAATTTTATAATATAATTTTCTAAATATGGGAAATTTAATTTTTAAATAAAATCACAATTTACTTGAAAATACAAATTTTAAAATTAAAACTCATTTTCTAACACTTTGAAAAATTAACCAAGGTCTCTTAAAATTATCTTATATTCATAAGTCATAAAAATAATTATTTATGAATACATTTTATTGAAATAAATTTTATTTTAAATTATTAAATTAATCATAAAATTTTAATTAAATATACATGACTTAAAAAAATACCAACACTTAAATAATAATTTTTAAAATATTTATGTACTTATACAATGATATATTTAAATCATATTGATACTTATAAGATGGATAAATTTTATTTATACTTTAATTAGTGAGATTAATATTAAATTGGCCATTTTACTATTCATAATGGTCACATTATTATTCCAAAGGTCATGTTACTATTTCATCGGTATACATTCTTTAACTTCTAGAGATACCTTTTATTTGACTCATTATTCATTTATAACATCTGTATTGTGTTCTATATATAGTATTATATGATTATAATATAAGAAATAATTATAATACGATAATTGCATTGTTAAAACATTGGGTCATTACATTTTATAATTGAATGTATTTCTTCTTATAGGTTTTAATGGGTGTAATTTCTTGAAATTAAATCAGTAAGGGTAATTAATATATAGAAGTCTGATTTCTTTCTTTTAATATTATTTACCATTCCTAGTATATTAAAATATTTTTTTAGATACAATGAGTACATAATAAAACCTTTGTTGTGATTATTATATGTTAGTGTAAGTATCATTCCTTATTTAATTACACATTCACATGTGAATTTCCATTTACTTTTAAGGTGAGAGTTGATAAAAAATATTTATATAGCAATGGATGAAATTTTTTGGTTAGTTTATAAATTTATGGGGAATTGGGTAATGAGAGTATATTATTTTAATTTTTTTATTTGATAAATGGTAGGAACATTCATTCACTACATGACTAATACCTTTCATCCAGATAGTTCGTAATTATCGAATGACTAACTTCATTTCCTCTTCCTACTTCTTTTTTTTCATTATATAGACATTATGGATGGTGTGTATAATGTATATATGAATTTATATAGTTTATTTAATTATAATATTCTATAATTTATACTATGTTGGGATTTATGAGCATGATTCATGTAGCCTGGGATGATATATTTCTCTATGGTTGTTGGGATATTATTGATCGAGATATTTCTTTTCATGACTGCTTTAGTACATTCCACTCACAATTATACTTTATGTTCTCATGGGTGAAAACTACTATGTATTTTATATGTAATCAAACTATATACATTATTGAATACTTATATGATCATATTGGTGAAATTGATGAGTGATTTTAACCAATGAACCTAAGTTTAGAGTTGTGGAAGTTTATTTTAGATTTTTTGTATAACTATACCTCATTTACTATTTTATGGTAGTCCAATATCCAAAATTTTACTTATTTTTCATATGAATATATTCACATAAATTTTAATGATTTATTATAATTATAAATGATTGTTTTTATTAATATTATTCACGTTATTTTTTTCATTTGATATATTTTTTAGATATTTTTATAAGGGTGATGTCTCTCATCCTACACGATTATACCCTTAATATTTGTGTTAAATTCCAAACTTATTGGAGGTTGGAATAATGTTTCATAATCATTCTAATTATTAAAACTTGTAGAGTTCTATTATGATTAATTCACGACACTCCATTGGTTAGAATAGGATACCATGACCACAACATCAGATAGTATGATGTTTGTAAGGAGTCACCATTGCTCAGTGAGAAAATTACATTACGATTACAGATAATACCAAATTAATTTTTTAATGAAACTAACCAATTATATTTAAAAAACTCCATATGATATTTTATTTATCACTTGTTTTTATCACTAACCCACGAGTGTTAAAAAAAATTAACTCATTTCTACATTATTATTCTTTCAAAACAATTATGATATTAAGGACATTTAATTCTTTCATTAAATTATATATGATAAAAAAATTATATTATTTTGGTGTTATACATATTAATATCTAAAAAAACTATAGAATAAAATATATGATATATATATAGTGCACAAATACAAGCACTTCAGATTAGTAAAATACATAGTGCATGATCAGTATAGACTATTATTTCTCAAATCCATATCCATATGAAAAACCATAATGTATGATAAGAAAATTTAAAATTATTAAATAATTAAATATATTATTTAAATTTAATTTCACAATCACTCTTAGAATTTATAATAATATATAAAATAATTTGGTATGGTCTAAAGTCCCGAGGGTTTGTATTATTGAACCCATATTAGAAAAATTTAAAATTATAATTTTTTTCTCTACATATAATATTGTTAACTAAAATCAATATTATATAACCAAAATTACTACATTAGGACTTGAAATTAAATTCAAAATTAAATAAGATATTTTTCATGGGACCTTATCAAATTTGATCCCCAATAAATGCAATGTAGTAGTCCCCAGTGTTGTCTCTCAAGGTGGTTGCTGGATAAGTTTAATCTTGTCACTTTTGTTTTATGTTTCTTTAAAGAATAAAATTTTGGATTTAAAAGGTTTTAATGTAATTTAAATAAAAATAACATATATTTAATTAAAATAACATTATATTTAATGTAAAAAAAGTAAATTTGGATTGAAAAGGATTGTAAAACCATATTTGAGAGAACAATAGTGGTCAAGTTTCAACCCTTTAGACAATATATTTTTTCTTATATATAAGGATTATCTAATTTAATTTATCAATGTTTTCCCAAATACCATTCATGGAACATGTAATTATCTCTTAATATCATACCAATAACTCAGTATGATTGTGGTTCCTACTATAGAATTGATTCAATATGTGATGACCTCCAAGAAGTTAAAACTTTTTGAAACCCCTATACACTAAGGAAAGAGATCAACTAATAAATTTAAATAGTGAGATAAACTATTTTACTCCATATATTAGAAAACCATATGAGGCATATTAGAAGAAAGTGAATTCAATACTGAAAATAAGAAAACTTATTCTAGTAAATAGTTGTCAAAAAAATTTAAAAATAGTATAATGAAACTCAAAACCCAGAATGTAATTGTCCAAAGGTTTCCACTACCACATATACTTTAATGTTTATCCATGTATGGATAAATCATCTTCCATATATTTTATTTATCTCTTTACCTTTGAGACTTCACATACTAAAATAGTTCTATATGCAAACGTCTTTATCCGATGGTTGCTGGTATCTCATATTTAGTTCAGTTTATTCTCATTATACATTCATGATATAGGGAAAACCATTTAAAAGTGTTGATATCATCCAAGTTTCTCTTGGGAACCTCTATGTGCGGGAAACATCCTTCACAGTCACCCCTAATGGAAGCATCAACAACAATAGGTTTCCAAGGAATTATTTTATGATATATTGATAGATATTGTGTGTTTTATCTCCTTAAATCCCATCATGATCCATAAACTCTTTATCTTACTTTAAATGAGATCACGTAGATGAGATATCAGGGTTGACTAAAATATAGCATAAAGCATTCTACTGGGTTTCCTAAAATTTTACATCGTAAAAAATTATTACATTAGAAGTTCAACCACCATGTATGATTTTATTTCATAATACTTTTTTCTCATATGATTTTTGAATTCTTACGAGATTAAAAAATAATACAGAGTGAATAATTCATACAAGAACTCACCAAAAGTTGTACAAAAATAGGGAAAAAGTATTAAAAATCATAGAAAGTTATACCGGATTCCCAAAGTCATAAAAGATCTATTTTTGGAAGAAAAAAATTTATATAGGAGAAAGTCTTACATAGATCATGAAACTCATATGAGAGGAGTCTTACAGGTAAGAAAATTACTAAAAGGATTTGAAAAAACATCTTATTAGGATCATAAATAGAAATAAGTTTCTTGTTTTATCTTAAAAATGACTTTTACAAATATTTCATAGAATCATAATTAAAATAATTTATTTTTCAATTATTTAAAAAAACTACTAAAGGAACTTAAAAAAATGAATTTATCCGTTTTTATAAGAAATATTAAAATTCACCAAAAATATATAAATGATATAATTACATTGAAAATTTAAAAATATTTTGGATTAAATCATTTAATTTGAAGGAAAAAGTAATGAAAAATATCATCTCTATCAATTCCCCCACACATAAGGCTTGGACTACGCAACAAGTAAGCATAAAATGAAATAACAAAGTAAATCCAAAAAAGTAAGATAATGAGAGAAACCAAACTCAACTACCAAGGCATCCAAAATTATCATGAATCTTAAATAACCTTTAATTTAAATTCTTTATTAGGTTTTTTCAATCCATACCTACTTCATTTACCCCCTATTCACAAAAAAACATACCTCATTGAAGTTTTATCTCATTACACAAATATGGAATTTTAGTAGAGTCTTTCTCAACCAAACACATGGAAGGGTAACCATAGTCCTGATATGTACCTAAATCTCTACCAAATTTAGTAAAGTAATTGTGTAAATAATTTTTAATTTTCAAGGATATTCATAGGATAAAGGATGTTTGGTTTCAAATGTCGAAAAATATATGAGACAAAATATAGAAGTTTAACTCTATTTTAAGAAAAAAGAATTGTTGTAGTTTACACTCAATAATGTTCTTATCCTTAGACCCCATTAGTTGTGATTTAGATATGAACATTTTAAAACTTAAAGTAAATTACACACCTTTAAAGATTTATGAAGTAAATATTTACACACACAATTACCTTCATAAAAGTTGAATCTTTTTTTATTCTTTCAAATTCTATATATATTTATTTTTAATGTAAATGAGGGTTATTTTAATTTTTAAATAGATGTTAAACCTCCTAAAACTTATTTATAATGATAAAACATATTTTTATCATCTCAAATTTGATTTCATTTTTTTTTCAAAATAACATACCATCATAATTTTTTTTTCACCATTTGTTTTCCAAAAATATTCTTCCAAATAGATTCAGTAGTACAATTTCAAAATATCCTTTAGCCTTTGATGTTCCTAATAATGTATCCTTATATGATATAAAAAACCATAAGACAACATCCCCCACACCGATGTTCAACTACATCAGGCATTTTACTTCTAGAATAGGTTGGATAGAGATTGCATGTTTGTAATGTGACTTCCAAATAGGTTGTTCATGGATACTAAGGGATAAAAAAGATTTAATGTAAATAGAATTCAAGAATAATATATTTTAAAAAAAGGGTATTTTAGAATGAAAAAATATACTCAGTAATTTTCAATATAAATACCATAAAACTCAAATTTATTGAATGAAACATAACAAATTATGGTTAAATCATGCATTTTTTAGTTCACTCAAGAAATGATGCTATTATATAGAATATTTCAAAAGGAATTAGAGTATTCATATTAAGGTGATTTGAAAATGTATATTGTGATTTATGGAATGAGATTAAAAAATAAATGGTATTTTCACGAGTTACCCCGAACATTGACTATGAATAAAAATGTATTTCAAAATTAATTTAAAATAGGTTCCTAGGGTTGAACTAGTTCACTCTTTGACATGGGTAAAAAAGTTACAAAGGTATTGATTTGAAGTCAAAAGTTTTATAAGAACAGTAAAAATGAAAAATAAACAAAAAAACAAAAAATGTAAAATAGAAATTAAAATAAAAAACAAATAAAGAAAAGAAAGGAATAAAACAAAAAAATATAGAAAAGTATGTTCCTCCTTTTACACTTATTTTTTGAAATTTCTTCCTTGTATTATAATTCATCTGTCAAATTTAAATAATAAATTATATATAAATAAAAAATAAATGAAAATGAAGGAAATAACCTGGTGTTCAGTTTTATCTAGATTCTTGAATATGGACCTCCTCTCTTGGAGGTTCATGATAAATCTCCCTAAAAATATTAAATCTATGTCCATTAACTGCGAATGGTGTTTCCTTCCCTGGTTCTTTAATCTAGATAGTACTAAAGGGGAATCATGAGTAACAAGGAAATGTCTAAACCATTTGGAATGAAATTTACCTAGAAATATATTCATTATTGATTCAAACAACAACACTGTATATCTCTCTTCGAACAATTTTTAAATATCATTTAATTATTAAAGAAATTAGGGTTATCCTTATAGAGTATGGAGTTTTAATATGCATTTTTTAGCTCTTACAACTTCTTCAATGAAAATTTTCTTTATTTTCTAGATTCAGAAAGATTCAATTTACAGGTGTTAATAGGCCATAAAGATATATGTTTTAACTCAATAGAAAAGTAACAAGATTTTACCTACACAATTCTGAAAGGTGTCATTTTAATTGGAGTTTTTAAACCAGTCCTATAAGAATAAATATATTCATATAATCTTAAAATATAATCTTTTCTATTTGGGAGAATGGTTTTTTCAAAAATATAATCAATCTATATGTTTTAAAACTCAACAATTTCAGTTTTTTATGGATTATATATGGTGTATAAACCCTATGATGAACTCCATATTTTATAAAGATATATTATAAATTCCTATTAAAAAAAATGGGTTCCATGATCAGTGATTACAATCTTTGGAAAACCAAATCTGGAAAAAATGATCCTTTCATAAACATAGAAAATAATTTACCATCATCATCTCTAGTTGGAATCACCTCTACCCACTTGGATACACTATTAATATAAAGCAATATGTAAAGATATCCAAAATTATTGGGAAATGGTCCCTTGAAATCCTCACCCCAAACATCAAACACATCACAAAATAAAAGGGGTCGTTGAGCTATTTCATTCCTCTTTGAAATGTTAACATCAAATTAGAAGGATTTACATATTCTATAAAATTCAAAATAAAATATAAAAAATGTAAGCCAATACAATCCCGAGTCAATAACTACTATAACTATTCTTAGTGGCTAAATCAAAATCTATTATTTTGACCAATTCCTTGTTGAACACATTCTACAGTCCTAGTAAAATTTCATATACCATAAGATCCTATAGGAATATACTAAATTAAAAGGTGGTGATCACACACACCAAGAGGGATGTAAACATAGTGTCTGATATTATTTCTACCAAAGGTAATCAGTAGGATAGGTTGATTATTCTCTCAAATCTTCGTTCCCTTCCCCAAAAATTTATAAACATTATTAAAGGGGATGCTCTTAGGATTTATCATTTTCACCCCCATGACTTAGTTGTGCTTAACTTTCATTATTGAATAATAAAAATATCTCTAATTGTTATTCAGTTAATCAAAGTGACCACCATAACTTAATGTATGGAAAAAATTCAAGATTGAATAAAATTCACAATATGTAATGAATTACCTCATTATTTAGTGACTACTAATATGTTACAAGTAAGCATCAACCCTAATAAAGTTCTTTAAGTCGCTTATAATCAAAATAATATTTTTTACTGTAAAAAAATTATATTACTTCATTAGTATCTTTATATTTCATAATATCAAGAAACCATGGTCTAACAAAATTAAGATAATGAATTTATTCATTATGAAAGGTTTCTTGGATTGGTGAAAAAAATCTAAAATTTTAACCTAAAATAGTGGGTATTTTACAAAAAGGTCCATCCACAGTATTTACACTTCCCTTATTATCTTTTATTTAAATATAAAATCTTTAAACAAAAATATATATCTTAGAAACCTTGGTCTTCCATCAAAAGTCTTCATAAAAAATAAGATTACAGAATAGTCAATGAAAACAATAACTTTGGAGCATAAAAAATAACATTTAAACTTGTCTAAAGAAAAGAAAATAGCCAGAATATCCTTATTAGTTGTTATGTAGTTTGATTAATCTTAATATAGAGTTCAATATGTATAATTTATTGTAGAATATTTTTTTCCAACTTTTGACTCAAAACTACCCCAAAGGAAAAAATAAAATGCGCTAATAATTAATTCAAAAGGTAAACCCTATTTTTTGGTATCATTGTTTCCTCAAAAACATTTTTAGATTTTTGAACAAGTTTTTCAGGTTGAAAAATCTTTTAGGGTTGATATTTTGATTTATCTTGGAAATACCTAGGTTGAAATTTATTTTATTTCCCTTGAAATAATAATCTTTATTGTTCAGGTTATCTAAATCTTTTATTGGGTTGGTTGTTAGAGCTTGGGTTTTAAATTTAGGATGTTCTAAAAATGCCTTTGTTAGTTTAATTGTAAGGTTATTCCAATTTTTTTATAAGGTTCCTATGTTTGTAGAAATTTATCAATAAAATTTGCATTTGAGGAAATAATTCCACAGTGAACATGTAGTTGAAAACTTGTTTCATGTTTGGTTTGGTTTGGTGGATCATTGTACAAAACAATTTTACTCACCATAGTGGTAATATTGATATGTTGACTCATAATTATCTTATTTTAATAATTGGAAGTTGGTAATTAATGAGTAAATTTGATATGAATATAGCCTTTTGTTTAATTGTTTTTGAGCATTTTGGTTTATATTAGCTTTAAGAGTTATAGTAGAAACTGAGGTTTTTCAACTAAAGATCCCTCTGGTACAACATCAACCATTCTTCTATCGATAAGATAAAATCCATCATAAAACTATTTTATCTCAGGTTTTTTTTGTAGATTTGGTGATGGGGGAAACTAAAATTTATACTTTTGAATATTTCCTAATACTCAAGAAAATTTTGACCTTTAGTTTTCTTAATTTGATAAATTTATTCCTTAATGGTAGAAATCATAGAAGTATAGGAAATTTTTTCAATAAAAACCTTCTTAAATTCATTAAAATATCTAATAAAAGTGGTGTAATAATAAAAAAACATTCTTTGAAAAACCATTAGAATGAAAAAGGGAAATCCCCAAGCTTAATTTGATCACCATTCCCTCCTAGAGGTTTCATTTTAATAGAAATACTACTAGTTTCTTGAAGATGCTTTTGTGGATCCTCCCCTATAATTCCATTAAATTTTGAAATTCAATAAAAAAAATCTACATGAGATTCAAAAAATAGTATGTGAATTAGAACATTTTATATGATTTTTTTATTTTAATCATATAATGAATACAATTCATTTAGAGATTAATTATCAGCAATTTTGATTTTAGTTTTCAAAAATTTTATTATTAGCATGTTGTAAGATTAATAACTAGAAGTGGTGGAAAGTATAAAAGATATAAATATATAATGACGTGTTATATCTATTTTATAATACAAATGAAATAAATAAATGGTTTAACTTTTAGATATATAAAAAATTTGAAAACAACTTAGTCTTCCTCCCTAGAAATGACACCAATTGAAATAAAGGATTTTTCATAGATCCATTACGAAATTTTATCCGCAAGAAGTATCATGTAGTTGTCCCCAAGGTTTTCTCTCATGGAGGTTGTTTCTTATGTTAAAAACAGTCACTTTTTTATTTTTACGAAGAATTAGACAATTGGGTGTTTAAAATGTTTAATTTTTTTAAAATAAAACAGAAAAAATTAATTAAAATAATAAGAGAGTGACTGTTTTAAAATAAAAAGTAATTTTGGATTGAAAAAGAGTATGAAACCATATTTGAAACAACACCAGTTGACATGTTTAAAACCTTTGGTCACACCCTTCTTTGTTTTTATAAGTATTATTTAATTTAATTTCTTAATGGTCACCCAAAGACCTCTGAGTGACCACCATGATTTTTCTTGAATATCATACCATGACTTCAAGTATGACTGTTGTTCCTTATAAAGAAGTGATTATACTACATAAATACCTACAAGGAGTGAAAAATAATTGAAATCATTATAATCAAAGGTAATAACTAACATATGAAATTTAAATAGTGAAATAAATTATTTTTCTTTATATATTAGACAACCATCCAAAAAATATTTTAAAATGTTCATTAAATAAAGAATAAAACCAATATAGTTTAAGAAAAAAAGATTCTAGAAATATTAAAAAAGATTATAATAAAATAAATACCTATAATTATACAGTTCTTAGGTATAAAATATTATATATGCTTTGGATTATATCCACTCACGACTAAATCAGCTCCCATCTTCTTTATCCCTCTCTTCCTTCACAACTGCCCAAACTAAAATAGTGATTTATAAAAAATCCTCTATCATATGATTGTTGGTCTCTAATATTTAGTTTATATAATTATTTTTATAAATACATGATGGATGGAAACATATTTTTAAGTGTTTATAGAATTCATGTTTCTCCTAGGGAACCTCCATGCACATATATAAACCTTCACAGTCATCCTCTAGGTGTTGGCAGTAATGGAAAAAGGTTTCCAAGGAATTATTGCATGAGATATGCATGTGAATTTTGTATTTATTCTATTTAAATACTCAAATGATCTAAAACCTCTTTATCTTCCTTTAAATGAGACCATGTGTCCTAAATAGTAGGGTTTGTTGAAATACAACCTGAAACTTTCTTAGGGGGTTTCCAAAATCCCACAATGTAAAGAGTCCCAAATGTGATGTTCAATAACTGTATAAGATTTAATTTCTTAATAAATTCATATCATAAGACTTTGGATTTATTATGGGATGTAAAATATCTTATATAATTAAAAATTAAAACAAGAACTCACTATAAATCATACAATGATATGGAAAAGAATTATAGCTTAGTAAAAGTCATATGTGATTCAAAAAAGACATACACACTATAATTTTTGGAAAAGGAAATTTTTTATTGGAAATATTCTTTCATGGATCATGAAATTCATATGATATGAGTCTTATGATCTAGAAAAAATGTATGAAGATAGGGAAAAACAACTTATAAGGCCTTGAACTAGCCAAAATTTTCCTATTACAATTTCAAAATGAATTTTTCCTAAATATTCCAAAAAAATCATATTAAAATATTGGATTATTAAATTATTTTAAGAAAATGATTATAACTTTTAAAAACCATGAATTTAACTATTTTGATAACACTTCCCAAACTTCATTGAAAATTTAAAAATGATATTATTCATTTTAGAATGTCAAAAATAGTGGGGATTAAATCATTTAATTTCAAAGAAAATGTAATAAAAATATTTCCACTATCATTAAACTATATATGTATTTTCTTTAAACGAAAAATTCAAAATATAAATCAATTATAATATATTTATTCTTTGATCTAAACATTATAGAGTAAAAAATATACAATAAAATTGAAATATATACAATTTACAAGACCTGTCCATATAAAAAACACATAATAGATCAAATGAGATTAATTATCCACAAAATTAATTAGATAATTTCCTATATAGTTGTATAAATATAATACATGTGAGTTAAAGGATAAATGTAAATATCTATATGATCATATTAAAATTTAATAATAATATATATAAAAACCCCATAATATAATAAATGAATTGAAAATAGAATACAAAATAACTGAAATACCTAATGAATAATATCCTAAAACATAATGAAGAGAAATAAGGTACATTACCCATATTATTATCCTATTTAATGATCAAATGGATCAAGAGGGGTGGGAAATTGAGTAATTAAAAATTTAAGTTCATTAAGAATAAAATCATACCAATTATTAATTTATTATTTCAATAATGATTTTATACATAATAAAAAAAACTATAAAGAAATCAAAAATGGGATATTATAAATTTTAGGATTGTTCTATTTTACCAAAAAAATCTCATACTTCACTCCATTAAAACCTAGTACAGGTTTGATGAGTTTGAATTTAAGATCCTTTCAACCAAGGATCTTCAAATATGAGTGAAAGTATCTGATAGTTTATGTTTACAAATCCAAAGAGAATTAAACCAATATATTTTACAATAATACCTTATCTATGTATTAATCCTATAAACATATATAAGTAGTGTATGCATTAAATAGAAATATAAATGTGATTTTGATAATTTTAGAATAAAACCAAAAATTATACAATCAAGAGGAGAAGATTTTTATAAAGAAAAAATGTTAGATACATATGAAACTCTTGATCAAAATTTAAAAATATACTCAAATAATTGATGAAAATATATCATCTTAATCAAAAATAGATTCTTACTAATCATATCTTAGTTTTTTTAAATACTTACTTGTTTCATTTAACTTTTCTCTATTTTCCTTGAAAACTGTCAAAAAACAATATTCATTAAATAAGTATAACCAATTGATATGTAATTAAAATACTATGGTTTATATCTTCATGAATATTCTTGAATTTCACTAATAGATTATAGCACCTAACTAAAAATTCATCTTCAAATAATAGTTTAAAAAATTCTAGAAGAAAAAAACTAACATTAAAAAATAATAAATAATATAAATGATATATAATATCTTCATAGAAGAAAACACACTTTAATAATAGTAAAATATATAGTAAATAAATTATAGAAGTGTTACTAGTGATTTAAATCTATGATTAATAAATAACTTATACAAAAATTGGTTTTCAAACACATATATTGAAAATCAACTACTTTCCTAAGTGTAACTCCACATTTCGCTGCATTATATAATAGTTTTTTATTTTAATAATAATAACTTGCATAATAGTAAAATAAGAATTATTAAATCCTTATAATAGTTATCTCCATTTTTTGAACTTTCATATAAGTAAAAAAATATCAACAAGCTATATAAAGGATATCTTATGCTTCTACCTTTGTATTATCGAAAACTCAAGATTCAAAAGTTCATGCAATAGTAAATCCAAGATTGAAAATATTATGTATGAGAAAAAAATAATATAACATAAATGGGATATTAAAAACATAAATAATAAATAATTTTGAAATCAAATTCCTTAATATTTTTAATAATACAAATAAATTTTTAAAATTTATGAAAACATCATTTCTTTATTTAAATGAATTTCATAATATTAAGACCTTGATAAACCTTCATAATTTCATAATTTTAGAAATTATTTAAATAAGTAGATAATTAATTCAATTATATATTAAATAAAATAATAGTAATAAATATGTTGATTTATTATGAACATAAAAACAAAATTTACAAATTTTATGATCACAAAACCTATAAAAGTAATGAAAATTTTAATAATTTTGAAACAAATTAAAAATTAAAAATATTATGTTGTTAATTATTATCCCACATATGATATAATAGTGGGTTTAAAAAACAATAATCTTATAATTAATATTGAAATATAAATTAAATTGAATAAATATAATCTATGAATGATTCTATAATTTATTATTAAATAATTTTAATCAAAAAAATAAATATACAATCATCTAAAAAACAAAAATAAAATATAAAACAAAATCATTTAGAATGAGAATATAATTCTAAAGGTTTAGATTTATGGATTTGGACTCTTATTGTCCTTCTTTCAATTCTTATCCATTGAATATATAATAGATATTTATCTATAAAAATTATCTCTATAATCAACAAAACATTCCTTTTCAAAAGATCTACTAGTAAATACCATCTCGCATGATAAGAAGAACAATTATTTAATTATGTAGATGTTTTTAAAAAACATAATATAATTATTCCAAAAGGACTCCTATGTTTTTATAAATCCTCATCTTGAATATTCTTAAATATATCAATACTGGAAGGAATATCTGGTTTGAGAATTGTTTTCTATAATCTCATAAAATGAATGAACACAATAATGCACCGTTTTCAAAATATTAGTTCTTTAATAGTTATGAATCAATTTTTTAAAAACATATAATAATAAATGGTAAGTTATTTAATTTCCCTGACCCTATATTTATCTTTAAATCCATGTAAGTAATAAAAAATAATTCTTACCATTATTATTCATGCTTATCTATTATGGATTGAAATATTTAATCTTCATGTAGCAATATTCTATTAAAAATATATTAACATTGTTTATGGATATTTCAAACTATACTTGAATTTAACAAAATTAGTGTAAATTATAACACCATTATATCCTATAGAATTTATATAGTTATTTAATCCCCCTAAAAATTCATCATCAAATGAAGAGGAAGATTTCAAACTAGAAGAACCAAACTTCAATTATTATGTTAATTTTAACTATGATTTCATTGAGAGTTTTCATTAGATTCAATAAATATACAAGACTCTATTCAAATAAAGGTTCAATATCCTCTTAAATTTAGATTTTACGTAAAAATATAGAGGTTTTATCTTTTCAACAATCCAATCAAAAAATTTCATTCTCTAATTTCTTCATCATATAATCCTTCATAAAAAAATATTATAATATCTCTTTTCAAATTCAACCTTTGAAAATTAATTCATATATTTAACATAAAAAACCCAATTTATTTATAACATTAGTATGAAATTTATATATTTCTTAATGTATACTCATATCTACTATCCCATTATAACATTTTAGAATTTCAACTGCTTCTCTAGATGAAAAACTTCCAACCATTATATATTATCTATATTTATATGGGCTCCAACCATAACTTATTACTAAATAAAAAAAATATTTAAATCATAAAAGTATGTTTTTGTATCTATATGAGTTTTTTATTATAAAAATATTATTTTAAAACCATTTTTGTCCTTCAAAAATTAATATTGTCATTAATCTTCCGAACATGTCCCATTATTTCTCTTAAATCATCAAAAAAATTTATAGTGAACCTACCTAGTTTTTGATCAAACTATTTTTCAAAAATTTTCATAGAATAATTTTTAATAGATGAATGAAAATGGTTATCTCTACCATTTTAATCAATAATAAATTCCTTTTGTCAAGTATCTAGAATACATTTTGCATTATCAACTCAATATTTAATGATAATATTTGATCTATAAAAAATTTCAAAAACATAATTTATATAATATTGACCAACAACATCACCATGATTTTTCTTAGTCAAATCCATTTCTACTCATTAATTATAACAATGGAATCTAATCTTAATATCACATTTAATCTAAATAAACTCTTCCTAAAAAATTTTCTCTCCTCATTCTACCATATAAATATTCCTATATATTCTATTAGATTCAACATCAACTACATTAACTCTCTCACCAACATTCACTTTATCCTCTATAAAAATATTTTCATCAACAACTCCATATACTCTTATAGTTCAAATAGCATAAATTGTATTTTGAAAATAAATATTATCACTTTCAAATTTAACCACATAAACTACTTCTGTACTATGATTCTCAATTATCATAGAAACACTACCAACTCTGTCATATATAATTACATAAATCAATCTAAAATATCTCATCACTAAACACACCTATAAAACTCTTAAATATTTGTAAAAATAATCTTATATTTGATCAAAAACTATAACAACATTAATATATGAATTTTTATCCCACTAAATAGGTAAATTTTCAACAACATTTTCAATTATTGTTTTAACCCTATTACCCACTTCATTAGGATTATCCCACTCAACCTTTAAATTAACTCTATTATCTTTTCTATCAACTGACATAAAATTTATTATATTTCAATTTTGATCCCTTCAATATCCCATATTATTAATAACTCCAACATGATTTTTTATGATGGTGATGCTTATAATAATTCTATTCCTTTAATGAAACATATTTATTCAAAACAATAAATTTGATATCTATTCATATGAATATTAATTTAAAATATTTTTACCCTATATAAAATTATACATACCACTTACCATATATCTAAATATATTAATAAGATTCTCATTAATAATATTATAAATTATATACATATCCTTAATGACTTACTATTTCAAATAGCATAATCTAGGTTCTATTATACATTGATGAAAATTTTTATGTAACAATCCAAAATCTAATAAACCAGTACCACTGTATACTTTACTGTATTTAAATAATATACAATGGATAACATCAATAAGGATCATTCTGTTTAGTAGTCTTGAAGAACTAGATACATACATGATTTACATTTTACATTGTAAATAAAATAAAAAATATAAAAAATAAAATATTATGTATCCTTGAAACTCATTTAATGATTATATCTTCATATCATGGGGAATGGAAAACAGAATTAGGTGATATCAAATTCCTAGTAAGGGTTTCGTACAATAGAATCTAACACGAGTAAATAAGTCATAGTAAATATTACTTGGTAAACAACTAAAAACATAGTCCATTTAATCAATAACATTACCAATAAATTCATACATAAATAATATTAATGTAATATTCTCATGGATAATAATAACTAGATTCTCAATGAAGAAAATTCATAATGCAGGATGTCTTAATAAAGGCCCTATGTTATGATATTTTTAAATATGTGTTGGTGTACACCAAAAACCCATTTAATAATGTTATATAATTGGTTTGTCTCATGAGACCCATCAATTAATTAATGGGATATCTATATCAAGGACTAGCCATAACTGCATGTACAATGTATTCTTCTTATATTGAATGAGAATTTTGATTCATAAACAATATTACTTATAAAAAATATCTATATTGAGTAAAGAACAAATAATATCAATATTTTCCATCTAATGAAATAAAATTCATAGTAAAACACAATATGTTTAAATCGTACAAAATTTAGGTAATAAGAAAATAAAAAATTGGGTACAACCGCGAATGCAGCACACAACACAATAAAGAAAATACAGATAAACCTCTAGCCTAGGGACTTGACACCACAACCATGCCACAAAACCCTCCTAACCCTTACCACACCAACCGAGTTGGCGGCGGGGGGGGGGGGGGGGGGTAGGTAATAAGAAAATAAATTATTTAAATACCATGGATATGGAATAAAATTTTATGATATAATGAAAAATTACCACAAGAAGGGGAATGTTTCAATGGAAAAATCAATGACCACAAAATTAATCAAGAGATGTGAGATGATCATCAATTAATTAGAAAAGTAAATTTTGTAGTAAAATAAATTCTTCTGGAGAATAGAAGAAAATGTAAGTGAAAAATTTAAAATAAATATTTCCATTGATTAATTTTTTTTATAAAACCATCGAAAACTTGTAGAAAAAGTCAAATATCATAAGACAATTATGGTGGTGGGAAAATACATTAACACAACATACATTAAAAATTAAAATTCGTTTTGACATTTTATAATGAAATAAAAAAATGATTCTTTTAGAAAAAAATAGATATATTCTATTCAAGAATTTCAAAAACTCATAGATAACTAAAAACATACTTAATAAATAATTCGAGTAAATAGAATTTAATCTTTGAAAATTATTTTTAAAAATATAGATATAGAAAAAAATACATTCAATCAAAAATAGAAATAAGAACACATTTTATTTTAATATTTTATTTTCTTGATTCAAGTTACAAAGAAATGAATATATGGAATAAAACATTGATGCTTGTTAAATATATAATGGATAAGAAAAATGGTAGATTTTAAAAAGTATAAATTATAATATCCCTTTAATGAAAATATAATAAATCACAAATTAAAAAATAACTCTTAACTTGGATCGGAAAAACAATCTCAATGGATGGAAGGATTTTCTTTGTCAATTACACAATTATTTCCAAATTATTTACTCATTAATGATATATAAATGGTCTATGAGGATTATCATAAGTCTCAATAATTGTATAAAGAAATCTGTTTGGAGTGAAAATATCCTGGAATAAAATATGGTCACTATCCTTTTCAAAAAATGTTTCAAACCCCTCACCCGTAGAGGAATAGGTATAAAAAACATCAATTTTTTTAATGAGTATCTTCAGTCTAGGTTAACCTAGAACCTTATAAATAGAAATTCAATATCATTGAACTTCCTTAGAGCCACATTTTTGGGAAGGAAAAATCAAGGAAACACTAACTAAAAGAATTTCTTAATCTAGGTTTCAATCAAGAACTCATACACCAGTATCATGACTTGTTCAAGATGGATTGTAAGTAAGAACTCATCTATCAAATTTTAGTATGATAATTGGATTGGATCACCACTTATTTCTAATTTTCTCCCTATAAATAATTCTTTAGGTTATTAGAACCTTATCAATGATTTCCTTGATATACCTCATCCACTCCAATATAGTGAAATCAAAGATATCATCAACAACTATACATTTTCCCTTCATTAAGATATTATTTTTGGGAACATGAAAATAATTGAATCCTAAAAATATCTTTATACTACTGATTCACTATTATGGACTCTAATCATGAATATGATTGGATTTTAAGGTTCAATAAGGCATGAATTAGGCCCTCACACTGAACTGTAATATGATGTTTGGAACATAATAAATTCCCTACAGACAATTTCTCACATTTTTTTTGGATTTTAAATGTTCTTGGTTAAACCTGTGTTATCGGCATTGGGAGGTTTCAAATCACTTATTCCTTGATTTCACTATTTATTCAACTCTATGTATGGTGGTGTATACTCTCTTTGAAATTTCATAGTCACTTGTGGATTCACTCATACTATTTATTCACATTGGAAATAGAGTTCCTCTATCTCCCTAACATATGAATCTGTTTCATATGGAAATAGAGGAGATACTGCATACAATATGGTATGGAAGAAATGCTCCATTTCATTAGAGAACCACCTTCAATCTTCTATCTTTCATCTCAATAAACATAGTCTCAGTCAAGTAGTATAATGCACTAAATAGAAACTATTATGATAATTGTATCCATGATTTCATTATTTTGAGAAGATTGTGCATTAATGGTAACTTCACGACACAATCTAGAATTCTTATGTTTTTTTTGGAAAAATCCTTTTAAAAATAGCCGGAAAGTTAACCCAGAAGATTCCTCAAAAGGGAACTATGGTCCCTTTTTGTAAATATCATTCATGACTTTGGTGGTAATATTATTTTCCAATTCTATAGATAATATAGATTGAAATCATCCCTCAAAGATAAAATTCATGGATTCATCTATGCGGTTTATTTTCTAAGATCCAAAGGCTAGAATATATTATGGCTTTAAAGTGATTCCAATACAATTTTTCAATCCATTTTAAATGGTGCGTTTCATCATTCATGGTATCTCACAGCTCGTTACATAGAATTTATAGGATTTATATCTATCATCAAATTCATCATCACACGTTCTTAATGAGTGGAAAATTATATGGAGGATGGTCTCACAAATAAGAGAATCCACATGGATATTTCCTGATTGGATGATCCTCTTTATAATTCAATTACACATTATAAAATATATTATTGTAAAATCCCATCCTACTGACTTTTATAACTCTTTATTTTTAATTAAATTGGCCTTATCCATCTTGGATGAGGAACCCTTTAAAAATATAAGTAATCCCAACAGAATTATATTGTAAAATAATTTTTTATCTCTTTGGTAGATTTTAAATTGTAACCCCTTGAAAGAGTAATGACGAATTGAAACTTTAATTACCATGAATAATTAGATATTCATGTTATATAAATTAAATTGGATTTATACACACTAAATAAAAAAAATAGGTTCATTATACCAAGTATGTCTGAATGGAGTGGAAACTGATACAAAATCCCTTACCTCACGCATCCTCTTAGTTGAAAATGATTTAAACCCCTATATAATTAATTTATATTTATTATCCTAAAATAAAAAAACTATATAAATACATATAATATCATATATGATCCACATATAACATCTTATCATCCTTTTATTAACAATATTTCATTATCATCATCATTTGGAGTGTAAACTACTTCGTTTTTATGTATATTTTGATTTGGTAGTTACGGTCTTTGTGTAATGATCATGGTTATACCATCTATATAATTTTTATCATGACATTAAAATAATAAATATTCATTTTATACATATATATAATAATCCATGGAAATTAGTCTTGAAAAATGAATCATATCACTTCGTGGAGGTGGCATTCCACACATACGAATGAGTGATGTTATCCATTTTTAAAAAGTGGAAGGTTAAAGAAGTATATGATATATTAATTTTAAATAATCATAATTATATCATAAATATCATATATATTAATTTGTTTCATCATTATAACCATCTATGTGAGGTGGTGATGCAAAAAAAATTTCATCCGTTTGCGAGATATAGTCTGCCATACACACGAGCGATGGATTAATTTCCCATTAGATAGAGAAGGAAATAAATAGATATTATTTTGTCAACATAATAAAATATTAATGTATTGGAGATACACGTGTTATTATATTGGAATGATTATGAAATAACTGAATTTGGTAAAAGAAGAATAAAAATTAAAGTGTCCGGTTATGATGATTACATATTATTTGATTGAACTATGTTAAATCTCCCCTTAAGAACCTTAGGGTTGGTCTTTTGGAAATACTAGAGCCTATAGAACGCATATAAGGGTTATAATTAGATATTTAATTATGTTTTTGTTGAGATAAATGGCTAAATAGGGGTGAATATGTGATGAGAGGAGGTTCCCTTTTATAAGTAAGGGAAATGACACACCTATAATTACTTAAAAGAATTAAATATAATAAATTAATTTTCATGTTCATGTAGAACCAATTGGAAAAAAGTTAAAATATAAGATAGATTAATATTTTAAACCCTTCAAATATTAAATTTTGGACTAGTTTATGCAGATTTTTAATCTTTATCATTTGATTTAACCATTTTATTAACAATTTTTACGTTAACTGTGGTAACAATTTTTTCATTCTTAAAGGGTTATAAATTTACATATAAGGTAAAAATTGACTCAAAAAAGGTCTAAGGATGATATTTTAGACCATATCCAGTCTCCCATGCCACGTTTCAATATTTTTATATTTTTAAATCATTTAATAGAATATTATTTAACATTGAATACCGTTAAAGTCATCTTAAGAACTATTCACATATTTTGACTTTAAATACATAATGATTGGAATGAAATTAGAATATAAACTTTTTAAAAATATTTTATATATTATTATTGACCATAAATTTTATTTTACAACATAATTCATACATTAAGTATTACTTTTGATGTTTTTAAAATCATTTACATTTATATTTCAACTGTTTTCACAAGAAATATATCAACATTCTATAAGCATTTAAGGTAATTATACTATCATTAAAAATTAAAAATAATGAAACAAATAAATTATATGTAAATAATATTTTATATTAATTTATAACTTATTTTTATCTCTATGTGAACATATAATAGAAATTAAAAGTAAGAGAGCGACATTTTGCAATTTTCCATTCCTTAAAATAATATTAAGGGTGTTGTCAAAGAAAAATGGAAATAAACTGACATATCATAGAATAATTCCTGATTATGGTTGAAATAAGTTTATACAATAGAAATAATGTAGGTTTTTGAATATTTTTTAAAGCCTTATCACATTATTTAAACATAATTACCCGATTTACCATTACTAAGGTGAAAAATATTTACCATGGTCACTATTCATAATGACCAAAAATTAAAAGGAAAAAGTTACCAAATTTGAACCTCATGATTACTAATATGGAATCCATTTTAGAAAATTCAATTTATATTAGTGGAATAAATCATTTCTTTATAAATGTGAAAAATGGTACAAAAAAAGTTTTTCTGAAAAATATTACTTTTAACTCTAAATGATCTTGTACTTATTTCTATAAAATTAATAATAAATTTATTTTAAATTATAAATATTATTACAAATTATTATAAATAAAATTAGTATTATCTAAAAAATAAATTTTCAATTATTCATATAATTATATTCCTAAGTGAAAATTTTAAAAATTCATTTGAGGATTATTTAGACATAGTACGTACAAAATGAAAATCAAACCAATAATATTTGAATTTCTATTCCATGAAACATTAAAATGGGAATTTTATTATAATTTTATTTCTATAAAATGGTGAATTATTATAATTTTATATTGTGTGATACATTCTTACCAATTTCTAAAAAATTTTCCTTCAAAATTTCATGGATATTACCTAATGAAACAAGGGTTGTTCTTCTATATACCTTCCCTAGGTTACCACATTTCATCCTCTATTTTATTATTTCTCAAAAGAACCTTTAACATTCAAATCATCCAATTTTGTAACACTTTTTATATGGTGTTATGAATTGGGATAATCTCTTTATAGTAAGATAGATCATGTTCCAATTATATCTATTCAGAGTTGAGAACATGCCTTTGGTGTTTCATATACATTATTAGAAATGCGATTTGGAATACATCATGTAATTTTGAGAGGCTTAGTGTAATTTTAAGGTGGTAATAAATATCTCTAAAAAATTCTATAATTTAAAAAGTTCTGATATACTTGGGGCTCGGTTTTACTTTCTTAATGAACTGTTTGACACCCTTCCATGAATACACTTTTAGGAAAACATAATATTCCACTTGAAATTAAAAATATTTATTTTAGAAATCAGCATTGATCATTTTTATAAATTTATCTTATTTAATATGGATATAAATTATCATTATCTTTGACATTATCTCCTCAACCAGTTTTGGTCCTATAATCTTCGGTTAAAAAAATTCATCCCAAAAATTTGAATTATGAAATATCTTTAAATATAATACTTTATACAATTCAATTTGAATACTTTAATGGAAGAAATTATTATTTTAAAACTCTACCAAATGTAAATAATGATACCATATACCTTGAATGTCATGTTAACATGACCACAACATGTCTTCTAATGAATGAATAGTCCTTTCAGACTTTTTATATTTTTGAGGATGAAATGTGGTGCTCAAATAAAGATTGGTATCAAGATACTTATAAATAATTTTCAATAACTTTAATATAAATTTTGGATCATGATCATAAATAATTAAAATAGGTTCACTATAAAGTCTTACAACATCATTAATTTATAGATGTGTAATATTATCGAGAGTTAAGTCTTATCTTATTATTACTAAATATGTGGATTTGTTAAGCCGATCAATAATAATCTATATGGAATCATTATTTCTATGAGTATTTGGTAATCCAGTGACAAAGTACACTGTAATTTCTTCCCATTCCCACATAAAAATAGGTAGAGGTTTTTTGATTCCTCTAGGATGTTGTCTCTAAGCCTTAACTTGATTACAAACCAAGAATCTTGGTACATAGTCAATAATTTTTAATGTTATATTATCCCACCCAAAATGTACTTTCAAATACCTATAAATATTATTGATTTTAATATGTATAGAGAAATTTGAGCTATGAAAATCATATAATAATTCTATTTTTAGATCAGGTATAGATGAAGCACATAGCCTCATTCAAAATTTTAGAAGAACATCTTCATAAACAACGTTTTCCAATTTCCCATCATATAAGGATTTTTTTTTGGGAATTCTCATCATTAGGTTGAGAAATTTATATCATTTCTAATAAAGATGGTTTATTAATCATTCAAAAAGGAGTGATGTTTCCACTTTCCAAATAATTCCTATATACATATTTTCTAAATCCATGAATATAGGATCCCTATAAATCATCATTTTGGTTAGGACTGACCGACTAAAAAATAATTTTTTATTTCTAAATAACATTTGTGGAAAAAGTAGGATACCACAAAAGTAGAAAAAGAAGAGAATTAAACACATAAAGAGCTCACAAAATAATTAAAGCTGAGAATAATATTATTAGAATCAATCACCCTGTATAACCCCCACTAAAGTGAGGTTTCCTTTATATTCGGATCATCCTTGATAAGATATTCAAAATTATTTCCCATAGTTTCCCATGTCTAGATATATTCCTATGAATTGATCTTATTTAATTGAAACCTTATGATAAAATGAAATATTATTTTTTGGTCCCCACCCTTTAATCCTCATTAATATCAACTTGAATCAATCTATCAAAAGATATGTTAATAAATTTTTATTGAGAATTGATATGGAATAATCCTAGAATTTCTTCCTTATAGTGGAGAATAACGTCCAAAAAATTTCCATTTTCCACATCCACTTTTCCTTCTATTTAGTTTAAATATTCAGTAGTAGCTAATTCTTGAGGCACTAAGCTATTATTAGTAACCTATAGAAGTTTGGATTTTCCAAAACTTTTAATAACCTTGCCCATTTTATTTTCACCCTGAAGATTAATACTCCTCTTATGATCCTTGAATGGCACAATGAATTCTCATTTTGGTTCCTTATTATACCCACTTGGAACATTCTCGATTGGATTACCAAGCTACTAATTAACAATGTACACAATTTTTGATTTAATTATCTTTATTTCAGTCCCATTTTCATTTCTTTACTAGAGGATCTAATTAAAATTGTTTTTAGTTAATTCAAGTAATCTTTTCTTGGCCTTGTTTCCCCCCTTGAAAACAAGAAAATTTCCATAAATAAGATTACCTTTATTTCCCTTCCTTGATAAAGAACCAACAATCATGATCCCATGGGGGTCATTCTCATAGCCTGTTATTGGTTGGGAATTAGTGTCTTTATCACTCGAATTAATGTCTTCAACGGACCTTTACCCATCATGTTCTATTTTACCTATTAGAATGAATGTCTATCACCATTCAGAATTAGAAACCTCCATATCATTTTCATTCAAAGATGTAAAGTGATTTTGAATCTAGATCAATCTTGGTGCATCCCGCTAACCAAAAGATTCCCATTCACAAATAACTTCTACATTCTGACTAGAAGAAACCTAAAATGAAGAGAGTGAAATTGCAACAGAATGGGTCCTATTTGAATCAACCATGGAACCAAAAACATGATCGATTTCCTGCCTATTTTCCATGCCTCTATCCTTTATTGTGTCTGAAAAATAAGGAGAAAATGTAGTATGGATCGATCAATCCTCCTCTTGGAACTTCACTACTGGAATGTTATTAACCAAGTCACATTTCAAATTGGGAATGATATCAGTAACCCTCAGATTTGTACTCACAGTTACCTTCTATTTTATAAGAGATACAACATTTTATGTTTCTTTAAAACCCAAATAGCTGATAGAGAGAATTTATATAGCTCCAGAATCCCTCCAAGAGAAAGAATATACATCCCCATGTTGAAACTTGCGAACAGGTCGACAAAAAAAGGAAAAATGTCCCAGAAATTTGTAAGAAGAGAAGTAATTTTTCCAGGACTCAGATGAAACCTATTGATTACACTGAAATGATACCCCAACCACAATCTAAACCCACTCAACATATAGTTTTGAAACATCGACTTGAACACCGATACATAGGGATATGAGGTCGAAAACTAAATTGGTTTGACTACTTAAGCAAAAAAAATGGATGGAGAAATTGTTAGGAATACAAATGATTTAGGTAATTTGGAAAGTAAAAGGATGTTATGGAAAACCTACCTAAAGAGTCATAATCGGAGCATCATGTATTAGATGGAAGTCATAAGACAACCAAAATAGGTTTAATAGGGATATGTTATAGGTACGAGGAGCTTTAGACCAATCATGGATCAGATCCTCCACCGATGAAAAATGAACCATAATGTACCGATTATTGAGATGTTTGAAAATTTCCGGGTATTATATTCCCAAATACATAGACCTATAAAAATTTTCTACCTATGGATGATGTTTTTTGAAGTGATCCACCAAGGTTAGGTTCAAGAAATATGAGGTTTTAGTAAACTCTGAGGATATAATTGAAAGTCAAGGACACCATTGAGGAGATCAGTAACTTTATGGCTGAGTGTGTTTGTACAGAATGAAAAAAGAAAATTTGGGTTAGATAATGGAGAAAATAGATGCCAGTCCCATGAGGAAAATAAAGGGATCCCCCCCTTCAATGGGGGATGGACCAAATCCATGACCATCACCACCTAGTTCATCATCTAACATTGAAATAGTAGAGAGTGAGATCCAATTTTTTGATAGTTTGATTTTTCAACCTTGGTAAGGTATCCATGATATTTCTTGATCAAGGAATTTTATACATTATTTTTATTCCATGGGTGGTAGTGTATTAATCAATCATAATAATTGAGTATCTTGATCCAATTTCTTTGCCTCATTTTGAGTTCTATCTATGAAACTATATACTTCAGACTCTTATGATTTGTGGATATCTCACATCTTTTACCATAAAGATAATGTCTCTATATCTTCAAAGAAAATATTATAGCTACTAACTCAATATCATGGATTTTATAGTTCTATTCATAATTATTTGATTTCCTTGATGCATAATAAATAAATTTATCATTCTGAAAAAGGAAAAAACAAGTACCTTCTTCGATGCATTATTGTTTATCAAAAATCCATTATTTTCCTATGGTAGTGTCAATAATAGAATATTTACTATTATTCTCTTCAATTCATCAAAATATTTGTCACATTTTTTGTTTCTATATAAACTTAACACCTTTATATGTAATCTTGGTTAATGGGTTATCTAATCAGGATCTTTTTTTGAAAAAAATATCAATAATAACTAGCCAAACCAAGGAAACTACATACCATAGTTATGTTCATAAATGATAGCAATTATTTGATATCCACTAAGATTACATTCTTAGAGAAAATATGGCCAAGAAAAGAAACTTTTGGAATCTATAATTCACACTTTCTTAATTTCCCATATAACACTTTTTCTCTAAGAGTATCAAGAATGAATCGTAAGTTGTTAACATAGTCATGATATTTTAGATTACACCAAGATATAATCAACGAATACCATAAAACAATTATCAAGATATATCTTTAATACTATATTCACAAAATCTATAAAACATATGGTGTATTATTTAATCCAAAAAACATTAATGTAATTTTGTAATTTACATACCTCACAAGAAATATTGTATTTGGAATATCTTTCTTATTTACTCACAATTGATGATACCCAGATTATAGGTCAATCATTGAAAAATATTTTGATCCTTGATTTTGATCCAAATAGTCATCAATGTGAGGTAGAATATACTTTTCCTTATAGTAATAATAGTGATTTTCCTATTATCAATTCACAGCCTCATAGATCCGTCTTTCCTAACTAAAAGAACTGGGGCTCCCAAAGGTGAAACACTTGAGTGTATCAATACCTTATCTTATAAAAATTGTATTTGTTTATTCAGTTCCACTAATTCCACTATGTCTATTATAAATGGAGTCATTGATATAGGTATTCTATCAGAAATTAAACAAATGGGAAACTCAAATTCATTCTTTGGTGGATCTCATGGAAATTTCTTAGAAAAAACATCACTTTTTTCTTTTATAATATATATATATATATCATAAATATAAATATTACCTTTCCCATCCATAGATTGTGTTTACAAATCTTCCCCAAGAATCTCATTCAGAAGAGATACTAGAGTTAGAGCTTTAAATGGCCCATATGATGATGTCTTTCCTCTAATGAAAAGGCATTCCATATCTCCATCATGAACTGAAACCTCTTTATCAGGAAAATAAATTTTTAGATTGTAATTTCAAAGAAAATACATAACAAGGATTATATGAAAGTAAACCATAGATATAATAATAAATTTGTAAAATAGTTTACATATATGTCTCATAATGGGAATTTATTGACACATCATTGTTGTTGTAATATTTCCACTAGGAGTCATCACTGATAAATCCCTTATAAAGGTGATAGTGAAATATATAATTTCCTTGGAAAAAATGGAAGATATAAATGAGTGGAAATATAATGAATCATATAAATAATTAGATAAGTTTTTTTCTACGAATAAAGTACCTACCGATATATCTTTAGTAACTTCAACCTCAACTGTAGTTATAACATAATCTTGACCTTATCCCTGTGGCATCTTCTTCAATTTCTTCTCTTGATGCATGAGACAATAATTTGAATAATTACCCATTTCTCTATTGTTAAAGAACTTGATAGAAATGTATTCTTTATTTAACTTATATTAATTATCTAAATGACCCTTATCTACACACTTTTAAAAAACACCCATGCTGTACAAGGATTTTCCAAGATGTTTCCTTCAATAGTTTTCACATGATAGAAATTATTTCATCCCCTTCTTCTCTTTTAATAAATTCCCTTCATATTGGTGCTCAACTGACCTCTTATTATCTTTATTTCCCCTAAATATATATGATAAATAAAATTATTCTTCTATTTTGATGGCACATAATACTATTTCATTATATAATAAAAAAGTTTTAAAAATTAGTTCCCTTTGGATGTTTGGAATAATACCTTCAAATAAATAGATAATATTACTTTATAAATTATGTGTGTAATCCAAAAAATACATGGATAATAATTTAAAGTAATACTCATACTCTGAAACACACTCTTATTCCTTATACTTTAATATGAGTAACTTTATTTTCATTTTAGTTCATTTCTCATGAGATAAAAATTTGTTAAAGAATTTTAATTCAAAATATCTATATTCCATATATTCTATTTCTTCACCCTCCTACGTAATATTGATAAAAAAATACCATTAATTGGAATCAACTTTAATAGAATACACTACTATTACAAATTTTACCCTTTATTGCATCCTATGTCCATAAATATTTTTTCATAAGACTTAATCCATTTTTCAGCTACTAGTGGATTAGTAGTTCCAGAAAAATATGGAGGATTTTTCCCATGAAACAATCAAATATGGGATTATTATTTCAGAGAGTGTCATTTTTCTCCATATGTTCATGTTTACAAGTAATAACATGTGTAAGATACCCTAAATGGAAATGATATTCTTAGCTCCAACATCAGCTATATTGGCTTTGTTAGTAGGGAAATATCTATATTGATCATGAGTATTGATACCATTATTTCTTCAAGGTGCCATTTCTAAAAAATGTCATATACTAAATTATATCATAGAATTATGAAAATAATAGTATATAATTCTAAATATTATGTAACACTCCACATAAATTGAATATTTATGTATAGTTAATATCAAATTCATAAACTTGTTTTTTTGGAAATATACTCACAATAAAAAAAATATTTTCAAATCATTCATAATGGTTTGTAAAGAGTGTGTGAATCAACCAAATCACATCCCTAAGGAGTGTCTATCTTGGTTTGTAGTCTTAGGCCCATTTATCAAGCATCACTGATGATTGAGTCAATACCCAATTATTCCCATTTAGAGTTGTTACCCCTAGTTTCCTTTATGCCACAACCCTATACACTTGATCTTATCAAGACATGGATGTATTTACTAGGAAAATGACATAATTTATATTGTATAAATATTTGTAATATTATCTTAAAATTATACTTATCCACATATTCTTTCATATGGTTATGTTTTTAAATCAATGTTTTCAAAAATCTAGTTCCCAAGGTTTCTATAAAACTTCTTTGATACCAAATATCACTAAAATAAAATGAGGAAATTCCCATTCCCCTATACCAACAGTTTACTAGAACCATTGGTAAAGAGTCCCTTCGTGTTGTCTCTACCAACAGTTTATAAAAACCATTAGTATATATAATCCTACAATAATGGTTCTTAAAAACCATATGTATAGTCCATCCTATACTAATATTTTTCTATTAACCACTAGTATAACCCCTTCACATTATACCCCCAGTCTCCATTGCTACCCTCCCCACCCACCATCCTGAATCACCCCTCACCCAAGAAGTGACCTCACCTATCTTCTCCTCTAGTGATCTCCCCTCATTCAAAGATTATTTTGATTTTTTTATTCATTAATATTAGATTAGTGAGTTCTTAATCCTTCATATCTTCTACCAAGCTTTGTCTTTATTTCTATCCATGTATCAAAGCCTAACCAAGATCCTGTTAGATCTTGATTCTTTCCGATTCTTTGAAAAAAGCTCTATTTTGATTATTTTTGTCATAATATTTCATAATAAATGTGGTTTTATAATATACATACATACATACATACATATATATATATGTGCATGTGTGTGTGTTTTATTAATTTATTTATTCTCTAATTTTATATAAATCAAATATAATGTTTTTTATAATATATATTAACTGATTATGTAATTAATTAATATTAAAATTTGTTTTTTTTAATTTATTAGTGGGTTATTATATTTCCTATGATTATATAAAATAATTTTTAGGAGAGAAAATGTATACTTGGGTGGTATATTATGATAGATACTGGTTGGTCATTGTGAAATTGGATTTGATATGATTTCATTTATTAGGTAGAGTTTTACAAGGAGATGTCCCTCCCATGGTGTAAATAATTTGGGTATGTGGTTATTCCATTTAAATTGAACCATATATACATGGTTATACAATGAAAATACACCCTAATGATATGGAAGTCCAATATAAAATGAACTATGTGGACATGGTTATCCCATGGAAATGTTCCACAAGGAAATAACACTCTAAAATATTTTTAATATTTCCCAACTTTAACTCTTTTGGAAATTACCCATGATCCTTTTTGTGAAACTTTATTATGATATATTCTATTAATTTTTACTTTTTATATGATTCTTCACACATAATATGATTGTTCATTACTATTTTGGCTACTTATTTTCATCATAATAGTATTGGTGATTATTAATTTCTCTAGATTTTATATTAACTATGTATAAATATTCAATTGAATTTAAATGGTCATTTCATTTTTTATAATAATTTTCAATGTCTATAAGGTGATGTTTTATTTGAAAAATTTATCTCTATTTAGCCTAATATTGTTTTTATTTGAATAATTTTTTTCCTTATTTCTTGATACTCTTTAATACTCATTAAAATTTTCATTAAAATAAACCTTTCCTCCTCATAAATTAAAGTTAATTATTTTATATGTCCATATTTCATTAATGTTAATATTTTTTTTATTTCAATCTTGGTAAATTTACATCATATTATTATACCATGTTTTTTTAGTTTTGATGTTGGATGAGGCATTTTTGTGATTCTTGAGTAAATGTTTTCCACAATGAATAAAAATTTATTATCTTGGATTTATGTCATATTCTAGTCAAGGATGTTTTAAAACAATTGTTTTTAAAGAAATATTTATTTAATTGGATTGTGTAATAGTTATTCCCCATTCCATGCCTTATACTTTTTTGGTTCATTATTTGTATCCATTGGTTATAGCATATGTCATTTGTCGTATTCCTTATTTATATAACTACTAATAATCTTTGATAATTTTCATCTTAAGATGGGTTGTAATGAATTTTGTAATTATGGTTTACATTTTTGATTTTAATATTTCCAATTTCCTATAATATAATGGACATAAGATAGATGTATCTTATCGACAAAATCTCATTCATGTTTCAAACGAATTTGGATATTTTTTTAGATTTTTTATTTAACAATTCTTTAGATGGAGGTAGTTTATGTTTTCCATCTTAAATTCTGTTGGCAGATATTGGTTATCTTAGGAAGAAGTTAGTTAACATATAAAAAAATATAGATTTCAAACAAACAATTATGTTTGGTATAACAATGGAGATATGAGACAATATTCTATTTATCCTGAATGGAAGTGAAGGATTGGCATGGAGAGTTTTATATTTCATTGATTTACATTTTTGAATAATCATGAGAAATATTGTGTGCTAGTGTAAGAATATCATGATATCAATTCACATGTGGTAAATAATGAAAATAATGACAGTCAGAGAGTGAAAAAATTAATTAATGATTCAAGGACTCCTATATGACGAGAATGTACCAAAATGAAAATGTTGGAATTTTTACTATGACTATATCAGGGAAAAACCATGTATGGAATTCCTAATACATCCATTGATCATTTTAATACCTTTTTGAATGAATTATTTCATGATAATACATATATTCCATGAAATAATTATATAGAATGGATGTTAATTAACCATATTAGATTTTGTACAAATAAAATTCATGCATTGCCAATAGATTATAATTTATTATGGGAGGAAATAGTAGACCATTATGACTATAAATATTGTGTTATATCTTTATGGAAGCCTAATGCCGATTTAACACCATATCGTTTTCTAGAGAAAGTAATGTGGAACTTTCCATTGATTCCAAGGATTCCGAATCTATTCACATCTGTTGAAATCTCAACAAATACGGAATGGAATGATGTTGAGATAATTAAATATAATGAGAAGTTATATCATATTATAGTTATATTAGTATGGAGGATATTTTATGCACAAAATTATAATTTTGCAGCTGAGGTGTGTAATGTTAGGTTGGGTTTGTCATGTGATGGTTGAAATACATTTGTCCATATGTTTACTTCTCATAGCATGTGGCCAATTTTTATTCATGTTTATAATCTTCATACATGGGTGTGTATAAAAAACATTTCACTTTCTTATGTATACTAATATATATACCTTATGATCCTATAAATCACATATATTTCTACAAGAAACCTTTGACAAAAAAGTTGATGGAACATTGTGATATGGGTGTTTACAATTTTGATGAGTCTTCAAAAAAAAAATATTTTAGATGTGTTCTTCCCTTTTGTGGAATAAAAATTATTTTTATTCTTATGTTATGATTTATGGTTGGAGAATGAAAAGAAAACTATCATGTCTGATTTATTTAAAGAATACACCATCTAAAAGACTTAAATATTGTTTTAGTTTCAGTTTTATGGGGCATCAAAAATTCATTCCAATGGATCATCAATACAAGAAAAATAACTGGAGGTTTGATAATACCATTAAAACTGAATAACCACCTCAATATGTGTCAGGAACTAATGTTCTTAATGAATTAGATGATATTATTTTTCATTATGGAAAGATTACATGAAATCTAAAAAGTGTAATAATTTTGGAACTAATCTACCTTTAATTAAAAAAGAAAAGAATTTTTTTTTGTGTTTCCATATTGGTCAACCAATTTGATACATAGTTGTTCTGATGTGATGCACAATGAGAAAAATATATGTTTAATTTTACTTTAAATTATTATAAATATAAAGTGGAAGACCAAAGATGAATTGTGATCTTGGAGTGACTTTTTGGATTGGGGAATTCGACCAGAACTACATCATGTTTGTATTAGTAAAAATAAATGGAAAGTTACCTGATATTTTTATGTGTTGATTTTTTTTGGGAAAAATCAATTTATTGATGTTTTTTAGAATATCAAGGTTATTTATGATTATTCAAGTAACATATCCAAACAATTCAATAGAAGAGAGTTGAAACTAAGATTACTAAAACTCATGATTATCCCATAATTATTCATGAATTGACTCTAATACAAAGCTGAAATTTACTATACAATAATGTAAGGGTGAAAATGATTATATTATTCCATTATTATGTATAAATTTTTTATAAATGGTTATAAAAGTGTTTCTTGTTAAAAATAATGCAATAGGTGCCATTAATTTTGTGTGAGCTGGATAACATTTTTCCTCTGCCTTTTTTCACTTACAAGCTACGTTTAACAGTCCATCTTCTAACTAAAATACTTATTAGGGTGACAATTTATTTTTTATGCATGTATCATACTAAAATAAATATGTTCACAATGAATTATTATATTGCGAATAAAAATCATCCTAAAGGTCCCCTTGTGAGAGGTTATCTGGATTAAGAATATTTGTATTTTTTCAATGTATTTTTTCTGATGTGAGTGAAATACTAACCATATAATGAGAAATGAATATGATATGTATGAGGAAAATGATCCCTAATTTTCATCTCTTCTCCAAATTGGAGGAATTCTTGAGTATTATTCATTGGATACATTGATCCTTGAAGAGCGGGATATGGAACATTAAATAGTCTTGTTTAACTATGGTTTGTTCGATTACTATATAAAGTAAGTAATTTCAATATATATATGTTATCTCATACTAAATCATTTCATACATACCTAAAAATTTTATCATCATTTTATGTAGGAAACATAAACAAATTATAAGTAGATTTAATCATTCTTTGAGTTTAAGGAGTGATATTTTGTATAGAATATAGCTTCCATCTTGGTTGAAATAAAAGGTATTTACTTTAATTTAATAGATAAAAATTATAGATATTAATTTAATGGTATTATAAATATATTTTTAGGTATCTATTTCACCTATGAATTTATCTCTCATGAATTAAGAGTGTTGGATTTTGGTCCAAATTATTTTGTTCATGAATGAAAATATTTAAAAACCAATGAGTATAATTTTTTTACAACTGATCGAGATGTGAATATGAGAACACAACATGATTGAATTATGTTAACTACAAAAATATACTTTTTTAGTAACACATCATATAATAGGCCTTTATACAATTTTTTTTTCTTATTACATAGTTGTTGAGAAAATATTTTTATTAGATTAATATTTTCATGGCTATGTCACTATGATGAGATGAAAATTGTTTGATTCAACAGTGAGACATGATACATTTATTGATGATAGTGTATTTAGAGTTATTTACATAACTTAGTTACTAGAATCTGATGAACCATATCTTTTGGAATTAATTGAAATACAAGTGTTTTTTGTGAAAGAACATCTGAGACCTGATTACGATGTAATTATTGATGTAGTCCTAAGAAATATTTTTGTTGATGGTGCGGATGAAATTGACACTATTGATGCCTCCATTGGTGTTGACTAAAATATATAATTAGATTAATATAAATGTTTAATTTTGAGAATTAATATTGAACCTGAAGTAGTGGTGGGTAATATATATAAGAAACCATATATATTCACAGTTCATTCATTTTACATTGATGTGGGTTTCTCAAGTTGGTAGTACTGTAATTACATTAATTTGGTTTCAGTTTGGAATGGTATTTATGTTTTTGTTTTTTTTCATTACATTTAATTAGAATTATTTTAATTTAGAAAACTAATTTTAAAATGGGGTTTTAAATCATGTATAACTTGGTTTTAAATTATATTTGTTAAAACATGTCATGATACTATTTATGTCCTGTTTGACTTCTAAGGTGTATGTAGAATATTTTAAAAATATTTTAAAAACATTTATATTTAATTATTATGCATATTATGAAATATATTAATGAAATTTGAAGGAAGAGACTCTCTGATAATGATCTAATATTGCACGACCTAGGGTTGCCTCCTCTGGTTCCCTTAATGAGTTTAATAATTGTAATATTTTTATTTTTCTATACATTTATTGTCTTGTTGTTATTATTTATCAAATTTATCTTAGGAAAATTTATCTAAACAAGAGTTGAACTCTCATATCCTACTAGTAGGGGTTATCAAGATGACCAATTGAGAGGGGGTGCTACTAGAGTAACACAGAGCACCCATTGTACCCATTCACACCCAAACCCGCCAATAAACATCATATCTACCACACATTTTCCTCCTCAACTTGATCCTCTAATGATGTTCACACATATGCCTCCATCATCATATTATTTGGGCTATATTTCACATATACCATTTCCATACCCTATTATGTATCCCCATCCTTTCTATCCTTATCCTTCCATGTTAATGCCTCCTCCCATTCATTCTCATATCCATCCAGGATCCGGTGATTGTGCTTCATCAGCTTCCCCTCCACCACATGTAGATGAACCAATGAATGCATTGGAACATGCACATACTTTATTATCTATATATCCATAATATCCCATAGATCCATCCAATACTAATGATCATCCTGGATTTGGTTTTTTATAAGTTTTTTAAATTAAATCACATCATTTGTTTGGTATTACTGTGAATTAATTCTAATTTTTTTTATTCTTATTCAATGGGATATTCTAATAGGAAATGTGGTAACACCCATATTCATGAATCCTATAAAAATTAAACATAAATAATGTTATATTATAATGAATAATATAAAATGATATATAAAAATTCTAGATAATGTATAAGTTTTATAGAAACTTTTTCCATGTACAATTATATCATTATAGTGAATCCAGTATCATAGAGGAAAATCACTAATAGAATCAAGGAGAATAAATGGGAGGATATATGGTTAATAAAATTTATTAAATTTTTATATGTATTATTAATTTATTTATATTAATTAACATGCTCATTGTAGTATTAATTTATCTTTTCCAATCACTAAACTGCTAATGTCCAATGGTTGTGGAACTTGTGGAATTGTGATAGACAGATAAGCATGAGTTATATGTTGGTTGGAAGAGTAGAGTCAGTTCTTAGTTATAGGTTCTACCAATATTAAATAACTATACAACAACAAAATACCTTGAAATGATCATATATTGGAATACTATTGAGTTTAAGGCATTCTTACATTTTAATGTGTTGTATTGAGAATTTTAATTCTCATTAATTATAATGAATTTTTGTTTAATGGATGGGTCATAAACAAAAGAACCAGGATAAAATGATGTATATACACACTTTGGGGTGCACTATAATGTAGGAGCATGAGAGGTGCCATGTACTTTTTATTACCAACTAATTTTTATTATGGACTAATGCAACCGAACGAAACCAAATATTTATTTAACTTAAAAAAATATAAGTTAATAAAAATATATGGAATAGATTAAAAACTTACATAACGAACTAAACCATCCTATTCCAAATACAATAATACCCACTAAAACCAAATAGAACCAATCCTAATAAAAAAACCTTATATTATCGAAATTGAACCAATCATGTATAATGAAACTAACCCAAAAATTAGTTGGGCCAAACCAAAAAAAAATAGAAAAAAACAATGTTGACCAGAAATAAATAAAGGTTAATCAATTTAAATGGAATAAAACCAAATTGGAGATAAACAACTCTATTATCCTTTTCTGAATAGAACAATACCCACTTAAACTAAATGCACCAAGTTGATATAACCCAAACTAATTGAAACTATATTAATTATAACTAAAAATAGAAAATTAGTTAAATTGAATCATTATGAAATTAATGAAAGGTAAATGAATCAAATCACACTGAGCAGAAGGAAAGAAAAACACGTTGAATATATCTAAACAATACCAAACAATATGAAACTATATGCAAAAGAACTGACCTGAACCACAAAAAATATACAAATCCAACTCAATGTGAACCAAACTAATTTAAATTAATTCAAATAAAATAAAATTAAATTTAATGGAAATGAACCCAACCAACAAATAAAATATTCAACAAAAAAATCAGACCGAATAGAATTTAATTGAATTGATATGAAACAAACAACTTGTAATTATGACTATTAAACCAGATTAATAAGATTTGAACTATAATTAATTCATATGGATATAAAAGTATTAATTAATAATAATATTTCCTTAAACTAAAATAAATAAAACCTAGTTAAATGAATACAAAATTAATTTAAATTATTAAATCTAAATTAAAGATCCAATCCAACCTAACTTAATACAAAATGTAATAAAAATAATTTGAATATACCACAAACAATGTAATCAATGTTCCTTGAAATTCGATCATATTTGTTTTGATTTTGGTTATAAATTTCATATTATTCAATAATGTAGTATTATAGTAATCGATGTAAGTTTTAGTAATAAAAATTGGGTATCGAAGGCCGCATTCCTCAAGTAAAATTATTTTTCTTGATTATGAGGAAAAATATGGAAGTGTTTAAAAAAAAAAAAGAAAATAAAATAAGATTATATTTCATATTTTGATGCATAATTCATAATTAAATATCATATATATATTTTCAACAGTGTTACATGGAGGCCTTTGATGATAAATAAGATGAAATATTCAGTCCAAATAATCAGTTGTGATAATTATTTGGTGAGTAGAATGTTGATTCAAAACATGTTTCGACTTTTCCACCAATCATTTGTTTTGAAAATCACAAATCACACATATTGTAATCACACATATTGTTTATCATGTATGTTGTTTTAACAATCGTAATCACTCACTTTGTTTTTTTTTCATATTTGATGTATCATTGTGAAAGTCATGTCTTTTGTTCATTCACTTTGTTTTATATTCTATTTCAGAATCGTAACCAGATTATAAATTGCATTGTATTCAGGAATTGTAACCTGACTGTAAATTTCATTATAATTAGAAATCATAACCACAATAAATACCACATCGTAATCATGCATTGTAATCAGGTTAAGTATTTCATCATAATCATGCATCTTAACCAGGTTAAGTACTGCATTGTAAACATACATAGTAACCAGGTTAAGTACTGCATCACATTTATGCATCGTAACCAGGTAAATCACCATATCATAAACATACATCGTAACCAGGTTATGTATCATACTCTTATTATTCTTTGTATCCAAGCATCATAACTAGTTTGAATATCATGCTTTGTAACCAAGTTAAGAATCATAACCATGTTATAATTTATAATCAATATGCATTGTTATGATGATCCTAGCAAACAAGTTACATATTGTACTTATGAAATGCATTACAATCTTATCATAACTTCAATACCGATTGAATGTATCTCATAATATTTGTTTTATTATTTTTTACATACTTATTTATAACTAAAAATATGTCATTGAGTTGGTTATTTACCAATCAAAAAGATTTCATGTATTCTGTATTGTTTTGACTGTTGTAATGCCAGGTGTCCAAGTCCCTCTATGTTTTTCAAAGAAATATGACCGTTGGAGAAAATATGGCAGTTGGAACTTGAATCCTATAAATAGGAGGTGATTCAAACCATAAGAAACAAATGTTCCTTCCATGAAGTTCTAGAGAGAGACACTATGACTTCTCTCTTGCTTTGTACAAAATCCTTGAAGATACAAGAAGTGAAAAAACTTGTTCCGTGTTCTTGTATTTATATAAGTTCTTTGTTTCTGCTTTGTGAGACCAATCATTGTGATAATTATCGAGGGCTTCTGGGGATAAGAATATGTGCTTCCGATCATCTTATCGAGGGCCTTCTATTACTTGAAGGACAGAGGTGCTAATTACCTTCTAAATCGAGGAATTCCGGGGATAGGAAGAAAATAATGCTGATCATCGTATCGAGGTCTTACCAAGGTGGTGGTAAGACATACCTTTTATCATAGGTGAAAGGGCACCCTTATCTTTGGGATAAAAGAAATGTAATACGTTTACATTTCTATAACTATCTATAAGAGAAATGGAATTGTATTGGTTCCTCTTTCTTTTCATATTCAATTCAATTGTAATTGATTCAATTAGGATTCATATTGTATTAAGAGATTCTATATGCTATATGGTAGAATCATTAACATTTGTATAACTATGATCACTGTATTCATTTTAAATACAATTGTTTTACATTGACTATAGTATTACATCACATCTTATCCATCGAATATATGTCTTGTTTGATCAATTGTATTTATTGTAAATTGTATTAGTTTAGGATCTCTTAAACAAAGTTCTTTCTTAAGTGTTTAAATGAAAAGTTTTTTAAACCTACAATTCACCACCTCTTGTATTGTTCCATCTAATATAAATATATATCTATATTACGATACAAAAATTGGTATCAGAGGAGGTTTCCACTATTTTTTATTATATTCTTTATTACTTTTAGCAATAAAATTGTATTTCTTTTACAAATATTTTGTTCATAACTACTTACTACACTAACATGTGGAGTGGAAAAGTATTGTTTTATAAAATGGAAGGAATGGGAATTGGATCAATTGATAATCTAAATCAAACTAGACCACCTATATTTTATAGGAATTATTATGTGTACTGGAGAGATCTAATGAAGACATTTGTTATTAATACTGGAGTGGACAACATTATCCTGCTTACTGTAGGTTACAAAATCCCAGACAAGGAAGTCAGTACCTTCACCAATCAAGAGAAACAAGAACATCGACTGAATTACAAGGTACACAATAATTTGTTGAGTTCCATGACCAGGAATATATATATTCAGATATCATCATGTGAAGTATCCAATTGTATCTGGAAGAAATTGAAAGTCACACATTTTGGTACATCCAAATTCATAGAAACAAGAAGTGAAATTCTTTGAGCAAAATATCATGGGTTTATTTTTCATTATTAAGAACCAGTATTCAAGGTGCAACAAAGGTTTCTAAAAACCATCAATAGTCTACAATATATGGGAGGGAAAGGTCTTGATGATGAAGCACTTGTAGACAAGATTATTGATATTAAGCATAACGAGTGGGAATAAAAAAGAACAGCTATTGATGAAAACATGAAAGTTACTCAAATCACTCTTGATGAGTTATTTGGCACTACAATTCAGCACGAGACTAGAATGAAAAGAGATGTTGATTTAAATAGGAAGAATAATGGTAATGGGAGTGTAGCTTTTACTACCACTAAATCCAAGAAACCATAAAGGATAATAAGATCCAAAGCTTAGAAAGCTGTTGTTATATCATAATCAAGTGATAGTGATCACTTAGATAATGAATTATCCAATCTTTCTCAAAGGATGAAAAAGATTTTTGAAAAAAAGACTTTCAATACAGATTCAAAAAGAAATATAGAAAAGAAAAGAAAGATTCTGAGGTCGCTTGTTATAAATGTAAAAGAGAAGGTCATATTAGATCAGATTGTCCATTACTAAAAAGAAAAGAAAAAAAAGATAAAAATTATGAAAGAAAAAAGAAAAAGATTTCAAGGAAAAGGAAAATAATTTTTTCAAGGAAAATGATACTTGGAGTGAAAGTGGTGGTGATTCATCAGAATAATCCTTAGATTACGAATCTTCTGGTCAGAGAAACATAAGACTCATATCCAAACCACCAATTGAAAATCATTACTACATGGATAAGGTACCAGTGCTAAATCCATTAAAAATGTATCTTTAGATGAAAATTATCCAAATAAGAAACATTCTTACTCCTCAGATGAAAAATATTTCTCAACAGAGGAAAATTTACCTTCCTTTGAAGAAGTTTCCATATTTTCCAAATTATTTGAGAATTAAAATTCCAAACTCAAGAAAAAGCTTGATAAAGAAAATTCTAGAATAATGGTTATTATAAAAAATATCATATCTTTAAAACGGTCTTGATATGAAAACTCTAGATTTTAAAAATATTTCAAAAAACCGTATGGAAGTAAATTCTGAGAAGGATAAACTTTTTAAGGACTTTGATCAAATTGTTTTAAAGAAATATGTTTTAGAAACTAAAAATAATTCCAAAGTAATTTATTATAAGAATGATAATTTAGTCATTAGAATAAAATCTAAAATCTTTTCTCTTAATAAAATTTTATCTAAATTCAATTTGGGAGGAAAATAATTTGATAAAATGCATTCCCTAATTCATCATCTTAAAAACAGTTATGGAATTGGTTACACTCACTCAAAACCATTTTTTAGTCATAACTATTTAGTTCCTCAAAGTTCCCCATTCTTTACTAAATGTCAATGTGGTGGAAATTGGGAATGAAATTTTTCTCTTAATAGAAATTAATTGATAGGTTTTCATAAAGATTCGCTTTCAAAACAAATGTGGATACCCAAAATTCTTTTGTCTAACATTTCCAGATCCAAACAAGTTTGGGTTCTGAAAAACTAATTGTTTATTTTGTAGGAACACAAAAAGTGTACCAATAACAAGATAATTTGGTACATGGATAGTGGTTGTTCTCAGAACATGAATAGAAACAAATATTTCTTTTAAAATATTATCGAAACAAACGGTGGAAAATTTACCTTCGGAGACAATGCTCAAGGAAAGATTGTTGGTATAGGTAATATTGTTTTCCTTGGTAATGTTTTAATTTCAAATGGCTTGTTTGTCAAAGTTCTTAAGCACAACCTTATAAGCATAAGTCGATTATGTGATGAAGGATACCTTGTGAATTTTTTAATGATAAGTATTTAGTTCACAATTCCGAAGATGAATTCCTTCTTTCTGCCCATAGGCATGAGAATGTATACACACTACACATAGAAGGCCTTAGGAGCCAAACTGTACCATGCTTAAGTGAAATAGAAGACCACTCTTGGTTATGTAATAGAAGTTTAGGACACTATAACCTTAGAAACCATTGTAAACTCTAAAATAAAAGACTTGTTAAGGATCTACCAGATCTTAGGTATGATTAATCAAAAGTTTGTGATCCTTTTTAATATGGAAAGAAACATTAAAATATCTTTAAATCAATCAATGAAGTTTTTCAAATTCTAATAAATTAAATTAGTGAAAATGGATCTTTTCAGTCCTACAAAAACTAGAAGCATTGGAGGAAAATACTATGTATTTGTTTTAGTTGATGACTGCACTAGATTTACATGGGTCTATTTTCTAGAAAATAAATCTGAAGCCTTTTTCTATTTCAAAACATTTAGAGATCAAGTTGAAAATTAGAAATACCTACCACAAATAACTATTTTTAGTGATGATGGTGGTGAATTTAAAAATTCAAATTTTGAAATTTTTTGTAGTAATAAAGGTATTACTCACAACTTTTCAGCTCCAAGAACCCCTCAACAAAACGGTGTGTTGAGAGAAGAAATTGTACTCTTTAGGAAATGACAAGAACCATGTTGAGTGAATACTCAATTGCTAATCATTTCTGGGATGAATCTATTAGTACTACATGTTATACTATAAATTGTGTTTTAACTAGACCTTTTCTTAATAAAACACCTTATGAATTGTGGACTGGCTGAAAACCTAAAGTTTTGTACTTCAGAGTATTTGGATGCAAAGTATTAATATTGAATACAAAATAAAATTTACATAATTTTTCAACCAAATCTGATAAAGGAATATTTCTAGGTTATTCCATAACTTCTAAGGATTATAGGGTTTTCAATAAAAACTCTTGTACTATTGAAGAAACAATGCATGTTAAATTTGATGAAACTGACACCTTTGTTTTTAATTTTTTTTACCTACATTAAATGATGTATTTTCACAAACTGATTATCAAACTTTGACTGGAAACTCTTCAAAAAAGGGAAATGCTCAAGAAAATATTTCTAAAACATTTACTCTAGAAGAATTTCTATCATATGTTAATGAATAGGTTTTACAAAACCCAAATCAATTGTTTCTCAAGAATCAACCCAGTGATAATATCATTGGACATGTAAATCAACCAGTAAGGACTAGAAATTCCTTGAAAAATGAAATAGAACATCTTTCCTTTCTTCCTTAATTTGAGCCTAAAACTTCAAATAAAGCCTTAGGTGATGAAGATTGGATTAAGGCAATGCAAGATGAACTGAATGAATTTGAGAGGAATCAAGTATGGACCATGGTTGAAAGAACTAAAGAAATAACTGTAATTGGTGTTAAATGGGTTTTTCAGAAACAAATATGATGATAATAGGTTCATTATAATAAATAAAGCAAGAATTGTTTCTAAATTCTATAATCAAAAAGAGGGAATAAACTATAAAGAAATATATGATCTAGTAGCTAGAATTGAATCTATTCAAATTCTATTAGCCTTTGCATCATTATTTGATTTCAAATTTTTTCAAATGAATGTAAAATGAGATTTTCTCAATGGTTTTGTACAAGAAGAAGTTTTTATTGACCAATACCCTAGTTTTGTAGATCCAAAACAACCTGATCATATTTTTAAAGTTACCAAATCTTTGCATGGCCTTAAACAAGCCCTAAGAGCATGGTATGATAGACTCACCAATTTTCTTTTACAAAAAAATTATGCAAAAGGTACCGTTGAACAAACTCTTCTTATAAAAATGGGAAACAAAGATGTTTTTATTGTTCAAATTTATGTTGATGGCAATATATTTGGATCAAATAAGCAATCCTTAACTGATTCTTTTGCGAATCTAACGAAATCTGAGTTTGAAATGAGTATTATGGGTGAGTTAACATTATTATCAGGTTTTCAAATATCTCAATAACCAGAAGGAACCTATGTATAACAACATATGTATATCAAATACCTTCTCAAAAAGTATGGATATGACAATACTAAAAGTATTATCACTCTAATCGGTACCTCAAATACACTTGATATTGATGAAGCTGGGAAAGTAATGGATCAAAAAACTTTTAGAGGTATGATAATAAGTTTCTTATACATAATGGCTAGTCATCTAGAATTAATGTTTTCGGTATGATTATATGCAAGATACCAATATAATCTAAAATAATCCCATTTAAAAGCATTGAAAATAATTTTTTACATCTTAAAGGGAACTGTGGATTTAGGACTATTCTATTCTTCTAGAAATGATTTTGTTTCGAAAATTTTTTCAGATGCTGACTTTGGCGGATGTAAAATGGATAGAATGAGTACATCTGAAACATGTCATTTCTTAGGAGATTCTTTGGTTTCTTGGTTATGAAAGAAACAACACTCAGTAGCACTCTCCACTGCTGAAGCATAATATGTAGAAGTCGGAAGTTGTTGTGCTCAGGTATTGTGGATGCAACACACACTCACTGTCTATAGAATGCATTTCTCAAAAAATCAAATACTATGTGAAAATACTAGTTCCCTTTCTCTTAGTAAAAACCATACACATCACTCATCTTCAAAAAATATATATTAGGAATCACTTTCTTAGGGATCACACACAAAAACGAGATATTATTTTACAATTAATCAGAATGCAAGAACAACCTGCTGACATTTTCACAAAACCATTATCTTCCGATAGATTTGAATACATTAAATAGTAACTAGGAATGATCACTATAAATTAATAATTCACATATATTTCTTGTTTAATACATATCCTTACATTGAGTTACTCCTTTTTTAAAGGGGGAGTATACATTTCAGTTTCACTTTTAGTATTATAGTTTCTCAGTATTAATTTTTGTTTTACAGTTTATCATTTTCAATTTTGGTTTTACAGTTTCTCGGTTTTACTTTTTGTTTTACAGTTTATCGGTTTGACTTTTTGTTTTATAGTTTATTGGTTTCACTTTTTGTTTTACAGTTTATTGGTTTCACTTTTTGTTTTACAGTTTATCAGTTTAACTTTTTGTTTTATAGTTAATTGGTTTTACTCTTTATTTTTATTTTATAGGTTTCTAAATTTTATTGGTTTTATGTTTCGGTTTCTAAATTTTTCAATACTATATTTAGACTATCAGCATTAAATCATCTAGTAAATTCTAAACTATAAATATTTTATTATTTCATCGGTATTGGATTACCTTGTCGGTACTAAAATATCGATATTGGTACTAGAATATCATTGTGGATTATTCTATCGATTATAAAATAATCGGTATCGGTATATTTTATTTTATTAGTTTTATATTATTTATGTTTTTTTTATTTTCATAAGAAAAATATACTGAAACCATAATATCTATCCCATTACTCTGAAAGGTACATTTTATAAAACTTTAACTTGGCTATTTTAATGGTTGTTTCTAATTTATTTCTTTTACTTCTAAATCAATTTCACACTGAATACAATTTCTTTTAAAGGAAACCTCAAGAGTTTGAAATCATTCTTAACCAATATATCTATTAAATCTAATATTGACCATCAATTATTTTAAAGAGAATATATCCCACATTGATTTCATCTGTGTTATCTTCCATGTCAAGATGCTCTATAAATAGTTAGTAAGTTCTATCAGTTCTCAACATAGTTTTTATAATCAGAGAACTTATCAGCTTTTGTAATCAGTAGGTTCTTCAGGGTGTGAGAAGTCTTTCATGTCTCAGTCTTCTATTACATCTCTGAAAGAAATACCTCCAGATAATTTCTCTTCCCTGAATTTCTGTGGTGAAAGGATGGTCTCCCAAGATTTTTATGAGTCTTTTGATTATTCTTTGAAAATAATTATATGTTTTCAAGTCTTGGAATCAATATGTGTGGAAAGACTTGGTTCTGATCAGGATCATGTCAATCATGATGAAGTGTTGCAATTTTATGTATCAGTAGAGATAGGAAATGATCTTAAGATTTCTTTTAAGATGTCTGACAATACATATACAACTTCTTCAAAACAAGAATCCACATTTCTAGATGTTCCTTTTGAGGGAGATGCATTACGTCCTTCTCATAAGTTACCAGAAGATGATGGAACCTTTGATAGGTCTAAAGCTGAAGAAACACTTTTTGAAATTCATGAGGACAAAAGGAAAGTGAGTCATTTATCATGAGATAATAGAATTATAGCCCTTTGGATGCAAGGGTTTTTAGTTCCGAGAAAAGGTGATAAGGAAACTTTGAACATTTCAGATGTTTATGTTCTTGACTACTTGGTGAACATGAGGAAGTTTAACCTTATGGGGTTTATTTTTCAAAAAATTAAGAAGCTCAAATCTAGTGGTATAAAATCTCTACTGATCATGTTTCCCACTATTATTATTATGTTTTTGAAAGAGTGATTGGGTTTGTGTAATATTTCAATTAAGTCAGATATGAATTTCTTAAAAGAGACCTTAATTAGTAAGGATACAGTAAGAAGGCTCAAATTATGTTTAAATTATGAATTTATTTTTTTGAGAACGATACAGATACTGAGAAAGAAAATGAAGTTGCTGAAGGTAGTGAGAAACCTTTTAATCCATCCAAGTAATATTTGAAAAAAAGAAAGGAAATTAAGGCTACAACTCCAAAAATCTCAAAGAAAAAAAATGATGTATCTGATGAGTTTGCTACTAAATGGAGGAACAAAAAGAAAGAAAGGAATTAAGAGGATCCTCAGTTTGGATTGGATCTAGCTAAAGCCCTGGCTTTAAAAGTAAGTTCTAATGAGACTTTTAAAGAAGAAGAGAGAAAGAAGATATTGAAGAAAAGAAAGGAAAATGATATTGATATTGATAGTCTTCTAATAATTTCTCAGTAATTAAAATATAGAATTGAAATAAGGGAGCCATCTGGTAAAACTCAATCAGTTCCAGCAGAGAAAGGCAAGGGGAAACAAGTTTCTGAATAATCGGCTACACAATCTCTTGAAAAAGAACATGAAGAAGAGGAAGAAGAACAAGAAGAATAAGGTCAAGAGGAACATGGTCAAGAAGAATAGGGACATGAGGAAATATAAGTCGAATGAAAAAAGATACAAACTATAGAAGTCATACCGTAGAGTCATCAGAATTACCATATTTTGTTTATCCATCTCCAGATCCTCATCCCTCCAAGAGAGTTTCTAAAAAGGTTTCCTCCAAGATAGTCATTCAGATTTTTTATAAAGAAGAAGAAGAATAATAGGAAAAGGAAGAATCTGATAAGAATCAAAATCATCCAGCTCAAGTAATCGTCATTGAGACTCATTTTGGTGATCTTCCACAATTCACTGAGGACACAAATTATGAAAGAACAATTACTATGAAAGGGGTTCACTACATTGAGAAATCCTTGAATTGATTGGAGAAGTTTTTAACTTTTTTTACAAAAGTTGAGGATAGATTCAAAATTCTTTCTAAGGCCCATAATGATAGAACAAATTCTGTCAAGGTTCTGATGGAAAAATTTCTATGTCTTGAAGCCAAGTTCAAAATTTTCAAGGAACATGCTGCTAAGCACAGTAAGGTTTTCAATGAGGTTGTAAAGTGGCCTTATAATGTTGATGAAAGTCTTAAGAACCATTTGGACAAGCAGAAAGAATTGTTACATCAGGTAAACAAATTCAACTCTCTCTATCTAAAGTTGATTGATGATTTGAATGAAAATCCTCAAGAATTTCAAAAACCTGGTACCTTAAAAGGAGTATCCTCAAAAGAGATTGATATTTTAAGGGAAAAGTTGCAAGGTGAGAGTAATGAGGTTTTTTCACTCTCAAATAGAGTTTTTATCCTTGAAAAATCCTACAACCTCAGATTGGATGATTTAAATAACCAAGAAGCAAGAATTAATGCTCAAGAAGATATTAATCGGCTTCATGAAGATCTTCTCTGGAAGAAAGAAAATATTATTGCTGAACAAGATGAGAAGATGAAGGCTCAGTGAGAAACCCTTGACAAGCTCATGGAGGATATAAAATAATTCAAGAATATGAAACTCTCTTTGTTTAATATTTTGAAAAACTAAAAGGGAAAAGAATGATGGTTGAACTATTGTTTTAATAAAATTTTGTTTCAAGTAAAATTCATCATTTCGTACTTTGTTTCTCTAACCTTTTACAGGAAATAAATTTCTTCCCTTACTCTTTTTGAAAATCACAAAGGGGTAGAATGGCTTTGAAAAGAAGTATTTTTATGAATGTCTAATCAAGATTATGCATTGCATCGTATTCAGGAATTGTAACCTAATTATGAATTGCATCGTATTCAGGAATCGTAACCTAACTGTAAATTGCATTATAATCATAAATTATAACCAGGATAAATACCACATCATAATCATGTATCATAACCAGGTTAAGTATTGTATCGTAATCATGCATCGTAACTAGGTTAAGTACTGCATCATAAACATACATCGTAACCAGGTTAAGTACTGCATCGTATTTATGCATCATAAACAGGTAAAACGCTATCATAAATATACATCATAACCAGGTTATGTATCATACTATTATTATTCTTTATATCCAAGAATCCTAACCATTTTGAATATTGTGAATTATAACCAAGTTAATAATTGTAACCATGTTATAATTTGTAATAGATATGCATTATTATGATGAGCCAATCAAACAAGTTATGTATTTCACTTATGAAATGCATTACACTCTTATCATAACTTCAATATTGATTGAATGTATCTCATACTCTTTGTTTTATTCTTTTGTACTTACTTCATTATAACTAAAATGATGTCGTTGAGTTGGTTATTTACCAATCCAAATGATGTTGTGTATTCTGTTTTGTTTTGACCATTGTAATGCCAGGTGTCTAAGTCCGTATGAGTTTTTTGGAGAAATATGACCATTGGAGAAAATATGACCGTTGGAACCTAATGCCTATAAATAGGAGGTCATTCAAACCAGAAGAAACAACCTTTTCTTCCATAAAGTTATAGATAGAGATGTTGTGACTTCTCTCTTACTTCATGTGAAAGCCTTGAAGATACAAGAAGTGAAAAACTTGTTCTGGGTTCTTGTATTTCTATAAGTGATTTGTTTCTGCTTTTTGCGACCGATCATTGTGATAACGATCAAGGGATTCTGGGGATAGGAAGACGTTCTACCGATCATCGTATTGAGGGCCTTCTATTGCATGAAGGACAGAGGTGCCGATTACCTTCTTAATCAGGGACTTCCGGTGATAGGAATACAACAGTTCTGATCATCATATCGAGGGCTTACCTAGGTGGTGGTAATACAGACCTTTTATCCTAGGTGAAAGGGCACCCTTCTCTTTGGGATAAAATATTTGTAATACTTTTACATTTCTAATGCTATTTGTATTAGAAAGGTAATTGTATTGGTTCCTCTTTCTTTTTCATATTCAATTCAATTGTAATTTCATCAATTATGATTCATATTGTATTAAGAGATTCTAAACTCTATATGGTAGAATCATTAACATTTGTATAACTTTGATCATTGTATGCATTTCAAATACAATTGTTTTACATTACTTATAGTATTCCATCACATCTTATCTATTAAATATAAGTCTTTTTTGATCAATTTTATTGATTGTAAATTGTATTAGTTTAATATCTCTTAAACTAAGTTATTTCTTAAGTGTTTAGATACAATGTTTTTGAAACTTACAATTCACCCCCCTCTTGCATCGTGCCATCTAATAAACATATACATCTATATTATGATCCAACATAGAAATAGGGGAGAGTACAATTTTGACCAGGTAATACCATCATCGCCACTATTTATTGGCCCTCATAAAGTGACTCTCAAAGCTATGAAATCATCAATATATAAAATGATCATGAAGAATAAGCTAAGACAAAGATAGCTATAAATGTGTGTGAAAGAGGTGAAATGGTCACCAAACCGTTCCTGAAATCTATGACAGCTCTATGTCCATTATTTACATATGAGGCTACTAAAGTTTTTTATTCATGTATAGAAATAATTCACTCTTTATATGATGCATTTAGTGATAGTAACGAGGTTCCTAGTGGTGGTTGATGTGATGAAACTCCTTACGAGGATGATGACGTTGAAGAAGACAATACTGGTGCTCTAGATGATGATACTGATGAGAATTTTGGTGATTCTGGGGATGATTATGATGGAATTGGTGGTGATATGGGTGATATTTATCCTCTCTATTTTTGAGTTAATAGTAAAGAGACATATGTATGGATTGTATTTAATTAATAAAACTGATTTGTTGTGTTTATTGTATATGTTTGTTATATTATTTTAAATGGTTTGAAAACAATTGATAAGTAAGAAGTTGGTTAAATTATATTTATAAAATATGTGAAATGAATGGAATGTGTACATTGGTTTGTAATTTGTTTACAGGTTCTAGTGTTGAGTATGCTAAGGTAATGGAAGGACCAATGGTGTTGGCTGGGGAGAGAAATCCATGCCAATGGTTCTACAAACCATTGGTATATATCTATACAAATGTTTTCCATTGAAACCATTGGTATAACAATTTTTGGGGGAGAGTAATCTTTACCTATGGTTTCATATCCATATTATTTGTATCATAGATATTATTTTCTAAATCATATACTGTTTAGAAAATAATATTATCCATGATAAAAATAATATGGATATGAAAGAAAAATTTATTATTCAATAAAAAAGGACCACATAAAAATAAATTTTCATGAGAAAGTCAAGGACCACAAAATCAATCAAGAGATGAGATATGACCACCAATTAATCAAAAAAATTAGATTTATTAGAAAAATCAAGATTTTTGGAGAATACAAGAAAGTGGAAGAAAAAAATTTAATTTTTTTCATTATTGAAATTTCTTTATAAAACCATTGAAATATTATAGAAGAGACGAAATATAATAATACAATTATGGTAGTGGGAAAATCGATTAACACTATACACATTAATAATAAATATTCATTTTGAATTTTTGTAAAGAAATTCAAAACTTAATCTTTTAGAAACCTTTAATAACATTCCATTAAAAACTTGTAAAAACTCATATAAAAATTTAAATTTCCTTACTAAATTATTTTATTAAATAAAAAGGAATGTTTTAAAATAATTTTGAAAAGTATAGTCATTGAAGAAAAATATACTTGATCAAAAAGAGAAATAAGATCAAATTTTATTTTAAGAATTAATTTTCTATACTGAAGTTCCAAAGAGGGGAAAATTTGGAATAAAACATAGAACATAATTAAATATCCAGAGTATAATGAAATAGATGGACTTTATAATGGATATACTATAATATTCATTAAAAGAAAATGTAAGAAATTCCAAAAAAAATGAACTTGTAAAATAAATTCTTACCACTTTGGTAACTTTTAAATTATAACCCATTGAAAGAGTAAAATTAAATTGAAACATTAATTAAAATGAGTAAATATATATTTGAGTAATATATATTAAATGGGTTGTATATATAACACATAAAATAAAGTAGGTGCATAATACCAAATATGTCTCATTGGAGTTGAAATTGAGATGAAATCCTTGACCTCACACATTCACTTAGTTAAAAATAATTTAAACTCCTATATAATAAATTTAAATTTATTATAATACATACCGGAACCATATAAATATATATAATATCACATACGATTCACTTATAATATGTTATCACCCATTTGTTAATAAATTTTCACTATTATCACTGTTTTGGGTGTTAGTTGCTTCATTTTTCTTGTATATTATGATTCAATAGTTATTGTAATTATGTCCCAATAATGTTTATATAATCTAAATAATTTTAATAATGATATAAAAATCATAAATGTTCTTTTTTACAAATTTATAATCATCCGTGAAAAGCGTTCATGAAAAATGAACCACCTCGCTTCGTGGTGGCGATAATCCACACATACACACGTGCGATGTTATAATTTTTTAAAAGGATAAAGGGAAATGAAGTAGATTATATATTAAATTTAAATAATAATAAATATTTCATAAATTTTATTTACATTCCTTAGTTATAACTGTATAACCAGTAATGGGAGGCGGTGATGGAAAACAAATTACATTGATTTGCAAGGCGGTAGTCCGTTGTACACAAGAGCAAGGTTTTTTACCACTTGATGGATAAGAATATGGATAAACATAATAATATTTCATTATATGGTATATACTACTTTTATTATTTTATAATTTATATATAATATTTGAATGTTTTAAAAGAGGAATAAAAATGAGAGTGTTCAGTTAAGAAGATTACCTCTTCTTTGAAAGAGCTCCTTTAGATCACGCCTTAAGGGCCTTAATGTTGATATTTTTTGAAGAAAATAACCTATATAATATGGATAATGATGTTAGGGAGATATTTTTTAGGGTTTGTTCAATCTAAATGACTCATTTGGTGCGATGAAGTGACAGGAAGAAGTTCCTTTTTATAAGTGAGGAAAAGGACACTCTTAGAATTACTTAAAAGATTTAAATATAATAAATCCTTGTTCATGTGGAATTGGAACAAAGTGGACAAAATTTAGAATACAAAATAATATAATATTTAAATATATTCAACTAATAAATTTTTTATAGGTTTTTGTTCCATTTTAAACCTTATATTCTGGTTTAACTCTTTTGTTAACTAATTTTTTCCTTAACCGTGGTAACAAAAATTTCATTCTTAAAGGGTTATACATTTAATTATAAGGTAATAATTAGCTCAAAAAATTTCAAGAGATTATATTTTAAATGATATCCCATACCCCATTCCAATTTCCAGATTTTTATGATTTATAAATCATTTAATAGAATATTATTTAACATATAATAAAATTAAATTAATTTTAAGAATTATTCACATATTTTGACTTTATAGACATAAATATTTGAATGAAATTAAAATATAAAATATTTAACCATAAATTATATATTATTGTTAACCATAAAATTCATGTCATTCCATAATTCATCCAAATAATATTACTTTTTTTAAAAAACCATCCACTTTTATTTTTCTACTACTTGCACAAGCACTATGTCATTATTGTGTAAGAATTTAAGGAAATTGGACCATCCATAAAAATTGAAAATAAATTACCATAATGGAAATAAATAAATTAAATTAAATTTATATTTTATATTAATTAATAACATCTTATTATCTCTATGTGGACATATAAGATACCTTAAAATCAAGAGAGTTATATTTTAGAATTTTCCATTACTTAAAATAATATTAATGCTGTTATCGAAGAAAAAAGCCACCAAATTTCCATATATAATAATATTGGATAGGTATGGTGTAATATCATAAAATATAAATAATTTAGGTTTTATATAAAATTTTAAATCCTTATCAAATTATTTTTAACCTTAATTACCCAATTTACCACTACCGAGGTAACAAATATTTACCACGATCACTATTCATAATGACCAAAAATAAATGGGACATATTAACCAAATTTGAACCTCATGATTAAAACTATGGAATAAATTTTTTCAAATTTAATTCCTAAATGTGGAATAAATCAATTTTAATATAAGTATGTAAAACTTAATGATTTTTTTTTCTGAAAAAATATGCCTTTTTACCTCCAAATTATATTGTTTTTATTTATATCAAAGTAGTATTAAATATATTATTAAATACTTATTATGACGCATTATTATAAAAAATAAGGATTATATAAATACTAAATTTTAAATTATTCATAAAATTATATTTTTAAGGAAAAATTACAAAAAAGCATTCTAGACTTATTTTGACATAGTTTGTTCAAAATCAATATTCATCTAATTCGATTAAAAGTTTTGTTCCATGAAATTTTAAAATGTACATTAGATTAAAATTTCATTAAGATAAAGGGGTCACTTTCTATAATTGAAGATCGAGTGTCACATTATCACTATATTAGGTTTTGGTATCAACACTTTTAAAAATATATTTTCAATAACCACTGAACTGAAAAAGAATATAAGTACGTATTTTGTATTAGTATTAATATTATAAACATGTTTTTTATTAACAAAAAAAATCCATTTTGAATGGATTATATTAGTTTAATCTATTAAAAAGTAATAAACACAAAAATTTGTCCTTAATCATCATTTTTAGAGAACCATCTATACTATTGAACTCAAATAAACATTTTAATAGAACTCATTAACCTATTTTCCCTATAACTATGTTTTTATTTGTATATTAAAAAAACTACAAATTCAAAAGTTCAAAATATTATTAAGAATTATATTAATCCAATCTAATAAATCAGAATCCATAACATTACTTGGAAGAATATATCCCCATTTTTTAAAATTATAGTCCTATTTAATGTTGTAGCCTAAGAAAATGAATCGCCAGTAAAGTATAGAGTTTTACTAGAGGATAACATAGCTTGTGATTGTAATCTGGATCCCATTTAAATTTAATTTATTATCTTCAAATAGATAAATAATGATTTTCCATTTTTAACTTTATTAAATAATGTATTCTACTTTGTATGTTTTCCCAATTTATGTTTTTCATTGAACCCTATCCTACTTGAGGTAGGATAACACAATAATAATCAAACTTTTCATTAACCCAACTAGGTACCTGGTGAGTTTAGGTTATGTTATAGAAATATTAGAGATGTTCCGTCCTAGGTTTATATTTTGGAGTTATGAAAATGTTATTTATTGTTTTAGAATGATAGGGAAATGATAGTATTTAAATTTGAGTTTAATTAACTTGGACAGGGAACCCTGGTATGGGGTACGGTAATTGACCTAATCTTATGCAAGGAAATTGATCATTTAATAATTAAATTGAGTGCACAGATCACTATTTTTATTGTATAGTGTGTTTTATAAATCTATCATAATGTTATTATATCATTATGTTGTACCTAATTTCTTATGATATGGGTAATGTCCTGAGATGGATAGTTTATTGACCAAGGCGTTTCTCTAAGAATGATTTATCTTCTACTTAATTTTAGTCAATTTTTCTAAGTTCATCATACCTATTGGGATCCTGATTTTTTTATTATGGTTGATGATTCAATTTTTTTGGAGATTCAAGTGTGGTTTTAATGAAATATAAGATTTGTGGTGTCTAAAGCCCATTAAAGTGTTAAAATGGAATATTTAACCCAGTAAATGACCTCAGAATATTTATTGAGGGTTCTCTTGAACTTAAATCATGGTGTTTAAATTTTTGTGGATGTTTGATATAATTCCAAGGTATTTAAATTTTTAAATGTTATTAAGTAATTAATAAATTAAATAAATAATTTAAATCATGATATCATGGGAAAAGCAATGAATGACTTTAAAACATATCCTAGACTAAAATTTCACTAACATAGTATATCTTAAGGAATAATGTTTCATTTAATTACAAAATTATTACATGTTGAGTATGGTGCTCAAACTGAGCTTTTTTTTTTCTATTTTTATTTTTATAAATTTGTGAATTTCCCTAAATCATTTTAGTTTTTCTTTAATGCACATTCCATGTAGGATTTCCAAGGAAGGACAATGGAAGATCTAATAGTCCCCATGAGGCAATACTTTTTGGGTTTTTTAATTTAACTCCATATTCATATTATTATATGGATATTTATCTTGGTATTTTTGGATTAGACCTTTTTATATCAATTAATAAATTTTATCATAATTAATATGAAAATATTATAATTTTTGGACTTTTCATGAAAATACTACAGCAAAACATAATTTTATTAGGGGAATTTCCCTTCTCATATAAATGTATCATATTTAGTAATGTATCATTATATAATTCACACACAACACATGATAGAACCAAAAAAATTATTTTATGTTAACTTGAATAATAAATATAGATAATAAATATGCCCATAAAATTCAAAATATTAAAGTGAGATAAAAAATATAAAATAAGATAACTAAAATATAAAAATTTAGATCTGATTAATCCACTAAAATAACCACACTCTCAAACAACATTATAGAAATGATGGGTAATATTATTAATGTCATATTCATTTTGAAAATTAAAATATATGAAACCTTGAGAGAAAATGGAAGTGAATGAATAATTAATGAAATATGAGGTATTTATAGAAAATAGTGAACCCATATGACTATAAAAAATATGATCGTTGGAATAGTAATACGATGGTAATGAATAGTAACATTACCATTATAACAGTATTCTCACCTATGGATTTTTAAAATAATATTTAGGTATTTTATATACTAAAAATATGACATATTTATATCATGATAAAAGTAAATAATTTTTCAAAAATGATAAAATATGTGTTTTTATTTTTTCAAAACAGAAATGTTTTATTTTCATATTTATAACAAATATAGAAATTAAAATATAGTTTAATTCTTAAAATAGGTTATATATTGATATTAAGATGAATTTTACTGATAATATAATTTAGTGTTACCATAATGAAATTTTTAAATTGTCTGAAAATGGATCATAATATTAAATTGGTATTTTTAAAATAAATAAAGATTTTATTTAAAAATTAAATTTATAATATTTGAAAAGTAGTGTTTTAAAAATTTATTTCATTTTGTGAATCTACACATCAAAAAAAAATTTAGGGTGGTTTTTTTATCATTTTGAAAATAGTTGAATTTTTTAGTGAATAATGAAATACAATATTTAACATTATAAGTTAAATAAATGATTAATTACATGAGGGATTATTCCAACCCCAATTATCTATAAATAATATGAATAAATTATTGTATATATACAAAATAATGAAAAATATTTGTATTATTGAACCAAAATAATAAAAAAATGTATACAATATTCAGAAATACCTATCTTCTACCCCTTATAAATACCACCCCTCACCACCACCTATATTCACACTTTTTAATCCCATAAGATTACCCAAAATGTACCAAAATATATCCAATAATCTCTCTTAACATCCCTAAAATACATGGACTCACCAAATACCTTTCTATGGATCCTTATGTGGTAGCCTAAGAGGTGACAACTAAAGGGGGAGGTAAACTTGCATCTAAAATTATTTTAATTTTATTCTTCTTATACCACCACGATATGTTTCCAACCACACAGAAATAGTTACACAAGTTTCCATAATATAATTATATTTTATTATTATAGTGTAATATCCATATTCTACCTTCCCATCATGTGTTAGTAAAATGAAAACATTGTTCACAATATAGTTGGTTCACCACCTCCAAAAATAAGGTAATTTATTTTTCTCCAATGCATTTTAGGATCATAAAAGGAATGTTATTATTATTATTATCATTAGTATCATTATTATAGGTATATAAAAAATTATGATTATGTAATTTATTAATAATCATTGAGTAAAATAAACAAAATCTAGTTCATGATGGTTAGAAAAACCGCCTAAATGAACTAACTGAATAAGATTATAATTTTTACTAAATTAATCATCCCCATGTTGGAAAACATATAGATATTTTGGAACATATTAATTTCTTTAATTACATTAATACAATTTAATTTCACTTATATAGTTATAGTTCCATTTCATAAGAACTCTAATGATTATCCACAATTGATCTGACCTTGGAACCATGGAACAAACTCCCTCAGAACAACAAAATTATACATTATATCTCATTTAAATAGTTTTAAATGAACATAATATAATTATATTAAATATAATATAGATAAAAATGTTTTTTAACTATGTAATTAATCAATATAATTTGATTATTAAGGATGTTAAATGAATGTTTAGAATGATTCTAGACATAATGTAAGGGATCTCTCCGAACCACTCTATTTTCTTAGGGTAATTACCTTTCTCTCTATAAAGTAATTTTTTCTATATTTTATGTTATGGAATTATTTTAAATTATATATATATATATATATATATATATTTCTATTAAATATATACCTATTTTATTCTCCCTTCCTTTGACGGGGTTATTCATTTTTCAAATGCCTTCTATAAAAATAAAGATGATTAAGGAAAACTTTTATATCCCTTAATCCTTCCATGTAACGTTCATTTAATGTATTTATTTATATTCATGATTTCGTTAAATATATTATTATTCTAGGGATAATCATTATTTTTCACCTCTATTTTTTAGTGAAAATTTAATCTTTATTCTTTCTTAAAAATAATTTAACTAATTCCTTAAAACATGGTTTTTAAATTTCATTTCTATACCAAATTCAATACTTTTTATCAAGATTTTTTTTTATATTAGAAACATATTTTTAGAACTATACTTATTTTTTTAGATATGAATGTAAAAAATATTTTATTTCTCCATATATTTGGGATCTTTATTAAATCTCCTTTGATTGTGATATAAGGTAATATTATGTAACCCATTTCAATCCATTGATAATTATTATATTTATTACTTATGATTGATTCCTATTTTTGGAACACATAATCATGTACATGTTATAATGGGTATGGCCATGTTTCACTCCAATGTATTGGGTTATGTTTATGTCTCAATATATGAAATATATATGATTAGGGAGTAAATCCAATATGTGATGGGACTTTGTCCACCATGTGAGGTTGTTTGGGTAGGTAGCATTGAGATATTCTTATGTCATGTTTTATGTTATTAACACATTCCAATGATTCTATTAGAACATGATTACTTTTTATTTATGTGATTCCACCATATGATTATTTATGATACTTTTCTTTTAAGATAGCATGTTATGTCTTTTGACTCAAATGTTTTGCTTCATTATCATGTTTATTCCCTTACTAGGATTTTAAGCTAACCCATTTTATTTATGTATTCCTTAGGATATCTTATATATATTTATGATCTCAAAGTGATTTAAGATATCATTATATAGATTAAAATAAATTCCTTTTATTTTAGATTCACTTTTATGTATTATGAACCTAGTATTCCAAAGACACTAGGCCATTCGATCTTTGGGTTGTGTTTATCATATATTTATGTTAAAAATTATGTAATTATTTCTATAAAAGTATTGGGTAACTATTTTTTTTGGTATAAAAATAGGATATAGGTTTTTTTTGGTAATAGGAATATAATACCTTAGTAAAAACTCTAGTAATAAGTCAATGTATAAGAAAATATCCTTAAATTTGTGTGAAGTATGGAGAGAGTGGTTTTCAAGAAATTATATCCTTATTTGGATATCATAAGTAGATGTGGATTTGGAATAGATATACCTAGGGGGAAAAATGCCAAAATGGATCATTGGGTATTAACTTGACTTGTACTAGTGCATGAAAAAGAGGTCTTGCATCACACCTAGTTCAACACACCCGATATATGAAATTATTGCATTCAAAGTATATAACTCATCCCTATTCAATGTTTGTGGAAAGAATCTACCAGTGAATCTTGAACTTATTCCATTAGTGATGTTTGATTCTATATTAAGAATGTATTTACTATCCTTATATAAATCCAACATCAACTATTGGGATTGGGAAATCAGTTTTTACATCATGAGTCATCATCCGGTTTTTTACAAGTGTAAGGAGGGGGATGAATATTCCATTTGAATATTCTTCTTAAGAGTTGATATTATTGACTTATAAGAAATCATATATAGCTCAAATTAATGATAAAAAGGAGAGTGTCTTGATTGGAGACATGCCTATTATGAGGGACTATACCACTGTATTCCGGGAAGATATGTCTAGTATTACTCCCAACCAAGAGGTTGATTTCTCAATTGATATTATAAATAGATCTATGCCCATATCCATGAATCCATACAGAATAGACACTCTGATGTTTTAGTAATTAAAGAAAAAGTTACAAGAGAATCTAGATAAGGGTCTTATGTGTCATGAGTCCTACACTATGTGTTGAACCGATCATCATCATCAATAAGAAAGATGGTTCAACACACCTATTCATTGATTATTCTAAACTCAACAAGATCATGATGAAGAAAAATTCCCGGTCACAGATTGATGATTTTTTTGATCAACTCAATGGGGCCTAGTAATTCTATAAGGTGGACCTTCAGTCAAGATATCTCCAATTAAAGGTGAAGGGGGATATCTCTATGATTTACTTTTAAACAAGGTAAGGACACTATGATTTCAAAGTGATTACCTTTAGACTCACTAATTATCTAATGATATTTATATACATAATAAATATAGTCTTTAGAGATTACCTCATCAAATTTTTGGTAGTCATTATTGATGATATTCTGATATAATCCATGACGAAGGAGGATAATGATAAACATTTGAATACTATGCTAAATAATTTATGAAAGGAGAATATATATAAAAATTACAATAAATTTGAGTTCTGGATGGTGAAAGTATCATTCTTACGGTATTTTATAACCAACAAAGGGATATATGTGGACCCTTCTAAGACAAAGGTGATTGAGGAATTTCCTAGGCTATCATCTATAATATAGATCTGCAGTTTAATTGGAATAGGTGGGTATTAATGATGATTTTTGAGAAACATCTTATTATTACAATCCCACTAACCATGATGAAATAAATGGGAGTAAAATGTTATTATCAATGAATGTGAGTAGGGCTTCCATGAATTGAAAAAAAGGCTTATCACTATACCGGTACTTACACTACCAAAAAGTGGGTAACTTTTTATGGTATATAATGATGATTCAAAGAATATATTTGGTTTTTCACTAATGAAAAAAGATAAAGTGGCAGCCTACTACTCGATATAGTTGAAATATCATGAGAATAATTACAAAAAAATTATTTATAGTTAGATATAGTGATATTCGTATTGATGATTTGGTAGAATTATCTCTATGGGGATACATATGAAATATACATGGATTCTAAGTGACTCATGTATATATTTATATATAAGGATATTAATATGAGACATAAAATGTTGTTAGAGCTTATCAAGGATTATGACTGATCAATCCACAATAATCTAGGGATGAAAAATAAGGTGGCAGATTCTCTAAGTATAATGGATCCTTCAACCTGATTCATTATGGGAATTGAGAATGATCCTATATTCTTAGACTTAAAATGGATATACATTGATGTAATAAAAGAAGAAAAATAATCATTAGTTTCTTAGAAAATTTGTCCTCCACACATTATTTAGAAGATAAATTATGATCAAATGGATGAAATAGAAATTGAGAATAAATTGGATTCTATATGAAAAGGGAAATCCTTAGAGTTAATTTTTTTTGAAGAAGTAGTTGTAATATTTGTGTCATGACCATGTGTAGCCTAAAATCTTTAGATAAGGTAGGAGTTCTTGAATGGTGAAAATATATTAACCATATCCATCCTCCAAAGGTGTATAAATATGTATTGAGATCTCCAAGACTACTATTTATGAGACAATATGAAGAAAGAGAATACAAAATATACATCAAAGTTCCTAGTATGTTAGCATGTGAAGTATAAAAGGAAAAAATATAATGGGGGTGATGAAACCATTTACCATACCTATATAGAAACTTGAAAACATAACTGTTTACTTTTTCACTTGTCTTCAAAAGACATCAAGTGAAAATAATTCTATATGGGTTGTAGTGGATCATCTTATAAGACTTATCACTACATTGAAATTCGAGAGGAATTATCACTCGGTAAACTTTCAATGATATACATAAGAAAAGTGGAAAGGCTATATATAACACCATTATAAATTTTATTTGATTAAGATATTTGATTTACTCCTTATTCAAGAAGAGTCTCCAACAAGCTCTAAAAACTGATTTAAAATTTAGTATGACTTATCACCCCCAAACAGATGGAAAATATGTGCATAAAATCTAGAAATTTGAGGACATGTTTAGAGAACAATCAATATACATCAGAGGAGGATAAGATCAACATCCTCCCATGGTCGAGTTCTCTTACAATAATAGATTTCCCTTCAAAATAAAAATTTCCCCATAAGAAGCTCTTTATAGATAGATATGTAGAAAACTTATGTTCTATGATGAATTTGGTGAATGTAAGATACTGGGACCTGAAATGATCCAAGAAATAGTGAAAAGAATTCAAGACCACTCAACAGTACTATATGAACCCAGACCTTCCTTTTAGGTATGAGTTTTCTTTTCAGGTGTTTTTGGAGGAAAAGAGGAATTTTTTGGAAATTTAATGAGTACACACCATGTACTTAGAAGTACACTACGTGTAATGGATGAGCACATGGCTATGTGGGGTGAAATAGATACCGCCTAAACCGAGGCGTGGTAAAGAAAAGTACACGCCATGTATCCCTAGGGGACACGCTGTGTACTTTTCTTTTTAATTGTTAAATCGGACCGAGGTCACGTCTAATTGGAAAAAACACCTTCTTCTAGCTCCGTCTCATCCAGGAGTGACTGAAGATCACCGATTCTTCTCGAATCCCCCGATAATCTATATGTTCTCTGAATCGAACTTTGTAGGTTGTGTTGGAATTACCATAGTAAGCTCTTCCTTCTTCTAGAGCCTCATTTCCTAATTCCTCTTCTTTGGTGAGATATCCTTGGTTGAAGGTTTTATAGGTTTTTGTAGATCTAAAAAATTCTTGGGAGATTCAAGGCCTGAGGCTCACGTATATTGATCGTACAATGATGAGGTAGGTGGTTTGTTCCTTTCCCTAGTTATTATTTGAATATTATCTACAAAAGTTCCCAATATCCTAGAATGGGGTATTGCGTGTTTAGGGATTTTAGACTTGTTAATGCGTGCTATGACTTGTGTGCTTGAGTAGAGGTGTTTATTTCTGAATAGGGTTATTACCTTGTTATGGGGTGTTTGAACATGTTTGATTTGATATTGACCATTTGGTTTATCCTTTCCTGTTAGGCTGCTTGTTTTCCATTCCTAGTGTTCTTAGGATGGAGTGATATTATCTGATGCTGTTATATGCTTGTAGTTGTTAGAAAATAAGTTCTTAAAAGCTATTATCCAAGTAGTTCTTAAGGATTAATTTGGATTTTGAACATCATTGTGCATGATTTACTTACATAGGGATGTGGGAACCTGGTGTAGTAGACCATAGGGGGAATGGACGTTGAGGGATTCCCCAGAGCGTCTGTTTAATTTTCCATTACGATACCATAGGGGGGATGGATGTGAGTACTCCCTTAGAGTGTCTATAGTTCCTCATTGTGAGACCATTGATGGAATTGGATGTTGAGTGCTCTCCCAGAGTGTCTGCAGTTTACCAACGAAAGACCACAGGGGGAATTGAAAGTGAGTTATTCCTCAGAGAGTCTTTGCTAAAAATGAACCAGAGGGGTTAGACTATGAGTACTGCCTAGAGGGTTGCTTGTGTATGATTGGTTGAACCAGAGGGGTTAAGCTGTGAGTAAATTCCAAAGGGTAACTTATTTTTGATTATCTTCTTACTTGTTATATGAAAATGAATGCAATGGAAACTATAGGATTGTTTGGTTCTGAGTACTTCCTTGTTTACTGATTCATTTTTCTTCTTGCCTTCCATACATATTCACTGACTGTTAGGTAGATATTTTTGAGTGGTTACCTACTAGGATTCATCTCACACCCTGTTTGGGTCATTCTTTTGGGCCCAAATAGATTATATTGCTGCAGGTATAGATAAGGGAAATCACCCTTCTACATCATGTGCTTGACTATTGTGGAGTTAGAGAGCATGAGACCATGTTAAGGCTTGTGATGCTATTGAAGTTTATTTGTTTTCTTTGTAATTTGGTTTAGTACTTTATTCCATCATTGTGACTTGTTTGGCTGATTTCCTAGACATATGTATCATGAATCATTTATATATGTGCTCCAGTTGTTTATTTACTTTCAGTCTTCCACTGTTTACTATTGTATGGTATTACTACTGCTTATGCTATTGTTATCTATTTATTTCCACTTCATTACTTTTCCAATGAGGGCATAGTTTCCCCACTATCACACCCAAGGCCCTCGATGCTAGTCGACAGCCTCTGGTTTTTGGGGAAATTCACTTGAGGCCATGTGACCAACTGGGTACGGGGCACCTCTGGATGGCACCGAGAACCAGAACATTACAAAGTGGTATCAAAGGGATTATTTTCTTCTTGACTTACTCTTTGGAGATTATAGCTAGGTATAGGAAGGAATAGGTACTTGGTAATATTTTGTGCCCGAGAGTATCTAACCCACATACAAGGAAAAGCCAATTTACCTCATATTTTGTAATTATTATGGTTTTTCAATTATTACATTTGATTTGATTTCACTGTTGGGTGATTCACATGTTTTTTGTTGTTATCATTGATAATATTGATGTTCTATTTCTATTGCAACCCGATGAGATGAGGGAATTCTATCTCATGCATCATATAAGCACTTTCTAGAGATCACTTTTCATGCATTTTTGACATCCCATTTAGGGTGCATTATTGATTTCATGTTGTTGTGATAGATATTGTGCTAAATATGCATGATATTTTGATAGATGCTTTGATAGAATACCTGCTATCTGATAGGGTATTGAATTGTGTAGGGTTTCTTTGAATGAACACCATAATTTGGTTCTTGAGATGTTATGGGCCCTCATGGATCAGAATTTGGTAGATCATTGATTTGTTTTTTCTTGTATATGACATGTATAAGCTGTCAAGATTTGATTTGTGGTGAGTATGGGCCCTCAGGGATCATAATTTGGCACTTTAATGTTCATTTTTGTTCTTTTCTAGGTTCCAAAGTAGTTTTTGAGGCTTACTTTCCAGAAAAACCTAGAATACACAATGTGTATTGATGAATACATGCCATGTTTCCTTCTGTTTGGGAAGGAACTGTTTTTCTTAAGTACATGCCATGTACTGTATGTACATGCTGTGTAGTCTCTAACCATGTTACATCCTGTGTGGGATGAGACACGAGGTTGGAAAATCTTTGCTGGAACATGCCATGTATCAGACGTACACATCACGTGTAAAGACCATGTGTTCAGCCATGTGACGAACAACACGGGTGGATTATGGATAGCTAGTACACGCTGTGTCTGGCACAAACATGCCGTGTAGAGTCAGCCGTGTAACCGGCCGTGTGGGTAACAACACAGGTTGGTGAAATACTTCTAGTAAATGCTATGTCTATCCTGAAAAAGTTGTGCGGTCTCTTTCTAGGAGAACCTTGTGGGTTAATCATGTAGAAGGAATTAGGCATGGGAAAACGATTTAAGAACATGCTATGCGTATGGGATGTTACTTGACCTGGGTTGGAAGGAGTATGAACCCATGTGAGACTTAAAGGAATACGCTGTATAGGGGTCATACATGGCGTGTATCCTTGTTTTGAAAAACTTGACTGCTTTCCTTCTCCTATTCCTTTTCTGCACTCCTAAGTTTCAGTCCTTGATAATCTTGATGTAAGGTGTGCTTTTGACCTTGAAGAGTCCTACCGCCGAGACGTACTTCGGTTGTACGCCAGTTACAGGGCAGTGACCAGACATCAGACATGACATATCAGGAACTACCGGCCGATCCTCCAGTCGTGCCCGTCTTGGCACTAGCCGTTATCCCAGATACAGTTTATGATGCATAGTTCCAAGAAGGCTTCATGAGGTTTATGCAGACCTTCAGGGGAGTACCGCCTCCTGTCCTGTCTATAGTAGAGTTGATGCGAGTTTTTTAACAACAACATCCTCCCACCTTCTTAGGGGAAGGAGGACCTCAGGCTACAATGTCAGGGCTAGAAGCCATACTAACGATATTCGAGCACCTGGAGATGCATCCAGAAATGAGAGTGAATCTCTCTACGTACATGCTATGGGATTCCTCCATGAGATGGTGGGATGTGATCTCATAGGTGGGATTCTAGCAGGTTATGGCATGGGATGAGTTCCATCATGCATTCTACAATTATTTCTACCTGAAGACTTTGAGGTCCAATCGAGCCCGAGAGTTCAAGAGTCCGGAGCAAGGTACTCTTTCAGCTATGGAGTATTTTTTCTCCCTTCAAAGAGTTGCAGTGCTTCACACCCATCCTAGGAGGTGATGAGTTATTCCTAGAGAGTAAGTTTGAGGATGGTCTCAAGAATGGCATCCGTTATTAGGTGAAAATATTCAAGTTGACTTCCATTACCTCTATAGTCAACCAATCAATGATCATAAAGTGTAATATGAGGGATTATGGAGCTGTGAGCTAGGGCAACTCGACATCTGGTTTTGGTACCCCTCCTACTGATAGTAGGAATCACCATAGGGAGTCTATGCACTGATATACAAGGAAGAAGGATACTTCTTCTAGTAGCCAGGTTGTGTGCTACCAGTGTGGGAGGAGCAGTCATACAAGGCCACATTTCCCAAGAGTCCTAGTGGAGTGCTAATTTTGTGGAAAGATTGGTCATCTTCAGTGTTTTTGTCAGTTTTTCTCACAAGAAGCTGGTGATAGAGGTTCTGTTTAGACTCCTCGTACTAGACAAATACCACCAGTTTCTCATCAGTCTGGGAACTGGAGTTCTTCCGGCCGTTTAGGATGAGGTGGAGGTTGTGGCCATGGTGGTCAGACGTAGGGTTTTCGACAACTGTAGGGTGGATCAGCTCAGGGATCTCAATAAACTTCACAGGGCCGTAGCACGGGTCATGCTTTTGCGATAGAGAAAATCCAACAAGAGAAGGATCTCTGACCCTCTACAGTTTGATGTACTATTCTAGTATCCTTAGTTCTATATTCTGCACTTTTCGATACAGGGGATTCCCATAGTTTCATTTCTATTGCTGTTGTAGGGATCCTTGGGCTATGTATCTTTTCTTCAGCTGATTTCTTGACGCTAGACAGTCCGTTAGAGACTATAATGGCTAGTTTACATCAGTTCAAGGAGTTACCTCTTGAGCTTGGTGCGTGTCACTTCTTATGGGACCTTTATGTCTTAGACAAGATATGTTATGAAGTCATTTTTGGAATGGACTAGTTAGTTCCATTCAAGGATGTGGTTGATTTCTATTGTCATAGGGTGAGTTTCACGTCACCAGAGGGCATATCATTTCTTCATAAGGGAGAATGGGATGTCCAAGAGATTAGAAAAGGACCCAAGAATCATGGGTTGAGAGGAGTTAATGCCAAGATTTCTAGTCTATATCTGGATGATTAGGGAACTACACAGTTGGACTTTCCTCCACTGATCGATCATTTCAAGTATGTCTTTCTAGAGGACTTTTTAGGTTTGCCTCCGGAGAGAGAGGTAGAATTTTTTATTGATATCATCCCAAGAGTGGAACTAATGTTTATTAATCCTTACGAGATGGCTAAACTAGAGTTACAGGAGCTCAAGAAGAAGTTGGAGGAGTTGTAGGAAAAGGGTTTCATCTGACCTAGTACTTCCCCTTGGGGTTTGACTGTCCTGTTTACGAAGAAGGCGTATGGTACCCTCAGACCTTGCATGGATTATCAGAAGTTGAACTAGTTTACGGTCAAGAACCTATATCCCTTGTCAAGGATTGATGACATCTTTGATCATCTTCGAGGATCCCAGGTGTTCTCTAAGATTTATTTGAGATCCGATTATCATCAGTTTCCCATTAGACCATCATATATACCTCTTACAGCCTTTCGGAGTAGGTATGGTCTATACGAGTATGTGGTTATTCCATTCAGTCTCACGGACGCTCCTACAGTTTTCAGGGAACTAATGAACAGAGTATTCCATCCATACTTGGATTATTTCATGGTAGTCTTCGTGAACGATATCTTGGTGTACTCTCACACTCAACAAGACCATGCTACACATCTTGAGATCACTTTGAGTACACTGAGAGAGCATCAGTTATATGCTAAGCTATAAAAATTCCACTTTTGGATGGACCGGATTCACTTCTTGGGTTATGTTATCATAGAGATAGGAGTATCATTAGACCTAGAGAAAGTGAGAGAAGTAGTTTCCTGGGAGAATCCAAAGAAGGTATTTGAGTTACGAAGTTTTTTGGTCCTAGATGGTTACTAAAAGTGTTTTATATAAGAACTTTTATGCTTATAAGTTCCACTGACAGGCCTGACTAAGAAGGGTGAAAATTACTTGTGGTCATATTCTTGTGAGTTAGCCTTTCAGGAGTTGAAAGAGATGTTGACTTCATCACCGATACTAGTTTTTCCAGAGCCTGGAAAGAGCTATACTGTGTACTGTGATGCATCAGGTATCAGGATGAGAGAAGTTATTATGTAAGGGTAAGGATTCGTTGCGTACATGTCTCGGTAATTGATCCCACATGAGATAAATTACCCAACGCACGATCTCTAGTTGTCTGCAGTTGTTCATTGTTTACACTGTTGGAGATATTATCTGTTGGGAAAGAATTTTGTGGTCTTCCATGATCACAAAAGTATCAAGCATATATTCACTCAGTGCGATCTGAATTTGAGACAGTGAAGGTGGGTTGAGTACCTTCAGTCCTTTTACATTGAGCTTGCCTACATGCCTGGGAAAGGCAACACAGTGGCTAATGCGTTGAGAAGAACACAAATGTAGGTAGTTCAGGAGGTGAGAAGTGAGTGGAAGCACATGGATCTATTATCTGAGATGCATTTGGAGGTTCCCAATAGGCAGGGGAAGACATTTATTTATTCTGTGGCTATTACCTATACTCTTCTTGATCAAGTGTGAACGAGGAAACTATCAAATTTAGAAGGCCTAGTCCTACGAGAGAGTGTGTAAGGAGAGGACACTATTACGGAATGGACCATAGGAGAGGATGCGCTCGTGCATTTCCAGGGGCATGTATGGGTGCTAGAAGACATACACGAGGAGTTGATGCCGGACTTTCAGTCTTTAGTTTGGGCAGTTTATCCTGACATCACCCAGATGTATCAAGATCTACACTGTTAGTATTGGTGGCTAGGTATGAAGAGAGTTGTTTCTGGTTTTGTGATGAGGTGTTCCACCTATCAGTAGGTGAAGGTAGAGCATCAGCGACTAGCCGGTATTTTTCATTAGTTACCCATTCCCAAGTGGAAGTGGAATGATGACGCGATGGATTTCATGATGGGGTTTCCAAGGTCACCCCAAGGGAATGATGTAGTTTGTGTTGTCATTAACAGACTCACGAAGGTTGCACAATTCGTTCTTATCAAGGAGTCCTTCAGTGTGGATGAGATGGGATGGTTGAACATCCGTGATATTATACATATACATGGGGTTCCACACTCCATTGTTTTAGATAAGGACACACATTTTACTTCTTGGGTCTGGCAGGGATTACATAGGGATTTGGGTACACAGGTACTTCTTAGTACATCTTACTGCCCCTAGATAGATGGCCAGTCCGAGTATATGATTTAGGTACTGAAGGACATGTTGAGAGCATGAGTCCTTGATTTTGGAGGTTCTTGGGAGAAGTACATAACTCATGTGGAGTTTTCCTACAATAATAGTTTTCAAGAAACTATTCAGATGACACCTTTTGAGGCTTTTTATGGTAGGCCATGCCGATCACCACTATGTTGTATGGAGTCATGAGAGACAGCTATGCTGGGACCTCATCTTGTCCAGGAGACTGCAAAGTAGATAGAGTTGATTTGGAAGAAGATTTCTACTACATAGTCACGACAAAAGTCTTATGATTATCGACAAAGATGACCTCTGGAGTTTGAGGTTAGAGATCAGGTTTTCTTACGTGTCACACCGAGGTTGGGACATAGGAGGATTAGGAGATAGGGTAAGATGTCACTGAGATATGTTGGACCATTTGAGGTTTTGGAGGGAGTCGGGCCGGTTGCCTATCAGTTACAGTTACCTCAGAGGTACCAGGCTATGCACGACGTCTCCCATATTTCTCACCTAAAACGTTACTTCTCAGACACATCTCATGTTTTTCAACCCGAGTAGGTTGAGATAGACGTGGATAATCATTTTAGGATAATCCTATTAATATTGTTGATCACAGTGTGAAGGTTCTCCATGGATGGTTTGTTCCCCTCGTATGGGTTCTATGGAAGCACTAGCGAGTACATTACAAGACTTGGGAGACAAAGGCCAATGTACGATCACAGTGGCTGGAGCTATTTGAGAATTATTCTTCTATGCCGCCTTTCTACGTAAATTCAGGGACAAATTTATTTAAGGGGGGAAGTTTGTAAGAACCCAGACCTTCCTTTTAGGTATGTGTTTTCTTTTCTGGAGTTTTTGGAGGAAAATAGGAGTTTCTTGAAATTTAAGGAGTACATGCTGTGTACTTAAGAGTACACGCTGTGTACCCAGTTTCTGCGGGTTGCCATGTGCTGGCTGTGTAACGACTGAGCAAATGGATGTCTGGGGTGACCTAGAGACCACCTAAAGTGGGCCCCGGTAAAGTCAAGTACATGCCATGTATCCCTAGGGAACACGCCGGCTACTTTTATTTTTAATTTTTAAATTGGACCGGGGTCACTTCTAATTGGAAGAAACACCTTCTTCTAGTTTCGTCTCATCCAGGAGCGACCGAAGATCACCGATTATTTTCAGAGCCTCCTATCTACTATCCGTTCTCCGAATCGAACTCTATCAGTTTCATTGGAATCACTTTGGTAAGCTCTCTCTTCTTCTAGAGCCTCATTTCATGATTCCTCTTCTTTCGTGAGATGTCTTGGGTTGAAATTTTTAGACCTTTTTGTAGATCTAAGGAGTTCTTGGGAGATTCAAGGCATGAGGATCATGTATATCGATTGAAAAATGCCGAGGTAGGTGGTTTGTTCCTTTCTGTAGTTAGTCTTTGAATATTGTGCACAAAAGTTCCCAATACCCTAGAATGGGGGTATTGCGTGTTTAGGGATTTTAGCCCTGTTAATGCTTCTTATTCCTTGTGTTCTTGAGTAGAGGTTCTTATTTTTGAACTGGGTTATTAAATTATTATGGTGTGTTTTACCATGTTTGATTTGATATTTACTATTTGGTCTAACCTCACCTGTTAGGCAGCTTGTTTTCCATGCCTAGTTTTTTTAGGATGGAGTGATATTATTTAATGCTGTTATATGCTTGTAGATGTTAGAAAAGTATTACGTTAAAGAAGTTAGGGAAGTAGTTCCTAAGGTTTACTTTTTCTATTGGACATCATTGTGCACGATTGAGTTACACAGGGATGTGGGAACCTGGTGTAGTAAACCATAGGGGGAATGGATGTTGTGGGCTTCCCCAGAGTGTCTGTTTACTTTTACATTGTGAGACCATAGTGGGGATGGATCTGAGTGCTCCATCAGAGTGTATGTAGTTCTTCATTGTGAGACCATAGGGTTAATATGACATTGAGTGCTTCCTCATAGCGTCTGTAGTTTACCGATGAAGGACCACATGGGGAATTGACGGTGAGTGCTTCCTTAGAGAGTCTTTTCTAAAGCTAGACTAGAGGGTTTAGACTATTATTATTGCCCAGAGGGTTACTTGTGTTTGATTGGTTGAAAGAGAGGGGTTAGGCTGTGAGTACTTCCCAGAGGTTTACTTGTTTTTGATTAGCTACTCACTTGTTATATGAAAATGAATTCAATGGAAACTGTATGATTGTTTTCTTTTTGAGTACTTCTTTATTTACTGCTTCATTTTACTTCTTTCTTATCATATATATTCACTGACTGTTAGGCACAGATCTTTGGGTGGTTTCCTACTGGAATTATTCTCCCAACCTATTTGGGTCATGATTTTGGGCCCAAATAGATTATATTGCTGCAGGTATAGATAAGGGAAATCTCCTTTATATTTCAGGTACTTGATTGTTGTGGAGCTAGAGAGAATGAGACCAATCTGAGGCTTTCGATGCTGCTGGAGTTTATTTTTTTCTTTGTACTTTGGTTTAGTACTGTATTCCAGAATTGTGATTTGTTTGGATGATTTCCTAGACATATTTATCATGAATCATTTATATATGTTCTCTAATTGTTTATTTACTTTAAGTCTTCCACTGTTTACTGTTTTATGGTATTACTACCACTTCTACTATGGTTATGTATTTATTTCCACTGCATTACTCTACCAATGAGGGAACAGTTTCCCCACTATCACACCCAAGGCCCTCACTAATAGTTGGTATCCTCTGGAGTTTGGGGAAATTCTCTTGAGGCCATGTGACCAATCGGGTATGGGGAACCTCTGGGTGGAACCCAGAACCACGACATTACAAGTACATCAGGGATTCTCAAAGTTGACAGAAGAGCTATGATGAAAATAACTAACTAAACATGATGTTTGATGTTGGATAATAAGTATTCTACCATATATCTCCATAGAATAAATTTTGGAGATCATAGAAGAATAGAAAAATTACTAGGTATATAAAACCCTTTTAGATTCTTAATCATATCAGAGACATGGATTATTGACTAGAACTCCCATATAGCCTATCTCAAGTACATGATGTTCCTTGTATCCATATTAAGGAATTATATATTAGATCCTTCATATAAAATAAATTAATAGGTGGTACAATTAGAAAATGATATCTCTTGTGAGGAATAGACAATGAAAATATTAGACTATAGAGACAAATTTCTACACAACAAGACAACTCACCTCGTCAATCTACTATGGAGAAACCAAAATTATGAGGAAGTGACATGATAACTTGAGGAAGTGATAGAGAAAAAATACCCTCAATTATTTTTAACATATTATACAAAAAAGGTTGCAATTTTATAAGTGGGGAAGAATGTAACAAACCATAATTTTTTCAATGGAATTTACCTTCTCATATAAACATGTTATTTTTCGTAATATAGTATTATATAATTCACATGCACCATAATATAGATCCAATTATTTTTATTAAATTAACTTGAATATTATATTTAGAGAATAAATATGATCATAATAATTAAAAATATTATATTGGGATAAAAAAGAAAATAAGATAACTAAAATATGAAAATTTAGATATGCTCGATCCACTAGAACAACCACACTCATGAACAACACTGTAGAAATAAAAAAATATTAGTAATTAAATATTCATATTGGAGATTAAAATATATATAACATTAATATAAAATATAAGTTAATGAGAAATCAATGAAATATGAGGTATTTATAGAAAGTAGATAACCAATGTGACTATTACAAATCAGACCGTTAAAATAGTAATATAACCATTAGAATTGTTACATGGTCACTAAAATAGTATCCCAACCTATGGAAGTGTAAAAATATATTTATGTATAATATAAAATGAAAATATGACATATTTATATCAAGATACAAGTAAATAACTGTTTCAAAATTGATAAAATATTTTTTTTGTATTTTTATAAAACATAAATGTTTTATTTGAATTATTATAACAAATATAATAATTTAAAAGAAATTTTATTTTCAAAAAATGGGTTTATAAATTAATATTATGATTTATTATAATGATAATATAATTTGATGAGACCATAAATAATTTTTTAATGGTTCATAAAATGGATCATAATATTAAATTGATATTTCTCAAATAAACAAGAATTTTATTTTAAACATAAATTTCTCATATTTAGAAAATTATTTTAATAAAATGTATTTTACATTAGGAATATACATATAAAAAAATTTTCAGGGTGAATTATATATATATATTATAATATAGTTGATTTTTTTGTTAATAATGAAATATGGTAAAATACGTTATTTATGATTTTATATTAAATACATGATTAATTGCATAAGTGATGAAGTAATAATAGATTTGTTCAAACTTACTATATATATTCACAAGTATCAACACTATTGGTAGTCTTGATCCATAATTATAAACTAATGAATATAATATTCAAAAGAACAACTCTCCTCCCCTTATAAATACCACCCCTCACCACTCATTCTCCTCAAAACATCTAAGCATTGGTGTTTACCAAAACACTTCCAAATTATCTTCTTGTATATATCCCCAAAGCCTTAGAAACCCTGGTCTCACCGAATACCTTTCTCTGGAGCCTTAAGTGGTAGCCTTAGAGGAGACAACCAAAGGGAGAGGTAAACTCACATGTAAACTTATTTTAATTTATTTTTCTTACACAAACCCAATATGTTTTCCATCCACCTATACATAGTATCATAAATATCTTGAATATAAAAATATATTACATTTATTCTGGAATATCCATCTTCTATCCTCCCTTTATTTACTTAAAAAATAAAAATTTTGTTTACAATATAGTTGGTTCACCGCCGCCATAAACAAAGTAATTTTTTCCTCCATCACCTTCAAGTATGGTTATAGAAAAATTATTATTAATAAATAATATTATAATAATTATATCATAACTTATTTTATGATTTTGGAATTTATTAATAAATCTTTAATTAAATAAAAAATCTAGTTCAAGATGGTTAGTAAAATCACCTAAATTAACTAACCATATAAATTTATCATTTTTACTAAATGAATCATCCCTATGTGTGAAACATATTGATACTTTAAACCATTTTAAATTCATTAATGACATAAATATCATTTCATTTCATTTCAGGAGTTATTTTACCATTTTATAAGTACTCTAATAATTACCCACAAGTGATTTGACCTTGGAACCACGAAATTAATGCCCTCAGAACAACAAAACTAAAATTTAGATCTCATTAAAATTATTTTAAGTGAACATAATATAATGATAAAAAATAAAGATTTAAAATATTATTAATTAATTAATTAATTAATATAATTTTATTATTTAGGACATTAAGTGCAGGTGTAAAATGATTTAGGATATAAGGTAAGGGATCTCTCCCAACCACCCCATTTTCTGTCTGTTATGAAATTTATCTACCTAAACTCACTTTAACTCTCTTTGATGGTATTTAATGATTATAAATTAAATATATATTTCTCTTACATATATACCTATTTTTTTCTCCATTCCTTTTATGAATTTTATACATTTATTAAGTTCATTTATCAAATGCCTTTTTTAAAACCAAATCCGATAAAGGGGAACTTTTTTATCTCTTAATCCGTTTATGTAATACTATTTAAATAATTTCGTATAATTCATGATTTAATTAAATAAAGGAATATTTTATAGATAAAAATATTAGTTTAACTCTTGTTTCAAATAAAATTTCATATTTATTCTTTCCCCAAAAGCATTTAATTGATTCCTTAAAACACGATTTTGAAAGTTCATTCCTATACCTAATTATCTAAACTTTCTATGATTTTTTTTTAAATAAACCCCATATTTTGAGACCTTTTTTATTTATTAAGATATTAACATCTAAAATATTTAATTCCAATTTATCTTTTGTAATATTTAGGAAATATCCTTTGATTGTGATACGAGTCAATATTGGGCAACCAATTTATTTCCATGAGTAATTATTATGTTTACGCATCACATTTGATTTTCATTTGTGGAACACATAATCATGTACATGTTATGATGGGTGAAAAAATATATTTCTATAATATATTGGTTAAATTTTATTTGATTATATGTATGATATTCGGGATAAAACATAATTTGTGATGGGACTCAATCTTCCGTGTGATGTAGGGTTGGAATTTAGCCTTGAATTAGGTTCAGTTCATGTTCTATGTTTTTATCACATTATTATAATTCCATGATCTTATAATTATATGTTCTTTATGTTATTCTCCTATATTATTATTCATTATCCTTGTCTTTTATGATATTATTTCATATCTTTTAACTCATATGTTTTTATTTGTTATAATATATTTTCCCTTACTAGGATTTTTAGCTCACCCAACTCGTTTATATATTATCTAGGTTATCCTATGAAGTTTTATGATCTCAAAGGTATTTAGAAGATAATTATGGAGATTAAAATAAGTTATTATAATTTTAATTTCATTTTATCTTTTATTAATCTAGTCTTCAAAAAAAATTGGACACTCAATATTTATGTTTTGTTTATTAGATATTTATATTATAAATTATGTAATGATATGTGTAAAAGGATTGGGTATCTATAAATACCATTACCTTTTGGGTTATTTTAATCTTTAATTTTGGTTAACCTCTCTATTTTGTGATGTAACTATATGTTTGGATAGAATTGGAGGAAATTGGTTGAAGAAGGTAGGATGAATGGGGCTACATCAAAGGTGTTGAAAGAACTCAGTAACCAATGATCTTTCACGAGGTATTTTATAATATTATAGCAGCTGAAACACTACTAGGTACATGGTGTCCTAGACTAGGCACCTAGTTTCAATATAAATATTATTAATTATGGGATAATTTAATTATTTATGTAATAAATTATTCCCATAACCTCATATTCTTACAGATTCTACTGCTATTTCTAGTTGTTGAAGATCTGATGGAGATTCTATATTACACCCATTAGACTTGTTAGAAAATTTACCATCCTCGGATTGGATTTCTATTTTTTTGTCAAATTGTTTTTATTTGGTAATTTTAATATCAATTTTCTCCTTATTTTATTGAGGTAGTAGAAAAAATTCACTCATATTTGAATTCAGTCTTTTGAGTTCCCAATAATTCTATCATTACTCTTCTAGTCTAGTTGTTATATTGATTCTTCCTAAGTGAATCAAAGGAAATGAACATATTTTTCTTACCATAATATTTTTTCAGTTTTAGAAGTGATTTAATACCTATGTTTTCCTTATTATAGGTTGGAATTATAAAATTTTGGGTTCACCTAAATCTCAAAAGATTATTTCAAAAATGATCTAGAATAATTACCTATCAATTATATCATAATATAATTGAAATTGTTTAAAAATGATATATAGCTGAATGAATTTAATATAAAAAATTATTTTTGAATAAATTAAATTTTAAATCAGTCATCAAAATTTTTAAAAGGTTATTTATATTTTCCTGATATATATGTATATGTATATTTTCTAAAAGAATTACCTGGATTATCTTTATGTTATTTTATAATATATTGGTCTATCGAGCTTGCTGAAATTTTTTATTAAAATTTTCTTTATAAATTTTTATTGAATTGAATTTATTAGTTCAGTGCACTAGTATCCCAATAGAACAGGGTGGTTCCTAGACAGTGAACACACCTAGGTTCAAATCCAGGTGGAGGCAATTTCTTGAAGTACTAAAACACAGTAGAATATGGGTACTATTGTAGCAGTGAGTAATATAAGAGACAGTGTATAAATATGTGGTACTGTAGAATAATGTAGAGTATTTTAGTAGTTTTAATCACCCAAGGGGAATGTTTTCCAAAACATTAGCCTTGGGCCATGAAGAGGTATTTCAATACACCGGACCTTTGGGCTAAAAAATTGTAATGGGTTAACTATTATGGGGGTATCCTTGGGGTGGGGGGGGAGGGTGAGGTCTGATCAATTATATTCCAACAAGTGCATGTATATATTTTTTACTTTATGTATTTTATTTTAATTCTAACCCTCCTAAATCTATTTTTAATTATTATTATTATAAAAAATGAAATATCAGGTGATTTCATTAGCTCTTAAAAGAGTTAAGTGAAACCTATTATATGTGATTTTATTAAATTAATACATTTTATACATTACTAGAATGTTTTATTGGGTTAATTAAATGTTGATACACTACTTATAGACTAGTTAAAATTTTAGAAGTTGATATTACTTACATATAAATTATTATTTAGGTACAACTTGATTTAGAGTATGAGGGATAAGATGAGATCGTAGTTCACCAAATCTTGTATACCACTTCCCTATTTCCCACATGACGAGATGTATTATTTCCCTCACACTAGTATACCAATTCCCCTTTCCTAGGGTATGGAATTATTCCCAAACTCTATTAATTTTCCATTCTAATAGTCACAAAATTTATACCAATTGTGTCCCAAAGTATATAAGTATTTGTATAGACCCTCCTAACATTGAGGTTACTTGATATTTTCATACATGTCAATTATTAAAGTAAATACTAATCTAATTTTTCCATTATTTCCCTTTCACTGTTTTCATGTAAATTTTTTTCATTCACTTGAGTTTATGATAGGTAATTAAGGTTGGGGTGGTTAATGCCTACTTAGTATATCATACTCACATTCTGTAGATATCCCTATAGGATGTATGAAATTCCATTTATCTATGAAATAGGTAAGGGAATAACCCCTGATCATAGTATCTAGATGCACAGAGAGTTGGGATTATAGGATGAGTCTTTTAGAAATTTGTAAAATCAGTATGGAAAAGGGTTTTTTTAGTTGCTTCATGGGAAATTCCACTTATGGAATCCCTTATTTTTGGTCCCAAGGATCTTTTTAGAATCCTATTTTGGAAAAAACTAATTAAATGTATTATAATCTTGTTTTTATCTTTATATATTATTATATAGTCTAGTAATGTATTATTCTTATTAATATAGTAGATGTATTATTTATTATTTATATAGTCATCAGAAAGGTTCCAATTAGTAGATATCTATATTACAGTTCTATATATTTGATATCCCTATGGGTAATAGATAAATTTCACTATGATATAGATACAATATTCATAGGGTGTCCCAATATACATAGTATATGATAACAAATAAGGGATATTATTTGAGTCTTCATAGAGGAAAGTATCAAGAAAAACTATAAATTAGTGTAACCTACTACTTAAAATAACACACTCAACAATGTACATTTTACCAAACCACACAATAATGCACATGAGTCGAAGAAAAATTGGGTATTAATGATCTTGGATTATCGATCCAATATGTATATATACAAGGAATGATTTCATAAGTGTTAGAGAAGAGAAAAATAGGTTCCTCATGAAATATATCCAGGGGTGAATCAAGGCATGTTAAATTATATATATCCTTAAAAAACGATATTATTAAAAAATTGTTAGAAACTCTCTCTCCCTTACAACTGGTGTGAAGTGATAAATTTCTAAATGAAATGGAAAATATAATTTTAGTTGGTTAATTTAAACTACGTTATAATAAGTATCATTCAACAAAAATTTGTTGATGCACCTGAAAAATTAAGCAAACTATTTTTGTAAAATTAGGAGTGGTCACACTGGAACACCCTGAGATTTTAGGATAAGTATAATTTTTAATTTATTAGATGTCTTGTGTTGTATTCTCCACCAATATTATCTTGCGCTATACGCAACACCGTATTAGCTTACAGTATATGCAACACTATTCTTGGATCCTGTTACACACAATTTTAAGTTCGTTTGATAGAAGTTATTCTATGCAACATTGAGTATATATATATATATATATATATATATTAAATGTATAAATAAAATATGGTTGTATTATTTTATATGAAAAACCAAACGAATCTTTCACTACACACAACACTGGCTTGGCTTGCGTTACACGCAATCGCAACCTTCCTCGATAGCGTGTGTAGTAAGCAATACCGAGTTTCACTAAACAACGATATATTGTTATAATATTATTATAGACTAGATATTATTAATGTTATTAACTAAATTTGGAACATTATTATTCATCTTAATCATTTAATAAAACATTGTATGTGAACAAAATAAATTTTCAGGTAAAATAAGTATTTTTCAAAAAATGCAGTTTTTCCACTTTTTGATGGCACCCCCACTTTAAATATAGTTTTTTACTGGTTTATAAGTTAAATTTTGAAAAATAAAATTCTTTTTTTGAATGAGGATATAAAAATTTACTTTGGATAAAATTTTCATGTTATTCTAATAACTTTTATATTTTAATGAATAGTAAAAATACGCCATATTTTAATTAAAACAACATTTTTCATCGCAATAATTTATATGGTTAAATTATAATATTGAATGGTTTTAAAGTATAAATAGAATATATTTTTACCATTTAATATAATTTATGTCATTACCATTAATTTTACAATGAATTCATAAGTAAAAACATTTCAATATTTGGCAATGTTTTAACTTTTAAAACCAGTTTTCTTAACAACAGGATTAAATTTAAATTAATTACTGAAACTTTTGTTTTTTGAATTTTGAAAAATTTATTACATATTTTAATTCATTGGGTTCAAATTATGTCAATAGGTTACTTTTATTATTTTGATACTATGCATAGTAACTAAGGTAATTTTTATTTACTGCAGTTAAAGGTAAATCAGGTAATTAAGGGTAAAAATAAGAATATAAAATTACCCTAAAACCCCCCAAAAATCTATTGGATGACTAAAAGTCGACCCATATCACCTAAGGGTTGGAATAGATTAATTTTATGGGCTTTTTACCCTGAAAATAATTTAATTATTATTAAAACCAAAGAAAGTGAAAACATGTCACTCCCTTAAATCTTATAAGTATAATAATTTTAATTTAGTGATAAACTTCATGAAACTTTGAAAGTGAATGGTATACAGAAAGATACAAAATTATCTATATCATGTGAATTTATTTAAAATTTTTAGGGATTAAATAAATATCATTAAAGGCGACACAATAGTGATGTTGAAATTATTTTATTGATTGAAATATCAAATAAATGATTTTAAAATTATTAAAATAAATATTATATGAAATAATTAATGTGATCCACTAATTTTATAGATAAATATGAGATGTTATGAATCTATTGAAGCTTTTATTTTGAACATATATTCTATGTGGATTTTATTTAAATTCAAATAAATGAATAGTGTCAAAATTGACACAGTTGTTATTTTATAAGAATAACATAATATAAAATTGATTAAAAATCACAAAAATATTTACAAATTAAAAATTAAAATTTATATGGTCAAAAATGTCATAAATTATCCAATTATGGACAATTCACAACATATAAGTAATTATTTATAACAATTTAAAATTTCGAATCTTATTACCACAAATAAAATTAATAGATTAAATAAGGATAAATAAAGTTGATAAGGTTTAAAATAAATTTTCAACATGCCTAAATTTTATTGATTGTGGATATTACAACCCTATATAATCTAATGTTATAATATTAGTCATTTTTGGAGGTTTTTAAGTGGGGTTTTATTTATTATAAATTAATATTTTTGATATTTCCAAAGGGGCCCCTCTCCTCCCTTATAAAAGGGACCTCCTCCCTCTATAATTTACACAACTTTGAGCCTTCAAGCTCGGAAAAACTCTGCCAATTTCTCTTCTACATTTACCTATATACATACTAAATGTCCTGGTCTTCTTCAAATACAAACTTTAGTGCCTTAAGAGGAGGTTAAGAAGAGGCGCATCAAAGAAGAGGTAATATCCTTTTCCGATTCTTTCCAATTTATTTATTCTTCTACTGATTCTTCTTTATTTGTTTCATCATAAATTAGTAACATAATTATAAATCATATACTGATATGTTATTATGAATATTAAACAACCCTATTTTACCTTATATCCATCCTACGGAAAATGAAATCACGGCGCGTGCATACGTACGGAATACCGTCTCCACGTCATGGTGTAACATGCTTTTCCACCAACACCTTACTTGGATGGGTATAATGATGTAAAGAATAACTATATATAGTTATTATAACATCATACTGATTCTGAGACATTATATCATCCACTACAATTCAATTCAATAATTATGGGAATGATATCATCGCTCATGCGTACGTACGGATTACCATCTCCACGACGCGATGAGATTCATTCTCCATGTTAACCATTCAAGAATGATTCTAAAGTTTATATAAGGAATAATAATGAAATAAATTACATGATAATGCTACTTTTTTATGTATATAAATATGTCATATACTTACTTCCATTCAAGTCAATAAGGAATGGAAAACAACGTTCATGCGTACGTACGACCTACCGTCTCCATGAACGGTGTATTTCATTTCATTTATCCATATGTTATGTATATATATATACTGAATATAAATCATGATTTACATTATGGAAGTAATTAAATCATGATATAATTAATAATAATATCAAGAACAACAAGTCCAAACACGTATGATAAATAAAATGATTTTACCCAAAACGATGCTTTAACATGGAATTTACAAAAGAACGGGTAATATAAAGTCATAAGTGAACCATATATGATATCATAACAATAAATATGATTTTTTAATAAGTCAATGACATTATTTAAATCAATATACATGAGGTTCGGATACGTACTAAGCATATCAGACCTAATGTAAGGGATAACTTTTCCAATCTCATTTTTATCCGAGATTGTTTATTCGTAAGTATTTACTAGGGTTATATTTATCATCCATTTACCTGTTTTATAAAAATGGTTTCATTGTTTTTTTAAAGTATTTTTTACCCATTTTTTACTTTTACTACATGGTATGTATGTAATCTTTCTTTTTTTTACCATATAAGGAACTTTTTGACTTTTTCGGCAAAAGTACTAGAAGAATGTTTTTTTAACTTATATGGTGTGAAAGGATTTTTACGGTTTCCTAACGACTTATTTCAATGAAGTTTACTCTTCAAAATTTCATGACTATTTTCAAAAAAATCCTTTTCTTTTAAAATTGCATGGTATTTTTTGAAAAGAATATGATTTTGAAGAAGAAAGGATATTTTCCTCTAGAATTCATTTCAAGTGTTTTATAAAAACCATTTTCCATCTAAGATGAAATTATTTCATATGTGTATGTTTCATATATAATGTCTTTATGATTTACATGGTTTCAATTTTCTTATGATGAAATGATATTCATTTGTTTTATATGGATTATGTTATTATGGGATGATGTTTAAGAAAGCCATTTTATTCTTTGGGTTATGATGAATGATTTATGTTTGTGTTGTGGAACACGTAAGAATGATTTCATAATGAGAAGGGTGGGACCTATATCTCCCTCTAATGAATTGGGTAACGATTTATATCTCATGAGATAGACATGGATGGAACGGTAAGTTAATCCGGTTTAGTGATACAGGACTGGAACGAGGAGTGAACTCTATTCAGAAAGGGACTTTTTCCACTAAGATGATCTTGGCAGAAATGCCTTGGCTACTATGGAAATCATATCATGTGATTAATGGTTTTCCACAATTAAATGTTTTATTCCCATGCTATTTTATCATGATTGATGTTCTTTTATGACCTATGACTTACGTACTGCCAATATTTATTTCACAACTCAAGATTTTGATGTGTAAACTTTATGTTCATGTTTTGAAGTTCAAATGTATATAGTTTGTTTTATTTTCTCCATGATTACCCTTACCAAGCATTTGAGCTCACCCTTTATATGTTTTATTTTCCCCAGGATATAAAGAAATGTTTTAAGTAAAAAAACAAAATGGGAAGATCTTTATGGGAGATGTTGAAGATCTTTCACCATGATTAGAAGATTATTTTTCCGAGTTTCCAAAGACACTAAACTATTACCACCCTTTGGTGTATGTTCTTGTTATGTATTAAGTATTCCGAAAAAGTAATGTAATGTCCATATATGTCAAGTTTGGGTCTCTACACACACTGACCCTATGAGATTACAACCTTCATAAAATAAATAAATAACACACCAATCTTCTTATAATATAGAACACACTATTCCTATTTAAATCTACCTTCTTCTTCTATTGATATAAGGTAGAAATTAACTCATGGATGGTGTGCCAATCAAAATTACTTGCATGAAAATTCAGTGATGAACTCATAGAAAACCTTCTTCTTCATCTTCCATATCCTTACAGTGCATGATTTCAATATTTATCATACTATAAAGTGAAAGTATATAGTTATCATTATTATCTTCTAAAAAACGATCTCTAACCCATTTCATATCTCTTTCATCTGTTCTTTTGAATTGAATTATATCCCTACTATCTATGTTAAGAGCGTCTCCATGGTATCTCTTTTTATTTATCTATTTTAACATTTTTATTCAATAAATATCTACATGAGAAATATTTCTATATTTGAATATGGAAACTCAAAAGTTAGAAGTGAAATTTCCTCTAGTTTTCTGTGCCAAAAAAATCTCGTAATATTTTGGAAATAACAAGCTCTATAATATTCTTCCAAAACTGCTACTATTATTAACATGACATAAAACCACATATCACATAATGTTGTTAGGTCAAAAATACATCCATAAAATCTACCAAAACCTTGAATTTAAATCACTAAAATTTCATAAAGTGATCTAACCTTTAATCTCATCAATAATTTCTCCTTACCATCACTACTTAACTAATAATAAATTTTTTGAATAAACTATTCATCCTAATAATACACTATTGGTAAAAGAAATAAAATTGAGTTCATATAAAGTTATATTAATTAAAAAATACTTATATATCATATAAATAAATTACACAAAAAACATTACATATTACTCTAAAAAACATTACCTAATGCATACGGTTTTTCCCATTTCTACTTTCTTATTCTCTAGAAAAAGGTCGTTTAAGAAAATATTACTATCTTTAAAAAATTATGTATAATTAATTTTTTTCAAAGGATCCACATATTTTTTTTCATCTCCAATAAATTTAAATATCAAGTAGAAGTATTTTTCCTTTGTTGATTTCAACATCCTTACCAAAAAATATATTTGACATAACTCTGAATTTTTTTCTTATACAGGGAATTATCCAACACTAATATGTTTTTTAGTGAACTCTAAAAAATATCTTACGTTTCAGGTAAGATATATTAATTCATAAAAAATATATTATGTTTGAAAAATATCATATCTATCACTAATCACCTCATAACTGTATCAAATATTTGAGTTCCAAAAATCCATTACATATTCAGTGAATTTTCCAAATTTTAGCTTGCTTTATAGGAAAATGTTACGAAAAAGGGGATTTTTTAAGAAAAACCACTCTAACATTTCTTTTTTCAAAATTGATCTATAACACTCCAAAAACCCATCTAGACATTAATATACGTATTCCTCAAGAATTAAAAATATTCCTTGAGGATTATATCAAATTCCATTTCAATAAACAGTACCCAAAAATTACTCCAAGTGGATTTTTTCTAACACTAATAGAACCCATACCATTCAAGTTGAAAAGATAAAGTTTAATTAATAATTTTTTAAATTTATCACAGGGTTTTATCCCATGGATTTTATCATCAAGGAACTATAGAGTGATTCTTTCCAAACATAGGTCTTGAATTTATTTTTATTACCCACCAAACATAACTTTCTTATCCCCATGCATGAAATTGGATATTATATAATTTGATTGGGCTTCCAAATTTATAGACCTATGTGTGATGAAGCCTTAATATTTGGGGCTGGATAAGTGATAATATGTTACCATTGTCTCCATCCATTTATGGTGGGATGTATTTGGATTTTAGTGTTGCGATATGAACTTCTATTGTATCATTAAACATTTTTAATTTCCATAAAATCATCAGGACTTTCAAATAAAACTAATCCTCTCAAGAAATTGACTTATTGAATTTGAATCCTTTTATTTAGTTTTCATTATCCTCCCACTCTTGAAATGGAGTTTTCCATGACTCCTAGTCCTCTACACCCAAATATTGAGAAATATTAGAAACATTGAATGTAACACTAACACTATACCCAACTAGAAGTACAATTATATAGGTGTTTTTATTTATTTTCATGATCACTTGGAATGGTATATATCCACAGGGCATGTGTTTTGTCTTTTTTTACTTAATAAATCTTTCATTTCATATGTGAAGTCATCCCATGTCACGAGGATCAAATACCACTTTCTTATGACCCTTGTTTCCATGTTCATTGTATATCTAGGTATTTTATTCAATTTTATTTTTGTTTTTTTCATAGAGATCCTTGATGTTTTTTTATTTTTCTCTCTATACATGTTTTCTCTTTACTACAATGTGAAAGGTATGAGATTAATATGTGCAAGTGGTTAAATCCATAAACTATTTCAAAAGGTAAAAATTTAGTAGTATATTCTTGACGATGTAATAAGTTAACTCCTTGTGAGGTAGAAAATCATACCATTTCATAATATTTTTCTCGAAAATCATCTATAGGAGCGATGATAGTGTTTTATTAACAAACTTTGTCTTTCTATCAGTTTTTGGAAGATAATAGTGGAAAATTGTAACTTTGTACCAAATTTTCTCTAAAATGTATTCCAAAATTAACTACAAAATTTGTGTCTTGATCCAAGAAAATCATCCCTGAAATTCCATGAATATTGAAAATATACTTAATTAAAAGTTTTTCAATGTTACTAGAATCATCCATTTTGTGATAAGGAATAAAATGTTCCATTTTAAAAAAACCAATACACTATAAAAAAATGGAACCTATCCCCTCTTATTCCTTGTAAACCATAAAATAAAGTCCATAGACATGCCATATAAATAGGTATTAGGGATTAGAAGAGGAATATATATTCCATGTGGATTAAGTTTAGTTTTTGAATTTTGGAAGACAATGTACTTTCCTAAAAATTTATCAATGTCTTGAGATATCCCAAGATAATAAAAATTATTAGTAAGAATAATTAAAAAATTTTCAATGAAAAAATGAACCATTAGTACACAAAAATATGATTCTTGATGTAAGAGTAAACAGGTATAGAAATCGGTAATATAAAGTTAATTAATCCAAAATTATAAGCCCTCATTCATATATAACTTTTCCTAACTTGTTTCACATTTACAATGACTAAAAGTTTCACAAAAATAACTATTAATTATATATAATTTTTTCATAATTTAAAAACCAATGAGTTTAGAATCTAACAAGTATAAAATAGAATACCTACATTTATATGAATCAAATATAATGTTTTATTTTTTTTGTGCTTGATTACATATAGGACTAACACAATGAATTATAGCCATCTAGAATGTCTTGTATTTAATTTATTTTTGATTCTATGGTGTTTAAGAGAAATACGATCAGGTGGAATCAAATATTATTTAGGCCAAAGATAATTTTAATATATTTCAAAAAATATACACAATTACTATAATTACTTATCATATGTAGCATATTTTAGAGTCTATCCATTTAACTTTCCAATAAAATATGCAAAAGGCTTAACTTCATGCGTGAGTAATCTTCACATTTTAATCATGAATTAATAAAATTAAATTTGAAAAGTATTATATAATACTTGGAGTGTAATTAGAGGGGCATGGGTGATTCTCTCCTTGAGATCATGGAAAGCCTTACCTTGAGTTTCTTTCCACTTTAAGGGACCATTATTCTTTTTAAACTCATTTAATGGTGCTATTGATGTGCAAAATCCTTTCAAAATTCTCTTATAAAAACAAGAAATCCTTTAAAAACTTATCACATATATAGTATAGGTTATATTTTTCCACCATTAAATTGATTTGATATTCTCATTGTCCACATTAACCCCATAAACTCTCACAAAAAATCCATGTAAAAAAGTTTTATTCTTATAAAATATACATTAATTAATATTTAAAAATCGATTTTAATCCTTAAAAACCTCTAGGACTTTTCTTAAATTATCTACATGTTCTTGAAATATCCCACTATACACTAGAATATAATCAAACTAAACAACATATTTTTTCTAATTTATGACCGTAGAACACAATTCATCAATATAATGAATGTTATTGGATTATTGATGAGGCCAAAGGGAATCAATATCCAATAAAAAAGTACATGTTTTGTTTTAAAAGAATTTTTTCATTTGTCTCCCTCTTTCATTTTTATGGGATGATACACATATCTAAATTGAATTTTAGAGAATATAGTTGAAAAATTTAACTAATCAAGAATATAATCTAATCTAGGGACAATATTATGATAAGTCATAGTGTTGTTGTCAGGGTATATGAAATTGATGAAAATTTTACATATACTATCTTTATTTGGTACTAGATAGATGGATATAGAATAGGGGATAAAGCTCTCTATATCTTACCCCATGTCCAATAGCCCTTGTAATTTCCTTTGAATTTATTTAGTCTCGTAAGGGTAAGTGTAATAGACCTAATGATTTGAAAGGGATACTTCAATAATGAGATCAATTTGATTCAAAATAACATTAATGTGTGGAAAGATAGCTAAAAATTCTTCTGGAAATACATCACCAAACTCTTATTTCAAAGAATCAGAAGTACGTGGAAAATGAGATGTTAAGTTATTATTGTTCAAAATCAACTCTTTATATATAAAAACTAAAAGGTTTTTTTAATAAATAATATCACATTTAAAATCAATATTTTTTACTGATGTGACACTTTCCATATTACTACTACTTCCCTTGTCAATGATGAAACTGCATACCTTCACATTAAATTGGTATCGTGTATATAAATTATTTTCCATTTACTCTTTCTAATTATTCATTATTTGAGAAACCAAAGTTCCTCTTGTGATAAGTATCTCACCTTCTTCGTAATATTCTCCATTATCAATTCCAAATAATTCCTTCACCTCTTCTTGTGACCTCTCTCTATCATTATCTCATTCTCTATGTTTTTTGATTATCATGGTACTCCAAATTGGTTATTTAATTATAATATTAATCATTCCTTTACATTTAAATTAATGAATTTCTTTATTTTTGATTTGTTTAGCCACCAAAGTAGGCTTCTTATGTGGAAGAATTAATTGGTCACTTTTGCGATCAACCACCTACTTTGGAATTGATGGTTCCCCAATCTCATTCCATTAATTTCTACATGGGGTCAATGCAGTAGCAGGTTTATACATGTTGGGATTTCTTTAGATATGTTTCCTGATCTTGGTGATTTGGTGGATCATATCTTGTATCTTCAATTTGTGGTACATCTACACTTAATAAAAAATCTCCACATTAAGGCTATGTAAAAATTGTTCCACCTTTGGATCACCATATAAATTTATTAAAATCATCATAATATATATCTTCCTATAGAAATTCTCTACACTCTTACTTCTTTGGGTGTTGCATTGAAGCTTATTAGTGAGATATCTATGATAGTGTGATGGAAAAAATCACCTTATCATGGAAAACATGATGTCTTCCCATCCTAAATATTAGGACATCTCTTTTTAACTTGGTACCATAAAATTAATGCATTATAAATAAATTCAAGGGATGTAAGTTTTATCATTTTCTCCCCATAATAGTTATGAAAATAAAAAAAATCTCGATACATATCTCTCACTCCAATTATGACTCCAAATCTCATTCACCTTGAAATAAAGGGACCTTATCCTTTATCCCACCAAGTATACCATCATCACATGGTCAAATTTTTCCTAGTCTAAGGTGTAGTTAAAAACCTTTTCTTTATAAGACATCCTAAAAAAACCATAAAAATTTTCTATCTCCTCCTATATGATGTGGTAGAAATGTGGTTCCAATGCATGCCTTAGGTTACCATGAGTCTTCATTAGGCTTGGTTTTTTCTCTAGGATGTTAATACTCTCATATATCACTTCCAACTTCCAATTAAGAAGATTTTCAAAATGGATCAAAAAATATCTCATTTGGGGTTGGAAAAAAACCCGTGAGGGAGACCCACTTTATAATTTTCCATTACTTCCATCAGAAATCCTTTTTACACAATCTTCTTACATAACCAAAACACATGAACAAACATAGATAAAACACATAGAAATAAACACACACAATAACAATCATAATATTTACAGACTCAATCTCAAAAAAATTCACATACACATACATGCAAGGGTATGAACACACTCAAAATTTTGAAGATAGACCCATGAAGAAGGATACACACTCACACACAACTATATAGACATACTCACACACACAAAGATACACATAAACACTAATTTATGTAATTTGATCATAAATTTTGATGCTAAAAAATTATCTTATATTTTATTAATAAGTTATTTTAATTATATTAGATAAAATTATATGATTTTATCTATATATATATTATCCATTAGAGGAGTGTTCTATTTTGAGAGAAAATTTAAAATGTATATGAATCTTCTAATGTTTATATTGAATCTTACAAAAATTATAAATAATTAGAAATTTTTATTAATTAACGCTTATGAAAGCTGGTTGAATCTTATAGGAATCCATATGATCTTGATAAAGGTACAGGACAAGCATCAGAATTTAGTGGGTTAGGGATTTAAAAAATTTTCATTGTTGGGATGATGAGACTTTTTGTCTCTAGTGATCTGAGCCTCAGTATGGTATGAATATCTGGCATAAATTAAACAGAGTACAAAATAAAATAAAAAAAACAACATTTTCTGATATGAATCCACTCTCAACATCTACTTTTCACTAGCGATCACTTCTTGAAAGATTCAAATAAGAATACCTCTATATTATACACACAAGCTTAAAAAAACTACAAGAGCATCGACCATCAGATTCTGGGTGCTAGCATAGAAATCCGATGATTCCTTTAACATCCAGACAATCATCGCATCAATATGACTTTAATGCAAGGAGATGAAATCGATATGATCACCTAGATCAAGATAATCCCTATCTATAAGGTGGGACAGAAGAGAGAGGATATGAAAATATCATAGTGATTAGTCATTGTGTGAGATCCTCTATCACATATTTATAGTGGATGCTCAAAATACCCTAAAGGTTTCCCCGACCTCCATTTATTTAATGTACACTAAATAAATAATTATGAAAGAATAAACTATATCATAAAGATTATTTATATTTTTTCATATACCAATAATATATATTAAATATATTATGATATATAACTGATTCATTAAATAGACTCAAAATTACCAGTAATACTAAACGAAAATGAAATATTAAAATAATTTATGTTTGATTAATATTATTCCACATATTAAATTAACTTGAAAATACTTTTCATAAATAAACTAAACCAAATTATTCTTTACATTAACAATAAGGAATTTATTTATTTTTTGGTGATTGAAAACATGGACAAAACTCAGACCTCATAGTGGGGACCACCATATCGGATATATATATATATTAATCAAAATAGGGAAAATTCTTGAATACACTATTTTTAGCGACCCTCCAGGACCTTATCTCAATAGTAGAAAATAGTATTCACCAACTAAGAGTGGATTCTCATATCCCATAAAGGATCCTAAAGAGATAAGTATAATCATAGTAATTAAAACTAACATATGAACATGTACTATATAATATAATCTCCCTGTCTTTAAATATCTCATAAATCAGAACACACAGTTATGTCATCATCATTTTAGGGATTTATTATTTTTTGATATAATTAGATGGATTTACCCTCAACTACTTTGTCTAAAGACATATGAAGGTACTACCATCCTGATCAAGGAGGCCCAATAAATATTACTTCTTTAACTTGGAAGCTTCAAATTTAATCTCTATCATTAAACCAATGTCATACCACCAATTATGCACCCAAAAAAATTGACCTAGCCACGATTTAATCATAATTGTTTTTTTCCTTGCATCACAGTATGCGATCAAATGATACACATTTTTAATGATATCTGGTCAAGAGACTAAAACACATATCTGTAGGTATGAACAACCAATGACACCTGAAAAATATGGTGTCCTATTGGATGGTCTATCCTAATGATCTCACTACTAGAGATCACCATGTGTGAACTTCACAAGAATAAGTCTCAATGATTATGATCCCCCAACACCTTATAGTCAAACATCATTTGTGTCCATTCATTATGATGTATCTAGACCACATAACCTTTGTTTAAGATTAATTACATAGTATCTCAAGTTTCTCATTATAGCATGAGATCTTGTATAACCTTTTGATAAGAAAATTAATATATGAAAATTAGCAATAAATAGTGGACGTTGAAATTTATACACTACAATTGTAATAAAACATCACGTATATCTTATAGTATACATGATATGGTAATCATAAATAATATTTATTTAGGTATAGGGAACCCACTATAACAATAATCCCACTTACACTAGAGCCAAATTTCTAACTATACATGTTATATCTCACATGATTAAAATAGTGTTTCTACTAAGTTAAGGCTTTAGATACTGAGTCTTCCATGATTCTTCCATGTGGCTACTTTGTTATATGAGACCTCATCTCCCTGATTAAAACATCTCAAGATATATTATCCTCGAGTATATCCCTTTTTTCTACTATCAAATCTTAAAATATTGGCAAGTACCATTAATATAATTACCATTATGATAATAATTTACATACTAGGTTTGATTCCAATAATAGAACCAATTGTTTTGTTTAATATTTTTTTTCTAATCTACCTTAGAAGATACAACATTCTCAGTATTTTTAGGAATGGATACCACCATATTTTGTGAGCTTCCCTCACTAATTCCCATAGCCTGACTATGATATTAGATCACACTGATCAAAGGAAGACCAATTTTTATACCCTAATAACTAGTATCCCTTCTTCTCCACATACCATGTATATATCTTTTTCACTTTTCCAAGTATGATTAGATAGTAATGACAACTTCACTTGTAGTTCTTCTAGATATAACTGATATTTTCCTACCATATATTTTATGTTTTCCAATATCATTTTTTGTATATATCATGTCATACATGATTGATCCATCACTAAAGTGTATGAAAATTTAACTCACAAAATCAATCTCCTTCCATTTACAAGCATGTTTTTCCTAGATATATTTATGCCATGTGAAAATATAAACAACTCCAACTCAACTTTTTCCAACTTGTATATTTCAATACTATGTTGGTATATGTACAAATGATTAGGTCCAAGAAACCGTTAGATCTACCTTAGTAGATCCTGATCCCTAGAACATAGGTTGCTACTTTTAGTCAATTTATGGGGAGTTACTTTCATCCTAGTATTAACTAATTGTAAGACCAATAACTATTTTCCATATGTTAAGAAACATATTTCCATGGGAAAGCAATGGTGCTCCAACTAACCTTTGGTAGACATATGGAAAAGATTCATTCCTAATATATGTTCTATGATCTTATTGCCTACATTAATAATGAACTAGATTTAGTAACTTGCAACCCTTATTGGCATTATATGACACCACAATCCATTTCTAGTTGAATCGTATTGACACCTTCCATGATAAGTGGTATTGACAACCAATTCTCAATAATATGATATTTGAAATTAGTTATGACAAGTAAAATTATAATTAATTTAGGCATAAATACTTTGTATAACCAATTGAGCCTTATTGGTACCACACATATACGACCCATGTATCATGTCACTTGAATACCACTACAATATTCATAATAATAACCCCCTTTTCACTTTTATACATCGAATCCATCTGAAGTGCCCAGATCAATGTGAATCACTGAGAGGGGGTGGGGGTGAATTAGTGATACCTTTAAATCTTTTTACTAATTGATTCTTTTCAATTAAACCTCTAGGTCTAGTTAGAGCCTTGATCCACTCTTATTTTTTCTCTTAGCCTTACCTTGAATAATGCTATAAAAGTAAAGGCAATGAACACAAGGATTTACAAGGTTCGGTTCAAAGACCTACTCCTTGATGTGTTGGTAATTCTCCGCAACACATATTATCCACTATAATTCGGTTATTAATTACAATGGTTGATATAGAGGCACATCGTATCTCTCCTAAGTCCCACATTAGGTTCTTTATACTACTTCACACAGTGTTACTAAAGTCCCACTAGCCTACTTCAGAGTCCCACTGAAGACTTATTCTCCTCCCTAAATCTCATAGGGGACTTATAGCTCTCGACTCACATGAGAACCATCCTTCTTTAAGTTATTCTTTGATTCCCTATAGATTATCTTCTTACCTTCCCACACAGGCTTTCTGAATCACACTTTCCAGTGTATCTCTTCAATAATCTTCAACAGCCTTTGGTAAGTTCTGTTGGCCTTGCTCAATTGTTCTGATCACTTCTCTGATCATTACTCAGCCTCAACAATGCTCAAGAAATTCTTTCTTCTTATGATGAAGACCTAGACTCAATTATATGTTTTCTAATGTTTCAAATAACCCTTTCAAGAATATTAATATGCAAGAGTGATCTTGAAAAATATCAACACTATCTGTCTTCATGGATTCTCAATTACTGAACACTCAGATAAAAGATCTTCTTTACTCTGTTTAGATTCAGTCTCAAAAATCATCTAATTCATGCATGGATTTCATGGGATCTAATAACTATTGTATTTAGATATCTCAGTTTCTTATTATTTAGTGCAATAATATAATGAAATTTAAATTATTCTTGTTTACTTTTCAAGAATCACATACACTTACGTAATTATTCAAACACAGAAGATCAGCTCACTTGGAATCATCTGAATTGATACACGTGCATGTGATTATGTATAATTATATCCATGTATGATAGGTATCTTGTAAACCCAAACACTCCCAATTTGTTTGTATCAATAATTTTGGTTTAGGCTCATGAACTTTCTTCTTTCTCAATATACACACGCACTTATGATTCTTTCTTTACGTGTGCATGTGCATGCATTCATGCATGGAAAATTATTCTCTTCTTTCTTCTGCTAAAACCCCAATGGGTATAATTATTTAAGCATACACACAATCTCTTCTCTTTCTCCTTTTCACTTTCTCTTCTTATTTTGGGTCTTAGCACACACACACTTTTTCCTTACAATTAGGGTTCAAAGGGTGTGTTTTCTTTTTTATTTCTTCCTCCTTTACATGTACAGACACACTTTGTTTTTATGTTTTCATGCACGTGAAATCCACCATGAATATTGTAACACCCGAGACTTTTATGTTATATAAATCATCAAAGGAATCTTTTTCTACACACAACACTTTCTTGGCTTGCTTTACACGAAATCACGACCTTCCTCGATAGCTTGTGTCGTACGCAAAACCGAGTTTCACTAAACAATGATATGCTATTAAAATATTATTAAAACTAGCCGTTATGAATAGTAATAACCACTTTTTAAAATTTTATAAATTTTATTTTTCAAAATGGACTTTATTTTTGGATTTAGAATATCGAAATTTGCCTAGGGTGAAATTTTGGTATTTTTCTGAAAACTTTCAATTTTTGATGAATAGTGAAACCACTAAGTGGTAGTTAAAAACAAACTGAAATTTTGATAAAAATTAATTTTACCGCTTTTGTGAGTGGAATTTCAAAAATCCGAGAGACACAGTTAATATCAAGGACTAAAATTTGGTTCAATGAGATGAAAATAATTTTTGGTGAATAGTAACTTTTTACTTTTATTTACCACGGTTAAAAGTAAATAGGGTAATTAAGGGTAAAAATGTTATTATTATTACCCTAACACATGTCCTAATAGTATTGGACAAGTGTAATTCGACCAAAAACAAACTTAGTAAAAAAATATGACCATTTAGGCCCACTTGTATTAGATTAGGACATTTATTATTAATTTATTTAAAGAAGGGTTAAAATAGTTAAAATCAAAGTTTAATAAGTAAATAAATTTTAATATGGGGTTATACATACGCTAAATTCGACTATAAATATTCATTAGAAAGATAAAAAGATTTCATTCATAATTGTATTTTATTTGTAATTTTTAGACATTAATAATTTAATTTATTTATGACACAAAGATGATGCAGTAATTATCTTATTAATGAAATATTGACATAATTAATGTTATAAACACAAAAATAAATGTAATTTTAGACTTTTTATGAATTCCACTAATTTTTTAGGTTAATATGACATGTTAGTATTGATTTAATTAACTTTTTTCTAACTAATCATTCTGTTATGATTTAACAAAAATCAATTACTAAATAGTGTCAAAATTGACATAAAATAGTTTTTAAAAAACATATCATATTAGTAATTGTTATTTTATTCCTAAAAATCTAAGGTTCGGCCAAATGACTTAGATAATGTTATATATATTAATAATACACAACTTGGGGTTTTTTTGGCTGCTTTTAGTAAGTTTATTAACCTTATAGTATAAGAACAGAAGAAGACACGGTAAAAGTAAAATTATTTAACTTAATGTTAAATATAAATGATAAGTTAAAATAGGAACCTAAACTTGTCTAAATTCTATTTGATGAGAGGATTTCGATCCATCCCCACCTTAGCTTAGAAATATATCAATTTGGAGCTATTTAAAACCGAAAATGACTTTATAATAAAATAATATTTTAGTTTTCCCAAAGGTGCCCCTCTCCTCCTTATAAAAGGGCACCTCCTCCCCCTCTTCCTCACACCACTTTGAGCCTTCATGCTCGGCCAAACTCTGCCAATTCCTCCTCTCCACTTCTCTAGATACATACTAGAGGTCCTGGTATTCTTCAAAGACCAATTTTAGTGCCCTAAAAGAAGGTCTCAAAGAAGCACTTCAAAGAAGAGGTAATGTCCGTTACTGATTCCTTTCATCTTTATTTCTTCTTCCACTTCTTCTTCTTTAGTTGTTTCATTATGAAGTAATAACATAAGTATCACTCATATACTGATATGTTATTATAAGTATGAAACAACCCTATTTCACCATCAATCCATCCTACGGAAAAAGAAATCACCGCGCGTGCGTACGTACGGAATACCGTCTCCACACCGTGGTGTAATCTATTTTCCACCAAAACCTTACTTGGATGGGTATAATGGTGTAAATAATGACTATATATGACTATTATAAAGTAATACTGATTCTTAAATAGTATACATACACTCCAATACAATTCCACGATCATAGGAACGATATCATCACTCGTGCGTACGTACGGATTACCGTCTCCACGATGTGATGTGACTTGTTCTACATGATCTTCATTTCATAATGATTATATAAATGAATTTAATGAATGAATATGATATATATTACACTAATAAAATTCTGGAAATGAGGTATCTATAACCTAAATAGAAGAATAAGAATTTATTCGACAAGACACGCATAAGAACAAAAAGTTATAAACACCCGAATAACAAGTAGCAATGAAATATTACTAATAAGAAGCTAATAATATGACCATATATGATATCATAAAAACAAGTATGATTCTGGAATAAGTCAATAACTTTATTTAAATCATTATACAGGAGGTTCGGACACTTACGAAGAAAAACAGACCTAAGGTAAGGGAAATATCACAATCTCATTTTTATCCGAGATTGTTTATACTTTATTATTTACTGGGGTGTATTTTATCACCCACATCCATGTTTCATCAATATGTAATATTATTTTCATCCACTTACAATTGTTTAAATCCAATTTTACCCTTCGGTGAGTTTTTAGTAAAGGATATGAAAGGAATCTTTTGTCGTTTTTCGTATGAGGGTGACTCGTTTCAGAAATGGACTTTGTCCACTAAGATAGTCTTGGAAATGAGTCTTGACTAATAAGAAATGATTCTCTATGATTATATGTGTATGCCACAAAGTTTCATGTTTTAAGTTATGATTATTGGGATTACATTTCACTACTATGATTTATCCCATGTTATGAAATTATGATCTCTTTTGCAGGTTAAGATTTCCAAAAGATACGTTCTTATGAATATGACGTGATTGATATTTCTTTTATTTACCTTTACTGAGCATTTGAGCTCACCCTTTTGTATGTTTTATTTCCCCAGGTCAGGAAGAAGGTTATTAAGTAGAATATGCCAAAAAGGGACTCTAGATATGATGAAATAAATGGGAGGAAAAGTAGATGATTTATGAACCAGTTGTTTATGTTTCCCAGTTTCTAAAGACACTATACCTATATGGTCCTTTTGTGATTTTGTTATATGTTGTAATAAGTATGCTTCAATTTTGAAGTATTAATAATGTATGTAATGTATGGGTCGTTATAGTTGGTATCAGAGGAAAGGTATAGTCAACCTTTGGAAACTAGGATGTGAAAGCCTTAGTAAGAACCCTAAAGATAAGTCTAAGCATAGAACACAATCTTAGTGTTTTAGAAATGGCCATGAATAACCTAGGATAAGACCTTAAGTGTGAAATATTATTCTTGATTATGTGGTTTTCCTATTATAATTAGTGTTGCTCACACTATTCTTCTTGGTTTTAGTCAATGGCTGGAACCCGAAGGAACCGTGTTAATGCAGAATGCGACGGGTAATGCAATGATTGTCCCCCTGAGCAACCAAAAGTTATGGGAGCTGGAATGAAAAATCATGTAGCCATGCTCACACAACTTTCTCAAGCTATGAATCATGCAGGACTTCAAAACGAGCAAAGGAAGGAGCAACATTCTATTGAATCCTTCATGAGGCAGCGTCCACCTTCTTTCAGCGGGTCTACTGATCCATTAGTTTCTGAACAATGGATTAGTAATATTGAAAAGATATTTTCAGTTCTTCAATGTTCTGAGCATGATAAAGTCATCCTAGCAGTGTATCGTTTGGAAGGAGATGCTGATAAATGGTGGAATCTTATTAAGAATACGAGGCAAAGGGATGAAATTTAGTCCATGGAATGGGACGAGTTCAAGAACTTATTTTTCAATAAGTACTTCCCTCGTATTCTCCGAACAAAGATGGAGAAAGTGTTTCTTGAACTGAAGCAAAAGGATGATGAATCTATTGGTATCTATGAAGCAAATTTTACAAGACTTGCAAGGTACGCTTCTTGTATTATTATCCAACCTGAGAGTAAGATCGATCGATTCTTTAGTGGCTTAAAACCAAGTCTTCGAAGGGCGTTAGCAATAAGGGACTTAAATAGCTACGAGGAAATCGTTCGATGTGTTCTCAAAGTCGAGATGGAGATTGGAGTAACCCATCAGTCATATGGGTTTGATAAGAAGAGGAAAATGGAATTCAAAGGAAAATCTAAAGAGCACACTGAAAAGAAGATGAGCTTTCCCTTATGCTCAAAGTGTGGAAAGAAACATGGAGGGAGTTGTCTTAAAGGGACAAGTAAATGTTTCAAATGTGGAAAGGAAGGTCATCGGGCATTTGAATGCCGCGATGACGGGAAGAAGATGTCTAATGATGCAAACAAAGGAAGGGATACAAAGAATGAACCTACTACACTTCAATGTTTCAAGTGCAAGGAGATGGGACATTTTGCCAATAAATTCCCTAATCCAAGGGTTGATGATGATGGTCGACATCAACAAACTCTTAAGGCTAAAGACAAAGGAAAGTCACATGCAATTTCTATCAGCGATGTGGAGTACGATAACGATGTGGTGAAAGGTACACTTACCATCCACTCTAAAGTAGAAAATGTTTTATTTGATTCTGGATCCACCCACTCTTTTATTTCTGAAGAATTTTCTAAGGGTATCACCGTATTACCTCAACAATTAGATGTTGAGTTAGCTGTGACAACACCTAATGGCACAACAGTCGCATCAAAAGTTTATAATTCTTCTCTGATCGAAGTTTGTGGGAAAATGCTTCCTGCAAATCTTGTGATCCTTCCTATAGTGGAATTTTATGTGATTATTGGCATGGATTGGCTTTATTTATATGGAGCTCATATAAATTTCCAAATAAGGGAAGTCAAATTTCATATTCCAGATCAATCTATGATCGTCTATCAATGCAAGGATGAACATAACCTTCCAGTGGAAATTTCTTCCATTTTATGGGTATTGATTCCACTAAATTAAGGTTATTTATCTCAAATGGTTGGTGAGAAACTCACGATTAAGAATATGCCCATTGTACGGGAGTTTGATGATATCTTTCCGGAGGAATTACTGGGTCTTCCACCGAATCGTGATGTTGAGTTTTCAATAGAACTCATACCGGGTGCTTTGCCTATTTCAAAGACACCTTATAGAATGGATCCAATTGAGTTGCAGTAATTGAAGAAGAAACTCTAAGAGAATCTTGATAAGGGATTCATACGCCCTAGTGCGTCACCTTGGGGAGCACCTGTTCTATTTGTTAAGAAGAAAGATGGATCAATGAGACTCTGCATTGATTATCGAGAACTTAACAAGATCACTATCAAGAACAAATATCCTCTCCCGCGCATTGATGACCTATTTGGCCAACTACGCGGAGCTCAATAATTTTCTAAGTTTGATCTTCGTTCAGGGTATCATCAATTAAGGGTCAAAAGGGAGGATATACCAAAGACGACTTTCCGTACAAGGTATGGACACTATGAATTTATAGTGATGCCATTTGGTCTTACTAATGCCCCTGCTATCTTCATGGATTTGATGAATAGAGTCTTTAGAGACTATCTTGATCAATTTGTGGTAGTCTTTATAGATGATATTCTTGTCTATTCAAAGAGAAAGGAAGAACATGAAGATCACTTAAGAATTATATTGAAGACCCTGAGAAAGGAGAAGCTTTATGCCAAATTTACCATGTGTGAATTTTGGCTTCAAAAAGTTGCATTTTTGGGTCACATAATCTCAAAAGAGGGGATATCTATGGATCCAGAAAAAACAGAGGTTATCGAAAGATGGTCGAGACCAACAACAGTGACTGAGATCCGAAGTTTTCTTGGTTTGGCTGGATATTATTGACATTTTGTGAAAGATTTTTCATGATTATCTAATCTACTCACCAAGTTCACTCAGAAAGGAGTTAAGTTAGTCTAGACGAAGGAATGTGAAGAGAATATCACGGAGTTGAAAAGAAGGTTATCCAGTGCACCTGTGCTCACACTGCCTTGTAGTGGATAAAGGTTTGTGATCTATAGTGATGCATCCAAGAAGGGATTGGGGTGTGTTCTTATGCAAAATGATATGGTGATAGCTTATGCCTCACGACAGTTGAAAATCCATGAGCAAAATTACCCAACACATGATTTGGAGTTAGCTGCGGTAATCTTTGCATTATAGATTTGGAGGCATTATCTTTATGGAGAAAGGTGTGACATTTATACTGATCATAAAAGTTTAAAGTATATTTTCACACAAAAGGAGCTGAATATGTGTCAAAGAAGATGGTTGGAGCTAATTAAGGATTACGACTACTAAATTCATTACCACCCTGGGAAAGCAAACAAGGTGGAAGATGCATTAAGTCGACAAGACCATGCTAGTTTATCCATGATGAGGATCATAAAAGATCCAATATTTATGGATTTACAAAGGATGGATCTTGGAATTATAATGGAAGGGGAAAAATCTTATCTTTCTCAAATGAATGTTCAACCATCTATACATGTGAAGATTAAAGAGGCACAGAAAGAAGATGTCGAGTTACAAAAGAAGGTGAGAAATGTTCCTGAATTCAACCTTGATTGTAATGGGATAATAATGTTCAAGAATCAGGTTTGTGTTCCTCCCATCCCGGAATTAAAGAAGGAGCTTCTGGATGAGGCTCATAGTTCTTCATTCTCTATTCATCCTGGAAGCACGAAGATGTATAGGGACCTGAAAGAGTACTTCTGGTGGGATGGAATGAAAAGAGATGTTGCTGAATATGTCTCTCGATGCTTGGTTTGTCAGCAAGTTAAAGCTGAGAGACAGAAGTCTAGGGGGATGTTACAACCATTACCCATACCCAAATGGAAATGGGAAAACATCACTATGGACTTTGTCACAGGACTTCCTAAAACATCCAAAGGCAATAATGCTATCTGGGTCATAGTTGATCGTCTTACAAAGTCTGCACACTTCATTGCTATTAGAGAGGATTTCTCTCTGGATCAGCTTGCCATGATATATGTAAAGGAAGTGGTAAGATTGCATGGAGTACCACTTTCTATTATATCTGATCAGGATCTGAGATTTACCTCGAAGTTCTGGCGAAGTCTTCAGCATACTCTGGATACAGAGTTGAGTTTCAGCACTGCTTATCATCCTCAGACAGATGGTCAGTCTGAGAGAACAATTCAAACCCTAGAAGATATGTTGAGAGCTTGCTCTATGGATTTCAAAGGTGGTTGGGATCAACACCTACCTTTGGTGGAATTTTCTTATAATAATAGCTTTCACTCCAGTATTCATATGGCTCCTTATGAAGCTCTCTATGGAAAGAAATGCAGGACTCCAACTTGCTGAGATGAAGTTGGGGAAAGAAAGCTATTAGGACCTGATCTCATTGATGAAATGGTAGAAAAGGTCAGATCTATTCAACAACACATAAGAGCATCTCAGAGTCGATAGAAAAGTTATGCCGACAACCGAAGAAAAGACCTAGAGTTTGAAGTAGGTGATAAAGTGTTCTTACGAATATCTCCCTGGAAGAGGGTTATGAGATTTGGAAAGAAGGGGAAGTTGGTCCCTAGATATATCGATCCTTTCGAAATACTGGATCATGTTGGGAAGGTAGCTTACCGATTGGCGCTTCCACCGAATCTCTCTTAAGTTCACGATGTGTTCCATGTATCTCTCCTGAGAAAGTACATACCTAATCCTTCACACCTACTCAGCTCAGAAGTTGTACCGCTGGAGTAAGATCTTTCTTATGAAGAACAACCGATAGAGATTCTGGATCGTAGCGAAAAATTCCTACGAAACAAGACCACTCGATTGGTGAAAGTTTTATGGAGGAACCACCAATTAGAAGAAGCTACATGGGAGCTTGAGGATATGATGAGGGAGAGGTATCCTCATCTGTTTGTTACAAAGTGATGAATTTCGAGGGAGAAATTCATTTTAAGGGGGGTAGAATGTAACACCCGAGACTTTTATGTTATATAAATCATCAAAGGAATCTTTTTCTACACACAACACTTGCTTGGCTTGCTTTACACGAAATCACGACCTTCCTCGATAGCTTGCGTCGTGCGCAATACCGAGTTTCACTAAACAATGATATGCTATTAAAATATTGTTAAAACTAGCCGTTATGAATAGTAATAACCACTTTTTGAAATTTTATAAATTTTATTTTTCAAAATGGAATTCATTTTTGGATTCAGAATATCTAAATTAACCTAAGGTGAAATTTTGGTATTTTTTTGAAAACTTTTAATTTTCGATGAATAGTGAAACCACTAAGTGGTAGTTAAAAAAAACTGAATTTTTCATAAAACATAATTTTACCGCTTCTGTGAGTGGAATTTCGAAAATCCGAGAGACACAGTTAATATCAAGGACTAAAATGTGGTTCAATGAGATGAAAATAATTTTTGGTGAATAATAACTTTTTACTTTTATTTACCACGGTTAAAAGTAAATAGGGAAATTAAGGGTAAAAATGATATTATTATTACGCTAACACATGTACTAATTCTATTGGACACGTGTAATTCAACCAAAAACAAACTTAGGAATAAAATATGACCATTTAGGCCCACTTGGATTAGATTAGGACATTTATTATTAACTTATTTAAAGAAGGGTTAAAATAGTTAAAATCAAAGTTTAATAAGTAAATAAATTTTAATATGGGGTTATACATACGATAAATTCAACTATAAATATTCATTAGAAAGATAAAAAGATTTCCTACATAATTGTATTTTATTTGTAATTTTTAGACATTAAATAATTTAATTTATTTATGACACAAAGATGATGTAGTAATTATATTATTAATGAAATATTGAAATAATTAATGTCATAAACACAAAAATAAATGTAATTTGAGACTTTTTATGAATTCCACTAATTTTCTAGGTTAATATGACATGTTATTATTGATTGAATTAACTTTTTTCGAACTAATCATTCTGTTATGAGTTTCACAAAAATCAATTACTAAATAGTGTCAAAATTGACATAAAATTGTTTTAAAAAAATATATTATATTAGTAATTGTTATTTTATTCCTAAAAATATAAGGTTCGGCCAAATGACTTAGATAAGGTTATATATATTAATAATAAACAACTTGGGGTTCGTTTGGTTTCTTATAGTAAGTTTATTAACCTTATAGTATAAGAACACAAGAAGACACGGTAAAAGTAAAATTATTTAACTTAATGTTAAATCTAAATGATAAGGTTAAAATAGGAACCTAAACTTGTCTAAATTCTATTGGATGAGAGTATTTCGACCCATCCCCAGCTTAGCTTCGAAATATATCAATTTGGAGCTATTTAAAACCGAACTTGACTTTATAATAAAATAATAGTTTTAGTTTTCCCAAAGGTGCCCCTCTCCTCCCTTATAAAAGGGCACCTCCTCCCCCTCTTCCTCACACCACTTTGAGCCTTCAAGCTCGGCCAACCTCTGCCAATTCCTCATATACACTTTCCTAGAGACATCCTATAGGTCCTGGTCTTCTTCAAAGACCAATTTTAGTGCCCTAAAAGAAGGTCTCAAAGAAGCACTTCAAAGAAGAGGTAATGTCCGTTACCAATTCTTTCATCTTTATTTCTTCTTCCACTTATTCTTATTTAGTTGTTTCATTATGAAGTAATAAAATAAGTATCACTAATATATTGATATGTTATTATAAGTATGAAACAACCCTATTTCACCATCTATCCATCCTACGGAAAAAGAAATCACCGCGCGTGCGTACGTACAGAATACCGTCTCCACGCCGTGGTGTAATCTATTTTCCACCACCACCTTACTTGGATGGGTATAATGGTGTAAATAATGACTATATATGACTATTATAAAGTAATACTGATTCTAAAATAGTATACATACAATCCAATACAATTCCACTATCATAGGAACGATATCATCACTCGTGCGTACGTACGGAATACCGTCTCCACTATGTGATGCGACTCGTTCTACATGATCTTCATTTCATAATGATTATATAAATGAATTTAATTAATGAATATGATATATATTACACTAATACCATTCTAGAAATGAGGTTTCTATAACCTAAAGAGAATAGTAAGAATTTATTCGACAAGACACGCATAAGAACAAAAAGTTATAAACACTCAAATAACAAGTAGCAATGAAATATTACTACTACGAAGATAAGAATACGACCATATATGATATAATAAAAATAAGCATGATTCTGGAATAAGTCAATAACTTTATTTAAATCATTATACAGGAGGTTCAGACACTTACGAAGCAAAACGGACCTAAGGTAAGGGAAATATCACAATCTCATTTTTACCCGAGATTGTTTATACTTTAGTATTTACTGGGGTGTATTTTATCATCCACATCCATGTTTCATCAACATGTAATATTATTTCCATCCACCAACAATTGTTTAAATCCAATTTTACCCTTCGGTGAGTTTTTAGTAAAGGACATGAAAGGAATTTTTTGTCATTTTTCGTATGAGGTACTTTTTGAATTTTCCGACAAAAGTATGAGAAGAATGTTTTTTTAAATTATACGACATGAATGGATTTTTAAAATATTATTTCCAAGAAGCTTCCTTTACAAGTTTTCAAGTTTATTTTTAATCAAATTCTTTTATTTTAAAACGGTATGACTTGTTAAGAAAGGAAAAGTATTTTTGATGTAGAAAGGATATTTTCCTGAAGAATGGAGTTCAAGTGTTTTATCAAAATTATTTTCCAACTAAGATAATAAAGGGTTCTATTTCTATCCCTATTATTACATGGATTTGATTATGTTGTGATGGAAATATTTTTTTTATGAATTCTTTTATCTTATATGAATTGTTTTATGATGTCACGATGTTTAAGAATTCTGTTTTTATTACATGGGTTATGCAATGATGTTTGATTTATGATTTTTGTGGCACACATAAGAAAGGTTTCATTATGAGATGGGTGGGACCTATTTCTCCCTCCAATGCATTGGGTAAAGATTTTATATCTCATGAGATAGACATGGCTGGAACGGTAGGTTATACCGGTTCAGTGAAACAGGACTGAAACGAGGGTGAATCGGTTCAGAAATGGACTTTTTCCACTAAGATAGTCTTTGCAATGAGTCTTGACTAATAAGAAATGATTCTATATGATTATGTGTGTATGCCGCAAAGTTTCATGTTTTAAGTTATGATTATTGGGATTACATTTCACTACTATGATTTATCCCATGTTTTGAAATTATGATCTATTTTGCAGGTTAAGATTTACAAAAGATATGTTCTTATGAATATTACATGATTGATATTTCTTTTATTTACCCTTACTGAGCATTTGAGATCACCCTTTTGTATGTTTTATTTCCCCAGGCCAGGAAGAAGGTTATTAAGTAGAATATGCCAAAAAGGGACTCTAGATATGATGAAATAAATGGGAGGCAAAGTAGATGCTTTATGAACCAGTTGTTTATGTTTCCCAGTTTCTAAAGACACTATACCTATACGGTCCTTTTTTGGTTTTGTTATATGTTGAAATAAGTATTCTTCAATTTTGAAGTATTAATAATGTATGTAATGTATGGGTCGTTAAAAATATACTCTCCTTATTATTCAAGTAAAGAACACACAACCCGAATGGGTAGGTGGATGGTGTATGTGTGAGTTTTTCTTCTCAAGAGGTTATCAAAGACTTGACCTCATTCATGTGTTCCTTTTTGTGAAAACACAAGGACTCGAGTTCTTCTTATTCGTGAAAAATAGGAGGGAACAATATTCTTATCTTAAGAAATAGTATGTGAGTATACTGTACTAATTTCCCTTTGCGAACTAGGTTTTTGGTTTGCGGGATGCCTTCCTCCTTCGCACAGAGGGTGCGGCCTTTCCCTTCGCATATGCAGTGAGCTATGTGATATTCTTCTTCATAAACCAGAGTGGTACGTGGTATTCTCATTCGCACAGAGGGTGCAGATGCTTCCTTCGCATAAGGAGTGGGCTACGTGGATTTTCTCCTTCGTGAACTAGGATGTGCTTCTCAGTTATTTCTTTGATAACCAGAGGGCTTCTCCACGATGGCTCTATTTCTTTAGAGAAACGAGAGCTCTCTTTAATGTGAATGACAACAACTTGCTTCAGCTTGGGGGTCCTCTATTTATAAGTGAGGGATCTGCCTTGATTCTTCTTCAAACCCTGAGAGATATGCTTCAAATCTTTAAATGAATAAGCCGAGATCCTGCCCGAATGGCCCGAAGGCCTTCTTTTTTATTTTATTATAGATAATCCTTCTTTTTAAGGGTTGAAGGGGAACCCGTACATGACCCATATGCCCAAGGCACAAAGACCAACATGACCCGAAGGCCCAGATGCATACCATGCCCATTACATGACCCATAGGTCCAGCCCACTAGAACTACCCCTCCCTAGCTTCTGCATCATTGATCACCTTTAGCTCCCCACCCGCATTGCGGATCGGCTAGAATTTCCCTATACAAAGCTGTACAGTGCCTGTTCCCAATGGAAGTTTCCATACCCTCTCATTCTTCCAATCCGGCTAGCTCTGCTTCTGGTGACTGCTAGTGTTGCTCTAATCACCTTATAGGCCTTGCTCTATGTAAAATGCGCTACTTCATGCTCTTCAATGGCCCGAAGGCCCTGTGGCCTAAAGACCTTAGATGGATCGAAGGCCCTTGAGACCCATAGGCCTAAACTGATGGCCCGACAGCCCAAATTGGGTGAATAGTTCCAACTGCTATAATACATGATGCAGTACCTACTAGAGTGCTGCTACAGTCCCCAAGAAATTTTCCTCTACCCGGTTTTGAACCTGGGTCTCTTGGATGCCAAGCAGGAGCCCTTACCACTTGGGTACGGGCTCATTGGCTCGAGATCCTCAGATTTAATATTTTCAAACATGTGAAAAGATTTTCTACATATCATGGGATCTTTGTTCTCAACTTATTCTTCTTCTTCTCGGTGATAAGATCATATAAAGTGATATGGATCACATGCAACTTATTTTCTCGAAGGTTCGAGCTCCATGATGTGGCCACACAACTCCGTTTTCTTCGCCCATGTGCCATCTCTTTATTTTGGTGCATGCATGAAAATGAAATTTCATGCATGTGTTTGTTACATACAAACAATCATCATGCAAGAGACTTGAGCTTCAATGGTGGCCAAGAGCTCGATCAAGGTGGATCATCATCATTGTTGGTTCGCCGATGGTGAGGGAGCTTCACGGGATGTACAAAGGTTGAAGATAACATCAGTGCATCTTCTTGGCCATTGGATCACCTCAGATTAATCACGGACAATGGTGATTATATCATAGGACGCTGGATGGAGCATGCGGTCAAGATATCACGTGAGATTTGATGAACGGCCAGGATTGCATCGATGTTTTTAAAAAGTAGTCCCACATCGAAATGGATATGCATACACAACTCATTTATAATACAAGCCGCTATAAAAGATTCTCAGAACTCTCCTCTCTCCCTCCATGGTACTACCCCATACCTTGTTCACCCTATGGGTGAGCTCTTAGCACCCACTCTACTCCTCGGGTGTGCACCTAGTGCCCACGCTGCATGGGTTCATCACCGGGAGACACCTGTTGTCTTATATACAGCCCGTACACACCTACCTCATGCGGGGTTGGCCTGGAGGGCTTCCCTCAAGCGTGGTTGACCCGTGGGTCCTTCATGTGCTTGAGGTGAGGACCTCGGCTGGCACTCCATGGTTGGATACTTTTTTGATAGTCTCGTAAAAAATTTTCCAACATAATAAACTAAGACACATAGCCACATTCAACTATCAAAGCCCCTTCCTCATTATCTTTTATTTTTTCTTCAAAACATCATCATCCTTTTCTTCTTAGATCATGAATCAAAAATAGATTCCATATTTTGTTTATCCAATCATGGATGATGCATGGATCATTTCCTCATTCCTCATGTATTAATGCATAATACATGGAATCTCATTGATGTGAGGGATGTGTTCTCTATTAACACATATCTTGGACTTTGAGGACTAGCTCAAAAAATCATCTGGACTTCATCCATTTAGATTCAATGGATGGATCATCTTTACTCCTTTCCCTATGCAATTGAGTATTGCATGATCTTCATCAAGTGTTGCAATGATGTATAACCTTGATACAAGTCTTAGCCCTCCATGGTTGGCTACTTTTTGACAAAGTCTCATAAAAAATGTTACAACATAATAAAATAAGATGCATAGCCACCTTAAACTATCAAATCCCCTTCCTCATTGTATTTTATTTTTTCTTTAAAACTTAATCTTCCTTTTCTTCTTAGATCATGAATCCATAATAGATTCCATATGTTGTTTATCTAGTCATGGATGATGCATGGATCATTTCTTCATTCCTCATATATTAAGGCATAATGCATGGAATCTCTTTGATGTGAGGGATGTGTTCTCCATTAACACATATCTTGGGCTTTGAGGACTAGCTCAAACAATCATCTGATATATAGACTTTATCCATTTAGTTTCAATGGATGGATCATCTTTACTCTGTTCCTTATGAAATTGAGTATTGCATGATCTTCTTCAAGTGTTGTAATGATGTATCACCTTGATACTAGTCTTGGCCCTACATGGTTGGATAATTTTTGACAAAGTATCATAAAACCTGTTTCAACATAATAAACTAAGATGCATAGCCACCTTTATCTATCAAATCCCCTTCCTTATTGCCTTTTATTTTTTCTTCAAAACACAATCTTCTTTTTCTTCTTAGATCATGAATCCAAAAGAGATTCCATATGTTGTTGATCCAATCATGGATAATGCATGGATCATTTCTTCATTCCTCATGTAATAATTCATAATGCATGGAATCTCAATGATGTGAGGGATATGTTATCCATTAACAATATCTTGGACTTTGAGGAATAGCTCAAACAATCATCTAATATATAGACTTCATCCATTTAGATTTAATGGATGGATCATCTTTACTCCTTTCCTCATGAAATTGAGTATTTCATGATATTATTCAAGTGTTGTAATGATGTATCGGCTTGATACAAGTCTTGGAACTTAATACGAGTTCTCAAATCATCAGAGTGGTATCCTCTTGGAGAATTGATGAAGTGTAGCATTCATTGCTTTGAATCAATGTCAGTTCTCCAAGGCTTCACCAAATTCTTCATCAATACCTTTCATTCACATATTGACTTATCATTGACAAAAAATTCAACTCTTAAGAACTTCAATCTTTTTTATAAAAAATGAAACTCTTATGCACTTCACCATTATTGAATTTTAATTTACCTTGTCTATCATAGCTAATTACCATATACAACCTAATTTTAGGAATTTTTATTCACAATGAATAATTTATCACCTACCATAGTGAAAATAAATCCATCACTATGGCTTTAACATTCCAATGTAGTATGTGTCTCCAGAACATTCCTATTACACATGCACTTGTGGAACTTGTTCCTATTCCAACCATTTGTGAATCTTTAGCATTGACTAAAATTAAGTCAATCTTGCTACCACTATCTCAAATAGAGATGTGCACCCTCTTATAGAAATGTACTATATCACTTGACTACTGCTTTTCTATTTTATGTATTTCTATAATATCCTAAAAAAATTAGGATAATGAATTTAGATTCACTAGGTGTTTTTCTTGATGCAAGATTTTTTATATCCTTAACAAACTCATTGCATCTAAACACATTTTCTTTTGAAATAATGGATTTACATCATAATACAATTATTATGATATCCATTTGTCATGATAGTTTTAATATGATTATGATATATCTCCATTATTTTCAAAGAATGTCATGAAATATAATTTATGTATTCTTCATTGGTTATATGTCAAAATTGATGCTCATTATACTCGCATTATGACTATGAGGTGTAAAAGGAAATGTGAATTTAGGAATTTTTCAATGCTACATTTTATTGATCAATTCCAACATGTAAGAATCATCATTGAACCTTCTTATAAACATCATTATCGTGATATGGATAAGGTAATGTGCATTTAGGAATTACTCCACGCTACATAATATTGATCGATGAATGATTGGTCAAGGAATTCTTCATCATTCTGGATTGAATAACCTCGTATCTTCTACCCATTTAAATGGTATACTTCATTGTCATATTTCTTAATTACTAAAAGGAATCTTATGAAGTATAATGACCACTATCTTACCATAGTAACAGTTCATGCTCTCTTGTTAAACTAATTATGAAAGCTTTGTTTCATACCTTTATTTATAAAGGTTTATTTTTCCAAACTAAATAAGTTTATAGGTTGATAATTGCTAATAATTTTAGCTCCATTAAGTCTAAATACCAAACTAGTTATATCCGTGATGTCCACGTTTAGTTTTACATGAAAATGAATTATCTTTCCATAACTGGGTAAATAAGTCTTACATTTTATATTCATCAGGTATTACCTATGAATCAAGTATCATTGAACTATTTATTGATTATAAGACACCACAAACAAAATTCATTCCCAAACATGGAATAATGTCTCCTTGTATCCAAAGGACACATGAGATAATTTTTTTTGGTTATACTCAATAATATTTTGACTTAAATAATTAAATTGGCAATTAGAAGTCATGTTTTTATCATTGTTGACTTAAGAATCACCCTTTCTCTACTGCTTGGAGAATACACCTCACTTCTTGTAATGTTTCTATCACATACTTGGTTAATGTATTTCGATTTACATATGATTTAAGAAATTTTATTTAATACCCAAGTAGTATGTCATAAAAATTTCTTACAAGTGGTAAATATACACCGAAGAAGCAACTTCTTGCTTATTTAATTTAGTTCATTGAATTTATCTTCCATGTATTTATTTCATGATATGTGAAGAAATTAACCTCGTATTTATTTCCTCTCTCTTTTAAGGACGTTGTGAAGGTTCCTTTGGCATCACTTCTTCCATTGACCTTATCATCTTATCTTTCAACTTGTTCATCATAAGAATTAAAGATTAAACTTTCTTCAATATTATTATTTACTTTGAGAACCATACCTAAAATGTAATGAAGCATTTACTCATTCTTGTTCATTTTGTAATCTTAAAATAAACCGGAGTAATTGGGTGAAAAATATTTAAGAATAGGATTCCTTGAAATATCATGATTCATCTTTCACATTAACACATTGCCAGTGTAAATATCACCCATCCTTATATTTCTTCTCTTTCTCCTTGTATGCTTTTCAAAGATGAGACTACATTTTATATCATCAATGTTTTTATGTAGTCACCACAACTGACATCATACTTTAATGATAGAAAAATGACATAACCATCATATACTCTTTTCATGAGTCTAATGCAATCATTTTTACACCCGTACATCCTGAGGTGGATTTACAGGTATAGGGACACCAACACCTTGAATTTCTTATATCATAGTATTATGTGTAAGGGCCTGTAATACACTTAGAAATTCATGATGGTTTGTACATTTACTTTTCACAATATTTACCATAGTGTATTTTTTGCAATACTTTCCATTTTTTTAAAAATAAAATCTAGTAAATTGTACTTTTCAATTGATTACTAATTTAGACATTATTGTTTAATTAATTAAATCATTAAATGTATCCCAATATATTATCGAATTCTAGGAACCCTCTATACTAGAATCAGAATACTATATCACTTGAGTATTTTAGTGGAAATGATCATTGAACCTCCCATAATTGACTACAATCTATGGATACACCACTACTTAGAGTGTTCAAGGTTAGATTTTGATTGGCCAACCACATTAACTCATAGCTCCTTGATATGTTGAGTAAATTCTTAGCTTCTTAGAATCATATCCTTGATTCTCTCAACACTCTACCTCTAATGTGATAGAAAATTAGATTTGGATAATCCTCACTACCAACATCAGTTAAGTCAAACCATAATTCTCATATGAACTCCCCAATAGTACGAGGCACCCTCAACTATGGATAGTCGAGAACCCTAAACTCCTGGGTGTGTTCAAATTCAAACAAAAGACAATGTTTTTAACTTTAAATTTCATTGAGGGTTTTTTATTTTTCTTGATTAATGTAATCCATTTCTATTGATATTATTTATACTATGTTTTCCCTCTCACAACTGAACATTAATAGAAAAATATTCATATTTTTTAAATTATTTTATTTTTTAGTATTTTATGTTTCCCTTATTTCATTGAATGCATAAAATAATAAATAAATGCATATATAAAATCAACTACCAAATTGGTATAGAGAACCTAAAACCGATTGATTCATTTAAACTCAATGGATTAACCATGAACTAGGTGTATCATACCTGAGTCATGGCTTAACTCATGATTCAGCTCACCCACATCCAGTATTTCTACTACTCATCTTAAGTACCACCTCATGTTGGAGGGGTCGACATCTTTTCTGGTGTACCACCAAGTCTTGGCAGGGTCCACATCATATAATGTATTTCCCAAAATACAAAAGAACTCACACGTAGGTGAGGGAGACTAGGGGCCCAAGATACAATAGATAAAAATGGACACACAAGACCTTATACATTTTGACAAAAAATAAGACGATGCACAAACTGTCAAATATAATTAATTATCTACAATCATCACACATAGTTAAATAATTAATTAAATAAACCAGAACTGCAAGGTCGGTGCTCAAGACAAACCAGTGGGTAAAATAAAATATCAATAAAAATTAAATAGAAATAAATTAAAGTATGATTATATTTTAATTAAATTAAATGAATTAATTAAATTCAAATAATTTAATTATATTCCTCCTCGTAAATAGTTTAATTTTAATTCCAAAAAATAAATTAATTAATTAAATTAAGTGAATACCAAAATGAAATTAATTTTATGCTGTGTATTTATAATATTATTTTTAAATCAAAAATAATATTATAATTAATTTAATTTAATAATAAAGTTAAATTAATTAAATTAAATAATTTTGATTATTTAAATAACTGCCTTTTCCCCCAAAACCTCTTTTTTGGCCCACTGCTGGTCACGCTGGGCCTACGCAGACCCGTAACGGTTCATGAAAAGCTTATGTAGGGCTATTCTGGGCCAGATAGGTCCCCTAAACCCATTTCAGGCCAGGCATAATCGTTTCAGTTAGGAAAGACCCGCCTGAGCCCATTTTGGGATGGATCAAGTTCAAACGAAAGGGTACCTCACTGGAAGCATCAAGGAAGCACTAATGGAGTAGCTGGATCACTTGGGGTGGAAGATATAGGCTCTCGATGGAGATCTACCGAGGGGGGTGTGGCACTGGCCTTCTGTATCAGCTAGCAAGGAGGAGATATGACCGAGGGTGTGCCAGGGAGGCTCTTGTGTGTGTGTGGGGGGGGGGGGGGGGTCCTCTAGATCTAGGAGGAGGTGTGCCTAGTCATCAAAGGGAACTGACATCTAGCAGTGGTTGACAGTGGTGGATCATAGAGGAGGAGGCCTAGATATAGGGTGATAGACTGACGAGACCCAATGCAGAAAACATCATCCTTGAGTGGGAGGTATCTGTGACAGCTTAGGAAAGGTGGAGGCTAACCACGCTATGACTAGAAGGGTTCTGGTAGTTGGCTGAGGTACTAGGTAAGGTGAGGTGGAGGAGGTGTTGTGGTCAGAGTGTGGAGGTGGGAGGAGGCCTTTCAAGGATTCCTATGCGAATGGTGCAACTCGACGGGGAGCATCACACAATGGTCTGAGTTCACGACATTTGGATGGTGACATGGCTCATCGGTGGAGAATAAGGGCTCCCATTGCTCATGAGAGGTGGCCATCCGGCTTGGTCAGTGGTGCTCATAGGGGGTGCGGCCGGCTGGAGGAGGAGCTGACGGGGGGTACCCCTTCCTCATTTTTTCTCTTTTTTTATCTTATGCTAAGCCAGATACATGGGTTACCCCATTGTTTTTTATTTTCCTTCTTTTTTCAAAAAGTTAGACAAAAAAAATTTGGCCTCTTATATATTTTTTCCAAAGGCTAATTGAATAGACTCTCAAAATAATAATAATAATTATTATTATTATAAAAGGTCCACAAAAATAATGGAATGGAAATTGGCTGGAAAACACTTGTTCTCACCATGTTGTCCAGTTAGAATAGATTATGTTAACATGAATCCCCGCCAGAATCTTAAACATAAAAAATTAACATATAAAAATATATTTTTTAAAATTTTAATACATGAAATAAATGAAAAAAATATTTATTAAAAACAAAAAATAGTCATAACTTGTCCATCCAATATCATATGGACTCGCCATCATCGGAGTTGGGACCGAATTAATACTCTCTATATAATATTAATGAAACATAATTTTTATTGGATCAGATAATATACCTTATCAATATGATAACAATTTCATATAATGGGGCATTATCGAACAATGGTTGGTTAAGGATTTATAAATGCTTCATCATCCGGAAGATGGGACTTTTCATCTCGGGTGATCCAATCCCTAGTACGGTTCATGGATATTACATAAATTAAATAGAGAACAAAATAAAATCCAAAAGAATTCCTTTTTATGATCTGATGATGTGATCGACATTTTCATGTCACCAGTGATTACTTCTTGAAGGATAGAAAACATAACCCCTCTAGATCATCGCTACACAATTCAAAAATCCACAGGAGAATCGATCATTGGATTCTAGGTGCTAGCATGGCGACCCGATGTTGTCTTTTATGTCTCGATGATCAACACATTGACATTCCTTCAATGAGAGGAGATGATCTCAATCCGATCACCTAGATCGAGTTCTTCTCTCTATATAAATTGAGATAGGAGAGAGAGGCTCCTGAAACCTTATAATGAATAGTTGTTGTGCGAGAGCCTCTCCTACCTATTTATAGTGGGTTCTCAAAATATCCACAAGGGTTCGCTGGCCCCCGTTTATTTAATTTCCACTAAATAAATAATTATAACAAACTAAATTGAATCATAAATATTATTTATATTTTATCACATACATATAATATTTATTAAATATATTACATGATAATATTGATTCATTAACTCAACTCAAAATTCCCACAAATATTAAACATCGACTATTAAAATAATATTCATTCGATTAATATTATTCCTCATATTTACTTAACTTGAAAATAATTTTAATAAATAAATTCAACCCAATTATTTGTTACATGAATAATAATGAATTTATTTATTATTCAGTGGTTGATCACTTGGACAATACTAAGACCCCATTTTGGGGCCCATGATGTATGATATACCTATTCACCAGAATATGGAAGATTTTTTAATACACTTTTGTGTGTGACCCTATAGGCCTTTATCTCAAATGCAGTTAATAGTATTCAAATACCAAGATTGAAATATGGAAACCCATCAAGGCCCATACATGGATAAGGATAGTCATAGTAATGAAAAACAACCTATGAACATGTACTGTTAATATAATTCTTTGTCGTTAAATATCTCATAAAGTAGGATATAGCCATGTTTCATCGTCCTTTTCTTACTTTATTATTTTTTGATCTCTCTAGACATATTTACTCTCGACCGCTTTGGAAAAATAATTATGAAGGTACTTCTATCCTGATCAATACAACCTAAGACTTATTACTTCCTCAACTAAAAAGAGAGAAATCCAATATTGATCATTCAACCAATGTCATACCACCAATGATGCACCCAACACAAGCTACCTCACCATGGTTTCATTATCATAGTTTTTTACTTACATCAAAGTATGAGATCAAATGAAACACACTGGTAATGATATCATGTTAGGAGACCAATAGACATGACTATAGATAGAAACAACCAAAGACACTTGTAACATGTGGTGTTTCTATTTGTGGGTATATCCTCATGATCTCACTACTAGATACCACCATTTGTGAACTTAATGAGATGAAGTCACAATTCTTATGATCCCCCAATGCCTGATAGTCAAAAATCAAGTGTCTCTAGTCAGTATGATTTATCTAGACAAAATGACCTTGGTTTATGATTAATTTCATAGTATATTGAGGTTCTTATTATAGTCTATGATCTTTAATAACCATTTTATGTGACAATTAATCAATGTAAATTACAATTAAATAGAGGACGTAGAAATATCTATGATATAATGGTATTAAAGAAATCATGTATATATCACTGTATATATGATATGTTATTCAAAACTACTGTTTATTTGGGTATAAGGAACCCAATATAACAAACCTTTACAAAATCTATCAGACTCTTAAAAAATCACATTTTACTCTTATGAATTGAATATCGACTCTTATGAAGATGTTTTGATACTTAAGAAATCTTTAAGATAACCCTTATGAACTGAAAAGGACTCCAATGGAGAAGTGGATCTTATAAAGAAATAAATAGTTTTTATAAATAACTCTTATGGAGAAATGAAAATTATAGATAATTTAATCTTATTGATAAATGAAAATTACAAAATCAAATATATGAATCTTATGCAATTAAGGATAACTCTTATGATTTTAATCTTATGAGTTTGAAATTAAAAATTCAAATATCTTCAAGAAAATTCGGTTGGTTCAAATTTTTTAGGATACTGATTGAGGTTTACTAAAAAAATAAATCGTAATGAGTTTTTATAGAGTTTCAATTGATTTATAATTCTCAAGAATAATGAAGACTACTCTCAATGGTTATATGAATATCTATTTTCATAGAGTATGTTAGAGATTGGTTTGACAGATTTTATTTCTATAAATTATATATATTCCTTCTCAAATGAATGATAGATATAGAAATTATTTGACAAAAAATTAATCGAATAAAACAACTTCTCAAATACTATAACTTTTTAAACCACTTTCCTACTTTATATAGCCAAGTTATTTCGGGTTTTAATGAGAAGGATGGAATTATAATAAGTTTTCAACAACCTATTATTTCAAGAATATTGCAACTATTTTAAAATATTTTGGTATAATTCTATAATTTAGAGACATATTTATACTCTACAATATTTCATAATTTGTTAGTGGTCCATGTCTACAATTTTGGATTATTCGTAAAATCATCATTTCTAAAACAGCATATAATTTATATAAGTACACAATCATCATACTAAGTGTAGTTGTTAAGAATGTGGATATGTCTTGTAAGGGAGAGCTTAGGAACATATCTTGAAAATTTATAAAAAGTAAAATATTAATTCACTCAATTATGGGAAACCTAGAAAAGGGATATAAATAAAAATCACTAAACTCACATCAAGTGTTGGTAGAGTGAACTAGAGAAAGTTCTTGTAACATTGAGATACTATAAAAATTTCTTATCTCCTATTTTTTATTTTTTTAATTTATTCTACATATGTGATTAATGAAAAAGACTTTTTTAATCAACTATGAAGAGATATTATTTTAATTAGTGTGAAATTAATGAACTCTATTCACCCCTAAAAAGTAATTATAGAACTACACCGGGACAACACTTGGTATTGGAGTAGTTCATTTTTGAGTTCTCAATATTTACTATATGGAGTCAGAAGCTCAAATTTTAGTTTTTATAACATATGATTTGATAGAAGGAATATACATGCTTAAATAACTCCACTGTAATGAAGAAAATTATTGAGGTTGGAAATCAGGGAGGTTTACTTATTTAAAGAATCTTGGATTAATAGATTTTATGAAATTTGTTAAACCTTTTGAAGGTCCCTATGGGGAACCAGAGCTATGGATTTTATAACAAGAGGCTGAATATGATCTAAATTCTAAATCCATGAATGATATTATTTTATGTTTTTGTTATGATGATTTTAATAGATTTTCATAGTGGTTTGACATACATTTCATATGGGAAAATATTTCAATTACTTATGAAGGGAAAAATAATGTAAGGAAACTGAGGTAAAACACTACTAAACCTATGTATGATACTTTTCAGATGTTTAATGGATATAGAATTTCCCATCGGAATAAAAAAATAGTATAAATCATGAGAAATATTTCTTCCATGGGGTATTCCTTTCCAAAATTTGATAATAATTAAAAAGTACATATATTTCCACAAACAAGGTAGAGAGGAATCTCATCTACTATAAAAAAATCTACACTTGTCAAATACCTAAAGATGAAAATTATTATCTGGAGTCTTTTTATTTATGAATTAGAAATAAAATTATAAGAGGATGATAAAAAATTAGCTAAAAGGGAAAATATATCTCAAAAAGTATTTACATTAAAAGAAGTGAAAAAGGACAATGAGGTATTATATAATTCATCTTGTGATGAAGAATATTTTTATTATAATTTTAGGGATAAACATGCTCATTTTCAAAGGGGTTGAATAATATTTATAGAAATTTAACGGTATTCAAGAAATCCATTAAACAATTCAAGAAAGATTGTTAAAATTTCCAGAAATTTTGATTTTATTAATGAAAAATCTCATGCATATCAAGCATGATTTTCCATAACTTAATGAAAAGAAAAATTATAAAGAGAAATTTCAATGAAAACATTGACTTTAGTAAGAAAGTAAAAATAGATATGAATGATACCTAAAGTTATTTTTAATAATTATCAATGATTCATATTGTTATTATTAAGCTGATAAAAAACCAAAAGGCTGATATGTGTTCTATGGATCATACATTAGTGGTACAATAATTATTCTCTACTAATTTTGAATCTTAAAATTATTCTACTAAAGAACTAAATGAGTATTTATCTATACATGATGAAAAATATAAATATACTACTAATAATAATAATTCATTGAGAAAATGTTATGTTGTATTTCTCTACAAAAAATAAATTTTATATAATCAACTCTTAGAGATAAAATATAAATTTCTAAAATTTATTTCAAATTTAAATTCTCCTGACATTAAAATTGAACATTTTTAGATGAATTTTAATATTTAAATCGGACTAATAACTTGATTTAATAATTGGTTGGATAAAATTAAAAAAATAATTGGAAAGAATAATGGAAATTAAGGAAAACTATGGATTTGTAGTAATATTGAAAAACAAAGCTATATAGAAATTATTTTATACCCGATATAATGATTAAAATCATTCCTAGAATAAAATGTTTTATATCTGGGGTTATTGTTAATTATTCTAATGATTATTGTTTTATAGTTACTCAATTATATGAATTTAGGAATACATATATTTCTTAACGTTTATCTATATTTAATGAGGTCTCTAAACAAATTTGTTTTCCCCGATCTATAGTTTCTAACACTGTTGGACCGAAGAGTATATGGGTATGAAAAAAATTAGTTGTTTGATGTTTTTATAGGGAATGGGACACAACAAATTGAAATGTTAAATAGTATATCTATAGTGGCTGATTACCACACATGAATATTGATTTATTAAATTTTTATTCATTATAAATGATTGATGACGTCCAGGTCACATTTTGTGATAATGAAAAAAGGAAGATTATTGGAGTTGCATCTATTGAAAATCCAGATTTTTTTCTCATCACATGATTACTTTATGTTGAAGGATTAAAGTACAACATGTTAATTATTTTAAAACTATTTGATGAATGATATTACATTCATTTCTCTAATATTTCATGTTCTATTTTGAAGGATAGATTGCTTATATTTAGAGAACATATTATTAAAAATGTCTATAATATAGATCTTAATTATTTATGTAGATAAAATGTAATATGTTTGAATGATGAAATAAATGAATCATGGGTTTTGAATAAAACTATTGGATATTACAATGATAATAATACATTGAAAATGTTTAACAAGAAATTGTATTATTTATTTTCCTTAACTATAGTTTGATCAAAAGAGGCCATGTGATGCATCCCTAATGGGAAATAAACAAAAATATTATTTTAATTTATTCAATGAGGTTTCTACTTCAAGATATATGGAACTTATCAGCATAAATTTTTTTGTACCAACTTGAAGATTATGACATTGTGCCAATTATTTTGTTTTTATTTTGTTTAATGACTTTTATTGATTTATATGGGCTTAATTTTTTGAGGCTTAAATTTTAATTTTGTGTTGTTTTTATGAATTAATGGAAACTAGTTTAGAATAAAAACTATTCCAAAATTAATTCTTTAAGAAGTTACCATGGAGGATAATTGGAAAATAAATAATTTAATTCAATTTATTCAAATAATGGTAATAAACACACATTATCTACTAAAAAAATAGAATGAAGTTGTTGAAAGTATAAATAGTAATTCATAGGAAATTTATATACAATTGTTAAATAAATATAGTATGACTACTAATTTGTGATTTTAAGCTATTAACCCAACATTCTATGTCATAAAAAATTATAATTAGACCTATATTAATGAAAACACCCTATGAGTTATGGAGTAATTGAAAACAAAAATATGGATAATTTAATGTTTTTATATTCATTTTTTATATATATAAAACCACATATAATCTTGGTATGTTTGATCCAAAATATTATTTTTGAATCATTCAAGGTTATTCTACTACTTATAAATCTTATAATGTTTTTAATAAAAATTCAAGGATAATTAAAGAATCAAATGATGTGAAGTTTGATAAAAGTGATCTTTTGATCATAATAAAACACACATTGATGTAATTAATGAGTATTTCAGTATTTTGAGAATGGGATATCATTTTAACCTTAAAAATTACAATGATATGAAAAATGATCATTAATAAACTTATTCCAAAAGGATAGAAAATGATGAAAGAGAAATAGCGTTGCCTTAAAATCCTAGAATCTTAATGAAGTACCCATTATAAACTATTATAGGAAGCCTAAATGAAGGATTTATAGTTATAAAAAGTTATAAAAAATTATTTAATTCTCTGATTCTATATCTCTTCTTGAAATTAAAACCATAGAAGAATTCTTTAATGCTTAGAGTTGGGTTTTATCTCTAAAAGTAGTGTTATGCTATTTAAAGAAGAAAACCCTTTGGAATTTTTTCATAGACCCCCTGATTCTCCAATTATAAGTAATAAATGGGTTTTTTTAGAAATACAAAAGATGAACTTGGTGTGATTGTTTGAAATATGGCTAGATTAGTGGATAATCGTTATAATCAAGAGGAATGAATAGATTATGAGAAACATTTTCACCTATATCTAGATTAGAATCCATTATAATTATCTTAGCTTATGTATATGATATTAACTTTATACTTATTAATATGAATGTAAAATATAATTTTTTGAATAGTTATCTTATGGAGGAATTTTATGATGAAGAACCTCATTGTTTTGAAAATCATAAATTTCCAAATTCTGTTTTTAATGTTTCCAAATCTATATATGGAATTAAAAAAGAACCGATATCTTTTTATAAAAGGTTTAGCTAATTTATTTAATAAAATTTTATTTAGTGGGCTTGGATGGTCCTACATTATTCATGAAAATTTCTTCTTCATATAATTTTCATGTTCACACACATATATATATATTGATTCTTTTATTTTTGATTTAACTAAATAAATGTTATGAGATTAATTTTCTAAACTTGCATAACAAGATTTTAAAATGTGCACGATGGATGAGTTGAATTTCATTCTTGGTTTTATAATCCTTCAAAAAGAAATTATGAATTTTATTAATAGAATAAAATAAATACATGTATTACTTAAAAGGTCTAGACTTAAAAAAATTAAAATATATGAAATTTTTATGAGTTCTAATATTAAACTTTATTAAGATGAAGCAATAAAACTAGTAGAAAACATGTTATATAGAGAATTAATTCGGAGTTTATTATATCTAATTGTAAGTAGACCATAAAATATTTTTATTTAATATTTCCTTACAAGATTACAATATTATCATAAAGAATATCATATGAATGTTTTGAAAAACATTTAAAGATATTTAAAATGTTATGAATCTATTTTTTTTTCAAAAAACAATATATTTTATTTAATTTCCTATTATGATACAGATTTTGGGGGTTGTATAATTGATATAAAAAGAACCTTAGGAACCAGTCATATTTTTATAAAATCATTAGTTTCTTGGTCTAGTAGGAAACAACATTTAGATGCATTATCTACTATTGAAGATTAATATATTATATCTGATGGTTGGTGTGCACAATTGTTATGGGTGAAACACACTATAAATGATTATGGTTCTCATTGTGATCATGTTATAATAATATGTAATAATAATGGATCTATCAATATTTAATGAAATATGAAAATCCATTCTATAACTAAGCATATTGACATTAGAAATCATTTCTCAGGATATCACACACAAAATGTGACAACTCTCTTTAATTATTTGACATAAACATTAGTCATAAAATATATTTCTTATGTATAATCCTAATAATAGGTTTTATTCTATTAAGAGGGAATTAATATTATTGAAGTTTAAATGAATTCATTCATTTTTTATAAAATTTGTTTTTTCTGTTTTCTTACAATAATGTTTACCTTTAAATTTAAATATTTTATTTATTTAATTGAGACCTTTATAAATCTTTCTCTCACAATTCTAAAAATAAATTATTTCAACCATAAACATTCTACTAATGATAGAAATATTAAAAAGATCATATGATGGAATTCTATAAGTTTGAAGAAAGGAAGGCTTCCAAATTTGGAATGACAATCACTACCTGGAAAATCTATTTCCCAAGTTCAACTAAATCATAGAAACATGATACTAAGGAAAATATTTAGTTTTCAAGAATGGATATATGTATTTTATGATATGAAATCATATTTTACTTTTTATATGGATGTATATGAAATTAATGTGAACGCAGAATTTATGTTTTTACATAATGAGTATTTGAATTTCTCAAAAGTGAATAAAAAAGATATATCTATTTTAACTACAGAGATGGATGAAGATTTTAGTTTTCCTTATGATGGAATATTTTTTGTTCAATATGAATTGGTTTCCTGATGATTCTTTTACCCTTTAAGATTTTATGTTCTTTTTGTTTTGAAATAATGTTTTGGAGAAGTTTTTTGTGAAGGACTCAGAACCCAAGTAGAGTATTTTAATGATATTCATTCAAATTGGATTAAGTCAAAGAGAAGTTGAGTCTGAAAATTTTCTTTTTTAAGACATGTAATCACTATATTTTATTCTAAAAGAGAATAAAATTTATTTACCTAGATACATGATAAGATATATGTATAATTATATTCAAAGGATTAATCTTAGTTTTTACCCTTATGGGAGGCTGTTGACTATCCTTTTTGAGAAGAAAGATATATAGTTTAATGAGTTAGAAGCTATAAAGTGTCATCAAAATAACAATTTTTTATCTTGTATATATATATATTTATTTTTTCAAAATGATTCTATGAATAAGTTTTTTTATTAAGATGAATGTATAAGAGTTTTTAAATGATGTATAATTCCTTGATCTTCATGAGGTGGAGCCTTTAAAGGAAGTAATTAAACAATTATTTTAATTACTTACGGTTTTATTTGAAAGCCCAATTATACCATTGGATAATCCTTTATATTCTAATATTAATGAATATATAGAACTAGTTGATATTTTTCTTAAGGTTTGATAAGTTGGAGATGTGGATGGGAAACAAATATTAAATGAAGAAGCAATGGTTGAATAGTCTCACTAAGAGATTATATTATAACTTTTTCATTATCTAAAAGAAAATATAGAAAATTAACATTCCAGAGTAGCTAATTTTACTTTATTCATAAGGAATATAAATTTTTTATAATATTATAATCTTTAACCTATTTGTGTTGACAGAGGGAAAGTATCATCAATAAAAAAATATTAATTCAATCATAATTTTAATTGGAAAGTTGAATGTTTTATTGCTGAAGTGTTTTTTGAGTTAAATATAATTATGGAGCTAATGAATATATTCAAATATGAACTCAAAGTTATAAAATTGAATTTGTAAGAATGTAAAGACACTTCGAATTCAAAGTAATATTTTGAATAAATTAAATATCAAATGGTTTCTAAGACTTATTTTGATGAATTATAGCATATTTTGAAATATTAAAGTGAGTTGATGAAATATTTTCAACATTCTCAATCAAATGTTTCATCTTTAGTTTTTAAATAAATTCATGTAGTTATAGATAAGAATTAAAACATTTAATGGAATTTAAAGATATTGAATGAAATATTTAAATCAATATTGTGTTAGAAAATATCATTTTATACATCTCAATAGCTGAAGAAGGATATGTTTGTTAAATTGAAGTGTATCAAATTAGATATACAAAAAGATAATAATGAAATTGAGAGATTATTAGTTGAATTAGTTCCTTTTTTGATCATATATTTTCTTTTCACAAATATTATTTGGTAGAAAATTTTTGGAAATCAAAATGTATTTTCAAACTATTAAAGAAATGTTAATTTAATTTGACTGAAAATTTAAAAATATAGAAGCTCAAAAGTAAAAGATTTTGGAGAATATTAATGAATTATTTCCTTCTGAATCATAATCATATTTCAAGGAATATGAAAAAAATATGCTAAAGAACACAAGGATTATTTTAAATTAAATGAGATTTTAGTTTAGAAAGAACAAAAACTATATCATTTTCTACTACTCCACTAGTTTTACTGATGCAAAGATATATGTGTTTAGGAATTTTTTTATAGACAGTGTAAACAAAAATTACACTACCAGAATGAAAAATATATTATGGATATTAATTAAGGTAAGGATATTTAGATATCTAGGATTTAAATCACAATGAGATTATATCTAGATTGGATATGAATGAGAAAGATATTTATTTTATTAGGGATCATATGAATGGGAAAGATCTTTAAGAGTCCTTTTATATCATTATTTACACTTTCTTAATCAATAAAATTTTCTATTCAATTTTATGGGTATTTTTATTGTCAAAAAGTGGATTTTTTTAGAAAAAGTGATGTTGTTACAACATATCTAATTCAATCCTAAGTTTTAATGCTCATATAAGCCTAAATATTTTTGCTATGCTATTTTAGGTGTGTTATAATGGTTTATATAAGTTTCTAGATATATTTTTTTTACTGGAAGAGTGTTATGTTTGGAGTGAAAATTTATCAAGTGCATGAAACTTATAAATTTTAAATTGACTCTTAATAATGTATAAAAAATTATATTTTTTTCAATGTAAATGAATCTTATGAAATATAGCTAACTCTTACATTAATCTAGATGAACTTTATGAAATATACTTGACGTTTATGAAATAAAATTTTATTCTTATGAAGTCCTTATTGACTCCTACAATTTCAAGATAAATATTATAAAATATTTAATATGACCCTTAGGAATTGATAATGACTCTTATAAAAAAATGAATATTATGAGAAATGACTCTTATGGTGAAATAACTCATATAAAATATAAGAGATAACATATAAAAATTGAAGGAAAATTCTTAATAATTGAATCTTACAAGTTTAAAATTTGAAATTCAAATATCTTGATGAAATACTATCATTGATTATTCTTAGTAGGATATTTCTTTAGATTTAATATTACCAAATTAAATAATACTAGAGGTGTTTTTGAGTAATTTTAAATTAAATATTATTTTTTTGGGAAGACTGAAGACTACATTAAAAGATTATATGGATATCTGTTTTCATGTAATATGTTGTGTATTTCTTTGACTAAATTTATTTCTAGATATTATATATATTATTTATCATCTAGATGATAGAAATAAAAATAATTATTCACAATAATAATAGTATAAAACATGTGATCAAATATTCTATAGTTTTTAACATTAATCTTTTTACATTCTATACTTATGATATTTTTATTCATCCTGAGAAAGAAAGAAGAAGAATAATTTTGACACTAACTATTCTTACAAGAATATTGCTACGGCAATCGAAGATTTATTTATAAATCTATACTTTGGAATAATATTTAGTCTCTAAAATATTTTATCATTTTTTACCTTCTTTTGTCTAAAACTGTGTTATATCCACTATAGATTCATTTTTATATATTTTTATAATTTCTATAAGTGTACACTCATTGTATTAAGCGTGTTTATAATGACCATGGATAATTTTTGTAAGGGAGAGGCATTGAAAATATATTTAACTGTTTTAATAAGTAACAAATTCTTGAACATAACTATGAAATACAAAGGCAAAATATTGGAATAAATATCACCAAACACACATCGAGGGTTAGTGGAGTGAACTAGGGGAAGTTCTTATAGGCCAAAACCACTATGGAAATTTGTGGTGTCCTATTTTTTTTAATTTCTAGCACATAATATATTAAATAAAAGGTCAGTTTGAGTCACCAAATAAGTGGGAAGTTTAAAATCAATTAGTAATTAAAGAACATAAATCACCCCCATATTGAGTAATTGTATAATAGTTCCGTGACATCATCTTGAATATTTATACACACACAAAAAGTCATACTCTCAACAAAAAAATAATATACATGTTTTTTTAGTTTCTCTCCACCCTTAATAGTCAAATCATATCCTAATATCATATGAATCCTAATACCACTTTTATATAGATCACATTACACCAGTACTTCCCCCTTAATTATTGTTTTGGAGGATGGATTGGCACGACTCATTTGAGTGGAAAGGGACACAATGTTGGTAAACGGTAGAATGAAAGGGTGGATGGGTATGGTATGTTAATGGAAAGGGTGGAAAGACAGGTAATGGGTATAAAACGGTCAATTAGTATGAAATGTGGGGTTCTATTGATTTTTAAATACAAAAAATAACAATATAAAATGAATATAATATGAAAATTAAGTAAAATGAAAGATAAAATGATGTGTGGAAATAGAATGTGATAATAATTTAAAGCAAAAAGGGCTAAATATGTGATGGTTTATTCTTTTTTTTCTTCTTGGTTTTTTAAAATCTTTTAATTAAAGGATGAGATTAGTTTTGAAAAGAACAAAATGATGATTTTAAAGTATTTTTTTAAAGGATATAATTCAAAATTAAACAAATAACAATATGTATGAGTAATTGGATCGATTTATAGTATTTCTGGATTTCACAATAAGGGATAATTAAAAAGGCTTTCAAATAAATGTATTTTTTTGAATTGGTTTAAAACATTAATGGATAAAAATGGTAATTGATAAATGGAATGAAAATAAATTGATATATTCCTACCATGTCAATTAAGAATCTTATACCATTTGATGTGAGGTGCATAGTGTGGACAGATATTCACACCATAGTATGATGGATGAAGGATAATTTTTAGGGATTCATGGAGGTAATTAGTTTGTTGAAACTAGAAAAAATACTAAAAATGAATGGTTAACCAACCCTAACAATGATAAAATTAGCTCGAGTAAATAATTTAGGGAATTGTGATCTTGGATCATTGAAATAATAAGTAGACTAATAAGGAAATATTTCACAAGGGTTAGATAAGTGAAAAATGGATTTCATATGCAATGGATAGAAAAAAACTAATTGAGTTTCACAAATAAAAATATAAATTACATAAAATATCCATGGAATTGACTATTTATAAATATAAAGATACAATGGTTAAGGTTATAATACCATAATGTCATAAATCTAAAACCTACATTTCCCCTTATAGTCAAAAAGGTAAAATAGAATGAAAACCTCTGGGAATGTATCAAATGGTTTTAGCCTATGTATTTTGTATTTAAGGAGGAATATAAGATTCCTTCCACACATAAATATTGAATTTATTTCTATTCCTCAATAAACTTTATTTTTTGGTCTGCATGGATGACTTTGGGGATACTCTAATGTTGTTGGGATTCAAAATTAGTAGAACCATGTGTCATTGAAATTGGTAGTCATATTTGGAATGAATCAATGTTATTTTGAGACCGTTTTATATATTCATGAAAGGTGATATATATTGAAATTTTAATATAGTGATATGGGATTACATTGTATCATTAAACCATTTTAATTTCCCTCATTTCATTTTGTCTGGAAAATCCAAGTCCTCCACATTGGTAATCTACTCAATGCCTTTAACTCCTTTGGCTTGGTTCTCATTAAATATTATTTTTGATCACAAATATGAAAATTTTATACTCCATGATGTTTTGAAATTAGGAATAATTTATTTCTATAGGAAAATGGTCGTTGATGCTTCTAAATTCATGTTGGTCGATAGGATGAGCGACCATTCTCATATCACCCTTTAGGGGGAATTATTGTCTAATCCAAGACTATTATAGATTAGATGTATGTTCAAGAATCCTTACCAAATTATAGAGTAGAATAGGTCACCACCATGAAAGTTATCAATTGATAACATGTGTTGATGTGAACATTTTTATATATCATAGGTTCTCCATATTTCTATTCTTAATTAGATATTTTTTAGTTTAAATAAAAATACTATTGAGCTCTAGAAATTATCTCCATCTATGGAGGTCATAGGTATTGGTGAGTTTGGATCAAACCAATGAAATGGGATCCATAGATATCTTTTTTAAGGGAAATATAACCCATGTAGTTTTGTACCACAAAATAGGACACATAGTACATTTTAAGTTCATATCAATAGAACCATATAAGTGATTCTTGTGGTCAGGGAACCTTGACCAAGTGAAGTGCCTTCTTTGGTTATGCATCCAGGACCTTTAGGGTTTTGGGATTAAACATTAGAGTGGAATCTTATATATCCTATTAGAATAGGATCCAATTTAAATATATTGTTTTAGGTTAGGTGAAAATAATAATCCACGTAGTTTATCATCATTTATTAAGGATGTATTTTTGTGAAAGTGATGATAACATGAGTCTGAGAAGAGATTAGACATGAGACACCCTAATGGATCTTCATATCTACTGGTAACTAGGAAGGAGAGGATATGTTTGGGGCTTAAAACTAGTAGGAGGTTGATGTAGGATTACTGTGACATAATAGGGGTGAAAATAGGTAATGGTGTGTGGATTTTAAATTTACTTCCCTAAAAAATCATCTAGTATTTTTGTAACTAGGTAGGAGAGGATATGGATTCAACTTACACATAGTAAGAGGCCCTTATAGTATTTCTATGTTTCAAAATGGGATAAAAAAGATACTGAGTAGGGATATTCCTGAGATACAAAAATGGATCATCTTTTATGTTAGTACCTATATTGGATATCATATGGTTGAAACTACACCTTGTAAGAGGCGAAAGTAGTAATCAACCTAGTATATGACTCTAGAGAAGGTTTGTTTATGAACCAAGAGGAGTATATCAACCCAATGAATTTTGGGGACCAATATGAGTATCTCAACTCAAGGTATATAAGAAAACTAATAGGAGTATATCGAATCGAGGAATATGAAGAAATCAACAATAATACCTCTATAAGTGGAATATATGGTGGGGATAGAAATGCAATTATTGACACCTCAGAAAATTGGAGCCTTGGTATATGGATTTTGGAGAATTAGATACCATGTATATGGAATTTGGGGAATTAGAGACCATGAATCGGCACTTGAGTTAATTATATCCTATATATATGGACCTAGGTGAATTGTAACTTATGTACAGGTACCTAGGTTAATTTTAGGCCATGTGTGAGGCTTGGGTGAAGGGTCACCTATGTTTTGGGGCTTAGATGAAGGGTCACACATGTTTTCAGGCCAGAATGAAGGGTTATCCTATGTATGAGGTATAAGTGAAGGGTTACCCCATGCATGAGTCCTATAAGAATTCATGTTCATATAGGAGGTCTGGGATAAGTAACACATAGTTAGGATACCTCAAACATGTCACACTCATTTTTGTAACTCAAAGAATGACTAGGGAATATGGAGAAATAGTATACGATCCTCAAGAAGACTAGGACACATGACACCCTAGTTAGGGGGTCCAAAATTAATTGGGTGAATAGATCTCATAATTGATTTAATCTTCTTGAAGTGTATCAAATAAATTAATGATGTGGGTCAAAATATAGACCACAATGGAATAGAAAACAATGTTAACTGGAAACCACCACATGCACTCGGGTAAGGTTGAGTGCCTCACACAATGGATCTGAGAGTGTGACATAAGTGCATTAATGGGATATAAAATTAATATATATTCACATTAATTCATGAAACATGAGTGTTTTAGTCAAAGAGTATATGATAACAAAATATATGAATTGAGAATATGGACTTGGTCACCTAGTCCTGGAACACGGAGTTTAATGTGCATAGTTGAGTGCATGTGTAGATTTCATTCACGATAAAATTTGATCACAAAACAACCGCAACTCCTAATATATATGTAAATTTTGGTTTCACAAGTAGTATAATTGAATCCCATGAAACAAAATACTCCCTAATTACTACTTTATCCAATATCTAGTGTTTTAGGTGACCAAAAATTGAAAATAAAACCCAAAAAATGGGTTTTATGGATTCAACAACACTTTAAGCGACCAATGAGTGAAATAATTATCATAATCCCAATGGGAGGTTCACACTACCATATAAAAAGACTAGGAATTTTTTTTATGAATCTTCATACCTTAGGTTATGACCAATCATGTGGCACATAGAGATCCAATTTTCTTCATTTTGTGGCATGGAAACACCTTTCTCTTCAAACTAAACCTATCTAATCAAAGTGAGGATAGTATAATGTCTTCTATGGAAAAGTGAATGGAACAACATTTTAAGTGTTAATAGGAACCCTTATATATATATATATATATATTTTTATGGGGGAAACTGTCTTCCACATGAAAAAAATTCATCCCATGACATTATAATAGCCCCTGAAATTAGGATGTGCACCTACGATGCTTTGATGATATGATCCATGTGTTGTTCAGGTATCCATGTCACAAATAATAAAATATTTTTTCAGAGCATGTTAAGGTATTTTTGCTATTATAATTGATATTATCTCGAATATGGGACCATCGAGTCTCAATAACAACCCATAAATATGTATATATAGTGTAATTATTGTGGGAGATTGAGTTAAAAAGGGTATTTCAAGAATATCTAATTTGTTTCTTTCTTTTAGAAATTTTTATGTTCTCTTTTTTCATGAATCACTCTAGGAATAGATATATTGGGAAAATTAGGTATCATTTAGGTTTTATTCATGAATTTATTTTATTTCTTGATTTTATATTTAGATAAGCTGATGATTTATATTTACTAAAATATTAAAAATATGTAAATATAATTTACCTATATATTTATTATTAAATACTATATTAATATACGTCAACTATAAATGGATGTTCATGTTGATTTTAATGATTTATTGAGACTTTGGTATTGTTTTAAAAGAGTTTCTAGTGATGTTTTAAGATAAAACTTGTCTTAACAGCAATGTGTAAGGGAGATAAAAAATATGGTTTAGACTTGAAAACATTATTGAAACTATAAATACTAATTTTCACTCAGTGGGAAGAGAATTTGATGTTATTTTAGGTGATCACTATTTTCTATGATTGATGGGGTGGATGAAAATGTGCCCTCATCTCAACACATAGTATATTCCTAGGTCTTAGAGAGGTTTGATAAACTAATCTGGGTTGTTGGTCAGTGGGTTACTTGAAAAGAACCCCCAATCTTATATATCATGGGGGGAAAATGCCATTTTATCATCTATGACTATTTAAAGTAAGGAATCCCCTCAATATGATGAGAAGTGTATAAAAATTATCCATCATATATTCAAGAGAATTCATATAATAAAGCAATACTAATTTAGGTTAGATAATATCATAATTGAATGGGTTCACTATTAGTGGTGGGACATAATTATAGAACCTACTAAATATCAGTTCTATATATAGAAAAATATTCAAGAGTTATTATTCCAGTAATTTTACCCATACACTATATGTTGGGTAAAGGCTATAGAGTTTATAAACATTTAGAAAGGATTGAAGTATATCATGGAGTATGTATTGAAATTTTTTATTCCACTTTTCTCTTCCCCATATATGATTGTAGAAAAGGAATCTAAGGGGTCAAACTTTGATATGGGTTACAAGGAACCATTATAGATGAGGGTGAACCTTTTCAAGATGATATCCTTTTTCAATGTGGTGCAGAAGGACATTCTCACCAAGAAAGGTTCCAAGGTATGTTTATGAGTAGGTAGCTCACTACCTAGCCCAACTATAGGTGATCCATCCTCTAGTGAATGGAAACGAATATTTGAAGTGGTATGAAAAGGGGCACCCCATTGATTATGTTTAGAAAGTGGGGTACCTACATCACCCAGTTTTGGGAGACCTCTTATTTAGTGTCATCAGTGTAGTATTATAGGGAACAATAAGAAAAAAAATATAGCATTTATGTGAGACAGTTTCATTCCTATGGTTATTATGTACATATTTAATGATTCTATCAATATAGTATATCTAAAATCAGTGGGAAACAACCTCATTCTCCCAATCATATCAGGATCAATTACGTATAGAGTCTAGTAGGGGTTGTTGATCATCCACTTTGAGATCATGCTAAGGTGGGAAGCATGGATGTAAATTTGACTTGGTGTATATGCATTATTTTACATAAGGATCTACACCGAAGTATTAGTATGATGTTTTTGGTAGGATATAGGCTAAGGAGTAGTCTATTAATGATACCATTATGAATCCTTCATTAGTTATAGGTAATATTTTTATATTATTGATTTTATTGTATGATTTTTTTGATATATATTTTTTGTAAAAATTTAGTTCCAATACTCTAGTATTAATTCATAAACTTAAATTAGATTATATTGTATTTTTTATAATCCTTGATACTCCTTTGGGAAATAATATTGAATAAACTATAAGGTTACCATCTTTTTCCTTATTTTTATACTCTTATGTGTTTTTTTGGGTTCTTATGGTTCTAAATATGGTAAATTTTGTTTTTATTTTATGAGTGCACATATTAACCGAATTTTAGGTATGTATTGACTATTATACTAGAATATTATATTTTTTATCTTCAGTTGGTTCTCAATAAAAACTCCGTCGATATTAGTAGACTAATTCTAGTTTAAAATAAACAAACTAGAGATAATATAGTGATATCAAAACTAAACTATCTTGTCTAATACTCTAAGATATTGAGTCCAACGATCAAAAAACATTACTTCCCATTGTGGATATTTACACAAATTCATTCCCCAAATATATCATAGATTTCCCCCGTAATATTCTTGTAAATTTTAAAATGGATCATCTAACTGGAATGGAACCATCTTGATTAATCCATTTCAAAAGGTTCTAATAGAGTTTGGGAAATTAGGAATACATCCAGAGGATTTAGTGTCCCAAGTGAAAATTATAGACAACCATTTTCGTTAGGGGATACTATATTTTTTCAAATAAAGTTGATTAGAGTATTAAATTATGTGTATAAGATCAAAGGTTAAATCATGTAATGATTTATAACCACAATCCCCTATATATAACTGATGATAAATTAGATCACCTAAAAGGGGAAATTGGATTTTCTTTCAAAATCAAACTTCAAACATGCCATGATGTACTGTGAGTGGTGAAAGAGAATGTTCCAATGAATACTTTTCAAAGTTTATATGGGAATTATGAATATCTTATAAGTCATTTAGCATTAATTAATGCTCCAACTATTTTTATGGACTTAATTAATATGATATTTCATCCATAGATGGACTCATTCATCATGGTCATTATAGATAAACTCATTGTCTATTATGAATATTGAGATTATCATGGTAAATATATTCATATAATATTGAAGACATTATGAGAAACATAGTTTTATGATAAAATTTTAAAGTGATCAATTTGGATAGGAGAAGTGAAATTACAATGGAATGTGATTTTTGACGCTAGTATTTTGCTAGTCCCTAAAAAAGTGGAGTCGGTAATGTCTTAGAAGGTTCCTTTGAATGATTTTGAAATATAAATTTTCCTTCAAATAATATGATATTATCTATTATTTAGTATATAATTCACCAATATAGTTAACCATATAATTTTTTTTAAAAATGATTCAAATATAGATGGTTTTACATGTGTGGTTTATAATTATGAGAGATAAATAAATGATTAACAAAATCTATTTTTCTTAGTTTACCAAAACCAGAAGAGGTTTTTGAAGTATATTGTGATGAATATTCAATGGTCCCTGGTTGTATCCTTATATGGGATCATTATTTAGTAGATTATTTTTAATAAATCCACATTTTAATGAACATAACTATTTTACCCATTATTATAATTTGGCATCCATTTTTCATTCTTTAAAGTATTAGACACATTATTTGTTCAGTGTGTTGTTTTTAGTTTTTAAAGAACACTAGATCTTTAAAGACATAATTTCCCAAAAATAATATGATTTTAGGTAGCATTTATGGTAGGAATACCTTAATATTTTTGATTTTTTATATCCAGTATAACCTTGGTAAAGGAAATGTAATGGTTGATCCTCTTTGTAGGAAGGTTCTCTCTCAAAATTTACATGAAGAAAATGATGAGTGGAAAATGATTTCACTATTAGCTAAACTACATTTGGATATGGTTGAGTATCTCATTGGGATTTATTTTCACCACATCAATATTATTTAATCTTTTTTGGATGGTATTAAGGACCCCTACATATACAATTCAAATTATATAATCATTGAAGATAAACTGATTTTAGGAAGATCCTTAATGGGTGGTTGTTGTATTTTCTACTTTTTTAATATATACATAAAAAGTTAGTGATCCCAACTATTATGAGGGGAGAGTTAATGAAATATTTTCATTAATCTTTATGGGTTTTACACCGTAGGATCAGTAAGATACATCCTGATATCCATCTCTAATTTTAGTGTCCAAATATGAAGAAGGATATTATAGGGTTTTTTTAAGATTCCTCACCTTTAAAAAGCTAAAGGAAGAGCACCAAATGAGTTTCAGTGAAATCCAACCACTTTATTTATCAGTTTAGAATTAGTCTACCAAGATATTCTCTGGGCCATGATGCAGTGTGGGTAATTATGTTTCATTTAACATAGATAGACCAAGTTTTCTATCAAAGATTCTTATTCGATCAATGAATATTGGAAATTATAAGTTAGAGAGATAATAGAGTTTGATAAATTACCCACCATTATCATATATAATAGGGATATGAGGTTTACATATATGTATTATAAAGGTAATTAATGGGAATTTGGTTATTATGTATTATTGAGCACTACCTTTCATCTTCAAGCTAATGATAGTTTCAGTGTACTATTTGGATATTAGAAGATTTGATGTGTGAATTTGTTATTGATTTTTGTATCTCATAAAATAATCACCATTCATTATTTTAATTATTATATAATAATAACTAACAATCATATATCTAGATGACCCATTTTACAATGTTAAATGGATTTCATTACCATTTTTATATATGTTTGATTGATATTGGTGAATCTTTGGTGGTTGGGATGAGTGTTTTGAGTAGATAATAGATGATGTGAAATTAATCCAAAAATGATTTGTTACAAACCAAATGTATAAAAAATCATATGAATATAATTGGAAATAATATATAAAATTTAGCATTGGTGATAATGTCATTATTTTGGGTTTACTATTAATAGGTCATCAATACTTGTCTATATAAGGGAAACTAGATACAATGTTCATTGGACCTTTGGAAATTTTGAGTTTAGTTGGGGAAGTAGCCTATACACATACAATACCTCTGAATTTTAGTTCCATGTATAACATATTTCACATGTCTCAATTGATTAAATGTCTATGAACCTTCACAACTCATCTGATCTAATGAATTTTAACTAGAGGCTTATCCATTATATAATTATAATCCTATATTTACTTTTAATTATATCATAAATGTGTTAATAGGGAAGAAAATCTATCTCATTTATTTCATATGGTAACATGGAAAAATCCAATATGAAACTTGGAATAGGGAGGCTAAATTGAAGGCTCAGTGGTCGAACTTGTTTTCATAAGAATTTAACTTATGATTCATGGAGATGATAAACCTAATGGTGAGGGGATTTTAAGTACATAGACCTTTTTTGTTAGTTTCCTCTTTAATTTTGTTCAATCTATCACTTTTGAGGTGTAAATTTATTTTAAGAGATAATTAAAGGAAATTTTTTGATGTAGGTTGGAGGAATGGTGGATGATACCAAGGCTTTAAACACACCAATTACCTGATGAATTTTCACCTGGTATCCAATGGATCTCTAGTTTCTACAATTACACTGGAAGTACCACTGAGTACCTAGTTTCCTAGATTGGGTAATTGGTGGTACTATAATTTATTTTTTAATGATAGGGGAGTTCTATTCATTTAATAACCAAATTTTTTCTATTAAAATCATTTTATTCAAGATTTACCGATATTTATACTCATTTGATCCCCCCATGGATCTCCTATATTTACCTTATCATTCCCATCTCGACACCCCTCAATAATTATCTCAAATTTCATTCATTTGGTCATTAAGTTGATTATTTGACATGTTAAGGTCATAAACCATCTATAATATTCTTTATTACATTTTTTCCATGATGTACTGGATATAACTCCCTCATATTTGAATTGGGACAATGAACTCCCATTGATTCCATCATTCTTCTATAGTATAACTATTTTTGTTCTTTCACCTAAGTGAATCAAAATTAATGACCATATTTTTCTTACCTAAATACTATATCTCTAATATAATTATTGTAAACCATATGTTTCCTTGTTTTATATTTTTTATATAAATTTTTGGGTTGCATATATATTATCATGAACCTAAAATGAGTATTCATAAATTAATCTAGTTTGTTAAACCATTTATTCTCTCATACTCTTCATGGGATGGGCTAGTACCTATTTATGGATGAGTGAATTGTTTTAAAGAGAAATTGAACTTTTAAATGACTTATCAAAAATTTTAAAATATGATTTATATTTTCTTGAAATACAAACACACACACACAAATATATAAATAAATAAATAAATACATATCATAGGGATTCCTTGAGTGATCATTATATTATTTTTAACCATGTTGGACCATCAAATTTTTTGTAGTTATTTATTTATTTTTTCATTATAAATGGTGATTTAAATGAAATTTTTAGATATTTTAAATATTATTTAAAATGGTCAAGTGAAAACTATTATATGCGTTTTTATTAATGTAAACATTAGTGTACCCTCCTGATAGATTTTATTGGGTAGAAAAATGTTGATGTGTTGTATGAAGGAACGTTAACATTTTAGAAGGGATATATTTCTACCATATAAATTGGTATGTAATTTTAGTTTGATTTTATAATGGGTGGTACTAGCTTGTAGTGAACTGAGTCTTATACAACACTTCTACTTTTCAAATGGGATAAGATGAATAAGTTCTATGAATCTAGTATAACAATTCCCATTTCCCACAAGACATGGTTACACCCTGACTCTAGTGTATATATCCATCTAGACGGGATGCAGAAGAATATTTACTTTCCTATAGTCGTGACATTGATATAGGGTTAGCCCTGTAGTATCTAAGTAAATATATAAACCCTCATGATATAGGGAGTTTGTTATTCTAGTTCTAAATTTCTATTTTTATAGGAAATATTAAACAAGTTTTGACTAATTTTTCTTTTGTTATAGCCTCATATTATTGCTTCCTAAACTTTAGTTTATGATAGGTAAGTAAGGGTGTGGTGGGGAACACCTATTTGGTATACCATACTCACACCCTACACATGACTCTATGAGATTTTTTAGATCCTTTTGTCCATTTCATAGGTAGGAGAAAATACCTTGATCATAGGAGCTAGTCACATAGAGAGTTAGGAGTATAGGTTGAGTCGTTTGGAACTATGGATAGCTAGAATGATCAAATAAGTGGATTTATTTTTACTGGTTTATTGAAGAATTCCACTTATGGAATCCCTTAAATTTATTCTTAGGGTTATGGTTGTTGTCAAATTTTATGTAAAACCATTTGAATGTATTATACTCATCTTTTGGATAGTTAGACATTATTATTTAGGTTGGTAATGTTTAGAAATCATGATCATATATATGATTAATTATTTACTATTTAGATAGTTGTTTCAAATGTTCCAATTAAGAGATATTTGAATTGAATGTTCATATGTTTGATATCACTAGGGTTATTCCAAAATTTTAGTATGGAACCTTTTTGTATACTTCCAAATTTAAAATAGAAAGAATATCTATCACATGATATACATTCCTTACCTAATGTTATACTGGCATCTAGTGATTGTGAGGTGCACTTGATGTTTTGTGATGCCATATCCTCAGTGTCACTCAGGTAACTTGGCCATGGATATTTTAATTCATTAGCTAATAAGAAAAATCATGGGTGTTTCATTAGTGGCCAAATATTCACTAGACACTTATTTCTTCCATCAACTCATGATTCATGGTGTTATTTCACTCAAGATAGTTCCTACTCATAGACATGTTTTCAAGCCTCCAAGTCCAATGGACAACAACCTCTCATATTTCTAAATTCCTCTCTCTCCCCCTCCCACTATACATCTCCCCCCTCTATCAAGATCTCCATCCTCTTCTCCAGGGAGGATAGAGAATGGTCAAATTTTTATCCACCTTCATACTGACCATTGATGAGCATGGGTTTTAGGTGATGTATACATGGATTCGTTAGAGAGAACATAGATCAAGAGGATTGAAGAGAGGTTTTGGAAGCTGATTGGGGTGGATGGTAGTGGAACTCAGATCAGTGGTGATAGGGGTTTCAAGTAGGGTTAGGGGTGGTAGTTAGGTTGAAATAACGAGAGTTTAGATCAACCAATTATGGATGACTATCTACCCACCATGTGCTGGGATGATGGAGGGGTATCAGTGAGATAATACTACCAATGACCTAAGTAGGCTTCCTGACATAAATCACTTTGTTAGGGGAAGCATGTTATCTTGTCGAGATGGCTGTGTTGGGTATAATTGCCTTGTCCCAGGGGTCTTGGTGGGTTCGGCCAAATAGATTTGGTTCCCAAACTAATATAATACAAAATGTGTATCTGAGCTCTATTCTGAGACAATGGACCATAGTTCAGTTTGTGGGGCTCCATTTATAAGTAGATTCAACCTTCGGTTGGGAGGGTGAATGGAGACAGGCTGAGTATGATTCGGCCTAACTTATTTGGTTTTGTTGTATGTTGGTTCCATGAAATAATCTTTTTTTTCATTTTTGGGTTTTCATACATGGTTAGGGTTGTGTCCCTCCCTTTAGTCCACACCATGTGGTGAACCCATGGGCTGCCACATGGATTGGAAAACTCTATCTCAAGTGTTTCACAAAACACTTCACCCCAAAATTAGAAACTGAAAAATAAAAAGTCTATTTAAAAAATATTTATATGTAGTTCACAATGGTGTGATATTTATTCCAATTTAGGACCATTTTCAGGCTGTTTTTATCATATTAATCTGTTGGGAAATATTAAGGCCAATGGATCATCCTAATGAAACATTTGGTTCATCAAATTATTTCTATTATTCATGGGATATGACAAATCACCCATAAGGGTCCTCCAGAAACTACAGATTTATTAAATTTTTTTTGAAAAGAGGGAGGATTAAACATAGAATCTCATGGACTTTTTTTTGGATTTTCTTTTAGGGGATATCAAGTTGAAGGATACTACAAGAGTGACATAGAGTTTTTTTGAGTTAATTTATTCCCATACATCCCCTAAGTGGTAATCCTCCACATAAAGTTAGAAAGGAATATATAGGATTGATTTTTGGCTCCCTATATGCTATAGTCTTCATAAAAAGATGTATATTTGAATATGTAATTATTTTCTCTAATTTTAACACTCCTGGAAATTTTTTAGGAGCAATATAAAAAGTGATCCTTCACATAGGAGTATTATTAGTGTTAAACTTTTAATAATTCCTTGAATTGAATAAAAATGAGGCATATAGTTGTGTGATATTAAGTTTAGGAACAATCTTATTTGAGTAATCATAAAAAAGGAATGGGTTCCCTGTATGTTGATGGTGTTGGAACTCCCTTGAATATTGAGTGCAAGTCCTCCACATTAGGCATGGATTTTAGACACTCCCTCGATCATTACACTATTAAAAAGGTCTAGTTTTACTTTATGTATGATAGGTCAGGTAACTCCCCTGTAGTATGGGGTAAATTCCCATAATATACGGGTCCATAAGTCCTTTGACTAAGATACGTTCCATTAATGAGTTTCGGGCCCACCACTAAAATAATTTTTTTATACCAGATCCTAGGGTGATATTTTTTATAAACTATCATGGAATTGGATGCTGTTATGGAACAATTAAACACTATTAAATTATAATAATTTATTTTATTATCAGGTTAGACGTGATATTTTTACAGATAACATATCTCATTGATTAGAGAGGATATGCATGGGCTAATTCTTTATCAGTTTCCATTGGGGAAATGTTTAGATTTTGTGTTGTAGATTCTCTATGTAGTTGAATAGTTTTATTATTATATATTATTAGGGACATTAAGGGAAGTTTAGTTATTCCCTAGAGGTATAGAGTCTAGTTTAAGGGTCCTCATTATGATGAGTTTGGTGGATTATTGGATTTTCTCTTTCCCACATATGATAGTTGGTTATGGTGAAATTAGGGATGTGAAGTGATAACTTCAACTCATCATTTCCTTTCATATCCCATTTCATAATCAGTTTTATCTGGTTGGTTATTTAGTTTTCCTTTTTTTGTGTCCTAATGGGCAATTTAAATCTCATCACACCATGGGAACATGCACCCTCCCATGTTTGTGTTTATAAAGATGATTTATAGTATGGAAATTATCATCTAGATCAAGGAGTAGGTAGAGCTAGTGTATAAAAGAGGTCAACTCTAGATACATGAGGCCCTTCCTATAGTCTCATTAATAAGGAATTTTCCCCATTTAGTGATAATTTACATGTTATTGGTTTCCTTATGTCTATTGTTTCCTTTATTTGAGATATTGATTATGTGTTAGTCATCAACGATTGGTTACATTTGTATCATTTCATTTATTTACTCTTGATTATTCCATCTCATACTATTTTGTAAGTTTAGATTTTTTATTGGAATTTGAATATATGTATGTTCTTTATCCTCGATGAGGTATTGATCCACTATATATTTGATAGATAAAGTTATATGCTTTGATAGAATATCATTGATAAGGTGTGGGTCCCCTATGTCTTTAATGGGGTTAAGTATCCCCCCAATGACAGAGATATTGTTCATCCATCAATGGAGTTATTTACTCCACACCATCGATGAACCAGGTGTGGTTCCTACTTAAATGGAGTTCAAACCTCCATTGAAGATTAGGGTATAGGTGTTATACCTGTAGGATAGGGTATTGCCATAACTAATACCATTTTCCTTGACAAGGAATTGTTACAACACTATATATTAGTGATTATTAAAAGTTCATCTAAAATGTAATGATTATTTATAATGTCACAGATAATGGTGTAGTATTAGGAAAATATATTTTCATGATAATTTAGACTATCATGATATATTATTAAGAGAGTGATTATGTTTGTATGAATTTTTTGGGAAGAGGATTCATGTCTTAATGGGACTGATAGGATGTTTTCCTCTAGTTGTGAATGATGCACCCTTTTTCAAAAATCTTATTCCATGATTGGATAAAGAATAATTTTTTTTATAGAAATTGTATTTCCAAAATCATAATTTAATTGATTTATCATTTTGATATTGTTGTAATGGTTGTGATCCTCTGGGACATTTGAGGATAATATTCTAATGGTAAGAAATTTAGAAATGATTATTTTTATTCATGGATGTATGAAGTATTTTTTAGAAACAACAACATTTGATTCACTGGGAGGATATAGTTCCTATGATATTTGGTGTCATGTGAATCTATGGGATTTTCAGAATTTGTTTGATTATTGAAAAAGGAGGTTGTAAAATGATATTCCATTGCGATTTACATTTTTTTATCATGAAATATGGTTTGAGATAAACTCATGTTAGTGGATTATGAACCCATCTTAGTATCTGGATAACTGAGCAGTCAATCATATCTATTGTTTCAAAACACTATCTTTCTAGTGAGGTAATATGGAAATATTAATTGTGATATCTTAAGAAGTTTGGGGTGGAATTACCCAAGTTTGGGAGTGAGAATTCCTATTACCGTTGTTTCTAATTTTTGAAAATATAAAGAATATCCTAAGTATATGTGTAACACCCCGAGATTTTATGAGAATTATTCTTTATAATTTCTTTGATGTCTTTTTTTGTACACTACACAAAGATTATCTTGCGCTATACACAACACCGTATTAGCTTGTAGTAAACACAACACTATTCTTGTCTTGCATTACACGCAAGATAAACCTTCTTCGATAGCTTGCGTTGTACGCAATACTGAGTTTCACTAAACAACGATATGTTATTAAAATATTATATAAACTAGCTGTTATGAATAGTAATACCCACTTTTTGAAATTTTATAAATTTTATCTTTCAAAATGGACTTCATTTTTGGATTTGGAATATCTAAATTAGCCTTGGGTGAATTTTTGGTATTTTTCTGAAAACTTTCAATTTTTGATGAATAGTGAAAACACTGAATTATTGGTTAAACCCACTTTTTATTTAAATAATAATTTATTTTATTTAAATTTATTTTAGTTCAAAATAGATACATAATACCTATATAAGTTCAATGTAATTCATTGGATTCATTTTATAATAATTTTAGATATATAAAAATATTATTGAACTTTTTACCGTCTTTTACCCCCCTCCTAGGAGCATTTTCAAATTTACATAAAACATAATTTTACCACTTCTGTGAGTTGAATTTCGAAAATCCAAGAGACACGGTTAACATCAAGTAGTAAAATGTGGTTCAATAAGATAAAAATAATTTTTGGTGAATAGTAACTTTTTACTTTTATTTACCACTGTTAAAAGTAAATAGAGTAATTAAGGGTAAAAATGATATTATTATTACCCTAACACATGTCCTAATTCTATTGGCTAAGTATAATTCGTCAAAAAAAACCTTATGAATAAAATATTACCTTTTAGGTCCACTTGGATTAGATTAGGACATTTATTATTATTTTATTTAAAGAAGTGTTAAAATAGTTAAAATCAAAGTTTAATAACTAAAACATTTTTATTATAGGGTTATAAAAAATATAAATTCTACTATAAATATTAATTATAAAGATAAAAATATTTTCTACATAATGGTATTTTATTTATATTTTTTAGACATTAAATAATTTAATTTATTTATGGTACAATGATGAGGTAGTAATTACCTTATTAATGAAATATTAACATAATTGATATTATAAATACCCAAATAAATGTAATTTGAGGCTTTTTATGAATTAAACTAATTTTATAGGTTAATATAACATATTAGGGTTTATTAGATCAGTTTTTTGACGTAATAATGCTGTTATGAATTTAGAAAAAACAAAATACTAAATAGTGTCAAAATTGACATAAAAGAGTTTTTTTAAAACATTTATTATATTATTAATTGATATAATGATCCTAAAATTCTAAGGTTCGAAAAAAAGACTTATATAATAATAGATATGACATTAATGAACCAATTTGTGTTTTATTAGTAGTTTATAGTAAGTTTATTAACCATATAGTGTAAGAATACAAGAAGACACGGTAAAAGTTAAATTATTTATCTTAGAGTTAAATGTAAATTATAAGGTTAAAATGGTAACCTAGAATTGTCTAAAACCTATTTTTTGAGAGTATTTCGACCCATCCCCACCATTTCTTCTAAATAAGTTACTTTGGAGCCATTATAAACTGAATATGACTTTATTATAAAATAATATTTTAAGTTTTTCTTAAGATGCCCCTCACCCCTCTTATAAAAGGGTACTCCCTATTCTCTCACATTCACTCCAACCAAGCCATTTGGATCGGCCAAAACCTGCCCAAATACCCTCTCAAATATCCTCCTTTCATTCTATAGGCCTTAATTTAGTCATAAATCCAACCTAAAGATCCCTTTTGATCAAATCAAAAGGAAGAACCCGAGGAAGAGGTAAATATCTCACCACCTATTTCAAGTTCCTTTCTTCTTCCACTTCCCCCTTATTTATTGTTTCCATTATGAAATAATAACTCCAGTATATTTTATATAATGTGATGTTTTTAAAAAATGGTACAACCATATTAGTTATTTTATCCATCCTATGAATGAAAAAGTCACCACACATGCGTACGTACATCTTACCATCTCCACGCCATGGTGTAGTTTGTTATTCAAACATTTCATCATTTTGATGGGTATAATAATGAATATAAATGATATAAATAATAAATATAAAATTATTATGATTCTTTATATATGGTATACCATCCAATTATATACTATTTTAATATCAAAAGAATGACAACATCGCCCCGGCGTACGTACGGATTACCGTCTCCACGAACGCGATGAGATTCATTTTCCATGATTAACCATTCAAGTATGATTATAAAGTATATATAATAAATAATCATGAATGATTTTACATAATAATGATACTTTATTTAGGTACATATATGTTTCATTTACTTAATTCCATTCAATTCAATATGGAAACGAAAACAGCGTTCATGCGTATGTACGGCCAACCGTCTCCATGAACGGTGTATTTCATTCCATTTATCGATCTATCATATATATTTATATGCTAAATAATTATTATATATAAATCTTTTTTTTACATTATAGAATTAAGCAAATCAGGATATAAGTAATAATATCAAGAACAAAAAGTTGAAACACGTACGATAAAAGAAACGATTTTACCCAAAATGCTGCATTGACATGGAATTTACAAAAGAACGGGTAATATAAAGTCATAAGTGAACCATATATGATATCATAACAATGAATATGATTATATAATAAGTCAATGAAATTTTTTAAATCATTATACAAGAGGTTCAGATACATACGAAGCATATCAGAGCTAAGGTAAGGGATAATTTTTCAATCTCATTTTTATCTGAGATTGATTATATGTAAGTATTTACTGGAGTTATATTTTTCATCCATGTCCATAAAAAAGTTTTTCATAAAGTGTTTAATATTATTCAAGGTCTTTTTAAAGTCATATTTACCCCTCTTTGACTTTTAATTTGTGTTATGGAATGAATCTTTCCTTTGTTTACCATATGTGGTACTTTTTGACTTTTCCGTTAAAAGTGCGAGGATAATGTTTTATTATATTATATGGCATGGACAAATTTTTACAGTTTTATAACACCTTATTTTCAGGAATATTAATCTACAAGATTTCATGACTATTTTCAACAAAATCCTTTTCTTTTAAAATTTCATGGCATTTTGTGAAAAGAAAATGATTTTGAAGAAGAAAAGATATTTTCCTCATGAATTCATTTCAAGTGTTTTTGCCAAAACTATTTTCCATCTAAGTTGAAATTATTTCATATGTGTATATTTCAAGTATAATGTCTTTATGATTTAATTGGATTCAATTTTCTTATGATGAAATGATATTCATTTGTTTTATATAGATTATGTTATGATGGGATGATGTTTATGAAACCCATTTTATACTTTGGGTTATGATGAATGATTTATATTTATGTTGTGGAACATGTAATAATGACTTCATTATGAGATGGGTGGGACCTATATCTCCCTCCAATGAATTGGGTCAATATTTATATCTCATGAGATAGACATGGTTGTGACGACAAGTAAATCTGGTATAGTAATATAGGGCTGGAACGATAGGTGAACCCGATTCAGTAATGGACTTTGTCCACTATGATGTTCTTGGCAGAAATGCCTTGGCTACTATGGAAATAATATCATGTGATTAATGGTTTTCCACAATTACATGTTTTATTTCCATGCTATTTTATCCTGATTGATGTTCCTTTATGATATATTCCTTACGTACTTCAAAGATTTATGTCATTGCTCAAGATTTTGTTGTTTAGATTTTATGTTCAAGTTTTTGAGTTCAAATGTTTATGTATTGTTTTAAATTCCCTATGTTTACCCTTACTGATCATTTGAGCTCACCCATTTTATGTTTTCTTTTCCCCAGGATATAAAGAAAGGTTTTAGGTAAGAAAACAAAAGGGGACGGTCTTTATGGGAGATGTTGAAGATCTTTCACCATGAATAGAAGATTGTGTTCTGAGTTTCCAAAGACACTAAACTATTACGGTCCTTGGGTGTCTGTTTTTATTATGTATTACGTATTCCGGAAAATTAATGTAATGTTCATGTACGTCAAGTTTGGGTCTCTACAGTTGGTATCAGAGAAAATGTTTAGTTAAGCATTGGAAACTAGGATGTGAAAAATTAAGTGAGTTCCCTAGAGATATTTCTATGGTTTGTCTAGGGATGTTCCTAAGGTTAAGTATAAGTATAGGTTATAGTCCTAGAATTACGGTAACGATATTATAATTAAACCTAAGATGTTAGATATTGAAGGTACTCCCCCTTTATTATGTTGTTTTCCTAGTATGGTTTTTGCCTCTCACACTATGATTTTTTGGGTTTTAGACGATTGCTGGAACCCAATGGAACCGTGTTGATGAATTTAATAGACAATGTAATGATTATACTTCTGAACAATCCAATGTTATGGTAGATGGAGTGAAAAATCTTACTGATATACTTACGCAAGAAATGAATCATTCTGGACTTTTAAATGAGTAGAGAAGGGAACAATATTCTATTGAGTCCTTCATGAGGCAACATCCACCTTCTTTCAGTGGGTCTTCTAATCCACTTGTTTCTTAACAATAGATCATTAACATTGAAAAGATATTTTCAATACTTTGTTGTTCAGATCACGAAAAATTCATTCTATCTGTTTACTATTTAGAAGGTGAAGAAGACCAGCGGTGGACTCTAATTAAAAATACAAGGCCCCAATATGAAATTGAATCAATGGAATGGGACGAGTTCAAGAACTTTTCTTTCAATAAGTACTTCCCTCGTATTCTTCGAACAAAGATGGAAAAGGAGTTACTTGAGCTTAAGAAAAAGGATGGTGAATCTGTTGGTATATATGATGTGAATTTCACAAGGATTGCAAGGTATGCATCTGGCTTTATCATCCAACCTGAAAGTAAAGTTGATCAATTATTCGGTGGCTTAAAACCAAGTCTTAGAAGGGAATTAGCAATAAGAGACTTCAGTAGCTGTGAAGAAATTGTGCGTTGTGCTATCAAGGTAGAACTGGAAGTTGGTGTTACATATCCATCTCATGGTTTTGAAAAAAAAATGAAAGATGGAGTTCAAGGAGAAATCTCAAAACAATGGTGAAAAGAAGATGAATGTTTCTTTATGCTCAAAGTGTGGAAAGAAGCATGGTGGAGATTGTCTAAAAAGTACTAGAAAATGTTTTAAGTGTGTAAAAGAAGGTTATCGAGCAGTTGAGTGTTGAAGTAATGGGGAAAAGGTAGCTAATGATGTGAATAGAGAAAAGACTACAGAGAACGCTCCACCAACACTTCAATGCTTCATGTGCAAGGAAATGGGGGAATTATGCTAATCAATGCCATAATCCAAGGGTTAATGGTGATCTATGTGAGAAAACTCTTAAGACAAAGGATAATGGGAAGTCAAATATGATCACTATTTGTGATGTTCAGTATGACAATGATGTTGTTGAATGATTAAGTTTTTAGGTAATGGGATTTCAAAATAGTATCATGGAATCTCATTTATGGTATCGTGGAATTTTGGAATATCTATGTATTGGTTTTCAATAATTGTATGGTACCGGTAACCATGAAAAGTGATTGAAATATTTTTAGAAAGCAGATGATATGCACATAATGCAAGGATAAAGAGATAATGAAATGTTTGATAGTATTAATGAGCTCACATAAGGACAAAGTGATATCATGGTTTGAGTATATAGAATTTTTGGAATTTTTGTTATGTGGAAAGAGTTAAATTTTGATAGAATTCATGTTTTCACTAAAGTTCAATGGGTATTAATTTTTCAAGAGAATACATGATTAAGGTTTTCACATGTTTGGAATGTGACCAACAAGATATATATTATGATATACGGGGGATAAATGATGGTACTCACATGCTTGGTTGATGACACTTCTAGTAATCATTGTCTTTATACTATGAACTTGGATAGAAGTATTTTGGATAAGACTAAAGATTTGAAATGGATTATGTTGGAAATAAGATAATATTGTTTAAGGATAGAATGTTTTTTTCGATATTATTTCTGGAATGTTATAATAGTTTAGTTTTAGAAAAACGACAACCTGCAGGACGGACGACAACTCGTTGCGTCAGATAAGGTTACCGGAATCGAACCCACAACCGAAGTGCGAAAAACCTTTATCACCTACCACTGGCCTATAGGAAGTCCCTGGTTAGTAGAAACTAGTTTTAATTTATTAATAAATATGATAGATAAAGTATAAGTCCATTTTTGGAATCATATATGATTAACCTCACCATATATGGACTTATGTATATTTGATAACTTTTTCTAACCTTATGTTTGAGACAGATGGAATGACCTATACACTACCACAAAACTGGGCAAGGCCATCACCACCCCTTTATCAGCACTGAGTAAAAAAGCGCTGATAAAGGGGGGGGGGGCTTTATCAGCGCTAAAAAAAGCGCAGATAAAAGTACCCCTTTATCAGCGCTTTTTTTAGCACTGATAAAGGCTTCGAATTCAAAAAAATAATAATTAAAAATAATATATTAATATATAATTATATCAATATTGTTATATTGATGTAAATATAATATATAATTTTTAAATATATTTTAGATAAGTACAAATATACATTTACACTTATTATACTTAATATATAAGATATTTAGTGAGAATGGATTATAAAAAAATTAATTTTTTTTTAATAAATAATTCGCTAATTATTATGGATTAATAGTAATTTCATAACAATTTTAAGACTAAATAAATAAAAAAAATAAAAAAAGATCCAAAATATGTTGAAAACACAACTCAAACTTCAAACGGCCATAACTTGTGATCTGGGTGTCCGTTTGAGCTCTACCACTTATCAAATCAAAGCCTGCGACGAGCTCTACGTCGCTATGATATCGAGAACCCTGGTCAAGGGTTTTTCAATGCCAAAAGAGGCCCATAAGGCCTCTAAAACTGAGTTTTTAGTCGGGGAACCCTGATTTTTTAACATTTTGTGGATTTTCAGCCTCGTTTAAGGGGGTATTATTGCCTTTTTTTGGTGGAGACCAAATTTATTCCAAGGTATTACATTCATATTGATATTATGTCTTTGAAATTTAATCATTTTTTATATTTCACTACTATTTATAATCAAATATATAACTATATATACATATTTTTTATATATTCATGCCTAAAAATTAAATTTTTTTAAATAAATAATTAAACATATTTACATATAAAATATATTAGCTTTATCTAAATAATAAATAGTATCCATTTTATTTAAAATACCAATATATGAATATTTATATAACTATATATTTATATAACTTTATATATATGTATATTAATATAACTATATATATATACATTAATATAACTATATATACATATATTAATATAACTATAAATATATATATTAATATAACTATATATATATATATATTAATATAAATATATATTACTATAAGAATAAATATAACTAAATATATATATAAATAAATAGATATATCATAAATAAGAGAACAAATCAATATAGGGGAGTGGCAAAGTCTTTAGGTGCGCAGGGGGGAGGTCTCGAGATCAAATCTAGGTGGAGGCAGGGGAATGCACACAAGGATGATTTAGAGGGTACAACACTGATAAAGGGTGTGGACGGTGCGTGCGGGCGCTGGAGGGTGTGGGGAAAGTGCTGATAAATAGGGGCTCAAGCGTTGTAAAAAGCCCCCCCCCCCCCCCCTCGAGATTGGCAGTATTTTTTTTATTATTTTTTTTAATTTTATCGGCGCTAAAAAAAGCACTGATAATAGGGGAATTTTATCATCCCTAAAAAGAAAGTGCTGATAAAAGACCCTTTTATCAGCGCTTTGTTTTATCACTGATAAAAGACCCCATTTATCAACGCTTTTTTAGCGCTGATAAAAGGGGGCTTTATCAGCGCTTTTTGGAGCGCTGATAAAGGGGACCACCCTTTATCTTAGCCAACATTAATAGAACTTCTTCTAGAGCTGTTAATGGCCATTTTTAGCGCTGATAAAAGCCATATTTGTAGTAGTGTATCATTCTATCACATGATATTCTAACACTTCACAAAAGACAAATTCAACTTCATTTCATTAATAGATGAAGTGGAAATTGTTCAAGGCACGAGAAATGGTAATATTGTACCAAAATCAAGTAAGTATTTCTTTTAATTAAAAAATTCTTCAACATTTGGGAAATGATATTGAAAACCAAAAATTTTGTCCAAGTACTCTCATATCTGATGAATCATATGGTACCTTAGATCATCAAAAATTTATGGCTTTGTGATTATTGGTTTTTTCATAGCCATGTTCTCTACCACTCTATATCAGAACTTGATGGTTATATTTCTATTCCATATCCATATTTTCACCTATATTCTCCTATGTGGAAACCCAGTGATGAGTTACTTTGGGTATCCGTTATGTTTCCAACGTTCCTTTTTAAAATGATGTTTTAGTATTCCCTTTTATGATGTTGCTTTCTACGAAAGAAACTTTCAAGTAGAAAACCATTTATAACCCCGACGAATTTTGAGGGAGAAATTCATTTTAAGGGGGGCAGAATGTAACACCCTGAGATTTTATGAGAAATATTTGTTTTAATTTCTTTGATGTCTATTTTTATATGCTACACCAAGATTATTTTACGCTATACTCAACACAGTATTATCTTGTAGTATACGCAACAATATTCTTGGCTTGAATTACAAATAAGGGTACCCTTCCTCGATATCTTGTGTTGTACACAATACCGAGTTTCACTAAACAACGATATGTTTTTAAAATATTATATAAACTAGCTATTATGAATAGTAATACCCTACTTTTGAAATTTTATAAATTTTAACATTCAAAATGGAATTCATTTTTGGATTTGGAATATCAAAATTATCCTAGGGTGAATTTTTGGTATTTTTATGAAAACATTCAATTTTTGATGAATTGTGAAAACACTAAGTTATTGGTTAAAACTAACTTTTTATTTAAATAATAATTTATTTTATTTAAATTTATTTTAGGTCAAAATAGATACATAATACCTCTATAAGTTCGGTGTAATTCATTGGAGTCATTTTATTATAATTTTAGATAGATAAAAATTTTATTGAACTTTTTACCGTCTTTTACTCGCCTCCTAGGAGCATTTGAAAATTTACATAAAAATTAATTTTACCACTTCAGTGAGTTGAATTTCGAAAATCCAAGAGACACAGTTAATATCAAGGAGTAAAATTTGATTTAATAAGATAAAAATAATTTTTTGGTGAATAGTAACTTTTTACTTTTATTTACCACGGTTAAAAGTAAATAGGGTATTTAAGGGTATAAAAGATATTATTATTATCCTAAGACATATCCTAATTCTATTGGCTAGGTATAATTCGATAAAAAACAATGTCAAGAATAAAATATTACCCTTTAGGTCCACTTGGATTAGATTAGGACATTTATTATTATTTTATTTAAAGAAGCGTTAAAATAGTTAAAAAAAGTTTAATAACTAAAACATTTTTATTTTAGGGTTATACATAAGATAAATTAGACTATAAAAATTCATTATAAATATAAATATATTTACTACATAATGGTATTTTATTTATATTTTTTAGACATTAAATAATTTAATTTATTTATGAAACAATGATGATGTGGTAATTACCTTATTAATGAAATATTAACATAATTGATATTATAAATACCCAAATAAATGTATTTTGAGACTTTTTATGAATTAAAATAATTTTATAGGTTAATATAACATATTAGGGTTGGTTAGATGATTTTTTTTGAATTAATAATGCTGTTATGGATTTAGAAAAAACAAAATACAAAATAGTGTCAAAATTGACATGAAAGAGTTTTTAAAACAAATATTATATTATTAATCGATATAATAGTCCTAAAAATCTAAGGATAAAAAAAATAGTTATATAATAATATACGTGACATTAATGAACCAGTTGGGGTTTTACTGGTAGTTTATAGTCTGTTTATTAACCATATAGTGTAAGAATACAAGAAGACACCGTAAAAGTTAAATTATTTAACTTAGAGTTAAATCTAAATGATAAGGTTAAAATGGTAACCTAAACTTGTCTAAAACCTATTTTTTGAGATTATTTCGACCCATACCCACCCTATCATTGAAATAAGTCACTTTGGAGCCATTATAAACCGAATATGACTTTATTATAAAATAATATTTTAAGTCTTTCCTAAGGTGCCCCACCCCTCTTATAAAAGGGAACTCCCTCTTCTCTCACATTAACTCCCCCCAAGCCACTTGGATCGGCCAAAACCTGCCAAAATACCCTCTCAAATATCCTCCCTTCCTTATAGAGGCCTTCATTTAGTCATAAAGCCAACCTAAAGAGCCCTTTTGATCAAATCAAAAGGAAGAACCCGATGAAGAGGTAAATATCTCACCACCTATTTCAAGTTCCTTTCTTCTTCCACTTCCTCCTTCTTTATTGTTTCCATTATAAAATAATAAATCCAGTATCTTTTATATAATTTGATGTTGTTATAAAAAAGGTAAAACTATATTAGTTTTTCTATCCTTCTTATGAATGAAAAATCACCACACGTGCGTACGTATGGTTTACCATCTCCACGTCGTTGTGTAGTTTGTTATTCAAACATTTCATCATTTGGATGTGTATAATAATGAGTATAAATGATATAAATAATAAATATAACATTATTATGATTCTGTATATATGATATAACATCCAATTATATATGATTTTAATATCAAAAGAATGATATCATCGCTCGTGCGTACGTACAGACTACCGTCTCCACGAACACGATGAGATTCATTTTCCATGATTAACCATTCAAGTATGATTGTAAAGTATATATAATAAATAATCATGAATGATATTAAATAATAATTATACTTTTTTTATGTACATATATGTTTTATTTACTTAATTCCATTCAATTCAAAAAGGAAACGAAAAGAGCGTTCATGCGTACGTATGACCTACTGTCTCCATGAACGGTGTATTTCATTCCATTTATCGATATATCATATATATTAATATACTAAATATATATTATATATAAATCATGTTTTAAATTATGGAATTATGTACATCAGGATATAAGTAATAATATCAAGAACAACAAGTCGAAACATGTATAATACAAGAAATGATTTTACCCAAAATGCTGCTTTAACATGAAAGTTACAAAAGAATGGGTAATATAAAGTCATAAGTGAACCATATATGATATCATAATAATGAATATGATTCTGTAATAAGTCAATGACATTATTTAAATCATTATACATGAGGTTCAGATACATACAAAGCATATCATACCTAAGGTAAGGGATAATTTTTCAATCTCAATTTTATCCGAGATTGCTTATACGTAAGTATTTACTAGGGTTATATTTTTCATCCATGTTAACAAAAATGTTTTTCATAAAGTGTTTAATATTATTACATGTATGTTTAAAGTCATATTTACCCCTCATTGAATTTTACTTTGTGTTGTGGAACGAATCATTCTTTTCCTTACCATACGTGGTACTATTTGACTTTTCCGTTAAAAGTATGAGGAGAATGTTTCTTAACTTATACAGCATGAACGGATTTTTATAGTTTCATAACGCCTTATTTTCATGAAGCTTACTCTACAGGATTTCCTTAATATTTTCAACAAAATCATTTTCTTTTAAAATTTCATGGCATTTTGTGAAAAGAAAATGATTTCTAAGAAGAAAGCATATTTTCCTCAAGAATTCATTTCAAGTGTTTTGTCAAAACTATTTTCCATCTAAGATGAAATTATTTCATATGTGTATGTTTCAAGTATAATGTCTCTATGATTTAAATGGTTTCAATTTTATTATGATGAAATGATATCCATTTTTTTATATGGATTATGTTATGATGGGATGATGTTTATGAAACCCATTTTATTATTTGGGTTATGATGAATGATTTATGTTTATGTTATGGAACACGTAAGAATGATTTCATTATGAGATGGGTGGGACCTATATCTCCCTCCAATTAATTGGGTAAGGATTTATATCTCATGTGATAGACATGGATATAATGGCAAGTAAATCCGGTACAGTAATACAGGGCTAGAACGGCAGGTAAACCCGATTCAGTAATGGACTTTGTCCACTATGATGGTCTTGGCCACAATGCTTTGGCTACTATGGAAATCATATCATATGATTAATGGTTTTCCACAATTACATGTTTTATTCCCATGCCATTTTATCATTATTTATGTTCCTTTATGATATATGCCTTATGCACTTCCAAGATTTATGTCATTGCTCATGATTTTGATGTTTAGATTTTATGTTCATGTTTTTGCATTCAAATGTTTATGGATTGTTTTCCGTTCCCTATCCATCCATACAACGGCCCAAAGGCCTTAATTTTTTTTTATTATATGATAAGGCCCCATTTTAAGGGATTAAGGGGGTGGAAACCCAATGACTTCATGGACATAGGACAATTACACGCGAAGGAAGAAAGATTAAAACTAGGATAACATCACTGAACTACTCCTCCTGAGAAATTGAACTTGAAGAAGCTCTTCCTCATTGCAAGGTAATTCGACAAGAAAGTGTCCTGAGTCAAAGCTCAGGCCCGATCCGATGGTTGGCTCCATACCCTCTCAAACAACAAAATCCAAAAAACACTGCAAATATGAATTTCCAGCTCTGAAACCCCCATGGAGTCAATTCTTGAACTTGAGTCCGGATCATAAAATTCCCACCTTAGCAAACAAAACCATTCAAGAAAACACATATCACCATTCCAAATAAACTTATGAAAACTAAAAACTAAACCAATTCATGATGTCATCAATTTAGGGGAAGAAAACCATCACTGCATAGGCATGCTTCCCAGACGCCAGACGATGCTGGGATAAAACCCCTTCATAAAATGAACCAGACCATTCCTGCAGAGCCTGTCACCGCCACCAAACCGGATCAAGAAGATCACTACAATCCACCCAAATCACTCCAACAGACATAGACCGAGGTAGCAACCCAACCGACTGCGGATGGCAGGAACTCGACCACACCGAGCCTCTAAGGAATGACCGGGCCCACAAACCCTCAATGAACCTCGATCCCACAAATAAAAAAGAACCGCACCCACCACCTCATAGAACACCAGAAGGAAAACCTGGAAACCACGGGGAAGGGAAAACAAAACCTTACCACTAGGGCATGAAGCAGCGCTACCAATCCAAGAGAAGACCACCGAGGAAGATCCATGAAACAACCCAACCCGAAGGCCGCCATCGAGGACTTGCCATCGAACCAGAAAAGACACAGAGAAACGACGACGGTTGGAGCTCCAGCAGGCATAGAACAATGATGGAAACAAAACCTCCACCGAGACATGAGCCGAAGATGAATCAGAATTGGAACTCGAATCCTCCATTTCATCACAGGTAGAGGAGCCGCGCACCATGATCACGCCATGAAGAATCGCTGAAGGAAGGATCCATGGCCAACCTGGGAATGGGAAGAGGATAGCGGCGATAGGGGAAACCCTAGCTCGGTTACGCCCCTTACGAGAACATTTCAATAAAAATACCCTTTTACCTTCCCTATGTTTACCCTTACTGAGCATTTGAGCTCACCTTTTTTATGTTTTCTTTTCCACAGGATATAAAGAAAGGTTTTAGGTAAGAAAACAAAAGGGTAAGATCTTTATGGGAGATGTTGAAGTTCTTTCACCAATATTAGAATATTATGTTCTGAGTTTCCAAAGACACTAAACTATTACTATACTTGGGTGCCTATTTTTGTTATGTATTAAGTATTCTTCAAAATTAATGTAATGTCCATGTATGTCATGTTCATGTCTCTATAATATGGGAAGTGAATATGGTATGTGGTTTTGTAAATTTTGGTCTTTATCACATGAGTTTGACTTGTGTTATCATAGGGTATGGATTATAGTGATTTTGGCCATCTAAATGAGGCTTGGACCTCGAGCTTTAGTTACAGTGGAATATGTCCCTGATGAACTATTTACAACTTGTATAGTATTTTTAGAAGTATAATGTTATTATTTAAGGGATTTATTATTATTTTTTATGGTATAGGGACAATGAATCAAAAAAATAATGAATGATAGTATATGAGAAAGTGAACATGGTTACTGTAATAAATGTATTTTCCTTTCAATGGTTCAGAGAAAGGTAAAATGAGAGATTTGTGTTATCCTTATGTCATTATCTTTTGATATTGGTAGGTACACTTTTTTGGATTTTAGAACTAGGAATGGAAAATCTCATGAAATGTATTACCTTGAATAAAAAGTAATTATGATATATTATTTCTATTAATGAACTCATTGGTAGGGTTCATCAATATTAGTTTTTCTTTGTTTGATTTGTTTTTGGTATGATCATTAGAGGTGGGGATCATGGTTTTCTCACTAAAATATACCTTTATTAATGAAATATATCAATGATGATGTTGATGGTTTGTGGTTGTTCTTGACATTGGGAAGTTGAATTTACTAATAATGGTAAATGTATTTGTGGAAAATCCCATCAAAGGATTCCAAAATTGTGAGTTTATTCACATGTCAGGTTATTTAATTGAATCAAGATTAATATGATCATTGATCAATGGAAATGGAGTTCCTAAAAAATGAATTGCAAATGAAAGGGGTAAAAAGAGGATGTGATTCCAATGTTATATGATTAGTTATCTTAGTTTTAGAGTTTTAGAGTATATATAAGTTGAAGGAAATAATCCAATAGTGCACTATTTATCTTATAAGGTCTATTTATGATTTTAATGGTTTATCATATAACAGACTCGAACCATCACTCCTTGATCCAGTGTTGAAATCATAAAACTTAAATTTGTGGATGTGATGATGATTATTTTGGCATTTTTTCATCAAAACCTTACAGTATCAAGATGAAAAATTGGATCACTTAAATTCTCAAGTACATTTTAGTTTTATATTTTTAGATAATTAGGGAAAAATCCAATACAAACAATACCCATGTTTTAAAAAGAGTTTTTCTCCCACATAAACCATCTTTTATTATTTCAAATTTTTTCATCATCATCATCCATATGAAATCCCATCTAGAAATAATTCATATAACCTCATTATTTATAACCATGGGAAGAGGAACCCTAAGATGGGTGAGCTCAAATGATCTGTAATTGAAAAAATAATAATGAGAAATTTAATTTCATCAATGAATATAAATATTTTGTAAGGGTATGATGATATAATTAGAGTGCATGAGAAAACCATAAAAAAACTCATACCCATAAATACCTGGATAATAAAATATGGAAACAAGTGAAACGAAAGAGTCATCAAAATAAATAACTATGAGCCATGTCATATCAATATTGATTATAAGAAACATTATAAACCTATATCAAGGATAAAAAAATTTGTTAGTGTCTTGGAACATTTTTTATTTATTACTCATGTTAATCCCATGTCATAAATAACAGGAGCCCAGTTAAATCCATAGGGGGAAACCCTTAGGTAACTCCCTCCTTATTTCCTCTCATGACTAGGTATATTTCCCAATGAATTGGAGTGATATTTGGTCTGGAACATCGTATAAGCTGTAACGGGTTCACCCAGTGCTATCTGGGACACCCCATCATATAAGTAATATCTAAGAACTAAAACATTAATAATTTACAACAAACTTTTATATCATCATAAAACTCATAAAAAATCACTATTCATCCTATAAATTTGTTACCCTAAGAAAATAAATGAGTTTCACATAAATTGATTTTAAAAATGATTAACCCATAGAAAGGAAATTGGTTCCATAACAATCACTCAGAAACAAGATTAACTCATGGAAATAAAATGTGTTCCATAAGAATATCTTTGAAACAGTCTTAATCCATCTAGTGAATGAATGAGGATAATATCATTAAAAAATATCCCCTTTGGAGAATAGTTAACAAGAAGGGTTTTTGATGTTGGAGAATAAAAATACCATCAAAATATAAATAAAAACATTCTTGATGAAAATATCATTTTCATTTTGAAAATAACTTTTTTTAAATTTTTTTGAAAATACTTTTCTTTTAAAATAACTTTTAAAAAAGATGAATTTAAAAAATATTAAGAAAATATTTTTTTAAAATAATATTATAGTGTTTAAAAGGAATATTCTATGAAATTATGGTTATGTTGAAGAGTAATTATGTACTAGTCATAAAGAACATTCCTTTTTCAAAGAAAAAAGGTTTGAAAAGTGCATTGTTTGGAAAGTGAAAAGAATATTTCATTGACTAATATTTTTAAAAAAAATAAAAAAATGTTTAAAAATATTTTTATTAAATAAATTTTAAAAGGTTAATTGTTTTTGAAAACATTTCAAAAAAATGGTTTTGTAAGAAAACTATTTTATGACCGAAGAGATAAATGAAGTATGATTTTCTTAAAAACACATTCTAAAAAATTTTAAGTATCAAAGAGTATAATAATAGTAAAATTACATGAAAATAACCTGAATTACTAGATTATAATAAAATTCATGAGTTTTATATGAGTTACACATTGGAGATATAATCATATGCAATCACGATAAATGATGTTATTGCAAGAAAATACACTTCCTACATTTTTAAATTTGAATCACAATCCCCATGAAAGAATAAAATTAAATGAAATTTATAATATCATTAAACTAAAGAGATTCATTATATAACATGTCAATGGGGGAATTATATACACCTTATAAAATAATATAGGGTTATAATATAACAAACATTACAAAGAATGAAAATAGAGACTAAAAATCCCTTGCCTCTTTAAGAACTTTGAAACTATACCCCATGAAATTCAAATCCAAAAATGAATATGTAAATCAACATAAATTTAAATATAATAATAATAAAATACTTTCATGTGTAGTATACACACCACACAATAAGAATAAGTGGTGGATATGGAATATATCTCATAAAAATAAAAGTGAGATGAGAAAACCCTTACCTTGAGTCCAACATGTCACTAGTGTAATTATCTTTTTGATTAATAAAATTATGTTAATTATTTAATTTTTTGAGAAAATTTTAATGTTTTTTTATTAATTTTATTTCAAATATTATCATCTAATATAAATTTACTTAATCGATTGAGTTTACGTAGGATGTTTTGACCATATTCCTCTTATGTGTCAAAAATGACTTAGGTGGGTTGAATATGGTCAAAGGGGTAATTATTTAAACATGAACTGAATAGTAATAATTACATAGTTATAATATTGATACATCAACTATACATTTTAAACCCGTCATAAAATATGATTATATAAAAAGAACTAACGTTATGATCATGGAGAGTAAGCCGTACATACGCATGGGTAATGTTTCCATTTTTCAATGATCATTATGGAAAGAATGTAAATAATATTTTAAAATTAAATAATGATAATAATATCATATGTACCATATTATTTAATTATATATAACTATATATATAATTCTTGTGTTGTGGGGTGAGAAAAGAATCACAACGCTTTGAGTATGAGGTAGTCCACACATCTATGAATGACATTAAGATTTTTTAGTGAGTGAAAATGCAAAAATAAAATAATATATCATATTTTTGACAATGTTAAATATTTCATTAATATCATAAATATTTAATTTATGTTACATATATATTTTATATTCACCATTAATAGCCTCAATGTAATACGTTACTGAAAAATGAATAACATCACTTTGCCAGGCGGTAGTCTGCTGTACACACGATCAAATTTATCGTATCCTTATGAAATAGATTGTAAAATGGTATATTTGATATAATAACTATATATATATAATTATTTTATAAATATAATATATCAGATTTATATCCATCACATTTCCAAACCGTGAGAGTTAGTAATGAAAAAACGAATGACATCATTTGATGAGGTGGTATTCAGCTGTACACATGAATAATGATTTCATAACCCATTTAATGGAAGTTTGTGTTGTTTTTTGTCGTAAAATTAACAAAAATTAGTATATTTAATATTCTTTTGTTTTTATATAATCTTGTAATAATAATAATTGAATGAGGTGGAGAAAGAAATAAAATAAAAGTGATCGTTAAAGAGCATTACCTCTTCTTTGGGTATCCTCCTTAGGTTTCCACAGAAGGCCTTCCTAGGATAGATTTAATCCCAAAATAAGGCTTCCAGGTTTAGGGTATTAATTTTGGGAATTTATTTTGGTTTTTATATTTCTAACCCAAGAGTTTTTAGGTGTGAATAATGGATCAGAGTGGGTGGCCTTTTATAAGTGGGGCGTGTGGCTCACTTGTATGTTTTTTGAAAGTGTGGATTGAGCACACATGATTTTCATGTAACAAGGCCCCAATAATGATAAATTATCTATTATAGAATATATAAAGTATAAATAAGTCCATGAAATTGGATTTTAACAAGCTTTTGGTAACTTTTACACCTTATATTCTATGTTTAACCACTAAGTAAATCGGTTTTCACCTTAATCGTTGTAATTAATTTTAATATTTTTCACTAATAATTATAGTTAAAAATTATGTTGAAATTATTAGATAATATAAATTATTATAATAATAAATATGGAATCCATTTTTTCAAATTAAACTCACATAAGTGAAGAATTTAATTTAAAATTTAATCCCACAGATGTGACGATACAATGAGTTTTTATGAAGAGTGTTTTTTAAAAAATATGACTATATATTAACACTATGAATAATAATAATCAATATACGAAACTAAATTAATATTTAATGATATATATTCAATAAATATCATTTAAAACATTACCAATTAGATATTATTTTAATTAATTTAAAAGGATAAAAATTATTCATTTTAAAACAGTTTTTAAAAAAACCCATTATTAATCCAAAAGCTAATTATAAACAAAATATAAAGTAGTTTCAAAGTAATTAAGTGGATTTAATATAAAAAAATAATACCTAGGTTACTTTAAACCATATTTAAAAAATATTGGGACTTTTTATTTACTTAATTTATTTGAAAGAACATATTTTTTATAAAAATTAGTATTTTTAATTATTCAATGAAAAATTAACATTTTCCAAAAATTCCCAAAATTTCAACGAAAGTAAATTCTGATATTTAAATTAAAAAAAATAAAATTCATTTTATCCCATATATTTTATAAAATTTCCAATAATTTATTATATTATTTTTTTCAAGAAAATAAATAAAATACATTTTTGATGAAAACATATTTTCAAAGAATAAGATCACATTACTAAAAACTAATTGAAAATTTACTAAAATTTTATCATTAATTTATATTTATTTATGTATATCTATATTTCATAAAGTAGTTAATATTACTCATACCCACAAACTTAATATCCCAGTAATAACGGTAATACATATCATCGGTCGTTTAAGTTTGATGATGTGCATTGAAAACACTATTGAACATAAAAATATTGGGGTTGCGTGTACACAAGATAAACTTGGTGTTGAGTGTAACACACTATTAAAATTTTTATTCATGTAATGAAAGATAAAATCATTGTTGTGTTTCCTTTATTCTTTCATATATAATTTTATTATTTTAAAATCTTAGGTTGTTACATCCCCCCTTAAAAAAATTGCATCCTAACAATTTGAACTTTATCTCGGTAATCAAAGGTTGTATATTTGAAAATACTTCTTTTTGAAAAAAAAATATTAAAAATGGTTAATAAAACATCATATTAATATGAGATAAAGGTTAGTAAAAAGTTTATATGGAATAACACATAAGTAGGTTTCTAAATAGGAGAACATAGGTGGGAATGAAGGAAAAGAACAAATATTTTTAGGGAGTGATTGAGGTAATTGATCACAGGAAAGTAAATGATATTTGGATAATTAATGGCCTAGAAAAAATATGTGATGACAAAGAAGAACATTGGTTCATCATAATTGAAATTAATAAGATAAAACTTTTTCTTCAATATCATTTCCCTAGAGTGGAGGAATTCTCTTACCATGTAAACTAAGGGAATATTGAAATATACTTACTTGATATATATAATTTCATTCCTTTAAAAAATTTCCACAACAATATTATGTTTTTATCCACCAATGCATATTTAGGGTGGATTTTTCATGCCTAAAGCACAAAAATCATAATATAAAGACCACATTACTATCAATGGGACAACAAGATATTCCTCATGTTTCTAAATATTAACTAATACCAAAATGGTTAGCACCTGGTAAGATAATTCCCAAAATGAATAAAAATTTATAAATTGATCTCCAAATTTCAATAGTAAAAACCAAATTTCAAACTAAATTATTCCATAAACTACCATAATTAAAATTCTTCAATCATTTCAAAACTATATTCAAAACTGAAAGATTAGAATGATTTGATCATATATTCTTCCAAGATAAATCAACCGCTATTCCTCAAATAAAATCCAAATTTTTTTGGAAATAAATATAATATTTACCTATAAAAAAAGTCATAATAACTAATACATCACATAGGATAATGGTATATGTTAACCCTTATACATCTTCAGTTATGGGTTCAATCTTCACTACCTTTATAGATGCGATGGGTTATCACCCAACATACAGGTTGCCCTTTTTAAAATGAAAATATAATATATCCCCTAAAAAATATCATGTTGATCCCAGGGGTTACAAATACCTGAAAAAAACAAAACATATACAAAAATTTCATTAATAACCTCAACATTTTTTACTTATTAAAACCCTCAAATGATGTGTCTAAGAGTTTGATGGTTTGATCGACCTCAATCTTATATACATATAATGGTATCCATAACTCTTAAGATAAAATCAAATAAAAACATAATAATATATAAAGGTATCTAAATATCCATTTGATACTGAATATAATATTCCATACCCCACACTCTTGGATCTGGTTCTGAAATCATAAAATTTACATTTCTGGTTTTCATGCTTATAAATATTACCCTTTTTTTCATCCAAGCCATACAATATAAAAATGAAAATTTGGATCACTTATATTCTCACGGACCATTTAGGTTTAGAGTATCTAAAATTATGAAAAACTCCTACATAAATAATATCCATTTCATCAATAGATAATTTATCCCAATTAACCCATCTTTTCTTATATCACATTAAGTAATCATCATAATACATATAAAATACCTTCTAGACATATTTTTTTCAACCTCATTTTTTATAACATAAGGAAAAGGAAACATAAGAATTGTGAGATCAAATACCGAGTAAGGGTAAATATAATCATTATAAATTTAATGTTATTAATGGATATAATAAGTGAATAAGGTCATTACAACATAATAAAAGTTCATGAGTGAATAATAAAAGAAATCACATGCATCGATACCTATATCATCAATTATGAAAACATAAAAAAGGAAAGATTCATCAGAATCTATAATCATGATCCGTGAAATATCAATCATTATTATAAGAAACATTATAAACCCATATAAATCATAAAAAAATGTGTTGGAACCATGGAACATTTTTCTTGATAATTTATATTAATCATATGTCAGAAATTAATTAAGCCTAGTGAAATCGATCAGAGAAACCCTAAGGAAACTCCATCATTCTTACCTCTCATGGAAAGGAACATTTCCCAATGAATCAGAGTGCTATCTGTGTCTCCCCATCATAAAATATATAATAGAATCACCCAACAATATCTAGTCTACCCCATCATATAAGTATTAATGGTCTCACCTGACGCTATCTTATATACCTTATCATATAGGTAATTTCAAAGAACCATGGCATGAATAAAGTGAAAAGATCTTGAATATCATCATAAAACTAAAAAAATATCATTATTAATTTCACAACATGGTTAACCCATGAAACAATGGGTTCTATTATAATCCCTTTGGAATATGATTGACCCGTGGAAAGGAAACAGGTTCCATGACAATATCTTTGAAACATAATTAACCCATAGAAAATAAATGGGTTCCATAACAATCTATTTGAAATAATATTAATATATATAGTGTAAGAATAATGATGGTATAATTAAAAAATATATGCATGATATAATCGGTAAAAATTATTTTTTTGACATTGATGAATTAAAATACCATTAAAATATCATTAAAACCAGTCTTGAGGAAAACATCCTTTTCATTTTGAAAATAAAATATTAAAATGAAAAACATTTTGAAAATACATTTCTTTGAAAGAAACTTTTAAAAAGTACGAATATAAAGAATATTAAGAAATAATTTTCTTTAATAATAATATTTTAAACATTCAATGGAAGTTTCAAAGATATTACATTCATGTTAGAGGGTAATTCAGTACATACCGTAATGAACATTCCTTTTGTATAGTAACATGGTTTGAAAAGTGCCTTGTTCGGAGGGTGATATAAATATTTCAATGAAAAAAATTAAAAAAATGAAATAAGTAGTAAAAATTTCTTTAAAAAGTATTTTTTTAAATGATAATAATATTTTTGAAAATGTTTTTAGGATACATGGTTTTGGAAGAAAACATATTTCTAACTGAAGAGAGAAATGAAGTCTAATTTTTTTGAAAAAAATATTCTCAAAAATTTTAGGTATAAAAGATATTAGAAATGGTAAAATTAATTTAAAAGATCATAAATAACCATAGGATAACAAAAATCACGAGTTTTATAATATTTCAACATTGGAAACTTAATCATTCAAAATCTCAATACATGATGAGATTATAACAAAATACGCTTACCACTTTTGTAACTTTAGATCATAATCCACATGAAATAATAACATTAAATGAAACATATAATATCATTAAAATAATTATAATCATGATCTAACATGTAAAATGGTTAGTATATACACCTCATAAAATAAGATAGGTGTATAATATAATAAACATCTCATAGAAGGAAAATTGAGACAAAAATCCATTATCGATTAGGAAACTTTGAATCCATACCCCATGAAAGATAGATCCAAAAATGGATAGTCTGCCAGTTATCATCATTTCCGTTCCGAGGGCCCGGTTGGATTTGGGTTTGATTCAACTCAGATATAATCCAACTCTATTCAACACTCAAGTGGAGTATACCAAAAGAGACTTCTCAATTCAAGGATTCCAGTGCTGCAGACGGTTCATCAAACAGACGCCTGATTCTCAAGATATGGCGAAAAGGCGTAACTGGGTCCAGATGGGCCCGGGTTCGTCCGACCTGGTCGGACCGACCCGGACCGACTTTGCCTGGGCCGAGCCGAACTGGTTCAGGTTGACCCAAACTCGTATGGCTCTGACCTAGATGGGCGGGACCGTGGTGGGCCCGGCTCGCTGGGCCGTGGTCCAGCCTGGCCCGCGAAGAGGGAGACCCGAACTGCAGGGCCTGGTCCGGCCCTCTCTGGGCACGACCCACTCGGTGTGGACCACAGATGGGTGCGGTCTGCCATGGAGGGTCCCACCCTAGCATCCACGCGGTGGAGCCCCCCCCCCCCTGGGTTTTTCGAATTGTCCAGTTGGACCGTTCAGGTCTGGCCAACACGGCGACGCCACGTGACGTCGCCTGCTGGCACGTGGGACCCGACGGAGCGGGTCCTGCTCAGCATGATGCATCCTCCTGGGATTCCAAACGGCTCCCCTTCCAGTGGTGTGATGGAGGCACTGCTCCTCCCACGACTGGCGGGGTGCCGGCCGCCCTGGTGCGCTACTGCGGCTCGACAGCCGCGGCTGGCCGGCGTGCCGGCCGTCTCCCCCCTCTACCGCTAACGATGGGCCGTAGCCTCCTTCGGCTGCGCGATTGCGCCACCACCTCCATCACGGCCAACCGGTGTGCCGAATACTAGTTATACCCAGTTGGTGTCGGCCATCGGAACCAGTCGCCGCTGGACTTCTGCGGGTCACCGGGTGAGCTCTAATGGTCCGTTCTTTAATCTGAAAGAGTCATGTATGTCCTGGGACTTCGCCTTTGGAACTATCCTGACGTGGTTAGTTTCTGCTCAACCCAACGATCCGCCCGCGAAGAACACATAAATCCAGATAGTAGCGGAGGGATCCGGCTGTGTTCATTTGGCCCGCACCCTCTACGTTAGTTTGAAAACAGGTGGCTCAAAAAGATTAAATCAATGTAAAATTTAATGAAGAAAAATAAAGAGTAAACCCTACCTTGAAACATCGGAGAATCTTCCACACTTGTTGGTGGATCGTGCTATTCGTTCTCGCGACCGGCTCCTAAAGACACCACTTGCACATCCCCCTTTGGTTCGGCATCGTCCGTGATCTCCCGCTGGGTTGGCTTCGTCTTCTAAGGGTCTAGCATCACTGTGTTCCAACAGAACTTTGTTGCTTGGTGAAGCTTGTCTGATACCCCTCCCCCGAGCTCTATTTTTATAGTAGAGGGGGAGAGTAAGTAACGATGTGGGGAGTTAATGGGGCTCATTAATAGGAATATTTCAAATTTTCCCCAATGTTTTTGTTACTTAGATTGGAGGGTCAAGCCATTTATTGGCTTGACATATTTTCGGTCCCACCTTACCGCTCTTCTGTTGGTGTAATAGAATAAAAATAAAATAATAATGTTATTTTTATTTATTCTATCAAAAATTTCCAAAAACTAACTTTTTCTCTGGACCTACTACGGTTGAAGTGTAGCCTCCCTTAAGAGAATCCCAGCACTGTAGATTCAACAGTGCCCTCAGATTTTTAATTCGAGCAATGATTGAAAAGTTAGAAAAATCGACTCATGCGTTTACTGAACGTACCCGAAAAAAGTTCAGAAATTCATTTCAGGTACACCAGGCATTAGAATCACACACCGTCAATTTTTGCAGACTTGTAATAATTCCATATAATTAAAAATAATTACATGGAAAATCCAGGTCTTTACATTCTCCCCACCTTAGGGATTTACTTCCCTAAAGCCACAACATAGACTAAGGAAAAAAATGGGGGTACTGAGCACAAATCAGAGCCTCCCGCTCCCATGTACTCTCCTGGAGGTTCCCATGCTACCAACGTACATGCACCAGAGGTATTGATCGCCCATGAAGGACTATCTCATGTCGATCCTCAATCTCCACTGGAACCTCTAAAAACGTCGCCCCATCATCGATGTACAACTATCCCTAGTCAATGATGTGCGAAGGATCATGTACGTATATCCTCTGTGGGGATACGTGGAAAACGCCGTTCACCCAGTGAAACTAAGGGGGAAGAGCGAGGCAGTATGCCACCTCGTCAACTCTGTTGAGGACCTCGAAGGGTCCTATGAACCTCAGAGATAACTTTCCACCCCAGCCAAATCTCCGCAAACCTCGTTGAGGTGGGACCAGTAGAAAGATAGGGTCACCATCCTTGAAATCCATAGGTCTTTGTCTCCTATCTGTATAAGACATCTTCCTTCTCTGTGCAGTCTTCATCCGCTCCTGAAAGATATGCACCTTCTCTATGGCAGCCCGTACCATCTTTGGTCCCATGAGTACTGACTCCCCTCGGTTAGTCCATCATAGAGGTGATCTGCAAGGTCGACCGTACAATGCCTCGAATGGTGCCATACCGATAGTGGAGTGACAAATATTTTGGTATGAAAACTCCACCAAGGGAAATTGATCCTCCCAAATACAGCCGAAATCAAGGACGCAAGCATGCAGCATGTCCTTGAGAGTCTGAATGGTCCGCTCTGTCTGACCATCTGTCTGAGGATGAAAGGTGGTGCTCAATCAAAGCTGAGTCCAAAATGCGTCATGCAACCCCTTCCATAGACAGGAAGTGAAATTTTCATCACGATCGGAGACAATCATCGAGGGAACTCCATGAAGCCATACAATCTTCTATACATAGAGGCGTCCCAAGCTCTCTACTGATCCCTGCTCTCTGATAGGTAGGATGTGGGCCGACTTTGTTAGTCAGTCAATGATCACCCAGATAGAATCACGACCCCTAGAGGTGCGTGGAAATCCTATCATGATGTCCATGGAAATTCCATCCCACTTCCTCTCTGGAACCACTAGTGGATGAACTAATCCCACTGGAACATGATGCTCTTCCTTCATTTACTGAAAACTGAGGCACCATAAGACAAAATCTGCCACTACTTTCTTTATTCCTGACCACCAGTGCTAACGCCGGAGGTCTTGGTACATCTTCTCCACTCATGGACGTACTGCTAGAGGGGATGTATGGAACTCCCTCAACACTTCCTCTCGTAGCACAACTGGTACCATAGTACGCCCTCTGAAGAGGATTATGTGCTCCCCACCATCATAAAATCCATCAGGTGCCTGTCCTATGGATATCTGAGCACGTCAATCCTTGCAGTCTGTGTCCACAAGCTGCACCTCCCTAACTTGCGGAAGAAGTGGGGGAGGGACTGTTAGTGACTGAAGATAAGCTGCTCCATCTCAGTCCACATAGGATATCTGTAAAGTGGCCAGCTGCTCCGTCACCTCATGCAACAACTGTATACCAGATCTTCTGCTTAGTGCATCTACTACAATGTTCCCCTTCCCAAGATTTTAGACTATCTTGATGTCATAGTCCTAGAGGAACTCAAGCCAATGTCACTATCTCAGGTTCAGGTCCTTCTAAGAGAAGATATACCTGAGACTCTTATGATCAGAGTAAACTGTAAAATGTTCACCCATCAAGTAATGTCGCAACATCTTCCAGGAGAAGATATCTACTGATAACTCTAGGTCATGGTTAGAATAGTTTGGCTCATGTTGTCTAAACTGTTGTGAACCATAAGTGATCAATTCTCGCTCCTGTATCAGGACACATCCAAGCCTAGTCCCTGATGTGTTGTAGTAGACAACGTACCCAACACCCTCCTCCGGTAGCCTCAACATGGGGGAACTCTTTAGTCTTTTCCTCAACACCTGGAAACTCCATTGACATCTCTCCGACCACATGAAGGGTTTCCCCTTCTTTTTCAACGCTGATAAGGGTGCCAAAACTCTAGAAAATTTAGGTACAAAACTCTGATAGTAACTAGCCAGACCCAAGAAACTGCGTACCTCCGTCAAACTAATGGGTGGCTCCTAGGAAAGTAAAACCTCAATCTTTGGAGGATCCACCGCAACTACAACCTCCATGATGACGTGTCCCGGGAAGTGAACCTCTCAGATCCAGAACTATCACTTCGATAGATTACCATAAAGCTGGTGCTCTCGGAGTGTGTCCAGAACTATCTGCAGATGATAGGCATGCTCCTCCTCTATAGATGAGTATACCAGGATGTCGTCGATGAAGAGTACAATAAAGCGATCATGGTATTGCTGGAATCTTCTGTTTATGAGTCCCATGAACACTTCTGGGGAATTGGTCATAAAAAATTTCATAACCAAGAACTCATAATGTCCATACAAACATTTGAAATCCATCTTCTACAAAACCTCGTCTCGTACCCTGAGATGGTGATAGCCTGATTTGAGTTCTATCTTTAAAAACCATCACGCTCCCTTCAGCTGATCAAAGAGATCATCAATCCTCGGGAGTGGGTACTTTTTCTTCACGGTCACCTGGTTTAAGCACTGATAGTCCACACAGAGTCTCAAAATACCATCCTCCTTCTTGGCGAACAAAATCGAGGCTGCCCAAGGAGAAACACTGGGCCTAATGAACCCATTTCTCTATAATTCCTTCAGCTGTACTTGCAGCTCTCGAAGCTCCACGGGAGCCATCTGATATGCTGGTATAGATATCGATGTTGTCTTTGGGTATAATTTGATATAAAACTCCACCTCTCTATAAGGAGGTAGACCCAGAACATCATTAGGGAAAACATCAGTGTACTGGTCCACCACTATAGGATAGCTCAGACTCCCAACATCAACTACTCCGAGGGTAAGGCAAGAAAACTGATGAGTGATCAGCTGCACCGTCCTCCGGGTAAGTCTATCCTATGCTGCAGAGGTTCCCTTCTCTTTGGTGAAGGAAAACCTAGTCTCATCCCCATGAACACACCACACTTTGTGCCTAATACAGTCGATATGATCATGGACTATAGATAACCAATCCATACCCAATACGATGTTGTAATGCCTCGATGCCCCTACTAGAAGATCCTAGCCAAAGCTCTCGTCTTCTAGAGTAAGCTCACACTGCCGGCAGCAGTGTTCAATCATCGAATCCTCTCTCGTAGGAGTCGCTAGCTAGAAGTAATAATCCAACAGCTCTACCAGAATCCCCGAGATCCGAATGAGGGATGTGGAAATAAAAGGGGGACTAGAACCTGGGTCTATAAGTATGGTAGCTAAGGTGGAGTAGACAATGATCATACCTTGTATCATCTCCGGAGTTCTGTGGTCATAATCCTCAGCTTCCTGGAGCTAAGATTGTCCATTTCCACCTACTCACTATGGTCAGGGTGGACTACCTAGAGGTGGTGGCAGTTGAACCTCGAATCGATGCCCACCGCCTACTGCATGACCATATCCTCTGCCACGTCCACCTGGTACCTGCGGACCTCCCCGATCTAATATTCTCCTCTGTCTAGGTGGTCCTTCGACCGTCTACTGGTCATCTGTATGGAGGGTCGGGCAGTCGCGAGCCATGTGACCCTACCTGCCGCACGAGTAACACTACCTGCTCCTTGCCTGCCCTGCTCTGTCTCGAGAGCCCCGCAAATCCAACCTTGTATCCTGTGGTCGTCTACCTATAAGTCAGGTCCTCTTGGATCTCTGTATCATCTATATGCTTCCAGCTGCAGATGACTCTACTACGTGACGTCTGGTGGTGGGTCTCGCTACTGGTGACTACTCAGAAAGGAAGCTCTCCACTAAGAGTGCTCGCTCTAACACCCCCACCTATGTTGGGATGCTGAGAGAAATAATCAAAGCTCTAATCTCCCGTCTGAGCCCCAGATCGAAATTTCATGCCCTGAAGAAAGGTTCCACACACCATACAAGTGGAGTAGCGTGATATGTTAGTGAAGCTCAATGAATACTGAGCCACAGTCATGCTGCCCTGCTGCAAGTGGAGAAGCTCATGTATATGCAAAGTGCGTAAGGTCGCTGGGAAGAACTCTGCCATGAAATGTCTCTCGAAGTCCACCCATATGAGAGTCATATCTTTGTGAACCTAGAGTACCAATCTCTAACATCTTCCCACTACTGCCTGAAGACGACTCGAGGCAAGGATCACAATGAGATCAGCTGGTGTCCCAACAAGTCAAAAAACTCTAACCACGGCCTCCAGCCAGTCCTCAGCCACCTATGGATCTGTCTCTCCCCAGAACCTCGATGGCCTCTACTACTGAAACTCATGCAACGCACTCAAGCGGCATGCACCCTCTACTACTAGAGCTAGTGGAAACAATGTCCCAATAAGTAGTGATGTCATTGGTACCTCTGCCGTAGGAGGTCCCTGCACTAAAGCCTCATCGCTTAGTGGGCCATCATCGCATACTCTACCCAGAACCTTGGATGGCTATTAGCATGGAGGCATCCTAAAAAGAAATATGTTAGAACCCGGTTCTTGTTTTAGAGGTACGGGCTTTTTCTTTTCCTTTTCCTTAAGTGATTTTGGGAAAATATGGAAAAAATGGGGAAAATCCTAAATTTTGAAACTACACGCCATGTACTTTGTCCACACGCCGTGTACTTTTGGCCGTGTTGGGATAAGTACATAGGGCATGTAGCCTCGCCGGTGAAAAAGGGTGTAGGAACCGACTACATGCCGTGTAGTGGTCCTTTACACGCCGTGTAGTCAGTCGGCAGGTTAAAAAGTAAGGCGGTGGAGTCACCGCCAGCTGGGCGGCAGTACACGCCGTGTACTCGAGAGTACATGTCGTATACTCTTTTCGGCAGGTGAACAGTGCCGGTGCCGCCAAATGAACAATTAAATGAAATAAGTACACGCTGTGTACTCAGAAGTACATGTCATGTACTTTGTTTTTTCGGCTTAAAACAGGCAGTAGCCTCCTCATTTGGCAGAGGAGGCGTTTGAGCCATTTTTGAGCCAAAGGAGGAGGCCAGATCTTTGAAGATCCGCCGGGAGTTCGTCTAGAATCCGATTCGGCTTCAGACAATCTCGTTGGAACCGCATGGGTAAGACCTTCCTCCTCCTGGTACCGTTCTTACCAATTCTTCTCCCAACATAAGTTATTTACGTTTGAATGAGTTTTGTTCTTCATCAGATCTACGCCGTTCTTGGGCATTTCTGGAACCGGCGCTCGGGTATAGTGTTCGTTGGCACATAAGGTAGGTGGCTTGGTGTTTATTTTCCAACAGTCGTGCGTTTTCGTGCGTTTTCGTGCCACGGACCCATGTTGGGGTGTTGTGTGGCTGAGGCCGTTGCTATATTTAATGCCTAGAATTGCATAGGTGATTAAATGGTGATAATAAAATGATGTTTGGGATCGTTTCTTGGATCCAGGACCATCCCGAGGGGTGTGTTCCTCTGTTTAGCCGTTTGGCCAGGATACCCGAGGGTATGCCTTAAATGTAGTAACTGTAGAATTTCCTTGAGATTAATTGCTTGTTTTCTGCATTTTGATATGTTGGGTATGACCCGGTTACCTGTTTAGCCCGAGGGCATTATTGTGATTAGCCTGGGGGCGTGACTATTTTAGCCCGAGGGCTGTCGTTATTCCGCCTAAGGGAAACCTTTCATGCCTGAGGGCTTGACTTCTGTGCCTGAGGGCGACACTTCCTACGCCTGAGGGCAATTTTTGTTACGCCTGAGGGTGATACCTACAGGTTGGATTCTGCTTACCTGAGGGTAAGGTTTTGTTTGTCTGAGGATGTTGGCTGTTTACTTAGAAATGCACTGTGGTGGTTTCTAATATTTAAATGGATTAAATGGATAATAAAATGGAAATATAACTGGTAATTAGTTACTTTTGAGTACTGTTTACTTTATTGCATTTTACTACTGCACACTGTTTTTGCATGCTTACACGCAGTTGGGCACGGGCCTTTGGTGGGTGCCTACTGAGATATATTTCTCACACCCTATTTGGGTGACACTTTTTTTCCCAAACAGATTACATTACTGTAGGTGTAGATAGGGCAAGTGTCCCTATACAGGTACTTGACTGTTGCTGAGGAGTAGGAGGGCATGGGACCGAGCCTAGGCTCGCGATGCCGCTGCTAGCTATTTTGATTGTTTTGTTGTACTCTGTTTTTTGCTGTACTCTATTTATGTATAACATGTTCTGGCTGTTTTCTTAGAACTTGAAACATGTAGCAACATCACTTATATACTATTGGTTATATCCACTACTGTAGTTATTTCAGTTGTGTATGTTTACTGCTTCCGCTGTTTGTTGAATGTTTATTTTGGTATTCCGTTGCGCTACACTTTGACAAATGATGGCATAGTTTCCCCACTATCAGACCTGGGCCCTCGCTGCTAGTCGGTAGCCTCTGGTGTTTGGGGAAATGCGCTTGAGGTCACGTGGCGAACCGGGCTCGGGGCACCCGTTGCGTGGCACCCGGGTCCGGGACGTTACAAAGTGGTATCAAAGGAGTTTCTTTTCTTTGACTTACTATTTGGAGCCATAGTCAGGGATAGGACAGAACGGTAGTTGGTAATAAGCTGTGCCCGGGTGTAGCTAACCCGTGTACAGGGAAAATCCAGTCTACCTCGTACTTTGCATTCTTTTGATTTTTCAATTTTACAGTTGATATGTTTTCACCGTTGGGTTACGTAATTGGATTGTGCTATTTATATTTTATCTGTGGGTTCTATTTAGTTGCAACCTGATGAGATGAGGGTATGTCATCTCATGCATCATATAGGCACATTCTAGATATCACATGCCATGCATAGTTTCCATGCCATGTAGGTGCAATCAAAATTCGCATGTTGTTGTGATAGTTGTTGTGCTAGAAAAATCATGCTGTTGTGATAGCTGCTTGATAAATACCTGCCTTGTGATATGGTATTTTTGTTTGAGCTTGTTTATAGGATGGACGCCAAACTTTGGTTTTTGTGGAGTATGGGCCCCCATTGACCGAAAGTTGGTGGATCATGGACTGTTATTGCTTATAACACAAATAAGATGTCAAACTTTGATTCCTGGGGTGTATGGGCCCCCACGGGTCGGAATATGACACTTAGGTGTTGTTTTCCATATTTTCTGGGTTCTAGAGAAGTTTCTGAGGCATACTGTTCGGAAAACATAGAATAAACGCCGTGTAGGACCTCATACATGCCGTGTGTGTTCTTCTGTTCGGGATGAAAAATGAACTTTTGAGTACACACCGTGTACCCTGAGTACACGCCATGTAGTCTCTTCCCGTTTCACAAACCGTTTGGACGGTGACACGGGGTAGGGAAGGACTTGGGTAAAACATTCCATGTAGTTTTAGGCACGCCGTGTAGTGTTGACCCGGAGTCCGTCCGTGTAACTAACAACACGGGTCGGTGAACTCCTTGACAGAACACATCGTGCCAGTTATAGACACGCCGTGTAGTGGGACCTGGGGACTTGGCCGTGTAACTAACAACACGGTCCGGTGTCACCTCTCCCAGAACACGTCGTGTACCTTTGGGACACACCGTGTTGTCTTGTCTGAGGACAGATCGTGTGGAGTTATCCGTATGGCTGGGAAACGGCGTGGTGTACACGCCGTGTGCGGGTGTAACATGCCGTGTAGAGTAAAGCCGAGTAGTCGGCCGTGTCACAGATGACACAGGCAGTTTGAAAATAACACCGTACACACCGTGTAGATATTATACACGCCATGTAGTTTTGTTGAACGGAAGTCGTGTGGCTTAGCCGTGTAGAAGGACCCGGGCAGGGGAAAGGAAGTCAAGTACACGCCGTGTAGTCATTGTACACACCGTGTAGTCTTGTTTTTCCAATTTTGAATACCTTCTTCCTCTTGTTCCCTTTGTGGCTCCTTCGCTTACAGTCTTAATAATATTGAATCTTAGGCATGACTTTGACCTTGTAGAGTCATGTCGCCTAGACAGCCGCGAGTTGTTCTCCAGGAGAGCGGCGATGATTATACTTCAGAGATGGTGGGCCGTGGGCTACCAGTTGATCCACTAGCAGAGCCAGATGTGGCACCAGCTGTTATACCAGACACGGGCGAGGAGGCGCAATTCCGTGAAGGCTTATTGCGGTTCTTGCAGACCTTTCAGGGAGCACCGCAGGCTGCCACATCTATGGGTGAGCTGACGCGTATCTTTCAGCAGCAGCATCCGCCTACGTTTTCAGGGGATGGAGGACCACAGGCTGCAGAGTCTTGGCTAGGATCGATGCAGACTATTTTCGAGGATCTTGAGACACCTCCAGGGAGGAGGGTCAAGTTCTTGACTTACATGCTGCGTGATTCCGCCAAGAGGTGGTGGGATGTTACCACCCAGTCAGAGCATCACAGGGACATGGCGTGGGAGGATTTTCAGGCAGTCTTCTATGACTTCTTCTTTCCCAAGACACTAAGGGCAGATAAAGATTGAGAGTTCATGAATCTGCAGTAGGGCGATATGTCGGTGATGGACTACTCTGCTCGTTTTACAGAGCTTTAGCGTTTTGCACCCGTGCTGGTGGGTGATGAGACGTTGAGAGCTAGACATTTTGAGTATGGTCTTCGGTATGATATCCGAGTGCTGGTAAATGTTTTCAGGTTGCCTACTGTACACGCGATTATGAATCAGGCACTGATTACAGAGAGGAACCTGCGGGAATCAAGTGGTGTGGGCTAGGGCGGTTCAACACCAGTTACTGGTAATATTTCTTCTAGCAAGAGGAAGAGACAGATGGACTTCTCTTAGGGCGACAGTACCAGCTAGGCAGCTTTTTCAGGTGGCCTGATCAGGTGCTACTAGTGTGGTAGAGAGGGGCACAAGAGGCCGCAGTGTCCGCGAGACCCATTGGAGTGCCGAGCTTGCGGCAAAATGGGTCATCTGCAACGCTTTTGCAAGGCGTTTCTACCAGTGGCTAGTGAGAGGGGTTCTATGCAGACTCTGCGTGCGGGAGTAGGACTAGTGGATTCTTACCAGTCAGGGAACTGGAATACGTCAGTGTGTGCAGGCTGAGATGGTGGTCGTGGCCGTGGTAGCCAGACACCAGGATCTCAGAGGCAACAGGGCGGGATAGTTCAGGGTAGCCAGGCTGTGTCGTAGGGCCGCGACACTGGTCTGGCATATGCAGTGCAACAGAACCAGCAGGAGCCGGATTCCAGACCTTCGAAAGTTAGAGGTACTATTCTAGTAGCTTCTGTCTTGTCTTCAGTACTTTTTGATACGGGTGCTACACACAGTTTTGTATCTGTACCTGTTGTGAGGATCCTTGGGCTCAGTGTTTCTACTTCTTCTGATATCTTGACACTAGACACTCTGTTGGGGACTAGGACGGTTGGTGTGCGTTAGTGAAAGGAGTGCCCCGTTGAGGTTGGTGGGTGTCACTTCCTTTGGGACCTCTATGTCTTAGAGATGACGAGCTATGACGTCATTCTTGGGATGGACTGGTTGGTTCCATTTCGAGCCTTTGTAGAATTCTATCGTCGTAGGGTGCATTTCACGTCACTAGAGGGCGGGGAGTTTCTATACAAGGGCAAGTGGGATGTTCAGGCGAGTCGAGCTAGACCAAAGCATCATGGGCGAGGTGGAGTCACAGCCCAGATTGCGAGCTTATATCTAGATGACTAGGGGACTCGTCAGACGGTTTTCCCTCCAGTTGTCGATCGTTTCAGGGATGTCTTCCCGGACTACTTTTCAGGTCTACCTCGGGTGCGTGAGGTGGATTTCTCTATCGAGCTTGTTCCAGGAGCAGCACCGATGTCCATTCCCCCTTATAAGATGGCCACACCTGAGTTGCAGGAGCTCAAGAGGCAGTTAGAGGAGCTACAGGCAAAGGGTTTTATCCGGCCCAGTACTTCTCCTTGGGGTTCTCTGGTCCTTTTTCCGAAGAAGGCAGATGATACCCTTTGGCTTTGTGTGGATTATCCGAAGCTGAATCATTTGAAGGTTAAGAACTGATATCCCTTGCCGAGGATAGATGATTTGTTTGATCAGATTCGTGGAGCACGAGTGTTCTCAAAGATTGACTTGAGATCCAGATATCATCAGCTGCGCGTTAGACCATCTGATATACCTCTCACAGCTTTCAGAAGTAGGTATGGTCTATATGAGTATACGGTTATTCCATTCGGACTCACAAACGCGCTAGTAGTTTTCATGGCTCTAATGAATCGTGTGTTCCATCCGTGTCTTGATTCATATGTGGTAGTATTCGTGGACGAAATCTTGGTGTACTCTCACACTCGACACGACCATGCCACCCATCTTGAGATCGTATTGAGTACACTGAGAAAGAATCGCCTATATGCTAAGCTCTCGAAGTGCCACTTTTGGATGGACCAGATTCACTTCCTGGGTCATATCATCTCAGAGGCAGGAGTTGCAGTGGACCCAGAGAAGGTGAGAGCAGTAGTTTCCTGGGAGCAGCCCAAGAACATGTTTGAGATATGAAGTTTCTTAGGGCTGGCTAGTTACTATAGACGCTTCATACAATACTTCTCCCGCTTAGCATCACCGTTGACAGGTCTGACTAAGAAGGGTGTGAAATTCCTTTGGTCAGAAGTTTGCGAGACAGATTTTCAGGACCTGAAGGGAAGGCTAACATCAGCACTGATCCTGATACCCCCAGAGCAGGGGAAGAACTATACGGTTTTCTGTGATGCGTCAGGGATTGGGCTGGGAGCCGTTTTGATGTAGGGCGACCGAGTTGTGGCGTACGGGTCTTGGCAGTTGAGGTCACATGAGAGGAATTACCCAATGCACGATCTCGGGTTGGCTAAAGTTGTGCATGCATTGCACTGTTGGAGACATTACCTATTGGGAGAGCATTTTGTGGTTTTCACCAACCACAAAAGCCTCAAGTATATCTTTACTCAGCGTGACCTAAATTTGAGGCAGAGAAGGTGGGTCGAGTACCTACAGTCCTTCGATTTTGAGCTTGCCTATACACCTGGTAAAGGTAATGCAGTAGCCGATGCACTAAGCAGGAAGACTCAGATACAGGCAGTGCAGGAGGCCAGTAGTGAATAGAAGCTTATGGCTTTGTTTCTCTGAGATGCATCTGAAGGTGCATGGAATTCAGGGACATAATTATCTTTACTCGTTAGCTGTGACTTCTACCATCCTAGACAGAGTGAGGGTGAGGAAGCTATCGGTTTCAGAAGGCCTAGTTCTACGGTAGTCGGTGGCAAGTGAGGACCCTTCTTCCGGTTGGACGATAGGCGATGATGAGGTTTTACCTTTCCATGGACGTTTATGGGTTCCAGGGGATGTAGGCGAGGAGCTGATGAGGGAGTTTCATGCTTCAGCTTGGGCAGTTCATCCCGGGGTTACCAAGATGTACCGAGACTTGATACGTCAGAACTGGTGGCCGTGTATGAAGAGAGAGATAGCTGGTTTTGTTACGAGGTGTTCCACCTGTCAGCAGGTGAAGGCAGAGCATCAGAGACCATCTGGGCTATTACAGCAGTTTCCCATTCTAGAGTGGAAATGGGATGATGTCATGATGGATTTTGTGACGGGATTTCCAAGGTCACCTCGAGGCAATGACGTCGTATGGGTTGTTGTGGACAGACTTACGAAGGTAGCTCACTTCTTGCCAATCAAGGAGACCTTTGGTGTGAACGAGCTCGGAAGGCTGTATATCCGAGAGATCATACGTCTGCATGGGGTCCCTCGTTCTATCGTTTCAGATAGGGACTCCCGGTTTACGTCTCATTTCTGGAAGAGTTTTCAGAGGGCGCTGGGTACACAGGTGCTTCTGAGGACAACATACCACCCTCAGACTGATGTCCAGTCAGAGCAGACGATACAGGTGCTAGAGGACATGCTGCGCGCATGCGTCTTAGACTTTGGGGGCTCTTGGGAGAAGAATATCCCCTTAGTCTAGTTTTCCTATAACAATAGTTTTCAAACAACTATTGAGATGGCACCATACGAGGCTTTATATGGTAGGCCATGCCGATCACCTTTGTTCTAGTTAGAGGCAGGTGAGGCAGCTTTACTGGGACCATAGCTCGTGCAAGAGACATCTGAGCAGGTCCAGTTAATTCAGAAGCGGATGGCTACCGCGTAGTCTCATCAGAAGTCTTATGCTGATCGCCGCAGACGACCTTTGGAGTTCGTGGTTGGGGATCAGGTTTTCTTGCGTGTTTCACCGAGGCTGGGACACAAACGGATTAGAAGACAGGGTAATCTTTCACCGATTTATGTGGGGCCATTCGAGATTCTAGAGAGAGTCGGGCTGGTTGCCTATCGGTTGCAGTTACAGCAGCGGTACCGAGCCATGCACGACGTCTTCCACGTGTCTCAGTTGCGTCACTACCATTCAGACCCGTCTCACACCTTTCAGCCAGAGGAGGTTGAGCTGCAGCATGATGCGTCCTTTGAGGAGCATCCGATCCGTATTGTTGATAGGAGCACGAAGGTTCTACGAGTCCGGTCAGTTCCTCTCGTATGGGTGCTATGGTAGCATGGCCGAGTGCAGGTCGAGACCTGGGAGCGGGAGACTGATGTACGTGCTCAGTGGCCAGAGCTGTTCTGAGCTTTCTCTTCGCCACCCTTGAAAGGGAAATTCAGGGACGAATTTCTATAAGGGGGGAAGTTTGTAAGAACCCGGTTCTTGTTTTAGAGGTACGAGCTTCTTCTTTTCCTTTTCCTTAAGTGATTTTGGGAAAATATGGAAAAAATTGGGAAAAATCCTAAATTTTGAAACTACACGCCGTGTACTTTGTCCACACGCCGTGTACTTTGTCCACACGCTGTGTACTTTTGGCCGTGTTGGGATAAGTACATAGGGCGTGTAGCCTCGCCGGCGACAAAGGGTGTAGGAACCGACTACACGCCGTGTAGTGGTCCTTTACACACCATGTATCCAGTCGGCAGGTTAAAAAGTAAGGTGGTGGAGCCGCCGCCAGCTGGGCGGCAGTACACGCCGTGTACTCAAGAATACATGCCGTGTACTCTTGTCGGTAGGTGAACAGTGCCGATGCCACCAAATGAACAGTTAAATGAAAAAAGTACACGCTATGTACTCAGAAGTACACGCCGTGTACTTTTTTTTTTCAGCTTAAAATAGGCAGTAGCCTCCTCCTTTGGAAGAGGAGGTGTTTGAGCCATTTTGGAGCCAAAGGAGGAGGCCTGACCTTTGAAGATCCACCGGGAGTTCGTCTGGAATCTGATTCCGCTTCGGACGATCTCGTTGGAACCGCACGGGTAAGCCCTTCCTCCTCCTGGTACCGTTCTTACCAATTCTTCTCCCAACATAAGTTATTTACGTTTGAATGGGTTTTGTTCTTCGTCAGATCTACGCCGTTCTTGGGCGTTTCTGGAGCCGACGTTCGGGTATAGTGTTCGTTGGCACATAAAGTAGGTGGCTTGGTGTTTATTTTCCAACTATCGTGCGTTTTTGTGCGTTTTCATGCCACGAACCCATGTTGGGGTGTCGTGTGGCTGAGGTCGTTGCTATATTTAATGCCTTGAATTGCATATGTGATTAAATGGTGATAATAAAATGATGTTTGGGATCATTGCTTGGATCCAGGACCATCCCGAGGGGTGTATTCCTCTGTTTAGCCGTTTGTCCAGGATACCCGAGGGTATGCCTTAAATGTAGTAACTGCAGAATTTCCTTGAGAGGAATTGCTTGTTTACTGCATTTTGATATGTTGGGCATGGCCCGATTACCTGTTTAGCCTGAGGGCATTGTTGTGATTAGCCTGAGGGCACGACTGTTTTAGCCCAAGGGATGTCGTTATTCCGCCTGAGGGAAACCTTTCGTGCCTGAGGGCTTGACTTCTGTGCCTGAGGGAAAAAATTCATACGCCTGAGGGTAATTTCTGTTACGCCTGAGGGCTATACCTGCAGGTTGGATTCTGCTTACCTGAGGGTAAGGTTTTGTTTGTCTGAGGACGTGGACTGTTTACTTAGAAATGCACTGTGGTGGTTTCTAATATTCAAATGGATTAAATGGATAATAAAATGGAAATATAACTGGTAATTAGTTACTTTTGAGTACTGTTTACTTTTTTGCATTTTACTACTGCACACTGTTGTTGCATGCTTACACGCAGTTCGACACGGGCCTTTGGTGGGTGCCTACTGAGATATATTTCTCACACCCTGTTTGGGTCACGCTTTTCGGCCCAAACAGATTACGTTTCTACAGGTGTTGATAGGGGCAAGAGTCCCTATATAGGTGCTTGACTATTGCTGCGGAGTAGGAGAGCATGGGACCGAGCCTAGGCTCGCGATGCCGCTGCTAGCTGTTTTTCTTGTTTTGCTGTACTCTATTTTCTGCTGTACTCTATTGATATATAACATGTTCTGGCTCTTTTCGTAGAACGTGAAACATGTAGCATCATCACTTATATACTATTGGTTATATCCACTGCTGTAGTTATTTCAGTTGTGTATGTTTACTGCTTCCCCTGTTTGTTGAATGTTTATTTTGGTGTTCCACTGCGCTACACTTTGACAAATGAGGGCATAGTTTCCCCACAATCAGACCTGGGCCCTCGCTGCTAGTCGTCATCCTCTGGCGTTTGGGGAAATGCGATTGAGGTCACGTGGCGAACTGGGCTCGGGGCACCTGTTGCGTGGCACCCGGGTCCAGGACGTTACAAAATAGGTGTGCTAGGTCAATATGTTATACCTGGTGAGCTGAATCAAAGAGATCACAAAGAAAACTTTTCAAAAACACACAAGCAATCATGGTTTTCATGCACTGAGTCAGAAATCAGATGTCAGGGTCCTTGTGTGTAGATACGTCAGCCCCTGTACCAACACTCAATTCCCCAAACTAATTACCACACTCATAACACTTAACACTATTGTAGATTAAAATATTAGAGTCCAAGTTCTTCGGTAGAACCAACTCCTCGAATACCAATATTTCACGACCCATCCCCTAGGGCCTGTGCCATGACTAATCACTCCATGCCTACCTTCCATAGGTCAGGGGCTAGAGACTAGAACCAGAATGGAATATCCCTAAAACCGGGAAGGCATTTCCTTTTTAACCTGTAAACTCACACAATCAAAGAACATTGAAATATACAATCAAAAAGTAAACTATATAGTAAATAGAGAGAGTACAATAAGTAAAGGGGTCAGAATACAAGCCCAACCAGAATGTACAAGAAAAACTGAAAACAACCCCTATGAACACCCACCAAGGATCCTACCTGAAGGGTAGGTACAACACTCAAACTATCGTCTCTGTGGTACGTCTCGTCTAATGGTCCACCTCTGAGCAGCCTCCAGTCCTAGAACCGTCTGCCTCGATCAATGATTTTTTTCATCTATATAGGACCCAACAAGGTGCGGGCATAACCCGCACATGGGTGAGTATAACAATACATAGTAGGGACCCCGAGACCCCCAAAGGTCTCTCAGAATCCATGAAGGATAAAACAAAAGAAACACCACAATCACAAAGCCCGAAGAAAAAATAAGCCCTACTTTGGTATATGCCCATACACATAAATAATTTATCTAGTAAACCCATCTCATTCATGAGGAAACACAATACGCAACTCATTTTCCAAAAGCACAACTATTCCATGAAGTAAAGAATACCACGAAGGTAACACCATGATGGTAAGTACCACAAATCTAACACAACAAAGAAGAATACCACGAATGTATCACCACATAGAAGTGTACCAAAAAGTTAAAGACTCATCTTACACGAAGTATAACTTAAGTAAGAAAGTATAGATGAATAGCTGTATTGATTGATCATCTTACTTCATAGAGAAGCTCTACTGTTGACCCACACAAGATCGAAGATGACCCATACAGGATCCGAAGATGCTGATCCACACAGGATCCGAAGATGACCCACACAGGATCTGGAGATGACCCACATAGGATCGGTAGATGACCCACACAGGATATGAAGATGACCCACACAGGATCGGTAGATGCTGACCCACACAGGATCCAAATATTCTTCAAGTATAGTCAGCCATAGGGTTTCCTAACTAAGAACGCTTGATTCCAGGAGGATCTACTCTTCAAGACATCGATTGATACTTCAACTAGCATGAAGTCCCACGAATAAGTATCATGAAGGTCTGTCACATCATAAGGGATCCAACGTGACTGATGGCATGTCAATCGGAGGCCCGGTTTGCAAGTTATCAGTGTTTCCGTTTCGAGAGCCTGGTTGGATTCAGGTTCGATCCAATCCATCTGTACTCTAACTCTATCCAAAACTCATGTGGATTATACCAAAAAGACCGAATCGATTCAAGGATTCCAGAGCCGCAGATGGTTCGTCAAACGGACGCCTGTTTCTCAAGATATGGAAAAAAGGCGTAACTGGGTCCAGATGGGCTCGGGTTCGGTCTGACCTGGCCTGACTCAGCCTGGGCCGACCGACTCAGTCTGGGTCTGGCCCAGATGAGTCGAACCACGGTGGGACCGACCTGCTGGGCTGTAGTACGGTCCGCCCCGCGAAGATGGTGGCCCGGCCGCTGGCCGTGGTCCGGCCTGCGCTGGGCGGGACCCGCTGGGCGTGGCCCACTAGGCGCGGCTCGTTGGGAATGGCCCATGGCTGGGAGCGGTCCACTATGGTGGGGCCCACCCTAGCCTCCACCCAGGGGAGGCGCCCCCCATGATTACCGAACGGTCCAGTTGGACCGTTTGGCTCAGGCCAACCCAGCGGCACCACGTGGCACCGCCTGTTGGCACGTGGGACCCCCCAGAGTAGGTCTTGCTCAGCGTGACACGGCCAGCCGAGATTCTGGATTTCTCCCATTCCAGTGGCATGATGGCGCCACTGGTACTCCTACGGCCGACCGGGTTCTAGCCACCCTGGTGCGTCGCCGCGGCTCGACAGCCGCAACCTCCTCCTCCACCGGTGGCACGGACGCACACCGCCCTAATTCAACGCGGTCAGCTAGCCTACCAGCTTCCTCCCTCCTCCACCTTGGATGAAAGGCCATAGCCTCCTTCGGTGGCGTGGTTGCGCCCCTGCCACCATCGCAGCCAGCCGGTGTGCCAACCGCCGCCTGTTCCCTTTCGGTGTCGGTCGTCGGTGGACTTCTGCAGGTCATAGGGTGAGCTCTAGTGGCCCGTTATTCAATCAGAAGGAGTCACTGTATGTCTTGGTATGTCGCCTTTTCAACTATAATGATGTGGTCATGTTCCGCTCAACCAGATGATCTACCCTATAAAGAACACATCAATCTACATGGTAGCGGAGGGATCATGTTGTGTTCGTTTAGCCTGCACCCTGTGCGTTAGTTCGAAAACCTGATGCTCAAGAAGATTGAATCAATGTTAAATTTAACGAAGAACAATCAAGAGTAAACCCTACCTTGAAATGTTAGAGAATCGTCCCTGTTTTTTGGTAGATCATGCTCTTCCTTTGCATGACCAACTCCCAATGACACCACTCGCACGTCCCCCTTTAGTTCGGCATCATCCGTCACCTCCCGCTGGGTCGGCTTCATCTTCTAAGGGTTTGGTGTCGCAATGTTCCAACAGAAATTCGTTGCTTAGTGAAGATTTTATGATACCCCTCCCCCAAGCACTATATTTATAGGAGAGGGGGAGAGTAATTAATGATGCGGGGTGTTAATGGGGCTCATTAACTGGAAGCTTCTTAATTTTACCCAACCTTGATGTTACTTAGAATGGAGGTTCAAGAAATTTATTGGCATCAAATGTCACTGGTCCCACGTTACCTCCCGTCTATTGGAGGAATAGAATAAAACTAAAATAATAAAGTTTATTTATTTATTTTATCAAAAAGTTCCAAAAACTAACTTTTTCTCCAGTACAACTGTGGTCGATGTGAAGCCTCCCTTAAGCGAATCCCGACGTTGCAGATTCAACGGTGCCTTCATATTTTTAATCCGAACAACGGTTCAAAATTTAGAAACTTCCACTCACACTTTTACTGAACATTCCTGAAAGAAAGTTTAGAAATTAATTTCGGGCACACCGGGCCTCAGAATCACGCACCATCAATTTTTGCAGAATCATAATAATTCGATTTAATTTAAAAAAATAGATGAAAAATCCGGGTCTTTATAGTAAAAACTATGTAAAGGTGTTAACTACCTGCACTCAGTTGTTAAGTTCTTATGATATGTGGACCTACTTATGATAATCACAATGATCATGGAGTAGAGTGTTGCTGGAGTGGACTAGTGGATATTGTTTCCATGAACTACTAAAAACCATTTTTCTCTTTTAATTTATTTATTATACTCATATTTAAGAGAAAATTAATGGGTTTTTTCATAAAAATAGAGCTATTCTAAATCTATCAAATGTTTTGAAGAACACAATTCACCCACCTCTAGTTTCTTTTTCTTCATAAATTTCATGATGACCAAACAGACCCAAGAAAAACATCATCCCAACTAGGCATTGGACTTCATCAGCTTCCTCTAAAAACTATCACACAACCGAGTAGAAAAACACTCTTCCAGAAGAAGTTGAGGCTTAATAATTTCTTTACAATAGTGTGATAGAGGTAAATTGGCCACTGAATAGTTCCTAAAAGCTCTGTCTATTATATGTCCACCACTTACGTCAATTAATTATATTGTTTTTGATTCATTAATGGAAACAATGTTATCTATATATGATGCACTATGTAATGCCAATGTATTTTTAGTGGTGGTCGAGGTGATGATACTACTGGTGGTGGTGGTGATGATGATGATGACGATAATACTGGTGCTCCATACGATGATGTTTGTGATGGATGTGATAAAGATGTTGGTGATGGTAATGAGGATGAGAGTATTAGTGACATGGGAGATATTGATCCCCTCAATTTTTGATTTATCTATAAAGAGACATGTTGATGTTGTTTAACGACCTGAATTGACTCATTGTGTGGATGTATATGTATGTTTTAATGTTTTAATTTATTAGAAAACTATTACATGAATTTAGTTGAATGTTAAATATATAATATATGTATTTAATTGAATGTGTAATGTGGTATTTATTTTGTTTATAGGTTCTTGAAGGGATGTTGTTTCCTATTGAGGATACGTACCTATACCAATAGTTCAATGAACTGTTGATATATCATTCCTGGTTGGAAAAGCTATTCCCATGGTTCTAATAATCATTGGTATAGATATATATCCAGGTTTTTCATTAAACTATGAGTATTATGAATGAATCATATGTTATAACAATGGTTTCTATAGAAACTATGATCATAACCCTATACCAATGTCTTAAGCACCCATGGTTCAATAAACTGTGGGTATAGATCATACCAATGATTTTATGGGATATACCCATAAATAAAAAATAGGGGTATATGGTAACTTTCTATTAGTGAAAATAGATAATTTAGATGACATGATTAAAGAAATATATTCTTCCTCAGTGGTATAAAAAGAAACTACTAATTTCTTATTACATTTCCAAGAAACATAACTACCACAAGTAATAAAGACATAACATATAGTGAAAAGGCTTATTTTAATTGTATATTATATATTTTGAGATGAATATTCATTAAATTTCACAAATCATTCCTAAGGACCATAATAATTTAGTGCCTTTGGAAACTTGGGACAAAGTATTCTTAATTCAGGAAAAATATTAAATGTATCCCATAAAGATCTTCCAATTTAGTATTATTCACAAACATAACCTACTTAAACCCTTTCCTCAAAGCTTGGAGAAAGGAAATATAAGAAAGGGTGAGCTTAAATGATCAGTATGAGAAAAAAAGGGATATACTTAATCATAACATGAACACAAGGGTATGAGAATATGGACAAAACATTTGAAAATCATACCCTGTATATCAAATATCATAATCATGAGTTATGATATAAATATTAGTAGTTCAGAATAGATGAATCATAATAAAATTAGATAACATGATCCATGTGATAATAACAATGGAATAATACTTATATTTGTGGCATAAAAATTAGCATAGAAAATCTTATTTAAAGGATACCCACTAAGAAATTCATAACATTTTAGGCTTGGGATACCCCTAGTATACCTACTTCGGGCTTGGTGTGACCTCTCATATACCCTATTTCAAGATTGGGATAATCTCTCATGTACCCTTTGAGCTCATATAACATTAATCATTACCCAATACATTGTAGGTAGATATAAGTCCCACCCATTACATAATGAAAATCAACTGTATGTGTTCCACATGGCTATAAAAAATTCTTCATGTCATAACCCATGAAATTTAATAGGTTTTATAATCATTTCAGCATATCATAATATATGGAGAAGATACATACTTCATAATCATTTCATCTTTTCATCATAGCATAACCCATGGAAAAAAGAAGCAGGTTTCATAGGAATTTTATTATGGTAAAATCCCTGGAAGAGAAACGGGTTTCATAAATTTTTTTTTCAGGATAAAACATTTAGATAAAGATAACGAATGGTATCCTTGGTTCATATCCCCATTAATTCATAATTTACATAAATGTATATAATATTTCGTGGATAATTATTTTGAAAGATCAAATGGAACATTTCTTATGAAAAATAATTTTCATTGAAAATTAATATTTTAAAATAAAATTCATAATAAATTATGAAAATTATTTTCTTAGACAATAAAATAGAAAAATTATAAAAAAATAATTAAATAAAATAATGGTTAAGATGGTGGAAAATTCAGTTGATATCATACATGTTTAAAAAAATCCTTTCACTTTTTTGGAAAAATCCAAAGGCGCATTGTTTGGAAAATCATATTAAGATTCCTTTAAAAACATTTTGTGAAAAGTAAAACATGGGTAAAAATGTCTTTAATATACCATTTTAATAATTTAAAAATAATTTTTGATATTTTTTTTGAAATCATTGTTTTTGTAGAAGAAAGAGTTTTTGACCAAAGAGAGAAATAAAGACTATTTTAATTAAAAAAATATTTTGAACTACAGAGTAAATAAAGAGAGGAAAATGAGGGGAAAACATGTATTCAAATCTAATAATTAGGGTAGAATAAATTTCATGTGTTTCTTAAGAGATAGATAATAAGATTTCATTATTGTAAGCATAGTCATGAAAAAACCTGATAAATGATGAGATTATTTCAAAAAATATTTACTATTTTGGTAAAATTGAATATTAATCCCCAGGAAGAGAGATACTAAAATGGATAGGTAAATCCAAATATTTTTTAATTATATGAATCATAAAATTAATTTATTTATAGTATATACACCACATAAATTAATAGGTAGTGAATATGAAATGTGTCTCACAGAAGTAAAAAGTAAGACATAAACCGTTACCGCTTTATTAATCATTTGAATCAGAATACCAAATAAAGTATTACCAGGAATGTTCAGGACCAAACATAGTCAAACTTAATTTTTTTTTGAAAATTAAAATGCAGAAAAAGGGACAAGAAAATGTGAGGTGTAAAAAGTACCACCCAATGCCGTCAAATTCGAACATGGTCCTAAGATCCACAAAATAGGCACATATGCCCAAATCTAGATCCAATCCAAAAGGAAAAGGAAACATATTTTAAAAAACCCACTCTGCAACTCCCAAGATGGAAGTCATATATCCTATAAACCAACAAAGGTGCCCGACTTCATTCAAGATAGGGAAATTTTCACTCATCCACTCCCCTATCAAGACCATCGCTGCCCAGAATTCCCACCCAACTATCATTTGAAAATCGAAATCCACTCCCCAAGGAAATTACCATCACCCCACACCTCAAGTCGACTAACTAGCACATCGCCGACATGTTCTTTTCATCACTAGAAAACCTGACCGCCATCCACTCCTACCTCAATCTTCATTCTGACCATCATCTGAGATCCCACATCCTATCTCTTGTCAAAACCCACTCCATTACCTGAGATCATCCCCTGCATCTATGCCACGTCATCAAAGCACTGCTGCCTATGCTCTAGCCACTGGGATCACCACCCAGATCCCAAACATGCCACCTGCTCGTCGCTTACAGCACTCCTTCTTGTAGATCCATAACCTCGAAAGTCCCCAGTGATTAAAACACAATGGGACCGATGAGAATCACCCCAGATCAATTCTTGCGCACCTCCTACCATGCCACCATTATCCCACCAGTGAGTTTCAAGACAATCTAGTCATCATCACATGATCTCAACCCAAGTTATAGATACCCATATGCACCTACAACTCACAGTGCACAAATATTTATCTCTAAATCAGTTGACTCTTTCCACTAAAGGTCACTGATCCATCCTAAAATCATCGACCCGTTCTTGCCAAGACACACATCATCCGAGGCAGTGCACTCCGAGGACCACCCTTCACCTTCTTGACGCATCCTAGTAAATAAATCAGCTAGATCAGATCTTGCATGTCATCTCCACCATCCCCAGTCTTAAAACCCTCACTTAACCCTAGATTTGAAAACAGATTGGAGGGGGTTTTATCCTGTTCCACCCCAAATCCACCGCTAAAAGCAGTACGACCAAAAGATCCTCTACAAGAAGAATTATTTTTGAAAATGGATAACAATATCATCATGTAAAATTCCAAAGATCTATTTTTGGATCTGGAAAAAAACATTAAAAGATAGAGGCTTTCCATCCTTGATAGAAAAGCTCTCCATCCCCAATAAATAAAATAGATACTATAAACCCCTTAACTTATGTCTTGAATTCCTTCATACACATTCAAACCTAATGTATAATAAATAAATGTTTATTATATTTTTTTAAAGAATATTAATTATATATATCATACCACATATGGTATAATTATTTACTTTTATTTCCCATTTATTTATAATTCCATGTTAAATTCACATTTCGGTTAATAACAACTTTGTTTTTCGTATATATTTTGAATTGTTATTTTTGGTCCCCTTAATTTGATCATGGTTAAATAATCTCAAATAAAATAATAATAATTGAATAATATTCAAATTTATACATCGATTATACTTTTAAGACCAATAATGAAAGTTGATTTTGAGAAATTAAGTATGTTACATTCATGGAGATAATAGGTCGAACACACACATGAGTAACATTTCCATTTTTCAAAAAACATTACAAAAATTATGTAATTAATATTTTATATTTCCATAATGATAATAATATCATCAATACAATATTTTTTCATTTAATATACTTATAAATATCATCCATTTTGTGTGGTTATGAAAATATAGAGTCACATTGCTTCATGAATGCGGTAGTCTACATGTACATGAAAGACATTATCATATTTCAGTGAGTGAAAATGTAAGAAATAATATGATATATTATCTTTTCATAATGAAACATATGTCATTAATATAGTAATTTTTTCATGTATATCACATATATTTATCCTTATTATACTTCATTTATATTTTTAGTTAAAAATGGATCACATCGCTTCATGAAGTAGTGGCACGCCACACACACGAGTGACATTATTGTATCCCCTATGGAATGTAAATTAACTAGGTATATATGATATAATGACAAAAAAGGTATAATTATTTTATAAATATCATATATATAATTTAAATCCATCAATATACCAAACCTTGATTGGGGTAATGGAAAAATGAGTTACATTGGTTCGCAAAGCAGTAGTCCACCGTACACATGAACGATGATTTCATAACCCATTAGATAGAAGTGGATATTTTTTAAGGTCATAAAATTAACATAAAAACATTTAAATATTTTTAATATACTGAAGTTATTATATTATCAATGCTTCAATAAATAACAAATGAGGTGTATGAAGAAAAAAAATCTCATTGAAGAATGTTACCTCTTCTTCAGGTAACCTCATTAGCTTTGCACCAAAATCCTTCTTAGGGTTGATTTATCACAATAATAAGGGTACATAGATGAGATTATAGAAATTTATAATTTATTTAGGTTGGTATTGGTTTAAGTAAAAGGTTTTGAAGGTGTAAATAGGAGAGAAAAGTGGGCGGCCTTTTATATGTGAGGTGAGTGACACACTTGTAATTTTGTGGAAAATAAAAAGGTAAACCAACATTTGACTCAAGAATTCCTTTTCCAAAATTAAGTATTATGATGAATAAAAAATTATAGGATCCAAATATGGAATGAAAATATATTTAATAAATGTATTTATTTCATTTTAACCCTTATCTTTTTAGTTTACCTCATGGAAAACCCATTTTTACCCCGACTATGGTAGTTAATTTTTACTGTTTTCACTATTACTTTTCCCATAAATTAAGTTGGCCATATTAAATAATATAAAAAATAATTAATCAAAATATGGAATCTATTTTTCCAAATTAAACTCATATATGTGGAAAATGTTATTTAAAATTAATCTCGCACACGTGATGAGAAATCAAGTTTTCGAAGAGAAATTTTGCAAAAATTTATAATGTTTTTATATCCAAAATTAAATATAAATTTATTCCAATAACATAAATTATATTAATATATATACATATAATTTGAATTAATTTAATTTAAAATAAATTTAAAATAGAATTTAAATTTATAAATAATTTAAATAAAAACGTGTTTTTCAATTAAAATTTAGTATATTTCACTACAGATCTGAAAACTAATATATTCAAAAAATTAAAAAAAAGCAACCATAAGATAATTTTAATATGATAATTTCAAAGATGAATCTTATTTTTAAAAATATATTATCTGAATGTTTCCAAAATTAGTCTTAAAAATATGTGTGTAAAAAAGGTAAATAGTTGATTAGATATATACTATATGAATTTCGCAAAAATAATTCTCTAAAAGTCTTATGACTAATTTATTGAGGTAAAACATATCTGTTTTCATTAAATAGTTTTTTTAGAAAAGAATTATTTTAATTTCAAATGGTTTTTATTTTGATTTTTAATTAATTGGTCACCAAATAATTCATTTCATATACTGGTGTAAATAAAATATTTTCATAATTTATTTAATCATATTCATACCCTCAATTCCAATGGCTAGGTGATAAATATAATTTTAATAAATAATATTTTAATAATATGTCATGTTTCGTATAAACATATTGTTGCATATAATGCAATAAAAACTAAGTTTTATGTGTAATGAAATCTAAACTCCATATTAAATAAAATGAAAAATATAAAAATGATAAAAATTATTTTAAAAAATAGAAAATATGGGGGGGGTGTATAACTATTAATATATTTCAAAGTATTAGTATTAAAAATATAGTCAGAATCAATAAAACCTACTATATCATTATAAGAACTGCTATTATTACTAAAAAATATATAGGTCAGAATAAATTGATAAATAAATTAGAATCAATTTCAATTCATTCCAATGGGGCTTCCCATAATCCTTCTTAAAGTGAAAATAACAAAAAAATTATTTTCTACAATTATAAGACTATAGACTACATAAAAATATGGAAGGATCTTTATAAATGTCCCATCTTACTCATAGTTTGGGTACTGGGATAGATACAACATAAAATGTTTTCCCAAAGACACATTAGCAGGTTTCAAATCCTCAAAATTATATCGTTTTAACACCTCATTCACATAGTCACATTGAGACATATATAAACTATGGTTTCTATATTATGCATATTTTCCATGATTGAAATTTTCTTAGAATTTCCTCGATATTTAATTTAAAAAGTTGTATTAATTTGTATTTTTAAATTTTTTATCAGCCTTATGTTCTTATAAATTAGAAGAATATCATAAACATATAAAATCATGTAAATAATTTATTACATAATAGGTTTTCAATAAATATAAGAATCATACATTCAAATGAACATGGTTTGAATCTTGGAAAGAACCTTGGGGGATTTATGATATTGGTGGTGACATAAGCATGACATAGGAAGGTGGTGACATAGGCCGAGTGATGTAGGAAATATGATGTTGTCATCATGCTAAACTGGGCCTTCATGCCATGTTCATGGGCCACTTGGCCTTGGGCTTATAGGCTATGTAATAGGTTTCCCTCTACCCAGATAAAAAGAGGTATTTCCTATCCTAATAAAAAGATGATTTAGACCCAATTTTATTAAAAAGAATACAAGAATAAAAAGATTTATCCTAAAAACGCATAGAGGGTTTAAGTCTTTATAATATTTTTTGATAAGTAAAACCTGGTCAATTTAAAAATAATTTGAAAAACCTTTAGGCGACTTCATGTAAATTTTATCATCTATCATTCCAAGAAAAAAAATTTGTTTTCACATTTAATTATGCTATATTAATATTTTTATAGGTGATTAAATAAAAATTTATCAAAAATATGAATGCATAAAAATAGGTGAAAGAATTTCACTATGACCAATTTCCTCACATTGATGTAATCCTTCATAAATAAGTTTATATTTATATTTAGTTATCATCTCCCCATAATTTTCATCCTTAAATTTAATAATCCACTATAAAACTATAACAATTTTATTTTTAGGTCTAGTTATAACTACCGAGGTTTGATTTTAGTTAAGTATTCCATTTCAATATTCAAATCGACAAACCAATGCCTAGATTCATTAGATTTTATGAATTGTTTGATGGTATATGATTTATCACTATTTATTTTAAGTATAATTTTAAACTCATAAGTAGCAATATCAGTGTGACTGAACTGGGAATGGGTGGGAATTTTCATAAAAACCCCTATCTCTCTTTAACACAAATTCTTTATGTTCTCTCTCTACCCCAACATATGACTTAGAGTCATTATTGGATTCATTTGGAACTGATTGGGTAGGACCAGTGAAGGTAGTCTCAAGCCGAAACCACTTCTTAGGTTATAAAGGAAGATCAATGCTATTAGGTTTAGGTATATCGATACCTTTATAATCTAAAAGCTTCTGCATATAAATAATAGCCTCTCAGAATACAACATCTAAACTTATATTTCACTTAAGAAAACCATTATTTTCTACCCATAACCTATAACACTTAGGACCCTTAAGATATACCACAAACACACAATTATCCACCATAGGATCTTAATTATTTGTTCAATAGGGATAATAATTAGTAAAAACAGTTAATCTATGTTGTTTAATACTTATAGGAAAATTGAACCACATTTCTTTAGGTTTCTTAAAATTGACAACACTAGAGGAGAATCAGTTGATTAATTACACTATTTTAGTAGTATATTATACCCATAAAGACAAATATAACCTCAAGTGAGATAGAAGGATTTTCACTCTCACCTGGATGGTCTCATCCATTCTCTTAAATAAACCATTTTATTATAGGTCCTATAAAACTATTTTATATATCCATAGATTCTCATCCTTATAGAAGTAAATAAAGATCTTAGACAAGTACTATAATCTATTATAAGTCATTTGATCTTTCAAATTCTTTCCAATCATGGTTTAGACACTACATTTTCAAGACTTGAATTTTTAAAACATCTCATACTAATGTTTATGTATGTAGATCCATACCTTCTATGAGAAATAGTATATAAAGGTGACAAATTAATGTTATACACCATGGGATGAAACCTTTGAAGTTACCCATAAAATTGAATTGAAATATTATTGGTGGACTTATCCTTATACACCAACCTCTTAAAAATCACATTTATGGAATTTAAGAACATGAAATATTCATATAAGGGAAGACCAATCATGTTTATACCACTCACAGACACATTATTACTATGTTAATTCACTCTCTTAGCACTCAAGTTCCCAATTATTTTATTATAAAGCATAGTATCATTATACACTAAGACATGGGTAGAATTGAACTGATTCAAATCCATTATACCATCTAATATATAATGCCAGTAAATTAGAGTTCCTTCCATAATGGTAAAGGATCCCTTAAAAATTCTAATAAAACAAAAATTACAACTAAAGGTCAATCCCTTCTAGTGTTTAACACCTAAAGAAATGAGGTCAGATATAATTTAGGTACCCACCTAACCTCATCCAATGTTCTCAATGAAATATCATGAATCTCTAGAGAAATAGAACTAATACATGTGATAGAAAACATCTATTATTACCAAGTAATACATCACCACCCTGAACATCACTAAAATGAAATAAGTATTCTCTATTCAGAAACATGTTGAATGTGTATTCTGAATCTATAACCCACTCTTCAGACATGGTACACACACATTAAATATATAAACAATATTGAAATTATTTTCCACCAGAAATGGATGATCATTTTTCACCTTGTAATTTTTACTCTCAAGACAATTTCTCTGGAATTTCCTAGGTTTTTTTCAATGAAAACACTTCATGACTCTACACATGGACTTAGAAAAAATTTTAATCCTACTATTACCCCTCTATATACCACATCACTTCTTACCACAACTAAAAATATGTCCCTCAACCACTTGTTTAATGGGGCCTCATTTTTGTATTTTTTTTTCAATAAGGCTATTTTGACCAATTAAAGTGATAGAGTATCTCTACCATAAAAAATTGAATCCTTAAGATAATAATAAAATTCAAGTAATGATGTTAATATTATTTTATCCATATATTCATCATTAATATTAACATCTATTTTAGAAAAAACATACATGAATTTTATTTGAAATCTTCGATATGAAACTTGAAAAAAATTCCGTGATACATTATGAAATATTATAATCATAATTTTTTGTGAAATATACCTACAAAATATTTCTTCTTATATTTGTCCTCAAGTTTATACTATATTTTGGCGGTAGTAGATTCATATGTGACATCCTGAAGAACCTTATCACTGAATAATATTACATGAGTCTCTAGGATTTCCTAAGGACATAAATAGGTAAATCCACCTCTGTAACAACATACACTACAACATATTTCACTTTTTAAAAAAAAATGGAATATATGTTGGCAACAATTCATTTTATTTTGGTAAAACATTTTTCCATCATATATGACCCAGTAACTAAACTGTCAGTAAAATCTATATCGCTAAATGTTTTTGCGATAGATAAATAGTTCTATTTCATATATAATAATACAAACAAATAACATATATGTCTATTAAAGTGTTTAGAAACTGGTTTTGGTGAAAAAATTTTCTGTTTTTAATGATATTACTAACATATAATATTTTTTTTATAAATTAATTTTTAATAAAAATTATAAAATTTTATTTATAGTAAAATTTTATATTATATTTATTAATTTATCTTATATAATACATCTATATTAATTATTAAAACGAAGATTAATTTTTTTTAAAAAATAATTATATTAATAATGAAATTCATTATACAAAAACGATGGACACCAAACAAGATCCCCCACCACACACACATGTCAGATCCCTCCAAACAGGATCCACCCCCACCCCCCAACGACCCAACCCCAACCCCGGCTCTAGTGAGTCAACTCCAAAACCAGTAGCTCTAGCCCATCATCTCTAGTGAGGAAGTCCTCCAATATGTATATTGATAACAATCCTCCATCTCCTAGAATTTTTTCACCATGGTATAATAATAGTGTCTCCTGATGGACCAGTGTTAAATATATTGCATCACCCCCCAAGTAACTACTAAAAGAAACAAATCCATCCATCTGTAGTACTGGCGAGGAACCTCAAGTCACTTATATGACACACCCTTCTGGTATAAGATCTACGCCACACATAACCATAGGGAATACTCACAAGTCAATGAAAAATGTTTTCATGAATTTAAATAAAAATAGAAATTAATTAAAGTATAAAAATGTGAAACATATTTCATATAAGGTAGCACAAAAAATGAAAACCCATTTTAATAAAACCCCTTTCATTTGAATAATACACACTTGAGACGTCTTATTTAGTTGATCTCAAGAAAAAATAATTTCAAAGTTCATTTGGACATGGGATCTATTTAATCTTATGTGAACTAAAGAGACAGAACATGGATAAACTTCTCATAAAAAATTAATCTATGAAGAAACAAATTGAAAACAATCATCATACATAACATATTAAATCAAAACATAATATAATTTATCCAAATTAAAAAACAAATGAAAATATAATCAATAAATCCAAAAATAAAGACTTTACTATTTCATAAGAGAATTATCCTAATTTGAAAGCATCATCACATACCAATGTGAACAGATCTAATATAAAATGACCATCTTATAAATAAAATAATAGGAGATCATCATCATTTTTGTAAGAATAACTCTTATATTTATGATGTAATGTCCCAAATTAATGGGAAACTCTTTATCTAGTACCAACAAGGGTCATGAATGAAACCATTATGAAGGTCAAATTAATTTTTTCTAAAATAAATCTAATAAGGAATAAATAAGTAATGATAAAAATAGGAAAACACCCTCAGCTATTGGGGGAATGAAATAATATAATATAAGATGAATGAATGCAATGTCAAACCATAAGTAAAATCCAAGGGATATAATAATAAATATCCTCCCTATAAAACCATATGATATACCAAAATTACTAATCCCACATATGACACTAAAAACACTAAAAAACAATAAAGATAAAAAAACACTGAAGATAAATAAAATTCATTTTATATTAATATGATGTGTGAAGATAAAGGCTACCTATAACAACTAAATACAATTCCATTTATTCACCTATATGACAAAAATAATAATAAAGATAAATAAAATTCATTTTACGTAGGATTTAATATGAAGTGTGAAGAAAAAATCCACTAATAACCACTAAAAAAATTACATCAAGGTGCCATCCAAATTTTTTAATCTATTATTAGTATCATTATCTTCCCCTTGTAATAATTATTCTAGAGAAACTATTTCAAAGAACAATCAATAGTAAATATCCTTGAAAATAGAACTAGGAAAATGAACTAAAAAAGAGGACCAGATAGTAGACCATACACAATCCAAATAGACAGAAAATGACAATCATAATAGTATGTGAAGAGAAAATATAATAGAGAACATATATCTAGAAATTCAAAAATCTAGTAAAAAATTCATTATATATATTCTTTGAAAATAAATTGATGAAAAAAATCATATTGATTCACAAGAGGACAATATAAATCACTTAGCTTTTTAATCCCTAAATCAAGGATCATTGTGTTGAATTATGCATCTAGAAACAAGTTTGATTCTTTAAAATCATTGTATATGAGTTGTGGTTTTACTTTCTCAAGAAATTATTAAACCCCACTTGATGGTCCCTCAATAATTTTTTATCATGTTATTATTCAATCAGGGTGTTTTTAAGGATATTTTTATGTTATTTAGGAGTATAAAATAAAGATACAAACTAAGTTGATGATCCTACAAAGAAAAATTGGGAACATATTCATATATGAGAATCCTTTGATCACTATCACTGAAACAAACTACCATGTTTAAAAGGCTGTGATGGGGAAAAAGGATCAGCATGACAACTTCATTTCATAATTCCTTATTTCCTAAGAATCCATTCTTATAAATAAGGAAAAAATCAATGTTTTGATGGTTCAGATTAACTATTTTTATTTATAGTCACATACAATAAAAAGTATCTCTTAGCTTTCCATCATCCTAGAATTATAAAATTGACTGCATTTCATAGTTCAGACCCTGATCACTCAACACGAAAAATGATTTATTGCTTTCCTTGTTTTTCATTATCTTTTAATGACCACGAATAGATATAAATTTAAAAAATTTAATAACTCCAAATATTTCAAAAACATTAAATATCCTTACCAACATGAATTGAATTCTCAAGGAATATCCAGTCAAAGGAATGTGTGTGTTGTGTCACAACACATACATTTATTTTTTTTATTTTAATTGAAATAATTATAGTGTTAATACAATAAATTTTAAAGAATTACCTTGTTATGGAATCTTTGGTAGAAAAATGTTCACTACATTTAAATAGAATCAATAATATGTTAGTGGAATTAATATAATGAAGTAGGTAAAAATAAAGAAATAAATGATCTAGAGAAAAATTGCATGATCTAGAGAATGTAGAATTCATTATAAATTTTATACCTTAAATAAAGAGTGTTCCACCATCCTTGGTTCTATTATACATATTCATCTCGAATCAGGTATTATATTCATTAGCAACACAATAAGAATAACTCAATTAGGTTTTTCTTCCATGATGCACACATGAGAGGGAAACAAATTGAGGGAGGATGATAAGAAGAAGAAAAGTCTCAACATAAGGTGCAACAGATAGAGGTCAAAAACACACGACACATTGAGGAAGAGTATGTGGAGAGGGATGAAGGACAATAGAAAAATGGAATGTGGTTTCTGGGGAGAAATATTGTCTTCATTTTGAAGGGGAAAGGAGTGTGTGGGTGCGAGGGGAATGGGAGAAAGAGAAGGCGAGAGGGATTATGATTTATTTGGATTAGGTCACTCTTGATCTAGAATAGAATATGGGAGGGAGTAATGATCAAGGAGACACTAAAGAGAGGGATTGGGTGGTGTTATGGTGAGGTAGGAGGAGTTGGGGGGGGGGGTGCAGTTGGAATAGGGAGATAATGGGGAAGGTGGGTCGTAAAGATGCCACGTAGAAAGGCCTATGGCGGTGGTGTCCTATGACAGTTAGGGTAAAAAAAGTACATTTAAATATAATTTATTTAAAAAATTATATTTTATAACAATTATGTTTATATATATAAGCATTAAATATTATTAAATTTTGGATATTTTAATTAATTATATTATTTTATAATAAAAATGATATGTTTGTAATGGGTCATATATTTATATATATATCTATATTTTTTTGTAAAATATTTTATATTACTGAATAATTTATTGCAACAATTTTTTATAATGGAAAAATATTCATTTGAAATTATAATTAATAAAAACTGATTTATTTATTTGTAAAGTAATTGTTGAAATTAATATGATGAGGTAACAAATTTAAATCATGGAAAATGATTTTTTGGTAGTGAACTACTAATATAAACATATATATATTTTGGAAAAAAACTATTGGTGCCTATAGTTAATATCAAAAAAGAAATAAATATCTATTCGAATTAATCATTTTTACCAACAGATATATTATATGTTGGTAAATTTATATTTTTAAATGCCATTTTTTGTAGTGGTATTTTCTAGTGTTGAACAAGGTGGTAAATTTACTATTCATACAACTTAGATCATGACAAATCTCATTATGATCAAGAAGTTCATTCATTTTTATACTATAATGATTAAAATAATTTTCCACAACAGACTTATATATTTCAAAATTCCTAGAACCCATTGTTATAAATCAAAGGGCTATGATACCAATTTATAGGGTGTTCGTTTTGGTTTAAAAATCCATATATAATGGCTATGATCTACTGATGTTGGTAATAAATTATGAATTTGTTTAGATAAGTTGTTTTATTTCAATGAATGATTTTAAAAATGATTAGGATTATTAAGATGAACATGTTTCAAACAATAATACAGAATATAAATGACACAAAATAATATAATGTGATTCATTACATGTTGGACCTATGTGTATGATGAGAAAACCAACGCCTATCTCTTTATTAAGAAAATTTATTTTTTATATATAATGAATCAAAAGAAGTGTGGGCCAAATAAGCTATATGAGGAAATGAGTCCAGCTAAACTAGGTGGTAGTCCTCAAAACCATATAATGGAGCTTTCATCTTAACTTCTGAGGTGGGTTCATGCTACACAAACAAGAAAAAAAATTATACATTGGAAATTGGAAACATAAACATGAATGAAACCAATGAAACCACTTACAGTGATAGATATTTATAGTTATATTGGGTAACATCTAGAATAAATCTCTGTGTACTCAAAAACCTTCACCTGAAAACCAAAGGATCGAACATCTCCACTGATATCCAAAAAAATGATACAAAATAAACTAATGTCAAGAACTATAACATCCTCCTTCAATGTACATCAGGGCCTTAAATTAGGCCTCTCATCTAGTATTTCATGAGATCTCCCTCTCTCATTGAAAACTATGAAAACAAAATCTTTCTCTCCTAAGAACTATTTGAGTAAAATATATGAATGCAATAATCAGAGAAAGGTGATCCATAATCATATCACATGATGTGATGGTCATGCCGACACACATGCATGATGAATAGTATCTATATAGAAATGATTAAATGCGTCACTCAAAATCATAACCCACATAATAAATCATGAAACACATGGTTAAATATTATAGTCTATACCAATTAAACATAAATCATCCTAAAAAGTTATAAAGATAAAACATAATATAAGAAGGATAAAATGGGAACACAATGTTTATAGGTTCAAAAATATCAACGACCCTTGAAATAACCTGTCAAAATACTAGGATCCTTTGATAGGTGAAAAATAAAAATCAAAAGATAACTCCAAATGAAAATAAAAAAAATACTAATTTGAATGGAAATAAAAAAACACCCCTATACGAGTCTCATAAAGAACAAGAAACTAGTGAATATAAATAAAATAGACACAAAATCATTTTTAATGCATATTAGATCATTTAGGTACAATGAGAGGGGGTGAATCAGTGTCTTCCCAATTCTAAAAAGGTATAATTTCTCTTTGAATTATCCTCTCTTATACTTGAACCATTGTCCTAAGTAAGAGTTATGAATATTTTAGTGAAACATTAACCCTTACCTCAATATTTAAGGAAGGTATATAGACGAAAAAAACGTTTTTATAAGGTTTAACAATCTCATGGAAAACCAAATTCTTATTGAGTTCAACTTTTTTCAAGTATACACATTTTATTATAACATTAATTTTTGGTGATTTCAAGTACCTATGAATTGGTAGAAATGATTCATGTAAGTATTATCTTCTTCTCTATAATGACTTATATAGATCATTCATCAAAAATAGTGACCATGTTGTTTATATTTATATCAATTTTTTAAAGGATCTTTTCTAATCTTGTGAATAAGTATTTATATTCCAAAGTTATTATCAGTAGTCCTATAAGAAAATTGGCCTCATTCCACCACTCGTTCTCAATTTCATTTGAATACATAGTGTATCTTAAAACTTTTAAGTGTTTTGATCCATGGGATGAAATAAAAGAGAAACAACAACATCAGCCTATTTCAAACTTCTTCATTTTCACCACACTATAACTCCTGATTAGAGTTGATGTTTCTCTCTCTTTGATACAAAAAAACATTAGGAAATAGTGGTATCAATCTTCCATCATCTTAAAATTTATAGTCTTATATTTTTTTAATAATAGAAACATTCAAGGTTTTCTATATTTTATACATCATTTCTGTTATATTTTATATTCACTTATATCATGAACATTTTTCCATAACTGATACAAGAATTTCATAATTTCAGCTGCAAGATATCCTATGATTCGATCTCATTAAAAACACTCATTCATAAAAATTCAAGGTATAATATCCTCAATACTTAGTCATAAATCATCACATTATAGATGAATATAATATCTTCATCCACTAAAAAAATCCTGTAACTTTGAAATTCTTTTTATCCTTCCACATATACATTCATTAAGCTACAACACGCCATAACCTTCTAAATAGATGAAGGTCATCATTTTTCATAGGAATTTTTTTACCTGAAATGAACACTAATAAGAAATATTATCAAAAACCGACCAATTATGTAACCATGACATGTACTAAAAAATAATCTTCAATATATTTATATTTTTAAAATTGGACGACTCAAAGGAGTCACTCTGTTTCCCATTAGGAAATGACTCACTATAAACAGTCACCACCATGACTTGGTGATCAAATAATTTTTGTTTCACTATATACAAATCTATATTGTCTTGTGTCATGGTATTATTATTAGAAATAGTAGATCCTACCTTGTAAAGATATTCCTTCATCTTTTCTTGAATAATGATCCATATTTTATCATGATGTATGATCTATGAAGATCATCATAAAATCATTGTATGATTTAAATAATTCTTTAGAATTAATATTACAGAAAATTATTATTTCCACAATTAAGTTAGTTTACGTTTACCTAGAGTCCATATGAACATTAATTTGTTCTTTTTCCTATGGGATGTCCTTCAAATGGGTATAAACTACCCTTACACATCTTTTTATATTTGATGATAACATTTTTAGATATCTCAATTCATGTTACCCTTACACTGGTCCAAATCTTATAGTGTGGAATTTTTTAAGAGTCCAATACTTAAATTTACATAGATATGAATTACCTTTAAAAAACATGGCTCTGAATTTAACACAACTCACTGGGATCCTAAATTAGTTTCCACATTGTGTATGATATTCTTTATATAGGTAGTTTAATTTTAAAACGACCATTATAGAACTGATGGTAATTCCATACCTCATAAACCTTAATCCAAACATATAAAATTGTTCTCAAGGACATATCTAAATCATTAAATATTCTCAAAACATAATACAATAATTTTTTATCAATCAATAATTTCCTTTCATTATTAAATAATTTTCCATCTCACTTTAGATAGATACCTAAAAAATCTATCTAAAATATTTTAGATATTGTATTACATCCAGGTATACTTTTCTTAGTTCTCTATGAAGTTCATCTCCACAATCATCTCAATTTAGGGGCTTCACTTTGAACCTATCCTATCTATTCTTCTATATATAATCCCATACTTAATACCACCTCCATTTTTATCTATGATGATTATTGTAACATCCCGGGTAAGTTATGAATAATATAAATTTTTATTTATGTCTACTAATAAATTAGATAGTGTTTTAGAGGCTTAAAATGAGAATAAATCCAATCTTAAGCATGGAATACACTAATAATTTTACAAGATTGTTTTACTGCCTTTTGATGGAAACCCATTTTTTAATCAAACTTTTGACTATTTTATAAGCTCTATTTGTCAAAATAAACTTATTATTTATGATTGGGACATTGAAATTTACATTGGATAATTTTTTTGTATTTTTCTGACAAGGTTCATTTTTTAATGAATAGTGAAAAATACTGTATTTTACATCAAAACTGCTTTTCATCTAATTTAATTATATGGTTAGATTATCTTTTGAATTTGATTTAAATTTCAATTATAATATATTTTTACCATTTAATCCAATAGTGGTCGTTGGAATTAATTTCACTTTGAAATTGGACTTAAACTAGTGTCAATCTTTTTATACTTATTGTTTCATAAAAACACGCTCTATGCTCAGACATCGGGAATTAATTATTAAATTATTTAATGTAACTTATATGTTTTGAATTTTGTAAAATAGACATCATTTTTGAATTCGGAATATCAAATATATCTTAGGGTGATGTTTTGGTATTTTTTTGAAAAACTTCAATTTTTGATGAATAGTGAAACCACTAAGTGGTACCTAAAAAAACTAATTTTTCGTTTAAATGAAATTTTACCACCTCTGTGTTTTGAATTTAAAAAAAATGACATACATGGTTTTCATTAAGAACTAAAATGTGTTTCAATGGGATTAAAATAATTTTTTGGTGAATAGTAACTTTTAAGTTTTTAATCGCGATTAGAGGTAATTAGTGTAGTTTAAGGTAAAAATAATGTTTTAATAATATTAAATGACCTTGAAACATGTCATACCCTTATTATATGTGCCATGACCGTCCAGGACAACCCATGGGTCGAGTTTTGGGACCCCATGGAGCCATTTGGGTAAGATAAAGACATTAATGTTTTTTTTAAAATAAAAGTAAAAATGACACAAACATGTATTGTTTTATTAAAACAATTTTTAAATGGGGTTATACAAGTCAGATTTTTGACTATAAATATTCATTGGAAATCTAAAACGATTTCCTACATAATATTATTTTTTTATAATTTTTATACATTAAATAAATTAAATTATTTATGAAACCATGATGATGCAGCGATTACCTCATTATTTGACGATTTAAATAAAATAAAAATATAATCTAAAATATAAGACCTACATTTGTCAAAAACCAATTGGATGGGTGGATTTCGATCCCTTATCACCTTATCCTCGAAATTTATAATTCTGGGACCTTTTTTATCCGAAAATAATTTTATAACAAAGTATCTTTTCTTTACTTTCCAAGAGTGCCCCTCCTCTCCTCTTATTAAAGGCCCCCACCTCTACCACCTTACCCACACATCCAAAGCCTTTGGCTCAGCCAACCCCTTCCCATTATGTCTCTCCACATCCCTCTATAACTTATAGAAGCCTCACTTTGGGAAGAAGTCTTCCCAAGGAAGCCTTTGGGCTCAAATCAAAAAGAGTTACCCAATTTAAAGGTAATGTCTTCTATTGTGTTTTTATGTTTTATTTTGCTTCTCCAACCCCCTAAACTCTTTTTATTCATTTCTTTTGTAACAAAACCAGTATCTTCCATATACTAGGATGTTTTTATAAGAATTTCTCGAGCTACAATTACACACACCTACATCTAATGGTTAAAGAACATACTGTTTTTTGTGGATGGAGAATTTCTGCCTCACGAAACGATGATTGTTCAACACTCATATAACACCTTAAAAGGTGGACATTAAGATGTCACTATATTTATATATGATATATAATATGTTTATGTTTTACTTAATCTTCTTTATTTTTAATTTATGGCATACCTTTATGGTTTCCATTATGGGTAAACGCGATATCTTCATTTTAGGATGTGCGGACTACCGCACCCTCAAAGTGATTTGATTCGTTAATACCATATGTGGTACATATAAAGGATAAATTTAATGATATTATATATGATATTATACTGGAATTATAATATAACCTTATATCATTATGATTTCACTCCATTAAGTAATAAATAGGAATGAAAGTAGCGTTCATGCGTACGTACGACTTACCGTCTCCATGAACGGTGCATTTCATTTCTTACCTCTAAAAATTATGTAATATTATAAATGAATGTATATACTGGATATATATGATATATATGACATCTCTATCATGAATAAAATTCTGGATATAATGGATATTTTACCAGATGAACAACTTGTAATTATAAAGAGTTTATTTTTAACTCAAGTACCAATGATCGTTAAAACGACCGTTATTAACTTAAATAATAACATAGTGTTCATGACATGGTAATAAGTGATATAAAAGGAATAATGAACTTGAAAAAGTTTCTTAAGAAAGTAGAAATTAACTGATGTTTATTATTCATGAGATTAAAGAACGATCGAGTCAAGTCGGACCCGAGGTATGGGACTTCGTCTCAATCACCCTTCATTGAGGCATATTTTGTTTTATACACAACATTTGTTTATATGGTGTATAAACCCCTTTGACTTTTACGTTTATCCAAAATGAATCTTTTTTATATGAAGTGTTTTACTAAACGACAAAAGGGAATGTTTTTGTCATACGTATGCGACGAAAATGACTTCTCCGCCACCGTGACCATTATTTGAGTTTCGCCTTCCTCTACAAGCCATACCTTTTTTTAAATGAAAAATAAATACCATGTTTTACCTTTCTTTTATTTTGGTATTGAAAATGGTTTTCAAAATGTTTTTATTATATCAATGTGTTGTATTGATATCTTGTGATTGAAATGTGGAAATGTTATGTTTCCTTTATGCATGTTTTATGAGATACGATTATGTTATGGTTCTTGGGAATTGTTATGAAGATGGGTGGTTCCGTGACAAACTAAGGGAGGGTGAGCTCGATATAGCTATCCAATGCATTGGGTAACACAAAGGAGTTAAACGTTAAGGTTTCTCCGAAGAGATTTATGGAATATACTGTGATGGGTATTCCAAACCTAACCAAGAGGGTTACTCCCTACGTAAGAATGTTAAGAATTCCTCAAGTTACCTTTATGTCTTATGATTTATATGATTTATTCATGATTTGATGAGGTATGTTTAAGTGCTTATGTTTTATGAGTAGATTATGATTTCATTGATTCTTATGTATACATGTAATCATATTTCCTTTCTATATTTTTATATCCCTTACTGAGCTTTTTATGCTCATCCCATGTTTTTGAAATGTTTTTCACAGGTCAAGGGAATGGTACTTGATATGATGATAGTGTCAAGGAAGTGTCAAGAAAGAATCCATGTTTTATTTTAAATATGTTTATGTTGATGGGAAAAAATTAATACTATCTTTTATTGTAACCACTTTGTTTAAATGTGGGATGTAATGCATGTTTTATGATCTAATTATATAAAACACTAAACCTAAAAACATCCCCAATGTGTATTCTTGAAATATCTGAAGTTTAAGTAAGGTTTAAGGCTGGGGCCTTATAGTTGGTATCATAGGTCGGTTTAGATAACTTTAGGAGTTAGAATTTTTTTAAATGATTATCCAAAAATATTTTTTTATGGTCAAATTGAAATGATATAGAATTTGAATATTACCATGTTGCTTCATCTAAGACATGTTTGTTCAGAATGGTTTTCCACAGAGGAAACAGGGAAGTAGTGCTAGGAAGGCATACAGAAGGAAATAACCTTCCGAATCAGCATCCTGAGATGTTCGGAATTGGAACTGAACAGTTTGTTGCAGTAATGGAGCAGTTGACACAAGCGATAAATGGTGGTGGTATCCATGCACGAGATCAGCCAGATCAACCGTAGAGGAACATGTCAGTGGTGGAACATTTCATGAGAAAACATCCCCCATCATTCAGAGGATCATCTGACCATGTGCTAGCTGAAGGGTGGATTAAAGCACTTGAGAATATTTTCGATGTCATGGGGTGTTCAGACAATCAAAAGGTTAGTCTTGCTATTTACCGTTTGGAGGGTGAAGCCGATCAGTGGTGGTCGATGGTTAAAAATATCAGGGACGTGGATGAGATTGATGCTCTCGACCGGGATAAATTCAATGGTATGTTTCTTGAGAAGTATTTTCCTAAGGATGTTCGACTTAGGATGGAAAAACAATTCCTGGAATTAAGGAAAGAGGAGGACTCAGTGGCTGCCTATGAAGAGAGGTTCACTCGATTAGCAAGGTATGCTCCAAATTTTATCCGAGACCTTGATAGTAAAATCAATCATTTTTACTCAGGATTAAAGCCAAAATATTGAAGGTCTTTGGCTTCTCGTGAGTTCAAAAGTTAGTAAAAGATTGTTCGATGTGATGATAAGGTGGAAATGGAGTTTTTCGATGATCAAGTGTTCTATAACAACCAGCAGAAGAAGAGACCGTGGTGGCAGGAGAAAGGAAATAATTCTTCAGAAAAGGTCTGACGGTAAGAAAACTAAGTTTCCAGTTTGTGATAAATGTGGTAAAAGGCATGCTGGGGAATGTCTTCTGAATTCTAGAAAGTGCTACCAATGTGGTAAGATGGGACATAAGGCTCATGATTGGACTGAAAAAAATCAGGGAGATGGTAAGACCAAATTTGATTTACAGTTAGTGAAATGTTTTAAGTGCATTGAGATGGGTCACTATGCAAACGAGTGTCCGACAAAGAGCTTGAGTGATGGGAAGCAGTTAGACTACAAGCAGAAAGGGGTGGTGAAATCCTTTGCAACTACTTCAGCATATGTCGGGCCATCAAATGAAGTTATATCAGGTACTTTGTTTTTTTTTCAGATTATGCCAGTGTGTTGTTTGATTCGGGGTCTACACATTCTTTCATCTCTGAAAACGTTTCTACAAAAATTGGAATACCATCTCAAGAAATGACTCCTGAACTTGTGGTAAAAACACTTGGGGGAAATGTTGAGGCAAAAATAATTTATAAAAATCTTCCTATCCTTAGCCGTGAAAAGAACCTACTTGTAAACCTTATTGTTTTACCTCTAGTAGAGTTTAATGTTATCCAGGGTATGGATTGGCTCTCTATTTACCATGCTAAGATTGACTGTAGATCTAAAGAAGTTTCTTTTCACAAAGACTTTCAGTTTTTGTACAAGAATGAAACCTTACTGTTGATAACTTATCAAGAGGCTGAGAAACTTTTAAAATAGGGAAATGGATGTTACCTTGAACACATCGTTGAAAACAAGGGAATTGTTCAGATTAATGATGTGCCAGTGGTAAATGAGTATCCTGATGTTTTTTCTGATGAGTTGCCTAGAATAATACTAGATCGGGAAGTATAATTTACTGTTGACTTAGTTTTTGATGCAAAGCCAATTTCAAAACCCCCTTATCGAATGGCTCAAACTGAACTTTTAGAGTTGAAGGAGCAATTGCATGATTAATTAGAGAAAGGTTTCATTCGACCTAGCACATCACCATGGGGTGATCCTATTTTATTTGTTAAAAATAAAGATATTTCAATAAGACTTTTCATTGATTATAGATCCTTGAATAACATCACTATTAAGAACAAGTATCCTTTGCCTCATATCGATGATTTGTTTGATCAGCTCCAGGGAGCTCAGTTTTTTTCAAAGATTGACCTGAGATCAGGGTACCATCGTTTGAAGGTAAAGGAAGCAGATGTTCCAAAGACCGAGTTTCGTACAAGATATGGCCATTATGAATTTGTAGTAATGCCTTTTTGGCTAACAAATGCACCTACTGTATTCATGGACCTTATGAATAGAATTTTCCATGAGTTATTGGATAAGTTTGTGGTTGTTTTCATTGATGATATTTTGGTGTTTTCTAAAAGTAAAGTGGAGCATGAAAGACATTTAAGGGTTATTTTGAAAACCTTAAATGAAAAGAAATTGTATGGGAAATTCAGAAAGTGTCAGTTTTGGTTGCAACAAATTTCTTTCCTTGGTCACATTGTTTCTAAATATGGGATAACTGTTGATCCTACAAAAACAAAGGTTGTTGAAGAATGGCCAAGACCCACAAATGTAACTAAGATTCATAGCTTCCTTGGTTTTGAAGGCTATTACCGAAGGTTTGTTAGAAATTTTTCCCGGTTATCTAGTCCAATGACTAAGCTAACACGGAAGGGTGTTAAGTTTATCTGGACCAAAGAATGTGATGATTGTTTTCAAGAACTGAAAAGAAGATTGTTGAATGCTCCAGTTTTGGAACTACCTTCCAGGAATGGTGAGTTTTTTATATACAGTGATGCTTCATTGAAAGTACTTGGTTGCTTCCTAATGCAGAATGATCAGGTAATTGCTTATGCTTCACGACAGTTGAAAAATCATTAGGAAAATTACCCTACAAATGATGTCGAATTAGCTGCTGTTGTTTTCGTTTTAAAAATTTGGAGGCATCATTTGTATAGAGTAAAGTGCGAAATATATACCGATCACAAATGTTTAAAGTATATTTTCACTCAGAAAGAATTGAACATGAGACAGAGGAGATGGCTAGAATTAATCAAGGATTATGATTGTACAATTCATTACCATCCGGGAAAATCAAATAATGTGGTTGATGCTTTGAGTTGAAAAAGTAATGCTTCCTTAACAATATTTCATTTGGAACGTGATCCTTTGTTTAAGGATTTGATGAACTTTTGAATAGAAGTTGTTGGTGCAGGATGTCCTTCTGTTTTGTTTCAGGTATCAGTGAAATCTTCTCTATCAGACAGAATTAAGCAAGCACAGAAGCAAGACAGTGAGTTGTAGAAAAAGGTAGAGCTGGTTCAGAAGGGCAAGTTGCCTGAATTCAATATTGATAATGATTGTTTTTTGAGATTTGAGAAGATATTGTGTGTGCCGTGTGATTAACAGTTGAAGAGAGATTTGTTATGTGAAGCTCATAGTTCTCCTTTTTCAGTTCATCCTCGCAGTACTAAGATGTATAGAGATATTCGGGAGTATTAATTGTGGGACGGAATGAAAAGGGATATTGCAGATTTTACTGTGAAGTGTTAGAAATGTCAACAGGTTAAAGTAGAGCGGAAGTTACTGAAAGGGATGCTTCAGTCTTTACCGGTACCAAATTGGAAATGGGAGAATATATCCATGGACTTCGTTGTGGGATTGCCGAAGACACCTCGAGGTAATAATGCAATCTGAGTTATTGTTGATCACTTGACTAAATCTGCTCATTTCCTTGCTATATGAGATACTTTTTCCCTAGATCAACTTTCCCGTTTGTATCTTAAAAAGATAGTCAAGTAACATGGAGTTCCTCTCTCCATTGTATCTGACCGTGATCCCAGGTTTACTTCTAACTTTTGGAAGGGCCTTCAGAAGTCATTGGGTACTGAATTAAATTTTAGTACAACTTTTCATCCTCAATCAGATGGGCAGTCAGAACGAACAATTCAGACTTTGGAGGATATGCTACGTGCTTGTTCGATGGATTATCAGGGATGTTGGGACCAACATCTTTCTTTTTTTGAGTTTTCGTATATCCACAGTTTTCATTCCAGTATACAAATGGCACCATTTGAGGTGTTATATGGGAAGCGGTGTCAAACTCTAGCTTTCTGGGATGAAGTGGGTGAAAGGAAGCTGATGGGACCAGAATTGGGAGAAGAGTTGGCAGAAAAAGATCAGCTGATACAGAAACACATGAGAACAGCTCAGAGCAGGCAGAAGAGTTATGCGGACAACATGAGGAAGGATCTCTTTTTTGAGGTAGGTGATCATGTTTTTCTCAAAGTCTCACCATGGAAAAGTGTGATGCGATTTGGTAAGAAAGGAAAGATGATTCCAAGGTTCATTGGACCATATGAAATTCTGGAGAGAGTTGAATCAGTTTCTTACCGAGTGGTTTTACCTCCGAGTTTATCTCAGGTACACAATGTTTTTCATGTTTCAATGTTAATGATGTACATGCCAGATCCATCTCATGTTTTGAGTCCAGAGGTAGTTCAGTTGGAAGATAATATATCTTATGAGGAACAACCGGTCCAGATTCTTGACCATAGGGAGCAGGTGTTACGGAATAAGGTGATTCATCAGGTAAAGGTTTTGTGGGAAACCACATGATTGAAGAGGCAACATGGGAATATGAAAATGCAATGAGGGCTAAATTCCCCCACTTATACGATAAGTAAATAAATTGCGGGGATGAAATTTTCTAAAGGGGGGAAGGATGTAACATCCCAAGTAAGTAATGAATAATAGATATTTTTATCTATGTCTACTAATGAATTATATAGTGTTTTAGAGGCTTAAAATGAGAATAAATCAAATCTTAAACATGGAATACACTAATAATTTTAAAAGATTTTTTACTGCCTTTTGATGGAAAACCATTTTTTTAATCAAAATTTTGACAATTTTATAAGCTCTATTAGTCAAAATAAAATTTTTATTTATGATTGGGACATTTAAATTTACATTGGATAATTTTTTGGTATTTTTCTAACAATGTTCATTTTTTAATGAATAGTGAAAAATACTGCATTTTACATCAAAATTGATTTTTCATATAATTTAATTATATGGTTAGATTATCTTTTGAATTGGTTTTAAAGTTCAATTAGAATATATTTTTACCATTTAATCCAATATTGGTCGTTGGAATTAATTTCACTTTGAAATTAGACTTAAACTAGTGTCAATCAATTGATACTTATTGTTTCATAAAAACACGCTATTTGCTCAGACATCGGGAATTAATTATTAAATTAATTAATGTAACTTATATGTTTTGAATTTTTTAAAATAGACATCATTTTTGAATTCGGAATATCAAATATAGCTTAGGGTGAAGTTTTGGTATTTTTCTGAAAAACATCAATTTTTGATGAATAGTGAAACAACTAAGTGGTACCTAAAATAACTAATTTTTCGTTTAAATGAAATTTTACCACATCTTTGTTTTTAATTTAAAAAATCTGACATACATGGTTGTCATTAAGAAGTAAAATTTTGTTCAATGGGATTAAAAGAATTTTTTTGGTGAATAGTAACTTTTAAAATTTTAATCGCGATTAGAGGTAATTAGTGTAGTTTAAGGTAAAAATAATGTTTTAATAATATTAAATGACCTTGAAACATGTCCTACCCTTATTGTATGTGTCATGGCCGATCAAGACAACCCAGGGGTCTCTTTTTGGGACCCCATGGAGCAACTTGGGTAAGATAAAGACATTAATGCTTTTTTTAAAGTAAAAGTAAAAATGACACAAACATGGATTGTTTTATTAAAACAATTTTTAAATGGGGATATACAAGCCATAGTTTTGAATATAAATAGTAATTGGAAATATAAAAAGATTTCCTACATCATAGTATTTTTTTTATAATTTTTAGACATTAAATAAATTAAATTATTTATGACACCATGATGATGCATCAATTACCTCATTATTTAACGATTTAAATAAAACAAAAATATAATGTAAAATATAAGACCTACACTTGTCAAAAACCTATTGGATGGGTGGATTTAGAACCCTTATCATCTTACCCTCGAAATTTATAATTGTGGGACCTTTTATATCTGAAAATCATTTTATAACAAAGTATCTTTTCTTAACTTTGCAAGAGTGACCCTACTCTCCTCTTATAAAAGGCCCCCACCTCTACCACCTTACCCACACTTCCAAAGCCATTGGCTCGGCCAAACCCTTCCCATTTTTTCCCTCCACATCCCTCCCTAACTTCTAGAAGTCTCACTTTGGGCAGAAGTCTTCCCAAGGAAGCCTTTGAGCTCAAATAAAAAAGAGTTACCCGATTTAAAGGTAGTGTATTCTATTGTGTTCTTATGTTCTATTTTTCTTCTCCAACCACCTAAACTCTTTTTATTCATTTCTTTTGTAACAAAACTAGTATCTTCCATATACTAGGATGTTTTTATAATAAGGTTTCGAGCTACACTTACACACACCTACATCTAATGGTTAAAGAACATAATGTTTCTGTGGATGGCGAATTTCTGCCTCACGAAACGATGATTGTTCAACACTCATATAAAACCTTCAAAGGTGTACATTAAGATGACACTATATTTATATATGATATATAATATGTTTATGTTTTACTTAAGCTTCTGTATTTTTCATTTATGGCATACCTTTATGACTTCCATTATGGGTAAACACGATATCTTCATTTTAGGAAGTGCGGACTACCGCCCCCTCAAAGTGATTTGATTCATTAATACCATATGTGGTATGTATAAAGGATAAATTTAATTATATTATATATGATATTATAATGGAATTATAATATACCCTTATATCATTATGATTTCACTCCATTATGTAAGAAATAGTAATGAAAGTAGCGTTCATGCGTACGTATGGCTTACCGTCTCCATGAACGATGCGTTTCATTTCTTACCACTAAACGTTATGTAATATTATAAATGAATGTATATACTGGATATATATGATATATATGATATCTACATCATGAATACAATTCTCGATATAATGGATATTTTACCACATGAACAACTTGTAATTATAAAGAGTTTATTTTTGACTCAAGTACCAATGATCGTTAAAACGACCGTTATTAACATAAATAAAAACATAGTGTTCATGACATGGTAATAAGTGATATAAAAGGAATAATGAACTTGAAAACGGTTCTTAAGAAAGTAGAAATTAACTCGGGTTTATTATTCAGGAGATTAAATAATGATTGAGTCAAGTCGGACCCGAGGTATGGGACTTCGTCTCAATCTCCTTTCATTGAGGCATATTTTGTTTTATACACAACCTTATTTTATACGGTGTATAAACCCCTTTGACTTTTATGTTTATCCAAAATGAATCTTTTTTATACGAAGCTTTTTACTAAATGACAAAAGGGAATGTTTTTGTCGTACATATGCGGCGACAACGACTTCTCTACCGCCGTGACCCTTATTTTAGTTTCAACTTCCTCTACAAGCCATACCTATTTTTAAATGAAAAATAAATACCATGTTTTACCTTTCTTTTATTTTGGTATTGAAAATGGTTTTCATAATGTTTTTATTATATCAATGTGTTGTACTGTTATCTTGTGATTGAAGTGTGAAACTTTTATGTTTCCTTTATGCATGTTTTATGAGATACGATTATGTTATGGTTCATAGGCATTGTTATGAAGACGGGTGGTTTCGTGATAAAATAATGGTGGGTTAGCCCAATATAGATCTCCAATGAATTGGGTAATGCGAAGGAGTTAAACGTTAAGTTTTCTCCGAAGAGATTTATGGAATATACTGTGATGGGTATTCCAAACGTAACCAAGAGGGTTACTCCCTCCGTAAGAATGTTATGAATGCCTCAAGATACCTTTATGTCTTATGATTTCTATGATTTATTCATGATTTGATGAGGTATGTTTAAGTTCTTATGTTTTATGAGTAGAGTATGATTTCATTAATTATTATGTATACATGTACTCATGTTTCCTTTCCATATTTTTATATCCCTTACTGAGATTTTTATGCTAATACCAAGTATTTAAAATGTTTTTCACAGGTCAAGGGAAGGGTACTTGATATGATGATAGTATCAAGGAAGTGTCAAGATAGAATCCATGTTTTATTTTAAATATGTTTCTGTTGATGGGAAAAAATTAATACTATCTTTTATTGTAACCAATTTGTTTAAATGTGGGATGTAATCCATTTTTTATGATCTAATTGTCTAAAACTCTAAACCTGAAAAGATCCTCAATGTGTATTCTTGAAATATATCAAGTTTAAGTAATGTTTAAGTCTGGGGCCTTATAGTTGGTATCAGAGGTCAATTTAGATAACTTTAGGAGTTAGAATTTTATTAAATGATTATCCAAGAATTTTTTTATTGTCAAATTGAAATGATATAGCATTTGAATATTACCATGTTGCTTCATCTAGGACATGTTTGTTCAGAATGGTTTTCCGTAGAGGAAACATGGAAGCAGTGATAGGAAGGCATACAGAAGGAAATAACCTTCCGAATCAGCATCCTGAGATAGTCGGAATTGGAACTGAACAGTTTGTTGCAGTAATGGCGCAGTTGACACAAGCGATAAATGGTGGTGGTATCCTTGCACGAGTTCTGCCAGATCAACCGCAGAGGAACATGTCAGTGGTGGAACATTTCATGAGGCAACATCCCCCATCATTCAGAGGATCATCTGACCCTGTGCTAGATGAAGGGTGGATTAAAAAACTGGAGAAGATTTTCAATGTCATGGGGTGTTCAGACAATCAAAAGGTTAGTCTTTATTTTTACCATTTGGAGGGTGAATCAGAACAGTGGTGGTAGATGGTTAAAAATATCAGGGATGCTGATGAGATTGATGGTCTCGACTGGGATGAATTCAAAGGTATGTTTCTTGAGAATTATTTATCTAAGGCTGTTCGACATAGTATGGGAAAATAATTATTGGAATTAAGGCAAGAGGAGGACTCAATGGCTGCCTATGAAAAGAGGTTCACTCGATTGGAAAGGTATGCTCCAAATTTTATCCGAGACCTTGATAGTAAAATCAATCGTTTTTACTCAAGATTAAAGACAAAATATCTAAGGGCTTTGGCTTCTCGTGAGTTAAAAAGTTATGAAAAGATTGTTCGATGTGCCGAAAAGGTGGAAATGGAGTTTGCCGATGATCAAGTGTTCTATAACAAACAGCAGAAGAAGAGACCGAGGTGGCAGGAGAAAGGAAAGAATTATTCAAAAAAGGTCTGACGATAAGAAAACTAAGTTTCCAGTTTGTGATAAATGTGGTAAAAGGCATGCTGGGGAATGTCTTCTGAATTCTGGAAAGTGCTACCGATGTGGTAAGATGGGACATAAGGCTCGTGATTGCACTGAAAAATATCAGGGTGATGGTAAGACCAAATTTGATTTACAGTTAGTGAAATGTTTTAAGTTCAATGAGATGGGTCACTATGCAAACGAGTGTCCGAAAAAGAGCTTGAGTGATGGGAAGCAGTTATAGTACAAGCAGAAAGGGGTGGTGAAATCCTTTGCAACTACTTCAGCAGATGTCGGTCCATCAAATGAAGTTTTATCAGGTACTTTGTTTGTTTTTTCAGATTATGCCAGTGTGTTGTTTGATTCGGGGTGTACACATTCTTTCATCTCTGAAAAAAATTTCTAGTAAAATGGGAATACCATCTCAAGAAATGTCTCCTGAACTTGTGGTAAAAAAACATGGGGGAAATTTTGAGGGAAAAAGAATTTATAAGAATATTCCTATCCTTATCCGTGGAAAGAACCTACTTGCAAACCTTATTGTTTTACCTCTAGTAGACTTTGATGTTATCCTGGGTATGGATTGGCTCTCTATTTACCATGCTAAGATTGACTGTAGAGCTAATGAAGTTTCTTTTCAGTAATAATTTCAGTTTGTGTACAAGAATGAACCCTTACTGTTGATAACTTATGAAGAGGCTAAGAAACTTATAAAAGATGGAAATGAATGTTACCTTGCACACATCATTGAAAATAAGGGAACTGTTCAGATTAATGATGTGCCAATGGTAAATGAATATCCTGATGTTTTTCCTGATGAGTTTCCTGGAATAATACCAGATCGGAAAGTAGAATTTACTGTTGACATAGTTCTTGATGCTAAGCCAATTTCAAAACCCCCTTATCGAATGGCACAAACTAAACTTTTAGAGTTGAAGGAGCAATTTCATGATTTATTAGAGAAAGGTTTCATTCGACCTAGAAAATCACCATGGGGTGATCCTGTTTTATTTGTTAAAAACAAAGATGGTTCAATGAGACTTTTCATTGATTATAGAGCCTTGAATAACATCACTGTTAAGAACAAGTATCCTTTACCTCATATCGATGATTTGTTTGATCAGCTCCAGGGAGCTCAGTTTTTTTCAAAGATTGACCTGAGATCGGGGTACCATCAGTTGAGGTAAAGGAAGCAGATGTTCCGAAGACCGCGTTTTGTACAAGATATGACCATTATGAATTTGTAGTAATGCCTTTTTGGCTAACAAATGCACCTGCTGTATTCATGGACCTTATGAATATAATTTTCCATGAATTATTGGATAAGTTTGTGGTTGTTTTTATTGATGATATTTTGGTGTTTTCTAAAATTAAAGAGGATCATGAAAGACATTTAAGGGTTATTTTGAAAACCTTAAAAGAAAAGAAATTGTATGGAAAATTAAGCAAGTGTGAGTTTTGGTTGCAACAAATTTCTTTCCTTGGTCACATTGTTTCTAAAGATGGGATAACTGTTGATCCTGCAAAAACAAAGGTTGTTGAAGAATGGCCAAGACCCACAAATGTAACTGAGATTTGTAGCTTCCTTGGTTTGGAAGGCTATTACAGAAGGTTTGTTAGAAATTTTTTCTGGTTATCTTGTCCAATGACTAAGCTAACTCGGAAGGGTGTTAATTTTATCTGGACAAAATAATGTGATGATTGTTTTCAGGAACTAAAAAGACGATTGGTGAATGCTCCAGTTTTGGAACTACCTTCCAGGAATGGTGAGTTTGTTATATATAGTGATTCTTCATTGAATGTACTTGGTTGCGTCCTAATGCAGAATGATCAGGTAATTTCTTATGCTTCAAGACAGTTGAAAACTCATGAGGTAAATTACCCCACACATGATTTGGAATTAGCTGCTATTGTTTCCGCTTTAAAAATTTGGAGGAATCATTTGTATGGAGTAAAGTGTGAAATATAAACCGATCACAAAAGTTTAAAGTATATATTCACTTAGAAAGAATTGAACATGAGACAGAGGAGATGACTAGAATTAATCAAGGATTATGATTGTACAATTCATTACCATCTGGGAAAAGAAAATAAAGTGGCTGATGCTTTGAGTCGAAAAAGTAACGCTTCATTAAGAATATTGCATTTGGAACGTGATCCTTTGGTTAAGGATTTGATGAACCTTGGCATAGAAGTTATTGGTGCAGGATGTCCTTCTGTTCTGTTTCAGGTATCAGTGAAATCTTCTCTATCAGACAGAATTAAGCAAGCACAGAAGCAAGACAGTGAGTTGCAGAAAAAGGTAGAGCTGGTTCAGAAGGGTAAGTTGCCTGAATTCAATATTGATAATGATTGTGTTTTGAGATTTGGGAAGATATTGTGTGTGCCGTGTGATTCACAGTTGAAGAGAGATTTGTTATGTGAAGCTCATAGTTCTCCGTTTTCAGTTCATCATGGCAGTACTAAGATGTATAGAGATCTTTGGGAGTATTACTGGTGGAACAGAATGAAAAGGGATATTGCTGATTTTACTGTGAAGTGTTTGACATGTCAACATGTTAAAGTAGAGCGGAAGTTACCGAAAGGGATGCTTCAGCCTTTACCAGTACCAGAATGGAAATGTGAGAATATATCCATGGACTTTGTTGTGGGATTGCCGAAGACACCTCGAGGTAATAATGCAATCTCTGTTATTGTTGATCTCTTGACTAAATCTGCTCATTTACTTGATATACGAGATACTTTTCCACTAGATCAACTTTCCCATTTGTATCATAAATAGATAGTCAAGTTACATGGAGTTCCTCTCTCCATTGTATCGGACCGTGATCCTAGGATTACTTCTAACTTTTGGAAGGGCCGTCAGAAGTCGTTGGGTACTTAATTAAATTTTAGTACAACTTTTCATCATCAATCAGATGGGCAGTCAGAACGAACAATTCAGTCTTTGGAGGATATGCTACATGATTGTTCGATGGATTATCAGGGAAGTTGGGACCAACATCTTTCTTTGGTTGAGTTTTCTTATAACAACAGTTTTCATTCCAATATACAGATGGCACCATTTGAGGTGTTATATGGGAAGCGGTGTTGAAATCCAGCTTTCTGGGATGAAGTGGGTGAAAGGAAGCTGATGGGACCTGAATTGGTAGAAGAGCTGGCAGAAAAAGTTCAGCTGATACAGAAACACATGAGAACAACTAAGAGCAGGCAGAAGAGTTATGCGGACAACATGAGGAAGGATCTCTCTTTTGAGGTTGGTGATCATGTTTTTCTCAAAGTCTCACCATGGAAAGGTGTGATGCGATTTGGTATGAATGGAAAGCTGAGTCCAAGGTTCATTGGACCATATGAAATTCTGGAGAGAGTTGGATCAGTTTCTTACCGAGTGGCTTTACCTCCGAGTTTATCTCAGGTACACAATGTTTTTCATTTTTCAATGTTAATGAAGTACATGCCAGATCCATCTCATGTTTTCAGTCCAGAGGTAGTTAATTTGGAAGATAATATATCTTATGAGGAACAACCGGTCCAGATTCTTGACCATAGGGAGCCGGTGTTACGGAATAAGGTGATTCATCAGGTAAAGGTTTTGTGGAAAAACCACATTATTGAAGAGGCAACATGGGAATCTGAAAATGCAATGAGGGCTAAATACCCCCACTTATTCGATAAGTAAATAAATTGCGGGGGCGCAATTTTCTAAATGGGGGAAGGATGTAACATACCAAGTAAGTAATGAATAATATATATTTTTATCTATGTCTACTAATGAATTAGATAGTGTTTTAGAGGCTTAAAATGAGAATAAATCCAATCTTAAGCATGGAATACACTAATAATTTTAAAAGATTGTTTTACTACCTTTTGATGGAAAACCATTTTTTTAATCAAACTTTTGACAATTTTATAAGATCTATTTGTAAAAATAAACTTATTATTTATGATTGGGACATTGAAATTTACATTGGATAATTTTTTGGTATTTTTCTCACAATGTTCATTTTTTAATGAATAGTGAAAAATACTGCATTTTACATCAAAACTGTTTTTTCATCTAATTTAATTATATGGTTTGATTATCTTCTGAATTGGTTTTAAAGTTCAATTAGAATATATTTTTACCATTTAATCCAATAGTGGTTGCTGTAAATAATTTCACTTTGAAATTGGACTTAAACTAGTGTCAATCTTTTGATACTTATTGTTTCATAAAAACAAGATATTTGCTCAGACATCAAGAATTAATTATTAAATTAATTAATGTAACTTATATGTTTTTAATTTTTTAAAATAGACATCATTTTTGAATTCGGAATATCAAATATATCTTAGGGTGAAGTTTTGGTATTTATCTGGAAAACGTCAATTTTTGATGAATAGTGAAACCACTAAGTGGTACCTAAAAAAACTAATTTTTCATTTAAATGAAATTTTAACACCTCTGTGTTTTGAATTTAAAAAATTCCGACATACATGGTTGTCATTAAGAAGTAAAATGTGGTTCAATGGGATTAAAATAATTTTTTTGTGAATAGTAACTTTTAAGTTTTTAATCGCGATTAGAGGTAATTAGTGTAGTTTAAGGTAAAAATAATGTTTTAATAATATTAAATGACCTTGACACATGTCCTACCCTTATTTGATGTGTAATGGCCGACTAAGACAACCCATGGGTCAATTTTTGGGACCCCATGGAGCCACTTGGGTAGGATAAATACATTAATGCTTTTTTTAAAGTAAAAGTAAAAATGACACAAACATGTATTGTTTTATTAGAAAAATTTTTAAATGGGGTTAACCAAATCTGATTTTTGACTATAAATAGTCATTGGAAATATAAAAATACTTCCTACATCATAGTATTTTTTTTATAATTTTTAGACATTAAATAAATTAAATTATTTATGACACCATGATGATGCAGCGATTACCTCATTATTTAACGATTTAAATAAAATAAAAATATAATGTAAAATATAAGACCTAAACTTGTAAAAAACCTATTGGATGGGTGTATTTAGAACCCTTATCACCTTATCCTAGAAATTTATAATTGTGGGACCTTTTTTACCCAAAAATCATTTTATAACAAAGTATCTTTTCTTAACTTTCCAAGAGTGCCCTCCTCTCCTCTTATAAAAGGCCCCCACCTCTACCACCTTACCCACACTTCCAAAGCCTTTGGCTCGGCCAACCCCTGACCATTTTGTCTCTCCAAATCCCTCTCTAACTCCTAGATGCCTCACATTGGGCAGAAGGCTTCCCAAGGAAGCCTTTGAGGTCAAATCAAAAAGAGTTACCCGATTTAAAGGTAGTGTCTTCTATTGTGTTCTTATGTTTTATTTTGCTTCTACAACCCCCAAAACTCTTTTTATTCATTTATTTTGTAACATCAATAGTATATTCCATATACTAGGATGCTTTTATAATAAGGATTCGAGCTACACTTACACACACCTACATCTAATGGTTAAAGAACATACTGTTTCTGTGGATGGCGAATTTCTGCCTCACGAAACGATGATTATTCAACACTCATATAACACCTTCAAAGGTCGAGATTAAGATGTAACTATATTTATATATGATATATAATATGTTTATGTTTTACTTAAGATTATTTATTTTTCATTTATGTCATTCCTTTATAGTTTCCATTATGGGTAAACGCGATATCTTCATTTTAGGAAGTGCGGACTACCGCCCCCTCAAAGTGATTTGATTCGTTAATACCATATGCGGTACGTATAAAGGATAAATTTAATGATATTATATATTATATTATACTGGAATTATAATATACCCTTATATCATTACGATTTTACTCCATTAAGTAAGAAATAGGAATGAAAGTAGCGTTCATGCGTACGTACGACTTACCGTCTCCATGAACGGTGCATTTCATTTCTTACCTCTAAACATTATGTAATATTATAAATGCATGTATATACTGGATATATATGATATATATGATATCTACATCATGAATAATATTCTGGATATAATGGATATTTTACCACATGAACTACTTGTAATTATAAAGAGTTAATTTTTGACTCATGTACCAATGATCGTTAAAACGACCGTTATTAACTTAAATAATAACATAGTGTTAATGACATGGTAATAAGTGATATAAAAGGAATAATGAACTTGAAAAAGGTTATTAAGGAAGTATAAATTAACTCAAGTTTATTATTCAGGAGATTAAATAACGATCGAGTCAAGTCGGACCTGAGGTATGGGACTTCGTCTCAATCTCCTTTCATTGAGGCATATTTTGTATTACACACATCCTTCTTTTATATAGTGTATAAACCCCTTTGAATTTTATGTTTATCCAAAAGGAATCTTTTTTATACGAAGCGTTTTACTAAATGACAAAAGGGAATGTTTTTGTCTGACGTATGCGGTGACAATGACTTCTCCACCGCCGTGACCATTATTTGAGTTTCGACTTCCTCTACAAGCCATACCTATTTTTTAAATGAAAAATAAATATCATGTTTTACCTTTATTTTATTTTGGTATTGAAAATGGTTTTCATAATGTTTTTATTATATCAATGTGTTGTATTGATATCTTGTGATTGAAATGTGGAAATGTTATGTTTACTTTATGCATGTTTTATGAGATACGATTATGTTATGGTTCTTGGGAATTGTTATGAAGACGTGTGGTTCCGTGATAAACTAAGGGCGGGTGTACCGATATATCTCTCCAATGCATTGGGTAACGCAAAGGAGTTAAACATTAAAGTTTTTCCGAAAGTATTTATAGAATATACTATGATGGGTATTCCAAACGTAACCAAGAGGGTTACTCCCTACGTAAGAATGTTATGAATGACTCAAGTTACCTTTATGTCTTATGATTTCTATGATTTATTCATGATTTGAGGAGGTATGTTTAAGTGCTTATGTTTTATGAGTAGAGTATTATTTCATTGATTCTTATGTATACATGTACTCATGTTTCCTTTCCATATTTTTATATCCCTTACTGAGCTTTTTATGTTCATGCCAAGTTTTTGAAATGTTTTCACAGGTCAAGGGAAGGGTACCTGATATGATGATAGTGTCAAGGAAGTGTCAAGAAAGAATCCATGTTTTATTTTAAATATGTTTCTGTTGATGGGAAAAAATGAATACTATATTTTATTGTAACCACTTTGTTTAAATGTGGGATGTAATGCATGTTTTATGATCTAATTATCTAAAACTCTAAACCTGAAAAGATCATCAATATGTATTCTTGATATATCTCATGTTTAAGTAAGGTTTAAGGATGGGGCCTTATAATTATTATCAACATCCCACATCTATAATTTTCTAGAGGGGCATGGATAGAAAAAAAAAATCTTTACTGTTTATCCACATCTAAGAAATACCTCTATAAAATATAAACACATATTGACCATTCTATCATATTGATAGTATTCCCTATTAACAACATATTCAGTCTAAGATTTGGATTTCAATATCCCCCTTTATTTGTATTTTTAATACCTCTAAGGAATTATGTAAATACATATGACAATTTATTTTCTCCATAATTGAAAATAAATGCATTGGTGTATTTTAAGGGAATATATTCTTATCTATTCTTCAAGATTCTATATTTCTTTATTAAAAAAAATTTTATCCCTCGTTTAGATATAAATAAAATCATTCAACAACTCTTTTGGGAATTATGGTACCACAAAAAATTTAACGAAGATCCTTTAGTTAATCTACTCTATGTATATATGGGAAAATATAATATAGAAAGCAAGAAAAAAATTTACCATGGAAATGTGGTTATCCATTTTCAAATCTATCATGTGATTCCACCTAAAAAATTTCCAATTTAGGGGCTACTCAAAATATTTTTCAAGTGTTACATATCCTAAACTCAACATAATAAATACATCGTAAAAATTAAATGTGAATAGAATAAAAACCCCCCTTATACTAATCCTTTTCATCAAACATAACTAAAAAAATAAATGTAAAAAGTGGGATTTTATACCTTAATACTTAATTACTTCTTGGTTATCCAAAAATTTCAGATTACCATATACCCAACAAAGAAAACAATATGACATCCTATTCATTATATCTTCTCCCCCCAAAATGGGTGTACTCATTATATCTTCATCATGTCAATAATGACATTATATGATGTATATATTTCAATTATCGCACTAAATTTATAGTAGATTTTAGTTTTTCATTCATTCTATCTTATTCAATTACTTGTACATTAAAACACATAAAAAATAATATGTAATATGAAGTGATTTTATTTTATCTTTATAGATAGAAGTGGGGCTGATAATCATCTCCCAACCAAGATCTTACAATCTTTACATATTTGATATTGTGAGAACTCTTCATTCTTAAGTTCCTTTTAGATTTCATGTTCTTATTTTCTTTGGAAAAATTTAATTACTATTTTCTTCTATAATTCCTTGATGTGTAATAGACTAATTTTCCTTCTGCAATAAATCATTTTCATCTATTGGTGGTTTGCCTTTGTTTTCAATGATTTTCATCATTTTTTCTCATCTTTGAAGAATATTAATACAATCATTTGATTTATAACTATCCTACTTTCACTTTACAGAAAGTTTTTCAATAACTTTATGTTCATAATTCGTGGAAAATATCTCTTGAAATTAATGTTCTTATTCATGTGAAATAACCCGCTTCCCTTAAGCACTTATACATGCTTCATATTTCTCCATTTATTTAGCCACCTCAAATTAATTTACAAAATTTATAAAGAACTCCTTATTAATATATTCATATTTATTATATTTTTTCATTCTATTATCTTAGATTATTTGTCACATTTATTAGGAAATACTTTCACATCTTTTTCTTGGATGTCAACAACTAAAATCGTTCTCTTGTGTATCACCTGAATTGATTCATTTATTGAATTTAGAGAGATTATTTTAGTTTTTATTTTCATTGCCTACTTGTAGTGGTCCATAGTTCTATAATTCTTTCTATAGTAGAAAAATATTACCACATCCAATTTGACAACTCCAAATGTTTTCTTCTAGTTTGGTTTATTGAGAATGGTTTTCTAAAATTTAATTTTCTATTTACTTTTCTATGTAGCCTCATCAATATTCTTTTGAATATTTATCATATGTTTTGGTGTTATAATTTAATTATCATCATAATATATTATTGTGTCGGATAATACCATAATTTATCATTATAGTGACCAAAAATGTTGAAAAAATCATTGAATTTCTCTATGTATTTATATTGTTTTCATAATAGATTCCTCTTACTCGTGAGGTATTTTTATTTTATGTAAGAATTATAATTTATTCATATCTAATAACCCTTAATTGTGTCCTTAAATTGTTTTCAAACATTGAAATATTTTTACAAAATTCTATTTCCTTATACCCAATCCTTCCACATCACCAATACTAGCCAGCAAACCCTCTTTGTTTAGATTTAACTATAATATAGTTAGAAATTCATGTTTTTGCACCTTTCAATTTTTAGATGGTACGAAAAAAAATTTGGGCTTTTCTTTGGAGGAATTTTTATTGTTTATGAACATATAAACCTTTTATGTATAAGTGGGTTTCATATCAATTTTATATATCTATTTTTTCCAATTTTTGTTTTATAACCCATAAATTCCCATAGGAGAGCATGGATGAAAACATGATTATAAGGAAATTGAGTTATGTTTTTTATAGAGATTACTGAGGGATGATTTAAAATTTATTTTAATCCCTTATTTATAAAATCATAAACCCTTATTGAGATGATATTAAATATATGTTTGTGTTATAACATATTTATTCTCAATAGTTTTGGAAGTTCTATGTTCTGTAGTTTCAAGATTTCTCATTTTAACCTCATCCTCAAGATATTTGAAGTTGAGAGAGTACTTCTCATTCTCAATAGATCTAAATATTTTTACCTAATCACTCTTTATCTTATTGATTCAATATTTATGTATTTTTTTGGATTCTTGTAAAGAGTTATCGAGTTAATTTATTCTTCTTTCAATTACATCAAATTGAAATACTTTAACATTTATAGAGATTTTGTACAATTTTAACAATACATGAATCACTTCTTCAAGAAAAAATTTTGAAACTTATTTCTCATATTAATTTCTATGTCACTTTTCCTCAATAAAATAAATATATTAATTATAAATGAAAACTAATTTCTCATTAACTTCCATAAGGTTTGTAAGAGTGATGCACCTTATGAATGTTTTCCTCAGTTTATCTTCTATTCCTTAAATTTATTTTTTATTTGTGTTTATCATTAAGAAGTCCTTTGAAAAAATATAGTCCATTCGTGACTAATTCAAGATGAAAATTCTAAACACACCTATCAAATGGAGAGTATAATTATTACAGAGTTTGTATAGACTCATTCTCTTCACACAGCCCATGGCTTTAACATCCTTCTTCAAAATACCTCCTTCAAAAAAATTAATAGATGAAAACATTCCACTCATTACCAAAAACCAGTACAAGGGACGCACATACTTTTATCATAACTAATTTTTTTTAATAAAAGAATCACCTTTATCATCGATTTATCAAAGAATTAATACATGTAATATTTATCAGTGCTAAAGAAGTGCTGACAAAGGTGCAGCCTTTATAAGCTCTTTTTTTATCACTGATAATGGTCAACTTTATCAGTGTTACTCTTAGTACTGATAATTTTTTTCATAAAAAAAATTATGAATATATATAATTATTAAATTTAAATTAAAAAATATGGTTTACTTATATACATTTACTAAAAAACACAAGTTTATAATTAATATAAATATGATATATTATAATATATTTTTTATTAATTCAAATATATATATATATATATATAATTTTTTTAAAAAGTATTTATAAGATTATAAATAAATATATAATTATTTAAATAATTATCAAATTATAATACATTTTATAAATTACTATATATTTTAATTATATTTATAATTAAATATTTATAATTATATATCAATAATTATAAAAGAATAATATTTAAATATATTAATGTATAATTATATATATATATATATATATATTTTCCTTCAATGAATTGGGTCTATATATATATATATATCATGAGATAATGATGATATTCATGGACATGTTTATGTTCATATATTGATATGCGTGAGTATAATTAACACTAGCCATGATCTTAGGTTTCTTTGTGGACATGATTGGGTTTCTATATATGTTCCAAATGTCAGATTACTTATTTTTATGATGATACATGCATATGTTATGTATTCATGACTCATGAAATGTTCATTTAAGCATTCACACAATTATTATTCATGTTTTCATGCATGTGATGACTCATTTTTTATGATCTCCACTTTTCATTTAGGTTATTCACATAGACTTATTTATGTTTTCATAAATAATTATAAAATTACAATAAATATATCTAAATAATAAATATATTTATTATATTCATATTTATAATTTTTTGTTATACATAAATACATTTTAAATATAATTATTTATAAATATAATTTTAAATAAATATATATATTTTTAAATAGTCATAAAATTATAATAAATATATATAAATTATAAATATATTTATTATATTTATAATTATATATATTTATATATTGATGATGCTATTGACACTGATCATCATTATGGAGATGAGAGTCAACCACTTGAAATGGAGTCTCTTTTTTTAGGATGTGGATTTTCCCTTTTTTGACCCGTCTATCCTCTTTCCTGTAACATTTCTTATTTTTCTAATAAATTTGTTGGGAACAGGCTTCTTCCGGGCTCCTCCACTTTTTGGGCTATATATATATATTTAAATAATTATAAAATTTGTATAAATACATTTATTATAATTTTTTTAAATATATACATTTATTTATATATTAATATATATATCTATATTCATAATTATATACAAATATTTATAAATATATATATTTATAAGCATAATTTTAAAATGTAAATTTTAATTTAAATAATTATAAAGTTACAATAAATATATTTATTATAATTTTATTAATATATATATTTATACCTAAAAAAATAAATATGAATATATTTATAATTATATACAAATATATATAATTATATTTAAATTTAATTATAACTAAAAATAAATATATATATAAATAATTATAAAATTAAAATAAATATATTTATTATAAATTGACAAATATATATATTTATAAATATAAATATAAATATATGTTAATAATTGTATATATATATAAATAATTTTAAATTAATAATACAAATATTTATTATATTTATAATCATATATATATATATATAATAATGTATATATTGATAAATATATAAAAATATTTATATATATAAAAGTATTTACAAATATATTTATTATATGCATAATTATAATTAAATATATATTTATTATATGCATAATTATAATTAAATATATATATATTTATATAAATAATTATAAAAAATATATATTTATTTATAATTATAAAAATATATATATTATTTTATAATTATAAATAAATATATGTTTAATTATATTTATAATTATAAATTAATATATATTTACTATATTTATAATTTTGTAAATATATATAATAATATAAATAAATTATAAAGATTATAGATTTATCAACACTTTTTTAGCGTTGATAAAGACACTCCTTTATTAGCGCTAAAAAACACTGATAAAAGTTTTCTTTATTAACACTATAATTTCAGCGCTGATAAAGGTCCTTTTTATCAATGTTTTCTATATTAACGATGATAAAACTGACCTTTATTTGTGCTTTTAGGAAAGCGATGATAAAATACTTTTGGGTTCTTATAAATTTAACTATAATAGAACACTTTCACTACTCGCTGTAACAGCCCGAGATTTTATGAAAAATGTTCTTTCTTATTTTATTAATGTCTTGTGTTGTACGCTACACCAAAAGGAGCTTGCACAACACACATCCTTGACTTGACTTGCATTACACGCAATCGCGACCTTCCTCGATAGCGTGTGTAGTACGCAATACCGAGTTTCACTAAACAACGATATGCTATAAAAATATTATTAAAACTAGCCGTTATGAATAGTAATAACCACTTTTTGAAATCCAGTAAATCTTATTTTTCAAAATGAACTTTATTTTTGGATTCGGAGTATCGAATTTAGCCTAAGGTGAAATTTTGGTACTTTTCGGATAACTTTCATATTTTGATGAATAGTGAAAATTACTAAATTATAATTAAAAACAACTTTTTTAATCGAAATAATTAATAGTGATAAATCATTAATTTGAGTGGTTTTAAAGTATATTTAGAATGTATTTTTACAATTTAATACAATGTTGGTCATTGGATGTAATTTCACATTTAAACTAGACATAAACAAGTGTCAATCTTTTGATAGATATTGTTTCTTAAAAAACACGCTATTTGTTTTAACAGCGGGATTTAATTATAAAATTAATTAATGCAACTTTTATGTTATGAATTTGGTAAAATAGACTTCATTTTTGAATTCGGAATATGAAATATAGCTTGGGATGAAATTTTGGCATTGTTCTGAAAAACATCAATTTTTGATGAATAGTGAAACTACTAAGTGGTAGGTTAAAAACTGAATTTTGCATAAAACTTAATTTTACCGCTTCTGTGAATGGAATTTCGAAAATCCGAGAGACACGGTTAATATCAAGGACTAAAATGTGGTTCAATGAGATGAAAATAATTTTTTGGTGAATAGTAACTTTTTACTTTTTTTTACCACGGTAAATAGTAAATAAGGTAACTAAGGGTAAATATGATTTTAATATTAACCTAACACATGTCCTAATTCTATTGGACAAGTGTAATTCGATCAAAAACAAACTTAGGAATAAAATATGACCATTTAGGCCCACTTGGATTAGATTAGGACATTTATTATTAATTTATTTAAAGAAGGGTTAAAATAGTTAAAATCAAAGTTTAATAAGTAAATCATTTTTAATATGGGGTTATACATAAGATAAATTAGATTGTAAATATTCATTAGAAAGCTAAAACTATTTCCTACATGATGGTATTTTATTTGTAATTTTTAGACATCAAATAATTTAATTTATTTATGACACAAATATGATGCAGTAATTATCTTATTAATGAAATATTCACATAATTGAAAATATAAATACCAAAATAAATGTAATTTAAGACTTTTTATGAATTCCACTAATTTTCTAGGTTACTATGATATATTAGTGTTGATTTAATCAACTTGGTTCGAACATATAATTCTGTTATGACTTTCACAAAAATCATATATCAAATAGTGTCAAAATTGACACAAAATAGTTTTTAAATCAAATATTATATTATTAATTGTTATTTTATTCCTAAAAATCTAAGGTTCGTCCAAATGACTTAGATAAGGATATATGTATTAATAATATACAATTTGGGGTTCGTTTGGCATGTTATAGTAAGTTTATTAACCATATAGTGAAAGAAAACAAAAAGACACGGTAAAAGTTAAATTAATTAACTTAGAGTTAAATCTAATTGATAAGGTTAAAATAATACCCTAAACTTGTCTAAATCCTATTGGTTGATAGTATTTCGACCCATCCCCACTTTAGCTTCGAAATAAGACCCTTTGGAACCATTATAAACCGATTTTGACTTTAATATAAAATAATATTTTGAGATATTCCTAAGGTGCCCCTCTCCTCCCCTATAAAAGGACACCTCCTCCCCCTCCTCCTCACACCAATTTGAGCTCTCAAGCTCGGCCAAACCCTGTCAAAATCTCTTCTCCACTTCCCTAGCAACATCCTAGAGGTTCTGGTATTCCTCAAAGACCAATTTTAGTGCCCTAAGAGGAGGTCTCAAAGAGGCACTTCAAAGAAGAGGTAATTACCGTTACCAATTCTTTCATCTTTATTTCTTCTTCCACTTCTTCTTCTTAGGTTTTTTCATTATGAAGTAATAACATCAGTATCACTCATATACTGATATGTTATTATAAGTATGAAACAACCCTATTTCACCATCTATCCATCCTACGGAAAAAGAAATCACCGCATGTGCGTACGTACGGAATACCGTCTCCACGCCGTGGTGTAATCTATTTTCCACCACCACCTTACATGGATGGGTATAATGGTGTAAAGAATAAATATACATAGTTATTACAACATCATATTGATTCTTATATATTGTATAATCCACTCCAATTCAATTCAATATTTAAAGAAATGATATCATCGCTCGTGCGTACGTACGGACTACCGTCTCCACGACGCGATGAGATTCATTCTCCATGTTAACCATTTAAGAATGATTATAAAGTATATATAAGAAATAATAATGAAATATATGACATTATAAAGCTACTGGATTTATGTATATATATACTTATGTATGTTATCTACTTACTTCCATTTCAAGACAATAAGGAAAGGAAAACAGCGTTCATGCGTACGTACGGACTACCGTCTCCATGAACGGTGTTTTTCATTTTATTTATCTACCTATTATATATATATATATATACTGAATATATATGATATATAAATCATATTTTATATTCTAGAAGTAAGTAAGTCATGATATATGTAATAATGATGTCAAGAACAACAAGTCAAAACACCTACGATAAATAAAACGATTTTACCCAAAACGCTTCTTTAACATGGAATTTACAAAAGAACGGGTAATATAATGTCATAAGTGAACCATATATGATATGATAACAATGAATATTATTCTGTAATAAGTCAATGACATTATTTAAAACCATTATACAGGAGCTTCGGACACGAACAAAGCAAATCAGACCTAAGGTAAGGGAAATATCACAATCTCATTTTTATCCGAGATTGTTTATTCGTAAGTATTTACTGGGGTGTATTTTATCATCCACGTCCATGTTCCTTCAATATGTAATATTGTTTCCATCCACTTACAATAGTTTAAATCCAATTTTACTCTTCGGTGAGTTTTTAGTAAAGAATATGAAAGGAATCTTTTGTCGCTTTTTCATACGAGGTACTTTTTGACTTTTCCGACAAAAGTACGAGAAGAATGTTTTTTTTAACTTATACGGCACGAACGGATTTATACTGTTTTATAAAGCCTTATCTTCATGAAGCTTCCTCTAAAAGATTTCATGACTATTTTAAATAAAATCTCTTTCTTTTAAAATTGCATGTTGTTTTGTGAAAAGAAATTGATCTTGAAGAAGAAAGGATATTTTCCTCAAGAATTCAATTCAAGTGTTTTATCAAAATTATTTTCCATATAAGATAATAAAGGGTTCTGTTTCTATCCATATTTTTACATTGATTTGACTATGTTGTGATGGAATTATGTTTATGAATTCCTTTATCTTATATGAATGGTTTTATGATGTCATCCCATTTTTATTACATGGGTTATGCAATGATGTATGATTTATGATTTTGTGGCACACATAAGAAAGGATTCATTAAGAGATGGGTGGGACCTATATCTCCCTCCAATGCATTGGGTAAAGATTTTATATCTCATGAGATAGACATGGCTGGAATGGTAGGTTATACCGGTTCAGTGAAACAGGACTGAAACGAGGATTACTCGATTCAGAAAGGGACTTTGTCCACTAAGATAGTCTTGGCAATGAGTCTTGACTAACAAGAAATGATTCTCTATGATTATGTGTGTATGCCTCAATGAGTAATGTTTTAAGTTATGATTTCATTTCACTACTATGATTTATCCCATGTTATGAAATTATGCTCTCTTTTACAGGTTAAGATTTCCAAAAAAGTTATGTTCTTATGAAAATTATGTGATTGATATTTCTTTTGTTTACCCTTACTGAGCATTTGAGCTCACCCTTTTATGTTTTCTTTTCCCCAGGATATAAAGAAAGGTTTTAGGTAAAAAAAAAAGGGATGACCTTTATGGGAGATATTGAAGAACTTTCACCACGATTAGAAGATTACGTTCCGAGTTTCCAAAGACACTAAACTATTACGATCCTTTAGTGTGTGTTTTTGTTATGTACTAAGTATTCCGCAAATGTAATGTAATGTCCATGTACGTCAGGCTACGGGTCTCTACAGTTGGTATCAGAGGAAAGGTTTAGTCAACCTTTGGAAACTAGGATGCGAAAACGTTAGTGAGATCCCTAGAGATATTTCTAAGGTATGTCTAGGGATGCCCCTAAGGATAAGTATACGTATAGGATATAGTTCTAGAACTATGGTAACGATATTAGATTAAAACAAAGATGATAGATATTTAAGTTACTCCCCCTTTATTACGATTTTTGCATCTAACACTATTCTGTTTGGGTTTTAGAAAATGACTGGAAACAAGATGATTCACAATAATGGAGGATATGATGGACAATGGAATGATATTCTTCATGAGCAACCAAATGAAATGGGATTTGGATGTCCAAACATCATTATTATGCCAAATCAGCAATCTCACAATATGATCAATAAAGTAAAATTTGGTAAGTTTCCTGACTCGGCTAATAAGAGAAAGATGGAGTTCCATGATGATCATAGAGGAAAGAAAGTTCAATTTCCCCTATGTAAATCATGTGGGAAGAGGCATCAAGGAGAATGTTTCAAGGGAACTGGAAGATGCTTTGGGTGTGGAAAAGAAGGACACAAAGCAAGTAAGTGCAAAGGAAAAGGGTCGGTTAACACCATGGATGAGGATAATGGTATTGCTACGACATCAAAAATGGTTAAGTGTTTTAAATGTGGAATGTATGGGCATTATGCAAACAAATGCCCTAAGGGAAAGACTCATGAAGAGAATCAGTATGGTCATATGGGTAGTATTTATGTGGATGATGATGAAGAGACTACAAATGATATGTGAGATGAAAGAATTTTTGAAGCTCGGTCAATGGTTTGAGAATGTAGTGGAATGATTACATGTTTATCATGTGTAATTTTGGAATGAAGAGACATCTATGGATTGTTACACTGTTGTCTTTCCTTGTGTTTTGAAAGTGTATGATTAATGTTACCAGTATCCATGAAAGGTTATTCAAATATTTTTGGAATGTAGATGATATGTGCATAATGAAGGGATAAGGAGAAAATTAAATGTTTGATAGTATTCATGAGCTCATGATTGATATAAGGACTAAGTGATATCATGGTTTGAGTATATAAAATTTTGAGGATTTCGGTATGTGAAAAGTGTTAACTTTTAACTGCATTCAAGTTTTCACTAAGGTTCAATGGGTATTGAAGAGAGTACAAGATTAAGGCCTTTGAATGTTTGGAATGTGACCAATAAGATATATCTTATGATATATGGGGATCAACGATGGTATTAAATCTCTGGTAATCGTTTTCACTATGTTATGAGAGTGGACTGCAGTATTATAAGCCTAAAGATTAGACTGGATTATGTTGGACATAAGTTAGTATTGTTTAAGGATAGAAGATTTTTGATATTATTGATGGGATGTTATAGTAACGTAGTTTTAGAAAAAGGGACAACCTGCAGGACGGGCGACAGCCCATCGCTTCGGACAAGGCTGTAGGAATCGAACCCACAACCGAAGTGCGACTGGCCTTTATCGCCTACCACTGACCTACAGGAAGTCCCTGTTTAGTAGAAACTAGTTTTATTATATTAAGCAGTACGATATATGAAGTATAAGTCCATTTTAGGAACTATATATGATTAATCTCACTATAGAATGACTTATGTATATTTAATAACTTTTTCTTACCTTTTTTTTGAGACAGATGGAATGACCCGTCATTCTATCACATGATCTGCTAACACTTCACGAATAACAAATTCAACTTCATTTATTTAAGAGATGAAGTAGAAATTGTTCAAGGCACGAACAAAAGTGAGATTGTACCAAAATAAAGTAAGTATTTATTCTAAGCAAATTTTCAACTTTAGGGAAATGATCTTGAAAACCAAAAATGTTGTCCTAGTGATCTTATACCTGATGAATCAGATGGTACCTTATATCATCACAAATCTATGGATTTGTGATTACTGGCTTTTCCATAGCCATGTTCTCTACCACTCTCCATCAGAACATGATGGTTAGATTTCTCTTCCATATCCATATTTTCACCTATGTGGAAACCCAGTGATTAGTTTATTTGGGTAATCGTTACATTTCATACTTTAGTTTTTAAAGCCAAGTTTTGGTATTCCCTTTTACGATGTGGGTTTCTATTAAAGAAACTTTCGAATAGTAAACCATTTATAACCCCGACGAATTTCGAGGGCGAAATTCATTTTAATGGGGGTAGAATGTAACAGCCCGAGATTTTATGAAAAATATTCTTTCTTATTTTATTAATGTCTTGTGTTGTACGCTACACCAAAAGGAGCTTGCACAACACACATCCTTGACTTGACTTGCATTACACGCAATCGCGACCTTCCTCGATAGCGTGTGTAGTACGCAATACCGAGTTTCACTAAACAACGATATGCTATAAAAATATTATTAAAACTAGCCGTTATGAATAGTAATAACCACTTTTTGAAATCCAGTAAATCTTATTTTTCAAAATGACCTTTATTTTTGGATTCGGAGTATCGAATTTAGCCTAAGGTGAAATTTTGGTACTTTTCGGATAACTTTCATATTTTGATGAATAGTGAAAATTACTAAATTATAATTAAAAACAACTTTTTTAATCGAAATAATTAATAGTGATAAATCATTAATTTGAGTGGTTTTAAAGTATATTTAGAATATATTTTTACAATTTAATACAATGTTGGTCATTGGATGTAATTTCACATTTAAACTAGACATAAACAAGTGTCAATCTTTTGATAGATATTGTTTCTTAAAAAACACGCTATTTATTTTAACAGCGGGATTTAATTATAAAATTAATTAATGCAAATTTTATGTTATGAATTTGGTAAAATAGACTTCATTTTTGAATTCGGAATATGAAATATAGCTTGGGATGAAATTTTGGCATTGTTCTGAAAAACATCAATTTTTGATGAATAGTGAAACTACTAAGTGGTAGGTTAAAAACTGAATTTTGCATAAAACTTAATTTTACCGCTTCTGTGAATGGAATTTCGAAAATCCGAGAGACACGGTTAATATCAAGGACTAAAATGTGGTTCAATGAGATGAAAATAATTTTTTGGTGAATAGTAACTTTTTACTTTTTTTTACCACGGTAAATAGTAAATAGGGTAACTAAGGGTAAATATGATATTAATATTACCCTAACACGTGTCCTAATTCTATTGGACAAGTGTAATTCGACCAAAAACAAACTTAGGAATAAAATATGACCATTTAGGCCCACTTGGATTAGATTAGGACATTTATTATTAATTTATTTAAAGAAGGGTTAAAATAGTTAAAATCAAAGTTTAATAAGTAAATCATTTTTAATATGGGGTTATACATAAGATAAATTAGATTGTAAATATTCATTAGAAAGCTAAAAAGCTTTCCTACATGATGGTATTTTATTTGTAATTTTTAGACATCAAATAATTTAATTTATTTATGACACAAAGATGATGCAGTAATTATCTTATTAATGAAATATTCACATAATTGATAATATAAATACCAAAATAAATGTAATTTAAGACTTTTTATGAATTCCACTAATTTTCTAGGTTACTATGATATATTAGTGTTGATTTAATCAACTTGGTTCGAACGTATAATTCTGTTATGACTTTCACAAAAATCATATATCAAATAGTGTCAAAATTGACACAAAATAGTTTTTAAATCAAATATTATATTATTAATTGTTATTTTATTCCTAAAAATATAAGTTTCGTCCAAATGACTTAGATAAGGATATATGTATTAATAATATACAATTTGGGGTTCGTTTGGCATGTTATAGTAAGTTTATTAACCATATAGTGAAAGAAAACAAAAAGACACTGTAAAAGTTAAATTAATTAACTTAGAGTTAAATCTAATTGATAAGGTTAAAATAATACCCTAAACTTGTCTAAATCCTATTGGTTGATAGTATTTCGACCCATCCCCACTTTAGCTTCGAAATAAGACCCTTTGGAACCATTATAAACCGATTTTGACTTTAATATAAAATAATATTTTGAGATATTCCTAAGGTGCCCCTCTCCTCCCCTATAAAAGGACACCTCCTCCCCCTCCTCCTCACACCAATTTGAGCTCTCAAGCTCGGCCAACCCCTGTCAAAATCTCTTCTCCACTTCCCTAGCAACATCCTAGAGGTTCTGGTCTTCCTCAAAGACCAATTTTAGTGCCCTAAGAGGAGGTCTCAAAGAGGCACTTCAAAGAAGAGGTAATTACCGTTACCAATTCTTTCATCTTTATTTCTTCTTCCACTTCTTCTTCTTAGGTTTTTTCATTATGAAGTAATAACATCAGTATCACTCATATACTGATATGTTATTATAAGTATGAAACAACCCTATTTCACCATCTATCCATCCTACGGAAAAAGAAATCACCGCGCGTGCGTACGTACGGAATACCGTCTCCACGCCGTGGTGTGATCTATTTTCCACCACCACCTTACATGGATGGGTATAATGGTGTAAAGAATAAATATACATAGTTATTACAACATCATATTGATTCTGATATATTGTATAATCCACTCCAATTCAATTCAATATTTAAAGAAATGATATCATCGCTCGTGCGTACGTACGGACTACCGTCTCCACGACGCGATGAGATTCATTCTCCATGTTAACCATTTAAGAATGATTATAAAGTATATATAAGAAATAATAATGAAATATATGACATTATAAAGCTACTGGATTTATGTATATATATACACTTATGTATGTCATCTACTTACTTCCATTTCAAGACAATAAGGAAAGGAAAACAGCGTTCATGCGTACGTACGGACTACCGTCTCCATGAACGGTGTTTTTCATTTTATTTATCTACCTATTATATATATATATATATACTGAATATATATGATATATAAATCATATTTTATATTCTGGAAGTAAGTAAGTCATGATATATGTAATAATGATGTCAAGAACAACAAGTCAAAACACCTACGATAAATAAAACGATTTTACCCAAAACGCTTCTTTAACATGGAATTTACAAAAGAACGGGTAATATAATGTCATAAGTGAACCATATATGATATGATAACAATGAATATGATTCTGTAATAAGTCAATGACATTATTTAAAACCATCATACAGGAGCTTCGGACACGAACAAAGCAAATCGGACCTAAGGTAAGGGAAATATCACAATCTCATTTTTATCCGAGATTGTTTATTCGTAAGTATTTACTGGGGTGTATTTTATCATCCACGTCCATGTTCCTTCAATATGTAATATTGTTTCCATCCACTTACAATAGTTTAAATCCAATTTTACTCTTCGGTGAGTTTTTAGTAAAGAATATGAAAGGAATCTTTTGTCGCTTTTTCATACGAGGTACTTTTTGACTTTTCCGACAAAAGTACGAGAAGAATGTTTTTTTAACTTATACGGCACGAACGGATTTATACTGTTTTATAAAGCCTTATCTTCATGAAGCTTCCTCTAAAATATTTCATGACTATTTTCAATAAAATCTCTTTCTTTTAAAATTGCATGTTGTTTTGTGAAAAGAAATTGATCTTGAAGAAGAAAGGATATTTTCCTCAAGAATTCAATTCAAGTGTTTTATCAAAATTATTTTTCATATAAGATAATAAAGGGTTCTGTTTCTATCCATATTTTTACATTGATTTGACTATGTTGTGATGGAATTATGTTTATGAATTCCTTTATCTTATATGAATGGTTTTATTATGTCATCCCATTTTTATTACATGGGTTATGCAATGATGTATGATTTATGATTTTGTGGCACACATAAGAAAGGATTCATTAAGAGATGGGTGGGACCTATATCTCCCTCCAATGCATTGGGTAAAGATTTTATATCTCATGAGATAGACATGGCTGGAATGGTAGGTTATACCGGTTCAGTGAAACAGGACTGAAACGAGGATTACTCGATTCAGAAAGGGACTTTGTCCACTAAGATAGTCTTGGCAATGAGTCTTGACTAACAAGAAATGATTCTCTATGATTATGTGTGTATGCCACAATGAGTAATGTTTTAAGTTATGATTTCATTTCACTACTATGATTTATCCCATGTTATGAAATTATGCTCTCTTTTGCAGGTTAAGATTTCCAAAAAAGTTATGTTCTTATGAAAATTATGTGATTGATATTTCTTTTGTTTACCCTTACTGAGCATTTGAGCTCACCCTTTTATGTTTTCTTTTCCCCAGGATATAAAGAAAGGTTTTAGGTAAAAAAAAAGGGATGACCTTTATGGGAGATATTGAAGAACTTTCACCACGATTAGAAGATTACGTTCCGAGTTTCCAAAGACACTAAACTATTACGATCCTTTAGTGTGTGTTTTTGTTATGTACTAAGTATTCCGCAAATGTAATGTAATGTCCATGTACGTCAGGCTACGGGTCTCTACACTCGCCCCTCAAGATTTTGTGGAACCAGAACTCTACTGACGCTGCCATTATTGATGCCGAACCCTACTGCTATTCCCGGTCTAGTTTCTAATTGAATCTTCAAATATGAGGTATGTCCGAATATTTATTTTTTCACCTCCAACAACACTATTTTTTTCGGTCGCACCTCACTATGTGTGCGTATTCACTTCTTCTCAATGAATCAAGAGCACCCATCATTTATCTATGGGTTTTTACTATGTCAAAGATGTGCAGGTTTTTCTAGTGGCTCAGGAATTCTGTTTTTATGGCGATTTGCACCACATAATATTACCATTACCCTATTTGCAGATAGAAATTAGATTTCAGTGCAAATATTTCTCTTGATTCTCATGTTTTAATTTTTGAATTTATAATTATGAAGGCCATATCCCATAAGATTTTGTCTAACTATATTTGAGGAGTTCTAATACAACTCAGATTAGGAATATGTGGTAGAAGATATAAAGGAGGAGAATACATAGATATATATTTTCTCTTTATATCTATCATGTATTTTTAATGGTTTGTCTCATGGAGAGATTTAAAGGGATATTTTCACTTGGTGTTCACATGTACATCTAAAAAGTTAAAGGCTGATTCAAGATGGATTTTAAATTAGAGAAAATATAGGGGAAATATTAGATTTATAATTAGAGATATATGAACTATACTCTCTTTATAAATATAGTGCTGATTTTTACTAGGAAGGGATTTTTGGTGTTTGGTTCAATGGGGTCCTGGAGTAGGGAGACTTTTCTACTTTGTTGGAGTGAAGAAACCTATGTTATTAATTTTTTTACTCTCTCCATAGAATATTATTTCATATATTTTTTGGAGAATATAAATTAAATATATATATATATATATATTTTACAATTAATATATTTTCATTATCTATAAGACCCCAAACATCGTGGAGGTTTGTTCTTATTTAAATATTGGGTTTAATCCCTTAATTCTAGATGAAAAGAATGTTTACTAGGTGTGTGAGGAAGTTCAGAGGTGTCATGGGGGTTTAGGACATGAATGAAAGGGTAAATGGCCTTCGTTTGCATGTTTAATGGTTGGCGCACCGTTAGTGGATACCGTTCACCCAAACTGTGCAAGCCCGGAAGAGGGGTGTAGGGTTACGTAAAACCATAAAAGGGGGAGAGCCAAACTATATAGGTTTAGATAGTGGAATTACAAATGGATGGACTATGATTTGTCAAACTACGTGGGTTTCTGAGGTAAACGTGTGACTTGCACCTCTATTGGACAGAGGAAGGTTCACAACTATTGTACTATTTTGAAAACCATGAGGCCAAACTGTGCTCCCTTTAAAAAGTGATAAGTTAAATTTTTTACACCTATGGATTTTAAGATCTTCACCCGATTTTCTTCCTCATTCATCCTCTTCCAGCCCAAATAATGAACCTAAACTCCAAATCTTCCCACGTTTCAATCTCCATTGATTCTAGGATATTTAGGTCACCATTGGTTTCATATCAAAGATCCAGGTAAGTCTAACACTTCTTTTGCTTCCCTTTTCTTTATTAGGGATTGTTGTTTTATTCTTATTCTTCCAAAGTCCTAAAACCCTCTTTTTTCTAGTGTATATTAGGTTGGTTCTTCAAAGTATTATTGAATTCAGATTTAAGGCCAAGATTAAGTGAGTGTTTGTTTATGGATTCAAGGTAGGTGGTCTACAAGTCATACCCCATTGTATTATTATCATTTTTTGTATGTGTAGTTGTGATATTTCTTCCCTCATGACCTGAAGTTGATGCCTTTATTTAGATTTTGTAAAATGGTGGGCTAATTGCTGATTTGGACCCCTTAGGATTCCCATGGGATGCATTGAGAATTATTTATTCGATTTAGCTCCACCCATGAGGTGCGCTGATATTTTTGAACATTGAAAATTTTAATGATAAGAATTTAATTACCTTTTGATAAAGTAGATCCAATAATAAAAAATTTGATATGCTAGTGTGAGTTATTAAGGGAATTTTGATAGTTATGTATAGACCTTTATAATTACATAAGGGATTGTTTGTTTTAAAATAAAATGGTATGGATGTAATAATGTGATTTTGCAATGTGACACATATTTTTTACTTGAAATGAATAAGTGGATTATGATGTGTGAATCGATGAATGTGACAAAGGTGTTAATGTATGTGAATCATTGAGTACACTTAATGAGTTAAGGTATGGGGAAGGAAAATGGTTTAAACGGGCTATGCAATTTAAGGGTGAATGGGCTAGTGGGATACTTCTCAATATTGATTTACATGTTCAATTATTATTAATTATAGATCTTATGATTATTGATTCTATATGGTTTGTGATATGTTATATGTGGTAAATTGATAAATAAGAATCTTCACATGGATTGGTCGAGTGGGAAAATATATTTAGGATCTTCCCAAGGGTCCGGTTAGACTGAGGCTCTAAACCCCACCACTTGAATGCATGGGTTAGGGAGTCATACTGAGGATCTAGGCCCCTAATGATTGCATTTGATAAGACTATATAGACTAAGGCTCCAAGGTATGTGTTATGTATTTTTTATGAAATGTTTATCCATAGTGAGAGAGGGAACTTTACACATTCCCTTATGAATGAAAATTGAATAGCTTAGGCATTTATTAAATGATGTAGATGCCTAAACCATGGAACTAGTTATAAAATGGATTAAAATAATAAAATAGTTATAGTTAATATTGTTAACTAATGAAACCCATGTTTTTATTTGTTTATATTACCACTTATTTATTACTTACATGAACTATATATTTAGATGTGATATTTTGTAGACACTGTCGGTGGTGTCTTAAAGAGTTGTACACACACCATGCTTGGGATGCCATTGGGTATATGAGCTGATTTCATGGTCACAGGTTAGAACAAAGCAAAAGGCCCTATGCTAAGGAGTTGAGTTGGGCTTGGGATGTACATGGATGAGTATCCAGAGTGGGAGTCAGGAAAATTTTTGGGTATTCATCAGTTTTTATTTTTTTTTGTTTTCCATACACTTAGTACTATATTGTATGACATGACATATTTAGTATTTGGTTGTGGGATTGTACGCAGTTTTGGGAAATGGTTGGTAATACATATTTCCTCTTTATTGTTCATTTTTTTATTTCCCTATTTTTTTATCTATTGTGAATTACTCTTCTAACGAGGGTATAGTATCCCCACAAGACAAATTAGACCCTTTCTTACAGTCGGAAACCTCTGGCATATGGAGAGGCACACTTGAGGTTATGTCGTGAACCGACTCGGAGCACCGTCTTAGTGAATTACAAGACGGAGATGTTAAAAAGTCTTATCAGAGTAGTTATTTTATCTGGTCATACACTTTTTGGATGGTAGATAGGAGATTAGGATGTGTAAATTCTTGGAAATAAGCTCGTTCATGGGAGCAGCTAACCCTTGTATGAGGTAAAACCCAAGATCCCAGTAGGGAATTGTTGTTCTTGATGGGTTTTGTAATAGTTTAATTATATTTCAGCATTTGGTTATTCACTTGTTGTGTGATGTGACTATTTTATGATATTTTTCTCATGACTGGAATGGTATGAGGTTGTGAATTATTACATCATTATAGACACCTAAGGCTATATGTGACATTCATCAGGGTAGGAACACACGAGAAGGGTGTAAAGGGATGAAGGGTAGAATGAATTTTTTATTACATAAAATTTATAAAGGAAGTAATGTCTAATAATGACGATTCAAATTGATAATGGAGATATTGTTAAAGAATTATGATAAATTAAAGGTTATGAATGAGTTAAGGCCTTTGTTGTGTCAAATTTTAAGGATGTAAATGTTCCTAAAACTGAAATACTTTTGTGGTAAAAGTAAAGTGATTAAAAGAATGTTTAAATAAAAATATTGTGGTGGTGTGAGTTTGTTATCCCATGTTAACCATGAATCATCGTAGGGATGGATAAGGGTAGTGATAGATATGTGTTTTTTCTATGGAAATAGTGTATGTAGAATAATGAGTTTATGGATAGTGTATATCCTTCTTTTGGTAAAATTGTGGATGTATTATGATATGTGTTTTGTGATGTGTGTTTTTCATTGTATGAAAATGACACCACGAAGAAGTGCGCAGTTGGGTGACTAGAGGATATCAGTGAGAATGATCCTCTAGAAGTTGATTAGAGAACCCCATAGATTCAGGGTAAGATAGGACATAATTAGTTCCATGAGAAAATAATTCATTTTATATAGATGATGGAATGGGACCTAGGGAGGGGTGTGTTGAGTGTGTTTTCTAAGAATATAGTATTTTAGTTCAACACCATCCTATGTATTATAAAGAGGTTGTAACAGAGGCTTTAGAATTATTTATAGAGTTTATTTCGATGATTTTGGATCACTTGGAGTCTCTTGATGAGTAGAGAGTCAAGATGGAGACTTAAATGTTGTGGGTCTAGGAAAAGTGTTGGCGGGATGTTGTGGTCTATAATCATTAGGTTGATGGTATATTATGTAAAGAGTTATATGAGAAGTGTAGGGATAATTTCTATCTAGAAACATTGAGGTAGGAAAATTCTATAGAGTTTATGAGGTTGACCTAGGGGGAAATGACAATAATGGGGTATGCTAGCCACGTCAACGACTTTCAACGCTTCATTCTAGTGTCTGTAAGTGATGAGGAAGCTACGATGAGACGTTTTGAGGATGTAATTAGAGATGAGACCAAGTCACAAGAAAATATATTCCAATTTAAGAGGTTTTATAAATTAGTTGATCAAGCCATTAATCTTGAAAGGATCTTTATGAAGTCTTTTTGTGGTGGGCATAGAGTTCTAGTTGCAAAATCTAGTGGTGAAACTTCTGATTCTAGGAAGCAGTATTTTGAGAGTTTACACTAGGGAGGTTGTTGAAAGGGAATTAAAAAAAGTAAACCAGTTTCTTAAGGTAGTGATTGAGTTTTTTTCTATCTGTGATGTAGGTCGGTGCACATGTGTGGTCAGTGTCCTTGACCACCAGTTGAGTGTGGAGCTTATGGCAGGTTGGGATATGTGTAGAGGTTCTATAAGAACACTTAATAGTTGGGTAGTGACGGAGGACCATGGCCATTGTAGAGTGAAGGAAGGGGGTTGGTTAACCCATATCAGGAAGGAAGTTTGTATAGTGACCTAGGATTCACATACATGGATATTATATCATTTTAGATGAATATTCTGTACAATACAATAATACATGCCCAAGGACCATAATAGTTTATTGTCTTTTGAATATAAGAAACAATATCTTCTATCATGGTGAATGATATTAAACATCTCCCATAAAGATCTCCACCTTTAGTTCTTATACCTAAAACCTTTCTTCGTAACATGTGTAAAGGAATCATAGGAAAGGGGTGAGCTCAAATGCTTAGTAAATGTAAAGAAGGTTGATATGTACGAATAATCAGGAGCATAAGGGTATGATAACATGATAATGAAAATATAATATCATACCCTACATATCAAAGATCATATACATTAATCATGTCATAAATAATAGAATTTCATAAGACAAAAATCATAAGGAAATAAGGAACATAAGCTAAGAAGTCATAACATATGAATAAAACATCTAATTATGGAAGACACATATAAATACAATATGGTTTCCATATTAGCAGAGTAATTACTTCCAATACCATCCTGATAGTATGGGTTCACTCCCCATACTATCTTGGTAGTCATGGTTCACTCCCATGGCCATCATAGTAGAATGAGTTCACTCCTCATACCATATTGGTAGTCATGGTTCACTCCCATGACCATATTAGTAGTCAAGGATCATTCCCTAGGCCATCTTAGTCTATCTCATGAGATATAAATCTTTACCCGATGCATTGGAGGGAGATACAGGTCCCACCCCTCTTATAATGAAATCATACATACATGTTCCACACGATCATAAATAATATTATCATAACCCATGAAATGAAATAGTTATTATAAACAATTATTCATATCATAACCTATGTAAATATAATGGTTTCATAATCATTTCACCATAAACATAACCCATGAAAATAATTAGGTTTCAAAAGAATATAACGTATGAATGTGAAACAGGTTACAAAAACATCATGCTATAAAAATATAATCCATTAAGAAAAATAATATGAATGGAAACATAGATTAAATTACCTATAAATACATGAGTAAGATCAATGGATGTTATCTTATATGGGAAATAATTTTTAAATATATTTTAAAAACATTTTTGGGGAAAATATCATTTCTTCTTTGAGATAATTGTTTTTATAATATAAAAACATTTGAATTTTTTTTTGAAAATAAATTGGAAACTTATTAAGGAATATTTGAAAATAGTAAAACATTTTTAAAATCCTTTTCCTTGAAAATTATCTCCAAGTATCTTTTGAAAACATTTAGGAAAACATGGTTTTTGATTACAATAGATTTCAAATTGAAAAGAAAGACGATCAAATTTTACTTAAAAACATCATCTTAAGCACAAAATAGTGGAAAACATGGCACTAACACATGATGATATCTCAAATAAATAGATTAAAAGTAAAATCATCAGTGTTCTTGAGGGATGGATTCTAATATTTCATCAAAGATATCATAAACATAAACAATCTCAAAAAGTGATGAGATTGTTTCAATAAACTCCAATAAATTGGTAAATTGGGATCATACTATCCATGTAAGAAAAAGGAAATAAAATGAATCTTAAAATATCCTAAAAATTAGTATATTCAAGTTAGAACAAGTAATATGGAATTATATACACCTCATAAAATCATTTTGGTTTATAACAAAACATGAGTCTCAATGAAGTAAAATTGAGAGAAAAATATTTTACTGATATGATAACTTTTAAAACAAAAACCCCATGAAAGAAAGTTCATATAATGGATATTTTAATACCCATAAATTTAATTAAATTATACATAGATTACAATCATTTGTAGTACGTACAACATACAAAAGGAAAGAGAGGCGAACATAGCATGTAGCTCAAGGAAATAAAAAGTGAGACGAAATCCCCTTACCTTGTGTCTTGGATCTCATTATACTTGTTAAAACCACCTGTATAATAAATATAAATTTGTTACACATATTTAATAGAAGAATATTAATATATATAATACTATATATAGTTTTATTATGACCTCATTGTACCCATTTTTTAACCATTATACATTAAGGTTTAACTTCGGGTAATATTTTCTTTGTTTTTCATATGTGTCTTAATTTGTTATATTGTTGGTCCTTATAATTATATAATTATTAAAGATTGTAAAACATGATATAAATAAAATTTATATATATTATATTTTTATTATAATAATATATAGAATATATAACTATGAAATGGGATACACCGTTCATGGAGAAGGTAGGTCGTACATACACATGAACATTATTTCTGTTTAACTTTCTTATTGAGGGAAAGAAAGTAAAATAAATATATGTATATATATATATAATTATTAAAGTATATTTATTATATCATATATATCATACATATTCACTAAAACCATCCTTAATATTATCCATGTAGTGTATGAATGAATCACATCACATTGAGGGGGAAATAGTCCACACTTCCTCAAACAAAATTATCGTATTTACATAAGACGAAAGCATAAAGGTTTGTTCCAAATAAAAATTACAGAATCATACATACATTATTAATATAATATATATAATATATAAATATATTTTCCACCATAATTTCTACCATGATAGGTGATAATAGAAAACTGAACAATCATCGTTTCGTGATGTAGTAGTTTTCCGTACATAGAAATAGTATGGTTGTTACCCATTAGATGGAGGTGTGTGTGAGTTTCTGTCAGAACATTTAAATAGAAAATAATATTATTTTATTATACTGGGTTTTTAATATAATAACATAATAAAGATATTTTTATGTTGTAGATAAGGAAATTAGAAGAAAGGACTTGAGGGAGGATGTTACCTCTTAATCGGGTAACTCCTGTTGGTTTGTGCCAGAAGGATTCCTTGTATTGCCTTATTCCCAAGGGAAGGATTCTAAGAGGAAGGAAGAATTTCATGAAAGTGTATGGGGTAGGTCATGTGAAAACATAAGAGGTTTGAGAGGTTTGAGAAACTGGTAGAGGTGTTGGCTTTATATAGGGATGAAAAAGGTCTCACTTGGAATTTTTAGAATCAAGTTACGTGTACACATGTTTATACATAAAAAAAGTCATACCAAACAAAAAAACTAAATACTAGAAGGTTTATTGACATTATATGGACAAAAAATTGGTGTTTTACTAGTTTATAGATCATTTGGTGTAATACCCTGACCCCAGTTACCCAGAGTCGGTGCATTATTACATAACTTTAGCATGATCACAAAAGATCAAGTCTCAAAAGACTGATTAGTTTAGTAGCCTTGGAATCACTAGATACATTCATAAAGTTTACATTACATCATAAATTGAAAAAAAAATAACAACATATAGTTTCCATAGACCACACTCATATCCCGTCATACTATCCCGGCAGGTCATTCATAAAATACTTCTTCACATCCTGGAAAAAAAACATAGAAATGGGTGAGCTCAGATGCCCAATAAGGATAACAATATAGTGGAAACTTTATTCAATAAGTATAAACATTTAAAGAAATGTATAACTAAAAAAAATCCTTTTAAAGTTTAACTTCAACATAATATTGCAGAAATAAAATTAAATAATGCCATTTACTTATTCACATGGATATTCTACTAATCGAATAATCACATGCAATATCAATAACCACTTTCATAATGATGGAATACATAATGGCAGAATATCATAACCACGTAGTCAAGGCCTTGTGCCAAGACTACAAATAATATTTTGTCAAGGCCTTGTGCCAAGACACTAGTTTGTCTCATGAGACCTACCGATGCATCGAGGCGCTATAGTGGGCTACACCCGTCCAATACATTCCTCATATGAACATGTTTAAACATAACATAAACATTCATATTAAAACTAGCATACAAAATGTCAATATTTTCTCCATAAACCATAAATGGTATAAAAATTACATATACACATTCAAACATATCAGAAAACCTTCAATACTATATGGAAGTTTTTTATCATAATAAATCAACTTCAAATAAGCTTAAAATACATCAAAGGATGTTGACATAGATGAAATAAAAACTATTTGAGAGAAATATATCTTTTTTGGAAATCATTTAAAAGCCACATAATTAAAACATTTACTTTTAAAATATTATTATAAGCTTGTAAGGTAAGATTTGACGATTTTATAACGGCGGAAAATAGCCGCACCTGCTGTATAAGTTAAAAAATGACATTCTTACCTTAATTTTGATGAAAAGGTTAAAAAGGACCTTGTCTGGAAAACGACGGAAAGATTCCTTTATAAAACTCTTATAAAAAGTCCAACAAGGGTATAAATGACTTTAACCCATATTCTATAAAATATTAAGAATGTTTTGAAATACATTTTTATGAAACATGGATGTGGATGATAAAGAGGTCCTAGTAGATAATTACGTATAAACAACCTCAGATAATGAAGAGATTGTGAAATAAACCCTTACCTTTTACATTTTCATGGTTGAGGGTCGGTTAACCTTCTGTATAATGGTGAAATAATTTTTATTAAATTATTAAAGAATCATATACATTAATATGATATCATATATGATCTTTTAACATTGCTTTGCTAGTAATATCTTTTTATTATCGTTGTTTCGGGTGTTAACTAATTCCTTTTCCTTTATATAATTTGTTATGTAATCCATGTTTGTTATGGATAGGTTGTATCTTATTCATATCCCTAATGAGATTAAGTCTTAAAAAAAAAATTTAACCATAAAATGAAAATTATTCTTGAATGGATACGATGGGGAATGAATCTCATCGCGTTTGTGGAGACGGTAGTCTGTACGTAAGCATGAGTGACAATATCATTCTTTTGATATTAAAATAATATATAATTGGGTGTTTTATCATATATACAGAATAATTATCATGTTATATTTATTATTTACATGAATTACACATCATTATTATACCCATCCAAATAATAATGTATTGAATAACAATTACACCACGACGTGGAGACGATAAGCCGTACGTACGCACGCATGGTGACATGTCATTCAAGGGATAGATAGAATATAGAATATGGTTGTACCATATTTATAATAACATCATAGTATATAGGAGATACCAAATTTATTATTTTAGAATGGAAATAACAAAGAAAGAATAAGTTGAAGAAGAAAGGAACTTGAAAGGGGGTGGTGAAAACATTACCTCTTCTTCGGGTTCTTCTTTTTGATTTGATAAAACTGGCTCCTTAGGTTGGCTTTCTGATCAAACTAAGGCCTATAGGTTGAAGTGAGGGAAGTTGAGAGAATATTTGGGTAGGGGTTGTCTGATCCAAAAGGCATTGAAGGTGTGAATTAGAGAGAATGGGGAGTTCCCTTTTATAAGAGGGGTGAGGGGAACCTTAGGAAAATCTAGAAATATTATTTTATAATAAATTTATATTTGGTTTCTAATGGCTCCAAAGTGACTTATTTCGAAGATAACGTGGGGAAAGGTCTCAAACCACACAACATATAGGTTTTAGACAGGTTTGGGTCACTATATTAACCTTATCTTCTAGTTTTAACTCTTAGTTAATTAGTTTCACATTTACCATGTCTCTTTGTATTTTCATTTTATATGGTTAATAAACTTACTATATAAATCCAAGAGAACTCCAAGTGGTTCCTTAATGATACAACTATCATTATATAAGTGTCTTGGACAAAACATATATTTTTAGAAATTTAATATTAATTAATAATATAATATTTGTTTTAAAATCTCTTTTATGTCAACTTTGACACTATTTGGTATTTGATTTTTGTGAATATCATAACAGCATGATTACTTAGAAACAATTTAAATAAATCAATAATAACATGTAATATTAACCTATAAAAGTAGTTTAATACATAAAAAGTCTCAAATTACATTTATTTTGATATTTATAATATCAATTATTTTATTATTTCATTAATTAGGGAATTACTGCATCACCATTGTGTCATAAATAAATTAAATTAATTAATGTCTAAAAATGAAAATAAAATACCATTATGTAGGAAATATTTTTATCTTTCTAATGAATATTTTTAATATAATTTATCTTATATATAACCCTGTATTAAAAATGTTTTAGTAATTGAACTTTTATTTTAACTCTTTTAACTCTTCTTTGAATTAAATAATAATAAATGTCCTAATCTAATCCAAGTGGACCTAAATGATAATATTTTATTCCTTAGGTTGTTTTTGGTCGAGATAAACTTGTAAAATAGAATTAGGACATGTTTTAGGGTAATATTAATATCATTTTTACCCTTAATTACCCTATTTACTTTTAACCATGGTAAATAAAAGTAAAAAGTTACTATTCACCAAAAATTATTTTTATCTTATTGAACAAAATTTTACTCCTTGATATTAACTGTGTATCTTGGATTTTTGAAATTCCACTTGCAAAAGCGGTAAAATTATGTTTTACGTGAATTTCCAAATTCTCCTAGGAGGTGGGTAAAAGACGGTGAAAAGTTTAATAAAATTTTTATATGTCTAAAATTATTCTGAACTAAATACAATGAATTACATTGAACTTATATAGGTATTTTTTATATATTTGGTCCTTAATTAAATTTCAATAAAATAAATAATTATTTAAATAAAAATTCATTTTTAAACTATAACTCAGTGTTTTTTCACTATTCATCAAAAATTGAATGTTTTCGAAAAAATACCAGAAATTCACCCTAGGATAATTTCAATATTCTGAATCCAAATATGAAGTCCATTTTGAAAGATAAAATTCATAAAATTTCAAAAAGTGGGTATTACTATTCATAACGGCTAGTTTGATTGGTTGTGGTGTGTGTTAGAACATGAAGTTGCGTACAACACACACTATTGTATTATTCAAAGAGAATCGTACCATAGAATATTGGGGGGGTTACATTCTCCCCTCCTTCAAATAATTTCATCCTCGAAATTTCTAGAATATTACTGCATAAAAAGACTCAGGTGATTCTTTATCATAAGTTCCGTGGGTTCCTACATTGCCTCTTCCATTTTATTGTTTCTCCATAGAACTTTTACCAGACGAGTCATCCAGTTTCTCAACACTTGTTCTCTGGTATCAAGAATCCTGACAGGCTCTTCGTAATAAGACAGATCGGGTTCCAGTTCTAATTCCTCATAGGTGAGTACATGCATTGGGTCAGGCATGTATTTTCTGAACAGTGATATGTGGAACACATCGTGAACTTTGGAGAGATTTGGCGGCATTTCCAAACGGTAAGATACAACCCCAATTCGTTCTAGAATTTCGAAAGGTCCAATATACCTTGGACTCAATTTACCTTTCTTACTGAAACGTATGACTCCATTCCATGGAGATACCTTCAAGAAAACATGATCTCCTACCTGAAATTCCAAATCCTTCTTTCGGTTATCAGTAGAGCTCTTCTGCCTACTTTGAGCTTCTTTGATGTGGTTTTGGATTACCTTCACCTTTTCATCGTTTCCTCCACCAGTTCTGGGCCTACGAGTTTTCTTTCACCAACGTCATCCCAACAGGTTGGTGTGCAACATCTCTTTCAGTATAACGCTTCATATGGTGCCATCTGAATACTTGAATGAAAGCTATTGTTATAGGAAAATTATACCAGAGGTAAATATTGATCACACATACCCTGAAAGTCAAGTGAGAAAGATCTCAACACGTCTTCTATGGTTTGAATAGTCCTTTCTGATTTTCCATCTTTTTAGGGTGGTAGGAAGTGCTCAAACAAAGTTCTGTATCAAAGGCCATCTGAAGACACTTCCAGAATCTTGATGCAAAATTTGGATCATGATCAGAATCAATCGATAGGGGTACACCATGAAGTCTTACAACATCATTAATATATAGTCTTGCTAGACGTTCAAGTGGTAGATCTTCCCTTATAGCAAGAAAATGTGCTGACTTGGTAAGACGATGAACAATGAAACATATTGCATTGTTATTTATAAGAGTCTTTGGTAGTCCCATGACAAAGTCCATCGTGATATTATCCCATTTCCACTCAGGTATCATAAGATGTTTCATGACTCCTCTAGGATGTTGCCTTCCGGCTTTCACTTGTTGAAAAACCATACACCTTGACACAAAATCAACAATCTCCCTCTTCATGTTGTCCCACCAAAAATGTTCCTTCAAATCCCTATACATTTTGGTTCTCCCAGGATGTATAGATAAATTGGAACTATGAGCATCGTCCAACAATTTCCTTTTTAGATCTGGTATATTGGGAACATAAAGTCTCTTCCAAAATTTCAAAATTCCATCTTCATACAAAAATTCACTCAATCTCCCATCATTCACAGCTTTAATCTTCTTTTGAAATTCTTCATCATCAGTCTGAAAAATCTTAATCCTTTCTAGTAAATATGGTTTGGCAACCATTTCAAAAAGTATCGATGTTTCACCTTCCATGGTGATTTCCATATCCATCTTTACTAGATCTGTGAAAATAGGATCCCTCTCAACTCTCATTTTGTTAAAAAATCCATGATCTTTTCTACTCAAAGCATCTGCAACCTTATTCGCCTTCCCTGAGTGGTAGTGTATCATGCAATCATAATCATTGAGTAGTTCAAGCCATATGATTTGCCTCATGTTGAGTTCTTTCTGTGAGATGATATACTTAAAACTCTTGTGATCAGTATAAATCTCACATTTCTCACCATAGAGAGAGTGTCTCCAAATCTTCAAAGAAATGATTATAGCTGCTAACTCAAGATCATGAGTAGGATAGTTCTGCTCATGAATTTTTAGTTGTTGTGATGCATAGGCAATAACCCTATCATTCTGCATAAGGACACAACCAAGTCCTTTATTTGAAGCATCACTATAAATAACAAACCCATCATTCCCCAATGGTAGATTCAATATAGTATCATTGACTAATATTCTCTTAAGTTCTTCAAAAAATTCCTCACACTCTTTTATACAAACAGATTTAACCCCTTTATGTGTGAGCTTTGTTAATGGGTTTGCCAACTGGGAAAAATTCTGGACGAAACATCGATAATAACCTGCTAAAGCAATAAAACTGCGTACCTCAGTTATAATCATCGGTGCTGGCCATTATTGGATTGAATTGGTCTTAGAAGGATCAACAGAGATTCCATCCTTAGAGACAATATGGCCATGAAAAGAAATCTCTTGAATCCAGAATTGACACTTGCTAAACTTCCCATATAATTCATGTCTTCTCAGAGTCTTCAAGATAATGCGTAAGTGATTTTCATGATCTTCATGGTTTTTTGAGTATACCAAGATATCTTCAATAAATACCACTAAAAAGTCATCAATATATTTCTTGAAAACTCTATTCATTAGATCCATGAAAGCAGAGGGTGCATTAGTCTTCCCAAAAGGCATTACAGTAAACTTGTAATGCCCGTACTTGGTTCGAAATGCTGTCTTCGGAATGTCTTCCTTTTTCACACACAACTGATGATATCAAGATCGAAGTTCAATCTTTGAAAAGTATTGAGCTCCATGTAGTTGGTCAAATAAATCATCAATGTGAGGTCGGGGATACTTGTTATTTATTGTTATATCATTGATCTCCCTATAGTCGATACATAACCTCATAGATACATCTTTCTTCATAACAAAAAGGACAGGGGATCCCCATGGAGAAACACTAGGGTGAATAAATACCTTATTATTCAATTCCTCTAGTTGTTTCTTTAGTTACACTAATTCCCCAATTTCCATTCTATAACGGGTCTTCGATATGGGCCTTGATCCAGGAATTAAATCAATGGAAATCTCAATTTCTCATTCTGGAGGATGTCCATGTAAATCCTCTATAAAAACATCAAAATATTCTTTCACAATAGGTACATCCTCTCTTTGGACATTCCTTTCCTCACCCATAGTTATTTCATTCTCTTCCCCTCTAATAATTGAATTTAGTTTAGCTGCTGGGGGTGGATCTAGATAAGAATTAGGTGGTGATGATTCTTCTCTAAAGATAAGGTGTTCATTGTCATCATCATCAAAAATCGTAACATCCTTCTTCTTACAATAAATCTTCCATAATAGTCCAAAATCCAATCCATACCAAGGATTATATCAAACTCAATCATAGGTATGACGATGATATCAATAGATAAAGAACATTTACGTGCTCTAATGGGAACTGATTCACAAGAACTTTATAGCAATGATACTTCCATTAGGAGTTTTAACTGACAACTCCCTTGTTAAATAAAATTGGAAATATCTAATTTTATTAGAAAATTGGGAAGATATTAAACAATGTGATGATTCAGAATAAAATAATTCATTTTCTAAACTGGAGGAAACCATTAAATTACCTACCACCACGTCTTTCGAAGCTTCTACCTCCGTAGTAGTGATAGCATAATCTTGTCCTTGATCCCTTGGAATTTTCTGAGGTAAGTTCCCCTGATGCTAAGGACATTCATTTACATGATGTCCCATCTCCCTGCAACTGTAGCATTGAACATCGGTAGCTTCTTTCTTCCCCTTGCAATCATGAGCTTGGTGGCATTTTTCACCACACAAGTAACAGACTCTCGTTCCCTTAAAGCAAGTACCAAGGTGTTTCTTCTCACATTTACTATAGGATATATATTCAAATTTTCCCTTCTTCCCCTTATTTCCATTCTCAAAGTGATCAGCATATATCTTCTTCTGTTGCTTCGATTTAAAGTCGTAAGACTTAGAGAATTCCTTTTCTGTCTTGATAGCACATGATACAATTTCTTCGCACAACGAGAAGGATTGTGAGACTAATGATTGATGAAGAAATGGTTTTAACCCATCAAAGAAATGTTCAATATTCTCCTCGGGTTACGTATATAATCTTCTGTATGCCTCACCAACCTTGTAAAGTTAGCTTCATACTTTGCGACATTCTCATCCTCCTTTTGTCTCAGAATCAGAATTTTCCTTTCCATATCTGCTCGATGGTCACGAGGAAAGTATTTTTCTACGAAAATTTCTTTAAACTCCCTCCATTCCATATTTGATACTTCATCATCTTCCTTCGTATTTTGAATCAATGACCACCATTGATCAGCATCTCCAGTGAGGCGATAAACTGCCATGACAACTTTTTCCCTTTCACTACTCCCCAAGCCTGAAATATTTTCTCTAGGGAACTTATCCATTGCTCAGCTACCAATGGATTTGTACTACCATTTAATGTTAGTGGCTGTTGCATCATGAAGTGATATAACATTGATCCTCCACATTGAGGATCAGTGTGCTCATAAGGGTATGTTTATTATTCATAACATGAGTGAGTTGTCCTAATATAGTGATAAGCTGATCAGCACTAGTTGCATCACCAGCTCCACTATAATTATCTTGAGTAGGAGGGAAATTACTACATGGAGTGCATGCATTAATACAGTTTCCTTTTCTTCCACTAGGTTCCATTTCTAAACAATGGCATAATCTAGATCGTTTTATGAATCAAAATACAAAATTCCAAACTTCTAAAACACTTAACATAATTTGAACAGTGTATGGATATAATCCATAATCATAAAAAAATTTTATTTGAGGAAGTATATACTCATAAAACCTTAATAACGGTTTGTAAAGAAAATGAGAATTACCCTAAGCATATCCCCCTGGAGTGTCGTAACCAAGAGTACAGCAATGCCCGTTGTTGTGCACCAGTTCCCATTCGAGTCTAGCTCAATGTGGTGTTTTTGGTTTTTACCCCTAGGGACATTTATGCCAGAGCTTCCTCTACTTTCTCGTATCCATACAGGGATGTATTGCTCTGAAAACTCAGAAAATCTCTACAATACCAAAATTCTTGGTAGTTCTTCTATACTGATCCTCATAGTCTATCTTAGGGCTATGAGCTATAATCAGAGTTTATCTAAATCTAGCTTCCAAGGATTGGACTAAACTTCCTCTGATACCAACTGTAACACCCTGACCCTAGTTACCTAGAGTCTATGCATTATTACATAACATTGGCATGATCCCAAAAGATCAAGTCTCGAAATACTGATTTGTTTAGTATCCTTGGAATCACTAGATACATTCATAAAGTTTACATTACATCATAAAGTGAAAAATTACAACAACAACTTGGGTCCATAGACCACACTCATATCCCCTCATACTATCCATACAGGCCATTCATAAAATACTTCTTCACATCTTGGAAGAAATAAAACATAGAAAGGGGTGAGCTGAGATGCCCAGTAAGGATAACAATATAGCGGAAACTTTCTTAAATAAGCATAAACATTTAAGGTAATGTATAACTAAAAAAAGCCTTTTAAACTTGAAATTCAACATAATATGGTAGAAATAAAATGACATAATTCCATTTACTTATTCACATAAATATTCTACTAATTGAATAATCACATGCAATATCAATAACCACTTTCATAATGATGGAATGCATAATTCCATACTATCATAACCACATAGTCAAGGCATTGTGCCAAGACTACAAATAAGATTTTGTCAAGGCCTTGTTCCAAGACACTAGTTTGTCTCATGATACCTACCGATGCATCGAGGAGCTATAGAGGTCTCCACCCGTCACTTATTAAGTCCAATTCATTCCTCATATGAACAGGTTTAAACATAACATAAACATTCGTATTAAAACTTTCATATGAAATGTCAATACTTTCCCCATAAAACATGAATTGTATAAAAATAACACATCCACAGTCAAACATATCAAAAAACCTTCAATACTATATGGATGTTTTGTATCATAATAAATCAACTTCAAATAAGCTTAAAATCAATCAAAGGATGTTGACATAGATGAAATAAAAACTATTTGAGAGAAATATCATTTTTTTGAAATCATTTAAAATCCACATAATAAAAACATTTAATTTGAAAATATTCTTATAATATTGTAAGGGAAGATTCGATGATTTTATAAAGACGGAAAATATCCACACCCGCCTTTATAATTAAAAAAAATACATTCTTACCTTAATTTTGTCGAAAAGGTTAAAGAGGACCTTATTTGGAAAATGATGGAAAGATTCCTTTATAAGCCTCTTATAAAAATTCAAACAAGGTTATAAATGAATTTAACCCATATTATATAAAATAGTAAGAATGTTTTGAAATACATTTTTTAAGAAACATGGATGTGGATGATAAAGAGGCCCAGTAGATAATTATGTATAAACAACCTCAGATAATGAAGAGATTGTGAAATAAACCCTTACCTTGTAATTTTCCTTGGTTGAGGGTAGGTTAACCTCCTATATAATAGTGAAATAATTGTTATTAAATTATTCAAGAATCATACACATTAATACGATATCATATATGATCTTTTAACATTGCTTTGTTAGTAATATCTTTGTATTATCGTTGTTTCGGGTGTTAACTGATTCGTTTTCCTTTATATACATTGTTATGTAAGCCATGTTTATTATGGGTAGGTTGTATCTTATTCATATCCAGAATTATATTATGTCTTTAAACATTATTTTTAACCATCAAATGAAAAGTATTCTTGAATGGATATGATGGGGAATGGATCTCATCGCGTTCGTGGGGACGGTAGTCCGTACATACGCACGAGTGACAATATCATTCTTTTGATATTAAAATAATATATAATTGGGTGGTGTATCATATATAAAGAATAATTATCATGTTATATTTATTATTTACATGGATTACACATCATTATTATACCCATCCAAATAATAATGTATTGAATAACAATTACACCACGATGTGGAGACGGTAAGCCGTACTTACACATGTATGGTGATATGGCATTCAAGGGATGGATAGAATAATGGATATGGTTGTAAAATATTTATAATAACATCAAAGTATATAGGAGATACTGAATTTATTATTTTATAATGGAAATAACAAAGAAAGAAGAAGTTGAAGAGGAAAGGAACTTGAAAGAGGGTGGTGAAAACATTACCTCTTCTTCAGGTTCTTCTTTTTGATTTGATCAAAACGGCTCATTAGGTTGGCCTTATGATCAAAATAAGGCCTCTAGATTGAAGTGAGGGATGTTGAGAGAAAATTTTGGCTGGGGTTGACCGAGCCAAAAGGCTTTGAAGGTGTGAATTAGAGAGAAGGGGGAGTGCCCTTTTATAAGAGGGGTGAGGGGCACCTTAGGAAAAGCTAGAAATAATATTTTATAATAAATTCATATTCGGTTTATAATGGATCCAAAGTGACTTATTTCGAGGATAAGGTGGAGATAGGTCTAAAACCACCCAAACAATAGGTTTTAGACAGGTTGGGTCACTATATTAACCTTATCTTTTAGTTTTAACTCTTAGTTAATTAGTTTCACATTTACCATGTCTCTTTGTATTTTTATATAATATGGTTAATAAACATACTATATACATCCAATATAACCCCAAGTGGTTCATTAATGATACACCTATCATTATATAAGTCTCTTGGCCGAACCATAGATTTTTAAGAATTGAATATCAATAAATAATATAATATTTGTTTTAAAAACACTGTTATGTCAATTTTGACACTATTTGGTATTTAATTTTTTTGAATATCATAACAGCATTATTACTTCGACAAAACATAATTAAATCAATACTAACATGTCATATTAACCTATAAAATTAGTTTAATTCATAAAAAGTCTCAAATTAGATTTATTGTGATATTTATAATATCAATTATTTTATTATTTCATTAATTTGGTAATTACTACATCACCATTGTGTCATAAATAAATTAAATTACTTAATGTCTAAAAATTATAAATAAAACACCATTATGTAGGAAATCTTTTCAATTTATAATGAATATTTATAATAAAATTTTTCTTATGTATAACCCTATATTAAAAATGTTTTAGTAATTGAACTTTGATTTTAACTCTTTTAACTCTTCTTTGAATTAAATAATAATAAATGTTCTAATCTAGTCCATGTGGACCAAAATGATAATATTTTATTCATAAGGTTGTTTTTTGTCGATATACACTTGTCAAATAGAATTAATACATGTGTTAGGGTGATATTAATATCATTTTTACCCTTAATTACCCTATTTACTTTTAACATTGTTAAATAAATGTAAAAAAATTACTATTCACCAAAAAATTATTTTTATCTTATTGAACCAAATTTTACTCCTTGATATTATCCATGTCTCTCAGATTTTCGAAATTACACTCACAGAAGCGGTAAAATTATATTTTATGTGAATTTCCAAATTCTCCAAGGAGGTGGGTAAAAGATGGTGAAAAGTTTAATAAAATTTTTGTATATCAAAAATTATTCTAAACTAACTCCAATGAATTACATTGAACTTATATAAGTATTATGTATCTATTTTTACCTTAATTAACTTTAAATAAAATAAATAATTATTTAAATAAAAATTCATTTTTAAACTATAACTCAGTGTTTTTTAGTATTCATCAAAATTGAAAGTTTTTAGAAAAATACCAAAAATTTACCCTATGCTAATTTTGATATTCCGAATCTAAATATGAAGTCCATTTTGAAAGATAAAATTTATAAAATTTCAAAAAGTTGGTATTACTATTCATAACAACTAGTTTGATTAGTTGTGGTGTGTGTTAGAACTCGAAGTTGCGTACAACACACGTTATTGTATTATTCAAAGAGAAGTGTACATTAGAAGATTGGGGTGTTACATTTGGGCCATTAAATTTAAGTTTTAGTCTCTAATTATGTTTAATTTGGCCTTAATTGCTGTGATTAATTTTAATCATTTTACTAGTCATTTTGGAAAAACATTTTCTTGGGTTTATTATAATATAAATATTATACTGAATAAAATTGTGTATGTTGGTATTTTTACATTCAAATCACATAATTGAAAAAATTATGATTAATGCTAATCCTGTAGACAGGACGAATTAATGAGTTTTTAAAAAAAATGTTCAAAAGTTTGTTAAGATTTTGTATTCAATTTAGAATTGAAATTGATTATAATGAATTAAATTGTATTAATAGATGTAATATTTATCAAATGTGACCTTAAAAAATTATAATATCATTTAACATTCATAATGAATTAAAAAAGAAGGCAATTTTTAACTAAAAAGCTATATTTTCACTATTCATCCAAAAATGATGTTTCTCAGAAAAAACCAATTAATTCACCTTAGGATAATTTTGATGTTATGAATTAAAAAATGAATTTTATTTCATCAAATTATATTTCTAATTGTGTCTAAACTTAATTTTATTATTAAAATTGGATCATTCAAGAAAACAATATTTTTAACATAACATAACTTTACCAAAAATCATATCTCTCATTACCAATAAGTTTTCTTTATAAAAAACAATTATAAAAAATATTTGATAAGTAGATAAGAATATTACTATAACTAATTTTAATGGAAAGGTTTTAATTATCTTATTTGAAAAAATATAAAAAAAATAAGTTTCATAGAATCTCAGTGTTGCTTGCATGGTACGCCAAGTCAGTGTTGCATGTAACGTATGCCAATTCATAAAGCCAAGTCGATATTACTTGTAACATATTCCAAGTTGGTTCCATGTGAAAGTATTGTTTTACTTAGTTCATTTATATACATAAATTAAAATTTAATTTATTAGGGTAAAACAACTTTGTGACCATATTAATATTTCTTTTTCTATTCAGTAGGTTTTTATATTAATTTATAACAAATTGGTAACATATGAATTCATATTATATTTTTTAAACCATATATTTTCATAGATTACTTAATACTATTCATAACCTCTAATTTAACATCAAGTTTATATCATATTATATTAAATAATACTATTTTAATAATATATTATTTCTCAGTAAATATTGGTCTTGGGTGTTATGCAAGTCATCAAGGAAAGTCATTATTATGCCTAACACAGTCTAACCACAATGTTCTATGTAGAGATAGATCATGTTTATTTTGTGTGTAAATAATGATTAAATCTATGTTGAAAGTAACGCAATCCAAACATAGTTCTTTAATAATATAAACTATATTTAGTGTTTCATGGAATGAAAAATATAAAAAATGATAAATTAATTCGAAAAAAATAGTTCCCAAAATCTCATGGTGTTACATTCTACCCCCTTAAAATGAATTTCTCCAAAATAAATTATTTTGGATTATCACAGTTTTAAGACTTGAAATTTTCATTCATCAAAACCCAGACCATAAAAATGAATATTAACACTTCCCTTAAAAATGGAATGTTGGAACCATAAAGGTTACCCAAAGTAACATATAACTAGGTTTCCACGTAGGAAAACAAAGGTTGGGAGTAAATATAGGACATGGTGGAAAAGAGTAAATATTTATAGGGAGTGATTTAGGTCATCAATCAAAAAACAACTAAAGGATAAAAGAAAAGTTGAGGTCCTCAAATTCATAAATCTGTAACGATTTAAAAGTCCTTCTATTCAAGAAAATTAAGATATTAAGATAACACATATTCTTTTGAACATTATCCTAACATTGGGTAATTTTTTCATTAACTAAGAATATATGTATATAAACTTATATGATATATTCCTATAAACAAAATTTCATTCTTTAGTTATTATTTTATCAATTTCAAATTAATCCACTACTTCATGTAATGGAAATCCAAAAATTAACATTGATGTCTGAAGTGCTAAAATACACTTTTATCAGATCTTAAAGCCCATGAAAGAATGAAAAGTATAACTATTTATAAATATTCATACAAAATCAATATGGTTAATACAATAATCTCTAAATATAAAAGTAACACTATTGTTTCATCATAAATATTTATTCATCAAAAAAAATTATACATTAACATGGACATCACGTAGGCTAGTGGTAGGCATGAAACCCTTATCGTCCTTCAGTCATGGGTTCAAGACCCATGACCTTTCTAGAATGGATCAATTGTCACCCAAAATACAAGATGTTATTTTCTAAAACACTCTAATATATTTTCCAAAATATGATGGAAATCCTTTAAATAAGGTTAATCACTAAATAACCTTTTAACCAAGGTTCACAATACAAAATTAGTGCATAAATACTTCCAATTAAGTTTAACTTAATCTTTTCATGAATGGATGACATTATAACCCTTAAAAAGATAAAAATACAGAAGAATATAAATAAATCCATCTAAATTGCTTAAAATTGATCCATCATATATAAAAAAGTAGCTCTTGGCTGTCACATTCCAAACATGTTAATACCCTGATGTTAAATTCTCTTGGAGCATGGAAATGAACTGGATTACAATAAATCCGTTTGTAAACCATTCACGCTTCCTTCTTTCATTGTATATTAGATATATTCCTCAAATCCAAAAATTCTATAAACTTCATCCTTGATGACATATAACACTTTTTAAATGATAATATCTAGGGAAATTTGTACCATCCAAGTTACTTATTCATAACCCACACATCTTTATCCAAGAATAATTATCTTAATATAATGAAAATATTAAGGGTTACCTTCCCTTAGTCAAAATATCACCATTTTATTAAATCACTTCATCAACCCATCAATAATATTCAACATAAACTTATAAATATTGAGACAAAAACATGACTAGAACAGTCCTTATATACTTCTTCATTCATAATTTTTTTGAAACCAAATACATAAAAACACAGATTAATTCATCCTTAATCCATTAATAAGGCTAACTCATCCTATTACATAATACGTCTTTCCTTTCACATTTCATAAGTAGTATCTTCCTCATCATCAATGTAACCATTATTCGCACCACCATGTTGATTTTCTTCAGAACACTACCGATTGGGACATTGAGTTGCATAATGACCAGTTACTCCACACTTAAAAGACATAACCTTTGATGAAGACTTATGGAGGCCAATATTAACATCCATTTCATTAACAGAAATCATCATTTTTCTATTGCATTCATATGATTTGTGTCCTTATTTTCTATAGTCAACACATCTTCTAATTCCACTAAAATATTCTATTATGTGATTATTTCAACACTCTTGACACAAAGTAAACCAAATCTTCTTTCCTCTATGGTATCCATTACCCAAACTCTCAACGAACTCCTTCTTTATCTTCCTTGGAGAGTCTGAGAGTTGTTTAAGTTACACATTTTTAATTATGTTCCTTAAAAACTGATTAGGCATGGTAAAAACACCTTTCACTCCAGTGATCATCCCACTTGACTGGCCATCATCAAATCATCCATTATATTCACCATTAATCAAGTTTTTTCCAGTTTCCTCCATTTACTAAAACCAGAAGCATAGTGTGAGAGTTACTTATCATAGTGTAAAACCATATAGTTATGGAAATATTATCTTTTGTGATTTCTAAATCATGACACCTTCCCTGTTATATGAAACCCTAGGTTTATCCTAGGTTATTCATAGCAAACTTATACCTAAATCCTTTATGATGGTTTGTGAAGAGTTTGGGAATTTCTAAAGGATATACCACAGAAGTGTCAAATCATGTGTGAAGCAAGGCATGATTTCATGTACTAGATTACCTTGAGTTAGGCACTAAATATATTGTGGGACTTTTTAACCCTAGGTTCATCTGTGCCAAAGCCACATCAACTTGTAGTATCCAAACAAAGATGTATTTATAGGAAATCACTCACCCTACCCTTTACCAAAATTCTAGGAAATTTTCCTAAATTTTGACTCATCCTCATACTTTTTCTTTGAGACATTCCTAGACATATCTTTTGAAATATACCTAGGTATCTCACTAATGTTTTCTCATAATAGTTCTTAAATGTTGACTAAACCTTTCCTTTGGTACTAACTATAGCGACCCAATCTTAACATATATGGATATTGCATCATATTAGATGAATATTAAGTTGTAACATCCCAAGTAAGTAATGAATAATAGATATTTTTATCTATTTCTATTAATGAATTAGATAGTGTTTTAGAGGCTTAAAATGAAAATAAATCCAATCTTAAGCATGGAATGCACTAATTTTTTTAAAAAGATTGTTTTACTGCCTTTTGATGGAAAACCATTTTTAAATCTATATTTTGACAATTTTATAAGCTATGTTTGTCAAAATAAACTTATTCTTTATGATTGGGACATCAAAAATTACTTTGTGTGAATTTTTGGTATTTTTCTGACAATGTTCATTTTTTAATGAATAGTGAAAATACTGCATTTTACATCAAAACTACTTTTTAATCTAATTTATTTATATGATTATATTATCTTTTGAGTTGTTTTTAAAGTTAAATTAGAATATATTTTTACAATTTAATCCAATGGTGGTCTTTAGGGTTAATTTCACTTTGGAATTGGGCATAAACTAATGCCAAACTTTTCATAGATATTGTTTCAAAAAAACCCGCTATTTGTTTTGACAACGAGAATTATTTTTAAATCAATTATTGCAATTTATGTGTTTGGAATTTGGTAAAATGGATTAAATATTTGCAATCATAAGGTCCAAATTATGTAATCAAGACTCTTTTGTTTTCGGACATTATGAATAGTAACGACGATAATTATCTTTAATTATCTTGATTAATGAGTAATCAGGTAGTTAAGGATAACAAAATAATATCATAATAATAAAGAAATGACACCAAAATGTGTCCTAATTCTATTGGTTGTCTCATGGACGACCATGGGATGCCTTGTTCCAAACTTGGGGACCACATGACATCACTTTTTTGGAAAGTGACTTGTTATCTTTTTTTTAAAGAAAGTAAATATAACAGGAATGTATCACCTGATTAAAACATTTTTAATTTTGCCTAAATAGATGATATTTTATACTATAAATATTCATTGGAAAGGTAAAAATATTTCCTACATCATAGTATTTTTTTCATAATTTTTAGGCATTAAATAAATTAAATTATTTATGACATCATGATGATGCGGCGATTACCTCATTAATAAAGGATTTAAATAAAATGAAATGATAATGTAAAATCTATGACCTAAACATGTACAAAACCTATTGGATGGGTGGATTTAGAACCCTTATCACCTTATCCTCGAATTATATTAATGTGGGACCTTTTTAATCCGAAAATCATTTTAAAATAAAGTAACATTTCTTTACTTTCCAAGAGTGCCCCTCCTCTCCTCTTATAAAAGGCCCCCACCTCTACCTCCTTACCCACACTTCCAAAGCCTTTGGCTTGGCCAAACCCTGCCCAGTTTGTCTCTCCACATCCCTCTCTTACTCCTTGAATCCTCACTTTGGGAAGAAGTATTCCCAAGGTTGCCTTTGAGCTCAAACCAAAGAGAGTTACCCGATTTTAAGGTAATGTCTTCACTTGAGTCCTTTTGTTTTATTTTGCTTCTCCAACCCCCTAAACTCTTTTAACTCATTTCTTTTGTAACAACTACAATATCTTAAATATACTAGGATTTGTTTATAAGAAGTATTCGAGCTACACTTACACACACCTACATCTAATGGTTAAAGAACATACTGTTACCGTGGATGGTGAATTTATGCCTCCCGAAACGATGATTATTCAACATTCTTTTAACACCTTCAAAGGTGGCCATTAAGTTGTCACTATATTTATATATGATATATAATATGTTTATTTTTTCCTTAAGCTTCTGTATTTTTCATTTTGGGCATACCTTTATGGTTTCCATTATGGGTAAACGCGATATCTTCATTTAAGGAAGTGCGGACTACCGCCCCCTCAAAGTGATTTGATTCGTTAATACCATATGTGGGACGTATAAAGGATGGAGTTATGATATTATATATGATATTACACTGGAATTATAATATACATTTATATCATTATGATTCCATTCTATAAAATATGAAATAGAAATGAAAGTAGCGTTCATGCGTACGTACGACTTACCGTCTCCATGAACGGTGCATTTCATTTCTTACCTCTAAATGATTATGTAATATTATAAATGCATGTATATACTAGATATATATGATATATAGATCATGATTATAATTATGGATATAATGGATACATGAACAACTTGTAATTATAAAGGGTTTATTTTTGACTCAAGTACCAATGATCGTTAAAACGACCGTTATTAACTTAAATAATTACATAGTGTTCATTACATGGAAATAAGTGATATAAAAGGAATAATGAACTTAAAAAATGTTCTTAAGCAAGTAGAAATTAACTCAACTTTATTATTCAAGACATTAAAGAATGATCGAGTCAAGTCAGACCCGAGGTATGGGACTTCGTCTCAATCTCCTTTCATTGAGGCATATTTTGTTTTATACACAACCTTCTTTTATACGGTGTATAAACCACTTTGACTTTTATTTTTATTCAAAAAGAATCTTTTTTTTATACTAAGAATTTACTAAACGTCAAAAGGGAATGTTTTTGTCGTACGTATGCGGTGACAATGACTTCTCCACCGTCGCGACCATTATTTGAGTTTCGGCTTTCTCTACAAGCCATACCTTTTTTTTAAAAGAAAAATAAATACCATGTTTTACTTTTCTTTTATTTTGGTATTGAAAATGGTTTTCATAATGTTTTTATATCAATGTGTTGTATTGATATCTTGTGATTGAAATGTGTAAATGTTATGTTTCCTTTATGCATGTTTTATGCGATACGATTATGTTGAGGTTCTTGGGTATTATTATGAAGACGGGTGGTTTCGTGATAAACTAAGGGAAGGTGAGCCCTATATAGCTCTCCAATGAATTGGGTTACGTGAATAAGTGAAACGTTAAGGTTTCTCCGAAGAGATTTAGGGAATATACTATGGTGGGTATTCCAAACGTAACCAAGAGGGTTACTACCTACGTAAGAATGTTATGAATGCCTCAAGTTACCTTTATGTCTTATGATTTCTATGATTCATTCATGATTTGATGAGGTATGTTAAAGTGATTATGTTTTATGGGTAAAGTATGATTCCATTCTTATGTATATATGAACTTATGTTTCCTTTCCATATTTTTATAACCCATACTGAGCTTTTTATGCTCATCCCAAATTTTTTTGAAATGTTTTTCACAGGTCAAGGGAAAGGTACATGATATGATGATAGTGTCAAGGAAGTGTCCAGAATGAATCCATGTTTTATTTTAAATATGTTTCCATTGATGAGAAAAAATAATACTATCTTTATGTAACCACTTTGTTTATATGTGGAATGTAATGCATGTTTTATTATCTAATTCTCTAAAACTCTAAACCCGAAAAGATCCTCAATGTGTAATCTTGTGATAACTCAAGATTAAGTAAGGTTTAAGGATGGGGCCTAATAGTTGGTATCAAAGGTCGGTTTAGATAACATTAGGAGTTAGAATTCTCTTAAATGATTATCCAAAAATATTTTTTTATGGTAAAATTGAAGTGATATAGTATTTGAAGATTACCATGTTGCTTCATCTAAGACATGATTGTTCAAAATGGTTTTCCGTAGAGGAAATAGGGAAGCAGTGCTAGGAAGGCATGCAGAAGGAAATAACCTTCCGAATCAGCATCCTGAGATGGTCGAAATTGGAACTGAAAAGCTTGTTGAAGTAATGGCGCAGTTGACTCAAGCGATAAATAGCGGTGGTATCCATACACGAGATCAGCTAGATCAATCGCAGAGGAACATGTCAGTGGTGGAACATTTCATGAGGCAACATCCCCCATCATTCAGAGGATCATCTAACCCTATGCAACCTAAAGGGTGGATTAAAGCTCTAGAGAAGATTTTCGATGTCATGGGGTGTTTAGACAATCAAAAGGTTAGTCTTGCTATTTACCGTTTGGAGGGTGAAGCAGACCAGTGGTGGTCGATGGTTAAAAATATCATGGACGCTGATGAGATTGATGCTCTCGACTGGGATGAATTCAAAGGTATGTTTCTGGAGAAGTATTTTCCAAAGGCTGTTCGACTTAGGATGGAAAATAAATTCTTGGAATTGAGGCAAGAGGAAGACTTAGTGGCTACCCATGAAGAAAGGTTCACTCGATTGGAAAGGTATGCTCCAAATTTTATCTGAGACCTTGATAGTAAAATCAATCGTTTTTGCTCAGTATTAAAGCCAAAATATCGAAGGTCATTAGCTTCTCGTGAGTTTAAAAGTTATGAAAAGCTTGTTCGATGTGCTGATAAGGTGGAAATGGAGTTTGTTGATGATCAAGTGTTCTATAACAACCAGCAGAAGAAGAGACCAAGGTGGAAGGAGAAAGGAAAGAATTCTTCAAAAAAGTATGATGGTAAGAAAACTAAGTTTCCAGTTTGTGATAAATGTGGCAAAAGGCATGCTGGGGAATGTCTTCTGAATTATGGAAAGTGCTACCGATGTGGTAAGATGGGACATAAGGCTCGTGATTACACTGAAAAAGATCAAGGTGAAGGTAAGACCAAATTTGATTTACAGTTAGTGAAATTTTTTAAGTGCAATGAGATGGGTCACTATGCAAACGAGTGTCCGAAAAAGAGCTTGAGTGATGGGAAGCAGTTAGACTACAAGCAGAAAGGGGTGGTGAAATCCTTTGCAACTACTTCAGCAGATGTCGGGCCATCAAATGAAGTTGTATCAGGTACTTTGTTTGTTTTTTCAGATTATGCCAGTGTGTTGATTGATTCGGGGTCTACACATTCTTTCATCTCTGAAAACTTTTCTAGTAAAATGGGAATACCATCTCATGAAATGACTCCTGAACTTTTGGTAAAAACACCTGGGGGAAATGTTGAGGCAAAAAGAATTTATAAGAATCTTCCTATCCTTATCTGTGGAAAGAACCAACTTGCAAACCTTATTGTTCTACCTCTAGTAGAGATTGATGTTATCCTGGGTATGGATTGGATCTCTATTTTCCATGATAAGATTGAATATAGAGCTAAAGAAGTTTCTTTTCAGAAAGACTTTCAGTTTGTGTACAAGAAGGAACCCTTACTGTTGATAACTTATCAAGAGGCCAAGAAACTTGTAAAAGATGGAAATGAACGTTACCTTGCTCACATCATTGAAAATAAAGGAACTGTTCAGATTAATGATGTGCCGGTGGTAAATGAGTATCTTGATGTCTTTCCTGATGAGTTTCCTGGAATAATACAAGATCGGGAAGTTGAGTTTACTGTTGACTTAGTTCCTGATGCTAAGCCAATTTCAAAACCCCCTTATCAAATGACTCAAATTGAACTTTTAGAGTTGATGGAGCAATTGAAATATTTATTGGAGAAAGGTTTCATTCGACCTAGCACATCACCATGGGGTGCTCCTATTTTATTTTTTAAAAAGAAATATGGTTCAATGAGACTTTGCATTGATTATAGAGCCTTTAATAACATCACTATTAAGAAAAAATATCCTTTGCCTCATATAGATGATTTGTTTGGTCAGCTCCAGGGAGCTCAGTATTTTTCAAAGATTGACTTGAGATCAGGGTACCATCAGCTGAAGGTAAAGGAAGCAGATATGGCCATTATGAATTTGTAGTAATGCCTTTTGGGCTAACCAATGCACCTGCTGTATTCATGGAATTAATGAATAGAATTTTCCATGAGTTCTTGGATAAGTTTGTGGTGGTTTTCATTGATGATATTTTGGTGTTTTCTAAAAGTAAAGAGGATCATGAAAGACATTTAAGGGTTATCTTGCAAAACATAAAAGAAAATAAACTGTCTGGAAAATTCAGCAAGTGTGAGTTTTGGTTGCAACAAATTTCTTTCCTTGGTCACATTGTTTCTAAAGATGGGATAACAGTTGATCCTGCAAAAAACAAAAGTTGTGGAAGACTGGCCAAGACCCACAAATGTAACTGAGATTTGTAGCTTCCATGGTTTGGAAGGCTATTACTGAAGGTTTGTTAGAAATTTTTCACGGTTATCTAGTCCAATGACTAAGCTAACTCGGAAGGGTGTTAAGTTTATCTGGACAAAAGAATGTGATGATTGTTTTCAGGAATTGAAATGAAGATTGGTGAATGCTCCAGTTTTGGAACTACCTTCCAAGAATGGTGAGTTTGTTATATACAGTGATGCTTTATTGAGAGGACTTGGTTGTGTCCTAATGCAGAATGATCAGGTAATTGCTTATGCTTCACGACAGTTGAAAACTCATGAGGTAAATTACCCTACACATGATTTGGAATTAGCTGCTGTTGTTTTCGCTTTAAAAATTTGGAGGCATCATTTGTATGGAGTAAAGTGTGAAATATATGGTGATCAAAAAAGTTTAAAGTATATATTCACTCAGAAAGAGTTAAACATGAGACAGAGGATATGGATGGAATTAATCAAGGATTATGATTGTACAATTCATTACCATCCGGGAAAAGCAAATAAAGTGGCTGATGCATTGAGTCGAAAAAGTAATGATTCATTAGCAATGTTGCATTTGGAACGTGATCCTTTGGTTAAGGATTTGATGAAATTTTTCATAGAAGTTGTTGGTGCAGGAAGTTCTTCTGTTTTGTTTTAGGTATCAGTGAGATCATCTCTATCAGATAGAATCAAGCAATCACAGAAGCAAGACAGTGAGTTGCAGAAAAAGGTAGAGCTGGTTCAGAAAGGTAAGTTGCATGAATTCAACATTGATAATGATTGCGTTTTGAGATTTGGGAAAAGGTTGTGTGTGCCTTGTGATTCAAAGATGAAGAGAGAGTTGTTATGTGAAGCTCATAGTTCTCCATTTTCAGTTCATCATGGCAGTACTAATATGTATAGAGATCTGCGGGAGTATTACTGGTGGGATGGAATGAAAATAGATATTGATGATTTTACTGTGAAGTGTTTGACTTGTGAGTAGGTTAAATCAGAGCGGCAGTTACCGAAAGGGATGCTTCAGCCTTTACCAGTGCCAGAGTGGAAATGGGAGAATATATCCATGGACTTTGTAGTGGGATTACTGAAGACATCTCGAGGTAATAATGCAATCTAGGTTATTGTTGATAGCTTGACTAAATCTGCTCATTTCCTTGCTATACGAGATAATTTTTCCCTAGATCAACTTTACCGTTTGTATCTTAAAGAGATAGTCAGGTTACATGGAGTTTCTCTCTCTATTGTATCTGATCGTGATCCCAGGTTCACTTCTATCTTTTGGAAAGGCCTTCAGAAGTCATTTGGTACTGAATTAAATTTTAGTACATCATTTCATCCTCAATCAGATGGGCAGTCAGAATGAACAATTAATACATTGGAGGATATGCTACGAGTTTGTTCGATGGATTATCAGGGAATTTGGGACCAACAGCTTTCTTTGGTTGAATTTTCATATAATAACAGTTTTCATTACAGTATACAGAAGGCACCATTTCAGGAATTATATGGGAAGTGGTGTCGAACTCCAGCTTTCTGGGATGAAGTGGGTGAAAGGAAGTCGATGGGACCAGAATTGGTAGAAGAGATGGTAGAAAAAGTTCAACTGATTCAGAAAAACATGAGAACAGCTCAGAGTAGGCAGAAGAGTTATGCAGACAACAGGAGGAAGGATCTAACTTTTGAGGTAGGTGATCATGTTTTTCTCAAAGTCTCACCATGGAAAAGTGTGATGCGATTTGGTAAGAAAGGAAAGCTGAGTTCAATGTTCATTAGACCATATGAAATTCTGGAGAGAGTTGGATCAGTTGTATACCGGGTGGCTTTACCTCCATGTTTATCTCAGGTACACAATTTTTTTCATGTTTCGATGTTGAGAAAGTATATGCCAGATCCATCTCATGTTTTGAGTCCAGAGGTAGTTCAGCTGGAAGAGAACCTATCTTATGAGGAACAACCGATCCAGATTCTTGACCACAGGGATCAAGTGTTACAGAATAAGGTGATTAATCAGGTAAAGGATTTGTGGAAAAACAACATGATGGAAGTGGAAACATGGGAATCTGAAAATGCAATGAGGGATAAGTACCCCCATTTATTCGATAAGTAAATAAATTGTGGGGACTCAATTTTCTAAAGGGGGGAAGGATGTAACATCCCAAGTAAGTAATGAATAATAGATATTTTTATTTATGTCTATTAATTAATTAGATAGTGTTTTAGAGGCTTAAAATGAAAATAAATCGAATCTTAAGCATGGAATACACTAATTTTTTTAAAAGATTGTTTTACTGCCTTTTGATTGAAAACCATTTTTAAATCTATATTTTGAAACTTTTATAAGCTATTTTTGTCAAAATAAACTTATTATTTATTATTGGGACATCAAAATTTACTTTGTGTGAATTTTTGGTATTTTTCTGACAATGTTCATTTTTTAATGAATAGTGAAAAATACTGCATTTTACATCAAAACTGCTTTTTAATCTAATTTATTTATATGATTAGACTATCTTTTGAATTTGTTTTAAATTTAAATTAGAATATATTTTTACCATTTAATCCAATGGTGGTCATTAGGATTAATTTCACTTTGGAATTGGGCATAAACTAATGCCAAACTTTTCATAGATATTGTTTCAAAAAAACCCGCTATTTGTTTTAACAACGGGAATTATTTTTAAATAAATTATTGAAATTTCTGTGTTTGGAATTTGGTAAAATTGATTACATATTTGGAATCAGAAGGTCCAAATTATGTAATCAATACTCTTTTGTTTTTGGACATTATGAATAGTAACGACGGTAATTATCTTTAATTATCTTGATTAATGAGTAATCAGGTAGTTAAGGATAATAAAATAATATCATAATAATAAAAAAATGACACCAACACGTGTCCTAATTCTACTGGTTGTCTCATGGCCGATCATTGGATGCCTTGTGCCAAACTTGGGTACCCCATGGAATCACTTTTGTGGAAAGTGACTTGTTATCTTTTTAATTTTTTAAAGAAAGTAAATATAACAAGAATGTATCACTTGATTAAAACATTTTTAATTTTGTCTACATAGATGATATTTTAGACTATAAATATTCATTTTAAATCTAAAAAGATTTCATACATCATAGTATTTGTTTTATAATTTTTTGATTTTAAATAAATTAAATTATTTATGACATCATGATGATGCAGCGATTACCTCATTAATAACGGATTTAGATAAAATGAAATGATAATGTAAAATATATGACCTACACATGTCCAAAACCTATTGGATGGGTGGATTTAGAACCCTTATCACGTTAACCTCGAATTATATCATTGTGGGACCTTTTGAATCCGAAAATCATTTTAATATAAAGTAACATTTCTTTACTTTCCAAGAGTGCCCCTCCTCTCCTCTTATAAAAGGCCCCCACCTCTACCTCCTTACCCACACTTCCAAAGCCTTTGGCTCAGCCCAACCCTGCCCAGTTTGTTTCTACACATCCCTCTCTTACTCATTGAAGCCTCACTTTAGGAAGAAGTCTTCCCAAGGAATCCTTTGAGCTCAAACCAAAGGGAGTTACCCGATTTTAAGGTAATGTCTTCACTTGAGTCCTTTTGTTTTATTTTGCTTCTCCAGCCCCCCTAAACTCTTTTTATTCATTTTTTTTGTAAAAACTAGAGTATCTTCAATATAATAGGATGTTGTTATAAGAAGTATTTGAGCTACACTTACACACACCTACATCTAATGGTTAAAGAACATACTGTTTCCGTGGATGGTGAATTTATGCCTCCCGAAACGATGATTGTTCAAAATTCTTTTAACACCTTCAAAGGTGGACATTAAGATGTCACTATATTTATATATGATATATAATATGTTTATTTTTTCCTTAATCTTCTGTATTTTTCATTTTGGGTATACCTTTATGGTTTCCATTATGGGTAAACGCGATATCTTCATTTAAGGAAGTGCGGACTACCGCCACCTCAAAGTGATTTGATTCGTTAATACCATATGTGGGACGTATAAAGGATGGATCTATGATATTATATATGATATTACACTGGAATTATAATATAACTTTATATCATTATGATTCCATTCTATAAAATACGAAATAGAAATGAAAGTAGCGTTCATGTGTACGTACGACTTACCGTCTCCATGAACGGTTCATTTCATTTCTTACCTCTAAATGATTATGTAATATTATAAATGCATGTATATACTGGATATATATGATATATACATCATGATTATAATTCTGGATATAATGGATACATGAACAACTTGTAATTATAAAGGGTTTATTTTTGACTCAAGTACCAATGATCATTAAAACGACCATTATTAACTTAAATAATTACATAGTGTTCATGACATGGAAATAAGTGATATAAAAGGAATAATGAACTTAAAAAAGGTTCTTAAGCAAGTAGAAATTAACTCAAGTTTATTATTCAGGACATTAAAGAACGATCGAGTCAAGTCGGACCCGATGTATGGGACTTCGTCTCAATCTCCTTTCATTGAGGCATATTTTGTTTTATACACAACCTTCTTTTATACGGTGTATAAACCCATTTGACATTTACGTTTATCCAAAAGGAATCTTTTTTTATACGAAGCGTTTACTAAACAACAAAAGGGAATGTTTTTGTTGTACGTATGCGGCGATAACGACTTCTCTGCCGCCGTGACCATTATTTGAGTTTCGACTTCCTCTACAAGCCATACCTTTTTTTAAAAGAAAAATAAATACCATGTTTTACTTTTCTTTTATTTTGGTATTGAAAATGGTTTTCATAATGTTTTTATATCAATGTGTTGTATTGATATCTTGTGATTGAAAGGTGGAAATGTTATGTTTCCTTTATGCATGTTTTATGTGAAACGATTATGTTGAGGTTCATGGGAATTATTATGAAGACGGGTGGTTCCATGATAAACTAAGGGCGGGTGAGCCCGATATAGCTCTCCAATGCATTGGGTAACGTGAAGGAGTGAAACGTCAAGGTTTCTCCGAAGAGATTTAGGGAATATACTGTGGTGGGTATTCCAAACGTAACCAAGAGGGTTACTCCCTACGTAAGAATGTTATGAATGCCTCAAGTTACCATTATGTCTTATGATTTCTATGATTTATTCATGATTTGAGGAGGTATGTTAAATTTCTTATGTTTTATGGGTAAAGTATGATTCCATTCTTATGTATATATGAACTTATGTTTCCTTTCCATATTTTTATAACCCATACTGAGCTTTTTATGCTCATACCATGTTTTTTTGAAATTTTTTTCACAGGTCAATGGAAAGGTACATGATATGATGATAGTGTCAAGGAAGTGTCAAGAATGAATCCATATTTTATTTTAGATATGTTTCCATTGATGGGAAAAGAATACTATCTTTATGTAACAACTTTGTTTATATATGGAATGTAATGCACGTTTTATGATCTAATTCTCTAAAACTCTAAACCCGAAAAGATCCTCAATGTGTAATCTTGAGATAACTCAATATTAAGTAAGGTTTAAGGCTGGGGCCTTATATAAGTACATTACAATAACACATGTTTGAGGACCTTAATAGTTTAGTGTCTTCCGAAACTTGGAAACAAAATATTACATCATGTTTGAATATCTTCAACATCTCCAATAAATATCTCCAACTTTGATATGTCTACCAAAAACCTTTATTTGTGTCCTTGGGAAAGGAAACATAAGAAAGGGTTGACCTCAAATGATTAGTAAGGGATAAAAAGGGAGATGTGTAATCATAATCCTGAGAATAAGGGTATGAGAACATGATCAGTAAAATAGAAGATCATACATTCATATCAAAGATTATATACATGAATCATGGTATAAATAACCAAAGTTCATAAGACATTAATGATAAGGAAATAAAGAAAATAATACATGAACGAATTACATAGAAGTAAAACATGGAATTGTGTAAGACACATAAGAATATAATATGATTTCGATATTAGCCACTCATTAATTCCAAGACCATATTGGTAGTATGGGTTCACTCCCCATACCATCTTGGTATTCATGGTTCCCTCCCATGGCCATATTAGAAGCATGAGTTAACTCTTCATACCATCTTGGTAGTCATGGTTCACTCCAATGGACATCTTTGTAGTTGAGGTTCATTCTCTTGACCATCTTACTCTATCTCAATATATATAAATTTTTACCCATCCATCCAATGGCCTGAAGACCTTCATTTTTTATTGATTTTTGATAATCCACCTTTCAAGGGGTGAGGTGGAACCCGTACAAGGCCCGTAGGCATAAGTATTACATGGCCCATAGGCCTTATAGGAATTCATTTCCCATAGGCTTCAAACATTACATAAAACCCTGACTAACTACTTGGAATTTCTCCTCCCCAGCATCTTCATCTTTACGCAATGCATTAGAGGGAGATATATGTCTCACCCATCGAATAATGAAATCATACATATATGTTCCCCATGATCGTAAATAATGATATCAATACACTTGAAATGAAATGGGTATTATAACATGTAATCATATCACAACATAGGGAAAGAGAATGGTTTCATAATCATTTCATCATAAACATAGCCCATGAAAAGAAGCGGGTTTCAAAAGCATATAACCAGTGAATGTGAAATGGGTTCCATAAAAATCATTCCATCAAAACATAATATATTCAGTGAAATAATATGAATATAAACATTGAATAAATTCCCAATAATGTAATTATTAACACCAATGGATGTTATTTTAGATGGTAAATAATTTTGAAATTTCTTTTAAAAACATTTCTTAAGGAAAATATACTTTTTTATTTGAAAGAATTCTTTTTATAACATAAAAACTTTTGAAAACCTTTTTCAATGAAAATAGATTTGAAAACATATAAAGGATTCTTTGAAAACAATAAAACATTTTTAAAATCCCTTTTCCTTGAAAATTATCTCCAAGTATCTTTTAAAAACATTTTTGAAAACATGGTTTTTGAATACAATATATTTTTTACCCAAAAGAGAGAAAATCATATTTTACTTAAAAATAATATCTTAAGTAGTAAAGAGTATAACAATTGGTACTAAAACATGAATATATTTTGAATAAAAAGTGGAGAAGTAAAATCATGACTGTTCTTGAGATATATATCATAAGATTTAATCAATGAAAGCATAAACATAAACTATCTTGAAAAGTAGTGAGATTGTTTCAATAAAATCTTATATTTTGGTAACTTGGAATCATAATCTCCATGTAAGAAAAAGGAAATTATATGAATCATAAAATCTCGTTAAAAGTATTATATTAATCATATAACATTTAAATTTTATGTATATACACCTCAAATAATAATTTAGGTGAAAAACAAAACATGAGCCACAAAGAAAGAAAATTGAGACAAATTTTTTTTCCTATTTGGTGACCTTTGAAACTTAAACACCATGAAATAAAGATCATAAAATTTATAAGTGAATACACATAAATTTAATTAAAATATACATATAATAAAATCATATTTTTTACATACACCACACAAAAGTAAATAGTGGTAAACATAGCACGTATCCCACACAAACAAAAAGTGAGATGAAATCCCCTTACCTCATGTCGTGACTCTCATCATACTCATTCAAACCAGATGTATAATAAATATTAATATATTATAAATATTTTATATAACCATATTATTATATATCAAACCATATATGGTTTTATTACGACCTTATATTACCATCCTATTAATTATCATACGTTAAGATTTTACTTTGGGTAATATTCGCTTTGTTTTTCATATGTGTCTTAATTTGTTATATTGTTGGTCCATATATTTATATCATGATTCCAGAATGTAAACCATGATATAAATATAATTTATATACATTATATGTTTATTATAATAATCTATAGAATATATAAGTATGAAATGGAATACACAGTTCATGGAGACGGTAGTCCGTAGATACCCATGAACGCTATTTCTGTTTAATTTTCTTGTTGAGGAAAAGAAAGTAAAATAAATAAATAAATAAATAACTAAATATATCATTATTAAATTATCTTTATTATATCATATGTATCATATATATTCATTAAAACATCCTTAATAAAATCCATGTAGTGTATGAATGAATCACATCGCTTTGAGGGGGTGGTAGTCCACACTTCCTCAAATGAAATTATAGTATTTACATAAGATAGAAATTATAAAGGCATGTTCCAAATAAAAATCAAATAAGATTAAATAAATTATAAATATAACATATATCATATAAAAATAATTTTTCTATCATAATGGCTACCATGATAGGTGTTAATGGAAAAATGAACAATCATCATTTCATGAGGTAGTAGTTCACTGTACACCGAAACAGTAAGTTCGTTACCCATTAGATGGAGGTGTTAGTAATTTTTGGTCAAAAAATTTGCATAAAAAATAATATTTTATTTATTATAACTTTTTTTATATAATCATACAATAAATAAATTTGGAGGGGTGGAGAAGGGAAATAAAATAAAGGACTTTAGAGAAGACATTACCTCTTAATCAGGTAACACCTTTTAGTTTGTGCCAAAAGGATTCCTTGGATTGTATTATTCCAAATTGAAGGATTCTATGAGAAAATAAGGTTTAATGGAAAGTATATTGGGAATTTATTGGCCTAAATTAAGAGGTTTTATAGGTTTTAGGATGTGGGAGAGATGATTGTTTTTTATTGGGAAGGAGAAGCAATCACTTCGAATTTTTAGAAACAAGATAGGTGTACACATGTTATTACAAAAAAAAAGTCATAAAAAACCAAAAAAATAAATAATTTAAGGTTTATGGACGAACTATGGAAATAAAATGGGTGTTGGACAAGTGGATATATCATTCGACTTCTTAACTTTAAGGTTTAGTGTATAATTAAGCTTAATTTGGTCTTAATCAATGTGATTAATTTTAATCACGTTTACTAATAATTTTGGTCAAGATTAACTTCAAATGAATAAAATATAAATATTATAATTAATACAATGGTTTATGTTTGTTTTTAAAAATTAAAATCATAGAAGAGGAAAATTATGATTAATGCGAATCCACAGATGGGACGAAATGTAAGAACCTAGGTTGTTAGAACGGGTTAAATCCTTAACCTATTTGGATTTTTTCACTTGTTTATAGGGAAAAACATTTAAAATTTGGGGAGATAATGCAGGCGCACACGATTGGTGCATGGTTTGAACAAACTATGCAGACAAGTTGTGCGAAGTCTCTGGGTGAGACTGTGGGCTCCGCACGGGCGGCTCACGGTTTGTGAAACCATGCAGGATGGTCGTGCGATGTCCCTGGGTGAGATAGTGGCAACCACACTATTGGTGTACGGTTTTCCAAACCATTCGGGGTAACCATGCGGCCACTTAAAGTTAGGGTTTGTATGTTTCAATCCACTCAGGATTTCCCATTCTCCTCTCTTTTCTTCCTCGCTCTTGTGGCTCGCACGAGGAGAGCCATCCGGACATTCAAATCCTTCCCGGATCATCATCCAAACCTCGTTCCAAACATCATTTGAGGTGTTAGAACCCCCTCGGTAAGGCCTTGATTCCCCTTGATCCGTTTTTCTTGATTTCTGTTCTATAATGAGTTTTTGGGGGTTGAGCGGTTTTTATTCTTTTTTAGATCTACCACATTTTAGACCCAATTTGAGGCTGTCATCGGAGGAGTAAAATCGTACTAGTACAAGGTAGGTGGTGCCTACCTCTTTATGTGTTTTCGTTGTAATTTGGGTAGCGCGGCCTTCAACGCATTTTTGGGTATTTTGGGAGAGACCATAATTTATCTACTACTGCTTATTTAATGGCTTATTAGACCTATGGGATACCATTGGGTATGCCCTTTGTCCTGTCTTGATTGAACAGGGCCAGGCAACAGGCCGTTGTCACATGTGGCAATTTGGCTGGGGTTTCCAAAATGATAATACTTGATTTTTTTTTGGTTTAAACTACTAGGTTTAGTTATTTAAACCTTGATATGAATTGTTGGAGACCTTAGAAACTTCAGTGCAGGTATGGGACAACACTTTCTTAGTGTAATTAATCTGTTTAGATGGTTTTTCCTATTATGTGTTCTGTTTAAATGATTTTTATATGTACATATTGAATTGCATATGCTGGAACCTTAGGGTAGTGTTGGGAATGGCCTATATATTCTTGAGTGATGCTGATCACAGGTTTGGCTTGGACCAGGTTACATTGGGTGGTTTTGACCACGAGATTGGGCATTATGGACGTTGTCTTGAGGCAATACAACTGTTAGGTTAGGCTTGGCCCGAGTTACATGGATGGTGAGGCCATCAAACTTGAGTGGCATGGTCGCAGGGGCACGAGGTGTCAGATGTGTGGTTGCTTAGGTACTATTTTTCTAATTACCGCTCTCCCGGAACTTTGAGTAGTGTGCACATAGAGATACTTCGTGATGAGGTGGTTTTGACCACTCATGTGGGTAGAGGCCCCCGTAGATGTGGTTTAGATACTTTGGTTGAGGGTGCTTACCGTAGAAAGCCACGTGGGAGGTGAGGAGCCTTCATGGGATAACATTCAGGCTATCAGGTTGGGGGCGGTGGCTCGCCATTATTTGAGGGTAGATATCGCTGTTCCTCCAGATAATTTATTTGAGGTCATAAATCGCTGTCTCTCCGGTTACATGATTTGAGGGCACTCATCGCTGACCCACCGTCTATTTATTTGAGGGAAGACATCGTTGTCCCTCCGGTTATTTTATTTGAGGACAGGCATCACTGTTCCTCCGAGTTACTTATTGGGCGTGCCTTCGGGATGTCCGTTCTTGAGACATGTGGTGTTAGGGGGCACATGGTGCTAGATTATATGACAAAGATTCCGACGTTGGCCAAAGTAGGTGACACTCCATGGTGGCTGCTGAGCACCAGTAGAGTTAGTGTTTATTTTTGAATTGTTCTGTTTACTTCTTTTCTTATAAATGCATGCCTATGTAAGCACTTATATTAGGTACGCACTATTGAGTGGTATCCTACTTTATGGATTTATGTGCAGGTAAGAGGCCCGCTTCAGAAGATGTGTTGCGTTAGTTGTTTCTTGGAGATGGTATGGACCTTGAGGTCTTACCTAGCTAGAGTTACTCTATTTTGTTTTCTTTTCTGTATCAACATGCTTACTTTTTGTAGCTATAGGTGGTTAGCCATTGGCGCCTTTTTATATTTAGTTATGTATGACTTTCTTTGGATGCATGTTTGTTGCTCAGTAGTAGTTACATGTGATCATCATGCTGTTGTGTTTATTTCCGCTGCTATTGTTTATATTTATTGCTTCCACTGTTTATGGATATTTAATGTGTTTCCGTTTTATGGGTTTGGTTGGAGTCTACTGAGTCATTTATTCCACTACATCTTTTCTGTTATACATGGACTAGTACCATTATTATTATACCCCCGAGAGGGTATAGCCTCCCCACTATACCTATCAGACCCTCGCTGCTAGTCGGAAGCCTTCGACATTCAGGGAGTTGCTCCTAAGGTAGTATCACCTAACCCGATTAGCACTGTTCGGGTGGTTGTTCGGGTCCGGGTTTTTACACGAAATAATGGGTTTTTAAAGTAGAATTGTTTTTAAAAGTTTATTAAGATTTTGTATCCAATTTCAAGTTGAAATTGATTATAATGAATTAAATTGTATTAATAGATATAATATTTATCTAATTTGACCTTAAAAAATTTATAATATCATTAAACATTAATAATTAATTAAACAAAAAGACAATTTGTTAACTAAAAAGCATTATTTTTAACTATTCATCAATAAATGAAGTTTTTCCAAAAAATCCCACAAATTTACCCTAGGATAATTTTATCATTATGAATTCAAAAATTTAGTTTATTTTATCAAATTAAATATCTAAAATGTTCAATAATTAATTTTATTATTAAAATAGGTTCATTCAAGAAAATATATTTTTAAAATAAAAGGACTTTAACAAAAATCATATCATTAATTATCAATTTGTTTTTTTATATTAAACAATTATAAAAAATATTTGAAAAATATTTATTAATATTACTATAACTATGTTTAATGTATATGTTATAATTATCTCATTTAAAAAATTATATAAAAAATGTTTTATAGAAACTCAGTGTTGCATGCATCGTATTCCAAGTCAGTGCTGCGTGTATTGTACACCAAGTCATAAGACATGTAGTGTTGTGTGTAATGTATGCCAAGTTGGTTCCATGTTAAAGGAATTTTTGACTTAGTGAATCGCTATAAATAAAAGAAAATTTTAATTTATTAAGTTAAAATAGCTTTTCTACCATAATAATATTTCCTTTTATATTCAATCAGTTTTCATATTCATTTATAATTTATTGGTAACATATGAATTCATATTATATTGTGTAAACCATAAATTTTCATAGATTAGTTAATACTATTCATAAAAATTAATTTCACATCAAGTTTCTATCTTATTATATCAAATAATCATATTTTAATATTATATTAATGTTCGGTAAACCTTGGCCTTGCATGTTACGCAATTCATCGTGGAAAGTCATTGTTGAGTATAATAAAAACTAACCTCAGTGTTCCGTTTAGATTAAGTGAAGTTTATGTTGAATTTAAATCATGATTAACTTGGTGTTTCATATAACTCAATCCAATCATAGTTCTTTACTAATATAAACTATCATCAATTTTTCATGAAATGAAAATTATCAAAAAGGATAAATTAATTCAAAAAAAAAACAATTCAAAAAATCTTGGGGTGTTATAGTTTGAGCTTGACTAGTCATACTAGTGGAGGTGGTAGACATAGTACTCCAAGGCGAGTGAATCCATATCATTTGGGTAGTATAGTTCCAGGAACTCAGAATAGATCACAAGGTGTAGGAGATGGATATCTTCATGCAATTTATTCTATACTTGGAGGTGGCGAGGCTAGAACATCAACTCTTTGAGGTATTATTCTTGTAGCATCCACGCTTTCTAGTGCTATATTTGATACAGGTGCTTCACATTATTTTATATCTACTTATTTCATGGTTATTTTGGGACTAGAATTGGAATAGATGTGGGAGGTTATATAAATTGATACACCTTTAGGCATGCAAATTCAAAATATCAGGCAATGCAAGGGGTGCATTCTTGGTGTTTGTGGGTACCATTTTCTTTGTAAATTTTAATTCTTGGAATGTAAGGTTTTCATATAATATTGGGGATAGAAAAGATCGTGTATTTTCCAAGAAAATATTGAATTTTACCATTATAGGGAATCATTTGAGTCTCCTAATGTAGACATGTATGTCCATTGTGGTGAATAGGATGTTTGGGTAGGCCCTACTGAGCCATTTTTCCAGCAGTTGGGTAAACTCACTTCCCAAGTAGCTTGTAAAATGATTGATGATGAAGGAGTGGAGAATATTTTATTTTCTTATATGGTGTATAGGTTTTAGGATGTGTTTCTTAATGACATCTTGGGGCTGATGCCTGAGAGATATATTGAGTTCAAAAATAGAGTTGTTGCTGGGAGAAGAGCCAATTTCCATTCCCCTATACTCAATGGCACCGATAGAGCTCCAAGAACATAAAAATTAGTTTGAATAATTTGAGAAAATAGGGTTCATTCATCCTAGTACATCACTTTGGGGATCTACAGTGCTGTTTTTTAGGAAGGTTGATGGGTATTTGGGGTCATGTGTCGAATATAAGAAGCTAAGTAAGAATAATGTTAATAATTGATAACCTCTACCTCGAATCGATGATTTGTTTGGCCAGATGAGAGGTGATTTCGTATTATCAAATATTTATTTGATATTAGGATATTATCAGCTAAGGTTGAGATGTTTTGATATACCTTGTATTGCTTTCTACAGAAGGTATGTGTTAGATGAGTTTGTTGTGTTTCTTCTTTGGTTGAACAATGCATTGACAGTGTTAATGGCTCAAGTGAATCTAATATTTCTAATATAATCCTCATGAATATCATACCAAACATCTTGACATCATCCTTAGTACACTAATAGAGAATAAACTATAAACTATTCTACAAAAAAGTAAATTATAGAATGATAAGGTGAATTTATTGGGTCACATAATCTCAGTGGAAGGACTGAAAGTGGACCTGGAAAAAGAGTAGGTAGTTGTGTCTTTGGAGAACTAGAGAATACTTCCGATTTTTAATGTTTTATGGCTTTGGATAAATATTAATGAAGGTTCATTGAAGAATTTTCCCATTTGGCATCACCACTTTCAAGTTTGACCAAGAAGGGATCATATTTGAATGGTTGGAAGCATATATGATTTCTTTCCAAGAGTTGAAGAATCAGTTAACTACTACACTAATTTTTAACTCAACAGATCCTGGTAAATCATACACCTTATTTTTTGATACATCCAGTATTGGTATGGGGTGGTGTTGATTCAGGTTGAGTGGGTTATCACTTACGGGTCACGATAGTTGAGGGATCATGAATGAAATTACCCTACACATGACCATGAGTTCTCCCTGAAGGTTTATGACTTGAAAATTTTGTGGCACTACTTATGGTCGATCTCCTTCAATTCTAGGACATTTGATGCATTTTTGGTTGTGGATAAAAGTTCTAGGTAAGTATAATTATCCTCTTACTTCTCTTTCCCATATTAGGTATTGTGGTTATGTTATTCTTCTTCCAAATCCCCAAAAACCTCTTTTCACCTTCATATATGAGGTTGGGGATTCAAAGGGTTCCTAAATTTCAATATAATACTATGCTTAAGTTAGTTCTCATCTACGGATTCATGGTAGGTTGTCTACAAGTTATACCCCATAGTCTTGTTTTCATTTTGTGCATGTGCTGTTGTGATATTTCTTCCCTCTTGAAGTGAATTTGATGCCTATATTATGATTTAGTAAATTGGTGTAATAATTTATGATTTCCCCCTCATGATCCCAATGGGATGTATGGATATTTATTTAACCGGTTTTGGGCCACCCATGGGGTGCACCGACATTTCTAAACATGGAAAATTGTAATGTTAATCACGAAATTTCCCTGTGATAAAGTAGATCCCATGACCAACAAGTTGAAATGTTAGTGTGAGTTATAACAAAAATTTTGATAGTTATTTCTAGACCTTGATAATTAAATAAGGGATAGATTGTCTTAAAATTAAATGGGTTAGATGTAATAAAGTGATTATTCTATGTGACTTATGATTTTTACTAGAAATGCATAAGTGGATTAGGATGTGTGAATTGATGAATTTGTTAAATGGTGGAATGTATGGGAATCATTCAGTATGATTAATATGTTATGGTATGAGTAAGGGAAAGTAATTACGTGGTCTATAAAATAAAAAGGGTAAATGTGATGATGGGTTAGAACTCAATGTTGATTAACATGCTCAATGATTACGAAATATAGATGTCATGTTTATTGATTATGTATTGTTTGTGATATGGAATAGGTGGGAAGTGAATATATAAGCATGTTAACATGGCTTAGTGAAGTGGGATAATAGTCTAAAACTCCTCCCATGAGTCAGGTTGGAATGAGGCTCTAAACCCCACCCTAGAATGCATGGGTTAGGATGTCAATGTGAGGCTCAAGGCCCCTAATGGTTGCATTTGCAGTGACCACCTGGACAGAGGATCCAAGGAACGTTTGATGTAATATATTAGTCAAAAGTTTGATAGGGAACATGAATTATTCTCTTATGCATAAAAATTGAACCGATTAGGACATTGAGTAAATGTTGTAATTGATTATCCCATAGAACATGTGATGAAATAAATAAAGTTATTAAAATGGATAAAATGTATATTCTTAACTAATGAAACCCAAGTTGTATTTTATTCATCTTACCATTTTTTAATACTTTCATGAAAAATCTATTTAGGATATATATTTTATAGACACCATTTGTGGTGGCCTACAGAGTTTTACTCACACCCTGATTGGGCCGCCATTGGGTATCCAAGCATTTTTTATGTTTGCAGGTAAGAACAAGAGAAATTCTCTATGCTTGGGAGTTGAGTTGGTCTTTTGTTGTGCAAGGATGAGGATAAAAACAATGTTCCATAAACCATTTTTGGGGTATATCATTGCTTCTTTATATCAGTTTTTCCATACACTCAGTACTATATTACATGACATAATATATTTACTATTTGGTTGTGGACTAGTACCCAATTTTGGGAAGTGGTTATTAATGCATATTTTTGATTTATTTTTTATTGTTTCCCTATTATTGTTGTTATCTGGTGTGTATTACTCTAGTAAAGGGGGGTATAGTCTCTACACATGACCCATTAGACCCGCACTGCTAGTTGGAAACTTCCGGCATACGAGGAGGCATAGTTGAAGTCATGTGGAAACATGACTCATAGAACTGGTTTGGTGGATTCCAGGATGGGGATGATACATTTTCCACAATTCATAGAAATCTCATTGTATATTAAATGAAGTTATTGTTCACATAAAATAGTTTTCTATTAAATTATTTTACATTAATTTCAAAAGGAAATCATTAATAATTCATCTATAGACCCTCTACGATTTTTTAAGAATTTATAGGAAGCACTAAAAATTCATGGTATGCAAAAGGCTTTTGACATATTACAAGTGTTTCAAGTTTATAATTTTATAGTTTTATACCATTTTAAATTTATATAATTTTATATATTTTATATTATATCATATTATATAATATAATTTTACAATAGTTTTATATTAAGTATTTATTCTTTTATATTTTTATTCATTTATAAATTTTTAGAAATTTATAAATTTTATAGTATATCATATTTACATATATAGTTTTAATATAATGTTTTTTCAATTATCTATAATTTTTTAGTTTTATAGATTTATAAATTATTATAAAATTATAGGTCTATTCATTAATAATTAATATACTCTTATAATTTAATTATTTTTAATTTTATATGTTATAATTTTATACTTTTAAATGTTTTTAAAAATATATTCTTCTATTAATTATTTATACTTTTATAACATATAAGTACTTTTGTATAGTTTTATAAATTTACATAAATTTATAAATTAAATAAAATATATATTATTTTATAAAATATATATAATTTTACACTTCTATATATGAATACAATTTTATGAACTGATAAAAATATATATGTACCTTTAATTTAAAAATTTATACTTGTATAATTTTTAATTTTTTTAATAGTTTAATACTTTTACAATTTTCTAAAACAGATTTCATTAAATTAAAATTTTATATTTTTAGAAATTTTTATTATTATTATTGTTTAAAAAAAATTAATTTTTATAATTAAGAGTTATTTTATTATAGGGAATATTTTATGTTTTTAATTATAACAGATATATTGAGAGTTGAAATTAGGCTTGATTGATTCCTCTAGAACTGATTTCCCAACCTCTAAAATTTTTGGTTTAGTATTATGAATGGGAATATACTCTATGTTCATGATTTTTATCAAGGGTTTAGTTATTAGTGATCCTAAAAAATAATCAAGGGTGTTATATTCAAGAGATTAAATCCAAGAAGTGAAATTTCCGTTATGTGAATAAATTAAATCAATTTCTTCTTGAAAAAAGCATTCTTTAATAATTCCTTATTATTCCCAAGACCAATTTAACTATAATGAAACCAAATCAACTCATGAAAGTCCTCCTCCTCATCACTAATTTGATATGTTGGATTATATATTTTTAGATAAAGGCTCATGTTTTCAAAGGTTTTCATATTTTCATTCCTAAATCATATGATTTATTTGATTATTTCTAAGAAGGGATAACAAAGAATGATGAAGGTTTTCATTTAACTAGATTATCCCTTTATGTTTACGGAATGAATAAACTTAGTGGGCTTGGGTGATTTACCAGTTTTAACTCTTTGTAATTCGAATTTCTGTTATGAAATCTCAAAATTCATTATCTCTATTTGATTACATAATTTCTTAAGTAATGGTTATGAGATAAGTTGGATAGGGGTCTAAGATGTTTGTTTAATATGAAGATGATATTTAAGTTTTTTGATGGATATTTGAATGGGTTTTTTTAATTTGACTAGATTATTTTTGAATTTGTCTCATTGTGAGAAAAATAGGTTATGAGTTTGAATGTTCTATGGAGAGTATGGATTTGGACCCTGTGGCTAACTATGTTATTGATTTTCCTTCCAAGTGTCACTGTACCTTAGACTAAAATTAATTTAATGTTGATTATTTTAAAAATTTAAATCATTAACCACTACATATGGTCCTCCTAGAAGTACATTCTTGAATTAAGGAATTATCAGGCAATTATCCATCCTCATGTTATTTTTTTCACAAATTGTGAAAACATGGTCAGTTATTTGAACTCCATAGACCATCCAAATGCTTAACTATTAAAACTTTATTTAGAGGGATAAAATATTAGCCATAATTATTTAATTATACATAAGGGCATTAATCCAACCATATTTAAGAGGCTACTTATAATAGGAAGTAGTTACACATGTTTTTTCAGTAAGTCCTTCTAAATATTCAAAGCATCTATGCGGGTTTTGTTTTTTAAGTTCATGTTACACATCATATATATGAAATGTTTTCATACTAGAAATAAAACTTCATAAAATATTTTTTTTGGGATTGAATAACCATGGAGTGTTACCATGTGTAGGGTATTTTAAACCTTTCCCATGTTTTATAAATAGAATATCCCTCTTTTTGAAAAATGTTTTGAATACTATTTCTATGTCCATTTTCTTTGTGGTGGGGTAATATTTTTTTGGATGAATTTAGAGGATAACACATACCACCAGTGGAGAAATTATTTTCACAAATTCAATTACCCATTTACATCAAATCACGATGAAATTATTTGAAACATTAAAATTTTGGGTTCCATATATTTGAAATTCCCCTTTTGTGTATTTATTTTGTAAAATATTAATATTAATGAATCAAATAATATTGATATCAATATATAATGGAAAGATTCTAATCACATAAAAAATAGTAATAATTATTACCTTTATATTGGTAATTCAATTTAACAGTGTCCCTTACACAGCTCCTAGTAATTCAATACCTATATAACCTCAATTAGAACGTCTCTAATTGAACTTAATTCATTCTCCAAATCATTGAATAATTTTGTAACTTTTTACAACACTCGTTATCACTAGTTTTAGCATCTTTAAACCTCAAAATATTTGGTTGGATTATCCTCTTATCAAGCTAGCCTTTTCTTTATTTAATAATGAATTTTTAACCTCCCCATTAACCATCTTCATCAAAAATCACTCTAAAATTTTGCAGATAGTGTATTATATCCTACACTATTTGAGTTTGGTTGTTGAATTTCAACTCCATAATCAGAAAAAATCAGGGGTATCTCCTTGATCATACCTTTTGAGTTGTTAAAGGTAGCATGTCAGACTTCTTCCTTCAACTGTTTCTATATAGTATTATAGTTATTAGCATTTTTAATCTTTTTTTTGTTCATAAGCACATGAAAAAATCAAAATAACTTTTACTACTTATGTATGTTTGAGCATTTCCTTCATCACTTTCAAACACATATTGGCTACAATATCAAAATGATATTGTTCCTTACTAATAAAAAATTAAATATAATAATGAGATCTTCAATCTCACCCTTTATTTTTGTTTCCAAGACCTCAATAAAATTATGTCAAAATGTGTGTTTTTTCATCTCCCACTAATTGAAAATATATAAAATGGTATATTTTAATGGAAAATCTCCCCATATATTCTTTAATATTGAATATATATTTTTGAAAAAAAACACTTATTCCCCCCTTTTTAAAACTGAATCACAACTTTAAACTACTTTTTAGGGAAGGATTACCCCAATAAATACATAACTAATAGAATTTAGTTAATCAACTCTAAGTCTACGTGGTAAAACCTAGTGTAAACAACAAGAGATACTTTACCATGAAAGCATGGATAAAAATTTGAAATTCCTTTATGTGACACCACTTCAAAAAATAGTGGCTACTCAATAATTTTTATGTTATATATTTCCTACACTCTACTAAATAAATTTATTAGAAAAATTACAAGTTCAAGGCCAAAAAACTCCACCTTTATCGCATCCTTTAAATCAACCAGCACCCCCTTCATAAATATGCTTGATATTAACAAACTATGTTTCCAAGTTTTGATTGACTATGGTAATATTTAATTACTTATAGTATTTCTATAAATTCTTTATTTCCATATTTTCAATAAAGAACATAGTCTAGATACCTCTTCATTATATCTGAACCCCTCAAGGGGTTCACTTAATATTTCTTCTTCATGAAACATAGAATATTCCATGATGGTCCTATTTATATTGTTATATGACATTTAAAATATCTACCAATTATCCATATTTTTTATCACCGCAAATTCCCTACATATTAAAACACATTAAGAGATAATAGTGAATACTAATTTATTTTCTTTTCACTTTAATTATAGTTATTGGGTTGAAAATCACCTATCATCCAAGATATTTAATTCATTCTAGAATTTATTTTGGGAGAAAACATTATTTTGTAGCCCCTATTTGTTTTCTTAATTTTTTTATAGAAATCATGGAATCCCTCTTTCTTTTATTACTTCTTTTTTTTTGTGTAATGTACTGATTTACATTTTCTACAAAACCATTCTCATCCCATGGTGCTATGCCTTTATTTTCAAATATCTTCATCATTACATCCTGTATTGGAAGAATATCCATACAATAATTTTGTATATTTATATGATAGTTACACCTTCCACGTAGTTTTCGAGGGCATTAGGTTCATCATTATTTGATAGCCACTATGGAAATTCAAGTTCATCTTCATGTGAAATAACATTCATCACTCTAGCACTTGAACATTGTTTGGTTATATTTCTATTTCTATATCAATTTGATCTGGACAAATTATCTAGAAACAATTCTTAACAAAATCATATTATATAATGTTTTAACATGGTTTTATTATTTATCTTTTTCATATTTCTTAGTAAACACTTTCATCTATTCTTATGGGATGTCAACAAGGAAAAACATTCTCTTATATACCAATTGGTTAGATTATTTTCTAAAATTTATATTCATTCATTTAGTTTTTATTTTCATAGAATGTTTTTAGTAGTTTATGGTGCGGCCTATCCTTTTTCAATAGAAACTTATTTAATTCTCTTGTGTGACATATCTTAATTTTTTCTTGTTTATCTTATTGATAATGGTTTTGTTTAATTTATTTTTATGTTTACATAAGGTAGAATCATCAATATTCCATTGAATTTTCATCATAAGTTATGGTATCATCCTTTCACTATCAAAATAAGTTATGTTATATGTTATATAATACCATCATTACACTAAATAGTGACCATACATGATGTAATAATCACCAAATTTCTCTAAGTATTCATATATATTTCTTCATGAAATATTCCTCTTACGCTAGGATATATGTTTGTTTGAATATGCATTATATTTTATTTATCTCCACTTGCCCTTAATTTTTACCTTATTTTATTTTCATAATTTGACATATTATGCCAATATTATATGAACATATAAAAAAACCTTCCTTTTTATCATTTACTGTAATATGACTAAAAATTTCTACTGGTTCACCTTGATATTTTGGATGAAAATAAAAACAAGTTGGGATCCTAATGATAGGATAATTTTTTGAGATATTCACACAAGATAATTTTATATATTGGGTGATTTTTAGGTCTTTTATTCACCCATTTTTCTATTTTTTTATAACATACACATACACATAATATCCAATTAGTACACAAAAAATTACAGAGCCATTAGGTTACATTTTTGAAATATATTTACTGTGGGATGATCATGAATTGATTTCAATAACTTATTACATTCTCATAATACCTTAATAATACTAGATCTTATAAATTACTTTGTGTTGAAACTTATTTATTCTCAATGGTTTTAGAAGATCCAACATGGGTATTTTATAGATTTCCCATTCTTTTTTCCTTTACCTCATATTGAACTTCATTAATATTTGTAGAGATTTTTTAAAATTTTATCAACAAAAGGATCTATTATTCATGATAAATTTATAATACTTCTTACCCATAGTCATTTAATTTAAACATTTACTCAACTAGAGAAACACATACATTTAAATAGAAAATTTATTTTTCCTTAGCTTCCATAAGGTTTGTGAGAGTGATGAACATATTGAATTTTTTCCTTAGTGCATATTCCTTTCCATAAACAAATTTCTATAGTTTTGTTTTATAATCACGAATTACTTTGACAAAACTGTGTATATTTTTGAATGCATAAAGGAGAATATTCTTAATGTAATTTTCTAATTTAGAGTACAAGTCCTCATCTATTTGGATACACTAATCCTCTTAATAATCTCAACAACTTGAATTTAATTTTTCAAATGGATCACTTTAACCTGATATAATAGAGGAACTCCTTACACTTTGTTTAACTTTAATTATTGGTTGATCCTTCTTGTCATTTGATCTAGTTTCTTATCAAATCGTCTCATTATTCTTCAATATCCTTAAGGTCTCAGATAATACCTTTACATTATATTACATAGGGATAATGTTTGAGTTTTCCATCTATGGATCATCCTAATTTTATTAAAATATTCATTACATGTACTTCTGATAAAAACCTGAGGAAATAAAATAGATCCAATCATGAGAATATTGGGATATCTATGATACAACTCATAGAGTCTAGTGGATCATATAGGGACACTAATAGTAGTGGTGTATCAAAGCCTTCCCAATCTTACCAAGTTTTACATTCACTTTGAATTATATCCTCTTATATATATACCTATATCCTTGATATGTTATGTGAATATTTTAGTATTCTTTTAACCATTACCTTAGAATGTAATTCAGGAATAGACAAGAACAACAACACATGTGGGATTTACAAGGATAAAATATATCCAAAGAACCCTCCTTTATGTGTTCAACTTTATCTAGTACATGAATATTATTTTCACTTTAATTTGAATAAATTATAATCACCCTGCAATAGGTACAGAAGAGTCATTCAGGTATCATCCACTTACCTATAACATCTCAAACAACTCAGTTATCATGAATTGTGATAGAATTGTTAATATTGGTACAACCAATTCTTTAGGGGTATTATTTGATCATGTTAATAGGTCCTAAATTTACAAGGTGATGATCAAAATTATCACATGTATGATGTAATTGTTCCTCCACCGCTCTGAATTTGATTTAGAGTCATTATATCTTATATATTTTAAGAGTCTCATTGCATAGGATACAAAAAAACAACAAAAATAGTCTCTTCCTCTATTATTCATTTTCAATACATAAGAACTCTTAAATGTATCTAACATTTCCCTCTTTGATACACATAAAATATTCAGGCAGCAGTGATATAGGTTGTATCTCTTCTTTAACTTGGTGGAGTTTTCTCTTCAAAATAATGACAGTGTCAAAGAGATTCTAGATTTTCTACTTCATCTCATGTATATTATATATTCAATGATATAATGAATAATTATTCTCTAACTATTATGAAAATTATGAAATTTCAGTAGTGAGATATCCTATTTATTTAAACTAAATTAAGCCTCTCATTCATAATGAGTCAAGGTGTCCTCTCCTCAGTACCCATCAATAAATATTAACAAGATATTTTAATATCACAACTTAATCCTCTCCGAAAAATCCAATAGCTTTAAACTCTTATTTATTCTTAATTGGATCCATCTATTCCACAACAACACAACATAACCTATAATGGGGAGGTGAATAATAATTTTTTATATGTAAACATTTAACATGAAACACTCACCAAAATTTTATAGTGTTCATAGTCTCACCATTCTGGAGACACAATTTGTACTATGGTGTTGTATTCCACATCTCCCCATTTTGTAAATTCATTTACTTGAATGAGTATCTACATCTCCCATTGAGAGGAAACTCATTTGAAACTCATCTGAAACTCTCACCACCATAGTGTGTAAATCAATTTATTTCTATTTTGTTATGTCAAAAAATACTCTTTGTTGTGGTGTGGTGATATTATCAGAAACTATAGGTACTCCCTCAGATATTTTATCCTTTATACATGGTTGAATCATGCTCCATAGGTGATCACGATGATTTATTCATTAATATCATATTAAAATAATTATTTGATTTAAACAAATATTCGGAATTAATAATCTGGAAACACATTATTTTCACAGAGTAACTATTTTTCATTTAGAAAGAGTGTAAATTATCCTTAAATAGGTCCTTTTCTTATGGGATTATATTTAAGTTGGTACAGAATGACCTTATGAAACTTCTAGTAAGCAGTGTTACCATTACCCAGTTAGTGAAATTCAGGGCACCCTTACGAAGGTCTTGATTTTATAGTGTGAACTTTATGTAGAGTATACTTATTACCTTTAGATAGAATCAAATTAAATTTATGTAGTGTTGTTATAAACATTACGTAACTCACTGAGATCTTGAATAAACTATATATATCATGCATGATTACATTTTATGTAGGTAGTTTAATTTTCAAATGACCCTTACACAACTACTAGTAATTCTATACCTATTTAACCATAATAAGAATATCTCCAATTGAACACAAGGACTTCTCCAACACATTAAATATTATGGAAACTTCATCCAAAATTCTTTATCAATAATTACAGAAGTTTTTTACCTCAAAAATATTTGGATGAATTCTCCACTCTTTAATCTTACATATTATTTAATCACAACTTTTCAACATTCATTTTATTAAATCACCTTAAAACTCAATGTAAAATATTATAGATAATGTATTACATCCAGAAATACTTCCCTTTGTTCTCTATGAAGTTCACCTCTATTATTTTCATAAATTAGGGGATACTCCTTGAAATTTACCTTTTAGTTGTTCCATGTCATAACCTACACTTCTTCTTTCATCTATTTCTTTATATGATGGTTGTGCTCAGTATCCTACATCATTCATTGTCTATAAGATCATGTATAGAAGAAAACTCATCTTTACTACTTATATAATATGATAAGTACCTTTATCACATCCAAATACATATTTAGATTTTTTCATATCAATAGTGTTCCCTATTGAAAAATTCCAATCTAATATTGGGATCCTCAAATTTAATAGAAAACTAAAAAAATACAACACACATAAAAATTCATAATTGGTTTCAATATCATGATGAACTATGAGTCTTTTTAGTGACCTATGTAATCATAAAAATAGATAAGATACTTAAATATGACGGAATGAGTGATGATATGGTATTTTATCTCATGTTTAATGAATTGGGGATTTCCTTTGGGAGCTTGTTCTTCTCCATATGATGTTTTTGTGAATTAGTTAATGTGTGATTATCGAAAACTTACTTTTATTTTTGTGATAATAATATAGTGAACCACCACCTAAATATTCTTCATGTGATGAACCTAACAATAATATGGGGGTTTTAGTGACCTTGATTTTGAACATGGAGAGACATATCAAATTATGTTTTCCCCTAATTAATCTAATTCCTAATGGTTCATCGATTCCTTATATTAGGAATGGGGCCAAGTACTCTCTAATTCGATGTTATCAATGAAAACGAATGAGTCGTATGTATTGGAGATGGGGTCAAGTAATCCCAATACTGAAAACTATATGAAATTGTAACGGTTTCCCATTGGTGTGGTTAGGATCTCTATTGTTTGATATAAAACCATGGTGGGGTGCATGTTCTCCAACAAGGTACAGTGCATGGTGTGAGTATTATTCTATTTTATGATGGTTAATTATTCCCCTTAATATATGGTGTTTTCAATTCATATCCTATTATTGGTGTCTTTAGATTTATGATCTCCATTGTTTAGGAAGTGATTCTTATTAAGAGATTAATAATAAGATGATCTGATGAGTTGGATTTGTGGGAAAATAGTTGAAATGTTTCAGGATGTTCTATAATCAGTTGTGGTATTTCATGATACCTTGCTAAGGATATAGCCTCTTAGATGATGTTAGACTTATGTGGATGACCACATGATTATGGGTTAGTATTTTATTTTATTTTTTTTGGATTTTCTATGGGTATTACTAAATAATTTGGTTTTTAAGGAGTCTTAAAAGAGAAGTAGAAGAATATTATGAGGAAAAGAGTAAAGTATTGGTGCAAGGAGTGCACCAGGTAGTTGATGGTTTCAAGTGGAGTTTTAGAAGACATTGTAACCTATAATAGGTACCCAATGTATTTTCATTAGGTTAATGGTGGCTACCGGGTGGGCGATGGTCCCTTAGGGAGTACTAGGTAGATATTGATGTTATTAATTTTAAATTTTTATTTCTAATACACAATTTTCCTTCATTTTTTCTTATATTTAATTCATTTTTAGGATTTATAGAACCAAACCCCTCTATAGCTCTCCATAAATCTCTTACATACTTTCTCTCTTCCTCCAATGTAGACATGTCTTCATTATTGATTTGAATCATAACCATGGTATTTGTGAGAATCCACTTTTGGTGGGGAAAAGGTAAGGTTTTCATCTTTCCCCCTGGTTTTATATGATCTTATTAGTAATAGGTCAAATCCTAGTTAAATAACAATGGTATTTAATAGTGGTTTTCAAGACCACATGTAATTTTTTTATAATTAGTGGTTATATAAAACAACTAATAATTTGTGACGGTTTACCAAAAGGAAAAATTTATTTAGTTATAGTTGAAACCATCGCTAAATATGTATTTTTTATATTTTTATTTAATTTTTGTGATAGTTTTTTTGAATAATCATGATATTAATAATAATAATTATTAATTAATCAAAATTCCAAGAACTTATTAATTATTTTTCATTATTTCTCTAGTAAATGTTAGTTATTAGTTATTAGTATATATTATTTAAAATTTTAATCAATTATTAATCATTAGTTATATATCTATATATTAATTATTATTTATTTAAAAACTAAATTAATTATTAATTAAAAATTTCTTAAAATTAGTAACTATTTACTAATTATTACAAATTTAAAATTAAATATTAAAAATTAATTATTAATTTTGGATTACTGGTGACTCATTATTAATTATTAAAAATTTATTACCACTTTATAATTATTAAATATCAATTATTTGTAATTATTAATTATATTTTATTTAAACTTTTAATTAATTTTTAATTTTTTATTATCACATATTATTTATTATTAATTAATTTTTCATTAATAATTAATATTTATTAATTTATTTGCTATTAATAAATAATTTATATTAATAAATAATTATTAATATATAATTATAATTTTAATTAAATGTTAATAATTAATTATAAATTATAAATTATCTAATATTTAGTACTTATATTTATTTATTGTTTACTATTTATTATTTTAATTAATTGATAATTGTTTTTTAAAGGTAGGGGTGGATCCCGTTTATTAAAAAGAAAAAAGCCATAATAGGGAGGAGAAAGTGATCATACATGACAAATTGCCCTCAGCTAACTTAGTCGAGGCATAGTTTCTTATTAATCGTGTATCCATGTTCTTATTCCTCATCTCAAATAGCCTTATAGTGGATATGTCCACGATGACATCCTCTGCTCCTAGGTTAGTGAACTCTCTTCCAAGTCCTCAGTTACTGCCAATGTTCTTCACAGTCACTGTCCTCTGAGTCAGTAATTCCAGAATCAGATTGAGATTGCACCTTCCTTGATGAGTCATCAAGAAAAACCACCTCACAATCATGTAATATGAGAGACTTCACCTCGACTATCTAAACTACATGATCTTCATTAGTATATTTAATCACAACAAAAGAATTATGTGTGCTCACCTAAACATTGTCACATTCATTAAGTGGTTATAGAGGAAATTGTGTCTAGCATGGACATATTCCACTCCCCCAATTCCTCAATGGAGCTCCACAAACCTTAATTACAAATGTGGTATCTGTATATATCTTCCCAGCTTCATCACGAGTCCTATATGTAATATAAAAGGGTTTAGTCTTATTAGGATACTCAACATTCATTTTATGTTTTCCTTTGTGATCCCTGTAACAAATCATTTATTCTCTTATTAGCTTCTAGTTAGCTAAATCTTGATAGGCGGCTTCATCCACTGACTACTCATCCATTGGTGCCTCATGTAACCCACCACCCTCTTCTTGGTGAACATATAGGAATTAAACGACCATTTTATAATCTATTGTGACTTGTGAAGATGCTATATTATTTAATCTAATTTGAAAAAAATAACTCAATACCATCTTCCATCCCACTTCAGGCTAAATAAAGTTAGAATATTTATGAGGGTCCAACATAGGACTATCTTAAGCCTTCAAGGATATTGAGGATTCCATGACCATGCCATTATAAAATGGATTGTCCTTCACACTTATGAGTTAAAGGATATTCTCATTCTTAGAATGAGCATATATCTCTTCCATGATATCATCTCAAGATCATGTGTTAACAAGAACATCAGGACCTAATTTAGAAGGTCCAAAAACATATATTGTAAAAAATACCTTAATTGTTAATAATTAGTTATTTATAATTATTAGTTATTAATTAGATAAATAATAAATCAATTAGTAATTAGTAATTATTAATATGAAAATTTTCTATCCAGAAGGAAAATCTCATCACCAATTATTAAAGGAGGAAGAAAACCAAAACAAACAAGAAAGAGAGAATAACGGGTCATAAAAAGAGATATTCCATCATCCAAATAAAAAAACTATAGATCAAGAAAATCAAGATCATTTCCATAATCTTAATCAAAATCATCATCATTATCATCAAAAGTTTCCCAATCCGACTTTGAATTTCTATGATTAAAGATACCAAGGATCATCTCCTTAGACCTTTTATGGTCAGTAGTGAGATGGTTCTTTAATGCCATGGTAGATGACCTGGTAGACAAATTCTTGGGAAGATTAGAATAATCCTTCCGAGATAATCTTTTTGGAGGAACCAAAACAAAACCTCCACTGCTGGCCATCATTCCCTTTACACTTAAAATAATATTCTTAAAAGAAACTAGGACACCGCTATTCATAGATAAATGATGATTGGTGTCCAAAAAAGAATCTACTTCTCCTTGTCACTTCTATCATCGAAAATATTACTCCATTTTCTAGACATTCTTGATGATCTCAATATATTTTTATTCTATCGAATATAATCCATGCTATACTGAAAATAAAATTTCCTAGGCCCATCATCATATAAAACATGCACTAAAAGGTCTCCAGACAATAGTTTCACAATGAAACCTTACTTATCGATTTGTGAAGGAGAACAACTGAGCATAACACCAACAAACTCATTTGCAGAATGCCCCACCTCACCAGTGTGCCTCCAATCCTAACCAGTGAGTTTCTAGTTAATCAACTTAGAACTGAAAACCTTATGAACATGTTCGTTTGGAGATCCATGATGAATCACGTTTAAACCCATAAAAACATCATCACTTCTCCTAAAATATTGTTCCTCATTTCCTAAAGAAGGCTCACAGAAAACATTTTTATCTGGATTATGCTTCACCCCAGTCCCCACACAATCTCTTGAAAAGAAAAAATAATCCCCAAACTATAGATAAAGATTAGAAACCACCTTTTCTCTATAGGATTGGACCTATATCATTGATACTATTCCCTTTAAACCTGGTATAGGATTAACACCCATGGCCTCTATTGGCTTTACCCTAGGTTTCTTAGGAAAAGAAGATGGATTCCCATGTTGTGAAGAATTCAAATCCTGCTTCTCATTGTATTTAGAAACACAATCTATTGTAGAGAGTCCCTTTGAACCATAAAATTCATAGAGCTTGCTCCAAAAATTCTAAACCAAATTCCCAACTGATTTACACACACATCATAAATCGTGAAATTTAACATAATCAACCTTGAAATAACTATCATCTGTTGGTGTAGAGATAATAACATTATAAAAAAGGTTGGAGCTAAGATTAATCTCAACCATCATCCTTACAGAGTGTCCAAACCTGAAAAAGTGGGATTCCTTATCCAAAAGAATTAGGACACCAATTGCTGGTGCATTTTCGTACATAATTTATGGGTTACACATAATCCAATTGAGACCAAGAAACCAACCACATTACTTTTAAAAATCATTCTTGGCCTACGAAACATTGAAATCCATGGACTATTCATGATGATGAACCGCCCCAAGCTTTAGAAATAAGAGACCACCGTCCTATGAAGGAGACCTACAATCCAATGATTGTAATAGGTAGTGGAAAAATATATGGCATAACAAAATACATATCCAATTAGAGAACCCTCAGAGAAATGAAATACATAGAAACAGATCATCTAGTCTCCAAGGATTCATGCCTTTTGGAAGGACCACCCGTGCAATTAAAGAATTTTTTCCCATGGCCTCCATTTCACAGAGAGTATAAAAATTGTTATCCAGATGTAAAATTGAGCCTTTCTTAAAAATAATACCAATGGAGGTTCCTTTGAAGGTGGACATGGGGCATTGAAAATTTACAATATCTAGATATGAAATCATAATTGGTATTCCATCTAATGCCAAATCTCCCTTATATTTCTATGGAATCGACATCAAAATCAAAACATGTTCCTGAAATTATCCACCAGAGGGAAGTCTAGACATGAGAAAGTGATGGATCTCCATTCCAGGGGGGTATTTATCATAAAAAACCAGTAGCCAACAACTTGTTTACCATCACAGAACCAGGATCCAAAAATGGAAACCCAAAAATGATGACACCTGTCCAAACCATGAACAAACAGAAGGAGATGCATGGAAGACCAAAAATCTTCCTGAGACAAAGCTGGATGAATCTCAATAGGATGATGTGGATCCCCAACCAATGAATACTAGATTCCTGCAAGAAATGGAAAGAATGATAGGAAAACCACTCAAATGAACCGGACATCCAAAAACTACCAAGGTAGGCGATGAGGATCGTAGTGGGAGATGGGCGAATCCGGTATGAGGTAGGAAGAAGACCTGATCAAGAGCTCCGTACCCAACTGATAATGGAGACTAGTGGAAGAAAAGCCCTATTAGGGGCCTGAGATCATATAATTACTAATAATAATTAATTATTTAGAAATTATTAGTGATTCATTATTAAATATTAATTATCAATTATTAACTACACATTATTAATTAATAATTATGTATTATTTAAAATTTTAATTAATTTTTAGTTATTAATTATTAATTAATAATAAATAATTATTTATTATTAATTAAATTTTAATTAATAAATATCAATGATTTATTATTATTACTAATTATTAATTCATTGAAAATTTGTAATAAAATTCATTGGTTGTTTGTATAATTTCATTTATTTATCAAGTAAGTTAAGTAACATTTATTAACACATTATTGCATGAATATTAATTAGGATGAGTGGTTAGTATGTAGAGAGTTATACCAGAAAGGGTGTGAGTAGTGTAAGGATGTGTATCCTCTTGGGAATTTTACTTTGTAATCTAAAATATATATTAAAACAAGTAGGTTGGATACCATTTATTGACATATTGATACCTATAAATGCATTTTGTGGAGTTGTTTGTACTTATAGAGTAATGTTAGAATGAGTTGGGGAATACAATGATGGCAGCTGGGGGATCCCAGCATCTTCATGATGCTTTAGTGTAGAAGAGAGTGTTCATCGACAGTCAGATCAGTGGAATATTGTATGTATCCTTTTGATGACTTTATAAGCCAAGTCTTCCTGGGGCCCAAGAACTAGTAGGAATTAATACAACTAATGTGACAGAGTAATTTGCAGTGAGGCATCATTCGACTATATTTGGTGTTGGAATTTGAAAAATTTCACTCTTATTTAGAAGAAGTTTTTAATTTTTATTTTTGATTGTTTGGTTGTTAAGGGTTATCAATACTCCTCTAAAATTAGTTTTTTATAAATCACAAAAAAAGTATTTATAGGATTTTGGGTAATTTAAAGATGGATATCCATCATGTAAGTTGATTTTCTATGTATAAAAAATATTAAAAGAAGTATAAAATAAATAAAAAATATTATAAATAATTAACAATGGTATAAATTTTAAAAGTTTATTTTTAATAGAAAAAATATATTTTTTTTAAATTTCTAAAAATAGTTATTTAAAATTAAAAATAAAACTAATTAAATACAAATAGAAAAATTTTCATTGACTTTTTTAATGCATCATGAATCATTTTGTTACAGTTTAAACCATTGCTAAATGTTTAAAATCACAATTAATTACCATTTTTCTTATAGTTTCCAAAAATTATCACTATTAATCCTATTTGATTCCTCATTTTCTCTATGTTCATTCATCCATTTAATGATTTCAAGAATTATCTTATGGATTAACTAAGGTAAGGATATTTGTTTTTCTCAAAATTTTAGCTTTATCCTTGAATGAAAATTGAAATTTCTAATCTTTTATCATCATACAATCTTTGATTTCTTCATGGTGTTGAAAATATTATTTACTATTGATTTTTAACAAGGGTTAAATAGATTTTTTAGTAGATGACCCCTCCTATCTCACATATTATTGTAGTGAAATAGTTATTTGTTTCATGTGGTAGAGTGAGACTCTACCTAACAAGAGTTTTTTCAAAAAAAAATTTCATAAATTTTTTTCTTGAAAATTTATTTAGTGATGTTTTTTATCATCTATACCACATGATGTACCTTCATTAATATGGAAATATTGAATTTTTCAAGATGGTTATCAACACTCATAATGTTTATGGTCTACCAAATTTTCTAAATAGAGAACTCATTTTCATATATATAAATATTAATTGTGTATAGGTACCACACATAATTTTTTCTATGGGATTATATTTTTGTTTCAGTTGGTTCTTACTATTATTCTTATGTTCATGCTATAATAATTTTTTAAGAGGGTAAGAGACATTGATGTACTTTTATAAAATTGTTTATAAATTCCTATGGGATTTTATGAATAACACTTCATTGAAGGTTCCAAGAGATAAATATAAGGGGGTGTCTATAATAGTTGATTTGTTTTCCACTTTCATTAAATTAAGGAACATACAATACTAAATTATTTTTAACTTTTCATCTATATAGGGGAGACATTTGAAAATTGTTAACTTCCCCATTTCCTTATATAGTTGTGAGTTTGATATATGATTAGTTTTCCATAGGTTAAACCATAATGGAATCCAAGCAAAACTTATAGATTAATTGGTTTTTTCACCATGGATTGGTTCACATGTAGAAAAATCTCCCAAAGTATATTATTTTATTTTATTTCATCTCCTAACTAAGAACATGATTTTGGAAATGTTATGATTACTTACGTATGTTTTTACACTACTATATATATTTTGTCCTATAATAGATAGGTTGGGGTTGGGTGATGATTGGTTACTAAGTATGATTTGTGTGTTTCAAAGGTTCCTAAAACATTTATACTATGAAGAAAACACAAATTAGAAACCGAAATGCAGGTAAAATAAGCTTGATGAATGAGAGGGTATAGAAATTGTCATCAGTACCAGGCACCGTACAGATTTTCACATGGAAATGATATCCAACCCACAATGAGAGGTGGGGAGATAGGAACCTTCAATGCTATAGATTAATAGGAGGGATAGTTCTAAGGTAGTTTGGTTCGGCTTCATGTCATGTATTGGGAATTGTGCCTCTCGAACTTCGGGTCATGTACTGGGCCTTTTTCCACTAGGACTACTGGTCAGGTATGTATTCCCTATCAACTCAATTAAAAGAAGTATTATCCACAATAGATAAAAACTAAGGCCTTTGGGCCATTTGGGGTAAGTAACTATTTTATGTTTACCTTATATTATAGCACTGATGTATCCATAATCCTCATCAATGGTTAATGGAGATCTCATAAGTTTCACTTGAATGACATCCCTCCTTCAGAGGTGTACATGGGATGTTCTAAATTAACTGAAGATTGAGTAGGATTTTCTCATCACCCATGATATTGTAGTTCCCCATAAAGGCTAAAAGTGAAGAGGAAGAGAGTCCCAAGATAAAGAGATATTATACCAAGAATGAATAAGTGACCTATCTACCAACATATAACAGCAGGTGCCAATATATTGTCTTATGGGCTCTCTCAATAACTACATGAATTTACTCATGAATTATAAAATTAATGAGTAATAATATAGGCAGTTATGAATTCATCGTATAAATTAAAAGCTCCATGTGATTCATCTTATTAAAGTCCATACATAATGATATTTAACATGAGTTTCTTTGCATTTACAACTATTAAAATTCCATTTCAATTATTTTAAATATTAATCAAAATTAGTATTTACAATATCACACATCTCATATTAAATTATAGGTCATGAATGTATTACCATGTGAATTTCCCTAATTTTATAATATGATATGACAGAAAACAAATCATATGAGTTAATGTCATTAGGGAATATCTTCAAGTTTCATTAAATCCTTATAAAATTATAATCATTTCACATTATGTGGTATTATATAAAATAAATTATCAAACCATATCTAAAACATCTTTTTTATTTCTTCCAAAATAATATTTGAAATCTGTCATCAAATTTATCATGAATCACATCATATATAATTCCTTGTTAATACCTATCCAAAACTCTTTTAGATAAACTGTAAAACACTTATAGAGTGGTTATCTTTATGAAAATTAATCCCCATCCATTTAACCACAATGTTTGACCCCATGAGAAATTTTAGTGTTCAAAAAATATGAATAACTTGATCCATAAATATAACCAAATAGAATCCTATAGAATTTAATCTTTTCTATGTTAGATATAAAGAGTTTGGAATAATCATCATCAAACACATGTATCTATATAATTGTGTCTAATAGATAAATCATATAAAATAAGGAATTATTATATAATATTTTCTTATGAGAAATGATGTGACCTTGAGACATATTTTATGTCAATCCCAAATAGCCGACCTAAATGTTTTTATTATCTGCGTATAAGATTGAAAAGTCGATGAATACATTGTTGGTTTTAATGGGGTTCTAATAAAATTTATTAGGTGAAACAAAAAATATTAAGAATCATAAATAAATATAACCATGATATATTAAAGAAATATTACAATAAAAAGAAATAAATAAATTCTATAAAACACATACATTATTTTTAATGTATCCACTGCTACATATTTACTCATTATCAAATGTTTTGATAAAGATCACCAATGGTATAAAATTGACATCCAATATCTATTATTTATCCATGAGTCGACTCCAATTTATCTTCATGCCAATGAGATTCACCCATCCCCAATGACATATTAGTGCCTCTGGTAAAAAGGAAAATGATGAAGACAAATTTTGGTAAAGGGAGGTCTCAGATATGCATTGAGATAATGACCATCATCTTTATGTTAAATGATATTGGCTTTACATATCCCACAAGGTTTTTCCTCAATGATAAATTCATTAACTCATTTTTTACAAAAACTAAGTTAATACCTTGAAATATACATGAATTGTATACATGGATTTACCTCCCTTATGTTACGACTCATGAAATGGTTGAACGACAGTTTGTGTTGGAATGAATCCAATTGATTGATAACTATTATCATTATATCTATATGGAAACTTTTATATTATATGAGAATATGAACATAAGATTATACCATTAAATTACTTATGATTTAACATCAATATCATAGTATGATTAAGGGATGTAGTTACATGAGATCACATTTCATGCATTGCGATTTCCTCCAATAATAGGTTGTGATTGATTTGGAGATAGAAAGGAAAAGGAATGAAATCTAATTTCATTCCTACCTTATAATTTCCTTAATCGTATACATTTATATTTCCATGCATCTCATATAGAAAATGTAAAATATCCTTTTATGATTCCCTTATCATGAAATATTATTCATGAATTTGTATCATATAAAAAAGTTTAGGACATATATCTCTTTAATATATAATATTTCATTCTCTTTTATGGGTGAGTATATTATATTTACCTCACTCAAATATATAATAACATCATATGTACTATCTAGGTGTATGCAAACAATTCCGAAGTCTATGTCAAATCTAGAGCCTAAATTTAATACTCATCACATGATAGGAAAAATCCAATCTTGAATGAGCTCCAACTAACATCATGATCAGTAACATACCCGACCACCCCAGATTAGCTATGTCTCAAGGACTCTACATGGAATTTATCAATTTATTAAGGTTCTCATGATAGATATGTCTCCTAACATAGGTAGTGGTGATTCCAAATATGATCCACGACCCTATAGTATACCAAGTACATAGTCTATGAAACTACGAATGAAATACATAGTGGGTCAACCAATGAAAAAACATGTTTTGTGCCTCATAAGCATATTTCATATCTCATTTCAAGAATATTACCCATGATAATCTTAATATTTCATCATAAACTATAATAATCAATAAAAAATAATTAAGGGATAACTCAATGATTTAATTTTAGTGGTCAATTATCATTTCACTTCATGATACATATATCAATATATATATATATATTCAACTAATGTGAAACAATGATAAATTAGAGATTTTATTTTGTATAACATAATAAATATTATATTTTTAAACTCCATTAATAATAATTAACAAATCCTTAAATGACAACCTTTATAGTATATCATTTAAGAAAGATTTATAGACCATCCTTATCTTTTTTTCACTTTCAGGGGTTTCGTGAACTCGTTACATCTATATGTAATTCTTTCCACAAATATATGTGACCACCTGATGAAACTCTACCACTAAAATTTTTAGTGAATGAAATCTATTAAGTATTCCAGTTGGAATAATGGTGATACTTATGAACCGTATTACTAATGTTAAACTCCTTAAACATATTCAAACTACATAAATCCAAAATATAATCTGTTTCGATGTTGGATTATATTGTCAACATAGAACTCTTTATAATTATATCAACCTCATTCATGTAAGTCATTCCATTGTAATTTTTCATTGAAATATTTTGGTAATTTGTGTAACTTTTTAAATTATCACCTACCCACACATTCTAAACCCTTTTAGGATAAAGTGACATTAACTTTATTATAGTAACTAAAAAAAATCTTTAAATTTATCATTAGCATCATATAAAAACACTTTTAGGATATTAAGTAAAAGATAATTTTATTCTTAAATGGTATAATAATTTATTAATTAATTTTTTTAATTCTTTAAGTTCAGAAATACTCCCACTATCCACATAGATACTATACTCTTCTTAGAATACCAGGCTATGATTGAAAAAATCCTATATATTATGTGTTGGACCCCTCATGTATTAATCATGTTTTAATGATTAAAAATCTTATTCAACCTAGTTAACTCCTATAAATTATATCCAATCATGTATATTTATGTTTAATGTTTTCTATTTCTTTAAGAAGATCCCTGTAAGATCTTAATTGATGTACATTCTGTTTACCTACATTATAAAATCTTTGATCTACTATCATAATACCTTTTTTGATAAATGCTTAAGTATAATTCTTTCTATTATCATCATTATTTAAGTCTGAACATAGTTACATTTAAAAGTCTAAGACACAATGAAGCCAGAAACTGTGAAGAAGACACCGTGAATCAAGACACCTTGAAGGCAGACACCGTGAAGCAGACACCGTGAAAACAAGACACCGTGAAGCCAGACACCGTGAAGCAAGACACCATAAAATCCAGACACCGTGAATCCAGAAACCGTGAAGCCATACACTGTGAAAGCCATACACTGTGAACAAGACACCGTGAACAAGACACCATGAATAAGACACCGTGAACAAGACACCATGACACTCAGACACTGTGATCAATCGAGACACTATGTGAAGAAGACATCATTTCCATGACTTATTGTGACACTGTTTCATAAACTTTTTTTAATATTTTAATTTAATTTCCAACGTTCATATTTTGTGATTTTAATACAACTAATATTAATTAATGTGGGTTTTTGGCATGTCAGGGAACCGTACCTCGTACCTATAAAAGATAATCATTCCCATTGTCGAAGAAAAAGAAATAAAAGGAATATCGAGCTACTGCAGATAAAAAAAGAGAAATATAAGAAAGGAAGAACATAAGATACATAAGAGGCACCTAAAAGAAGATACACATGTACATGAAAAGAAGAACACACTAAGAACACTCATACATATCAAGAACAGAAGTTCAAAGAGGAGATTCAAGTGCTACAAGGAATACTCTCACATTCAAAATGAACACCTGTACTAGAAGTGAAGGAACAAAACCCCAACACTCTATTTTCCAGAAAAATTCTTGAGAAGGACTCAAAGATTCACCTGCTTCAATCCAAAGGAGTCCATATCTACATTGTCATTACACAAGGGCATTCTAAACTCATCTTCAAATTATTGCTATGTTGTGATCATTTTTATTACATTACGAGAAGTGTGTGCTGCTGTCTGTTTGGACACACACTGACTGCTAAGATGAACTGGAGGATACTAAAATAATCACTCCAAACACTTTATGCCTTTCTGTATCCCACGTAGAACTATGGTAGAGGTCTGAGGACCTAGACAACCTGTGTGATGTTGTTGTTGCTTTCCCACGAAGAGCTGTGGTAGAGGTCGGAGGACCAGGACAGTCTGAGTACTGTTGTAAACCCTGATCCATGGTGTGGATCAAAGTTATATATAAACTATTTGAGAGGACTATGTCTCGGCTTGAGACTGAACCTCTTGGTTAAAACAACTGTGTATATTTATTTAGTTTAAACTATCTTCAATATTCCATAGCTAATTACTTTGAAATTCAAATATGTTTTTTAAAGTAACTCTGATAGTTGAACTAGAAAGTGTTTGTAATTATTGTGAAATAGTAAGTTAGTTTCAAAAACTAACTTAATCTTTAGATTATGATAACTAAGAAACAATCAATCTTTGAGAAACTAATTGAATACTTACAATCTTTATAAATTCACTACAGTTTAACTTGTTTTATGAAGTGGGGGATTTAAATATAAATCTTTTAAACAATTTTTTTAATAATAACTCAATTCACCCCCCATATTGAGTATCCACTCCGACCAACATTTGGTATCAAAGGATCTTTGATAATTTTTTTTCAAAACACACTGTTTGTGAAATGTTTTTAAATGTGTTTTTAGTTGTATCTTAAAGATCTCAAAAATTCTGTTAATTCTGAATTTTTATATCTTTATACATATTTTTAAAACTTAGTAATTATGGATAATAGATTAGAAGGTGTAGGTACCAACATTCCACCTTTCTTAAATGGTGTTAATCATACCTAATGGAAAATCAAAATGAAAATCAATTTAGAAAGTATGGGATTTGATATTTGGACAACTATAGAAACTCAGTATAAGATTCCCGAAACTGTTAGAACTACTTGGGATGAACCTACGAAAGTTTCTTACAATAATAATTGTAAATAAATGAATTCCCTATATTGTGTTTTAGGAGATGAATAATTTAATCGAATATCTTCCTGTAAGACTACTTATGAAATATAGGATACTCTAGCTGTTTCCCATGAGGGAACAACCAACGTTAAGGAAATGAGAATAAATAAATACACTATTAAGTATGATAATTTTAAAATGAAATCTGATGAATATATTTTTGATATGAATATTTGGTATAATGATATATTCAATACAATGATCTCACTAGGAAAATCTGTTCTAGCAAAGGAGAATATCCTGAGGATACAAAGATGCCTACCAAACAGATGAAGAGGAACCTCTGTCTCTATACAAGAATCATGTGACATTGGAAAGATACCTATCAAGGAGCTGATTGGTAAGTTGATGATGTATGAAGAACAACTAAAGGTAAACAAAGATGAAGATGATGATCTTAAGAAGAAGTCAGTGGCATTTAAGTCCACTGCTTCAAAAATCAAGGACAAAGAGAAAGTTCACATACCTATCGAAAGCTCATCATGTGAAGGTTCAGATTTATATTGTGATGAAGAGATGGCTCATATATCCAGGAGATTCATGATGTTATATAAAAAGAATAAATTTTTATGAAAATTTAATTATAAGGGTAGGTATGACCAACAAGGTAGTTGGAAGAGAGATTGGAAGAAATCTGATAAAAATGATGAGATAATCTGTTATGAACGTAAACGAAAAGGACATGTTAAGGCTGAATATCAAAAATTGAAGTTTAAGAATAAATATGATTATAAGGACAAAAAATATAATAATGCTATAAAAGAAACATGGAGTTCTTCAGAAGATAGCTCAAGTGGATCTGAAGCTTCTGATTCTGAAGAAAAGAATCATGCCAGTATGTGTTTCATGACTGAAACATCTGAGGTACCTGGTTCCCCTATGCGAAATGATTACTATTCTGAGGATTAAAGTGATTCAAATAATGAAGATTATATTTCTAAAGCTGAATTATTTGAATACTATAATATGTTGGAAGATACTTGTAATGAGCAGAAAGATAAGTACAAATCATTAAAAAAACAGTATGCCCTGACTAGTACTGTTAAATAATATTTTAGTATAGAAAAGTAAAAGAATGCTCAACTGTTAATGGAGAATACTGAACTCAAATTGTCTAATGAGAAACATAGAAAAGTCTTAGAAAAGTTCAAAAATGGAAAGAACACTCTAACTCAAATTCCTGGAAAACAGGTTGCAACTAAGTATACTACTGGTTTAGGATACCAACCTAGATAGAGGCAGATTGTTAAAAATAACTTTTTTCCAAAATCAGGACAGTATGCTGCTAGTTCAAATTCCAGTAGTTCCTATCATTCATCTAGCTATTCAAATTATTATAGACCAAAAAAAGTTTATTTATCAACATATTTTGAATCTGTTAATTATAGAAAACCCATTAGATAAATATGGGTGCCTAAAGTTTTACTTGCTAACCTTTCTGGACCCAAGAAAATCTAGGTACCAAAATTATCTTCTATCTAAATCTATTTTGTAGGAAACTTTCTTGAAAATTTCTCGTAAGGAGATATGGTACTTGGATAGTGAATGTTCAAGGCATATGATAGGAGACTACTCATGCTTTAAGAGCTTAATCAAGGTTGATGGAGGACATGTCACCTTTGGAGATAACTCAAAAGGAAAGATCATCGACTTAGGCCTGATTGGTAACACTAATTCAATTTTAATTTCTAAAGTATTATTTGTTGATGAACTAAAATACAATCTACTAAGTATTTCTCAGTTGTGTGATGATGGTTTCAATGAAAAATTTGAAAATAATTCATGTAATTTTTATAATTCTAAAAATGTTTTGGTATTTACTACATTAAGAAATGAAAATCTATATGCTGTAGATTTTGAATTCTTTAGATAAATAAAATGTTACTTGTTTAAATACTATTCATAAAGAATCATGGCTATGGCACAGAAGGCTAGGACACTGCAATGTGTACTCACATAGAAAACTGATGTAACATCCCAAGGTTTTCTAAAAATAAATTGAAAATGCTTGAAATTTTGTTTAAGGTATATATTTATAAGTATCCTTTAAACATAATTTAATTTCTTCTATGTTTTGAATTTCAAGAAACTGTCATCTACAATTGTGTTCAGTATGTTATTTAGAGTCTGATGGAACAAACTTGTTTTTTTGGTGAATAGTAACAGGCCCTTATGAATAGTAATATGAATAGTAATATGACCTCATGAATAGTAAATAATAATATTATTTTATTTTCCCATGGCAATAGGATAATGGGATCTTAATTAATTTTCCAATGTCACATAAAACTAATTGCACTTCAATATTGTTATTTTTCGAATTAACTGTGACCTTATTTAAAAATTAAATTAATAATATTTAGAAAATTATTTTTGAAAAATGGTGTTCATTTTTGAATTCTACACATCGAAAAATGGTTGGGGTAAATTTTTGGTATTTTTCTGAAACTCATGAATTTCCGGTGAATAATGAAATACGGTAAAATACCGTATAATCAATTTATCAGTAAAAATGCACTATTTATGACATCATAAGTGATTCAAGGCCACTTTCATTGAAATCACATGATATTATCACTATTTAGGGCCACTTGATTTGAGATTATTCATAGTCTTGATAAAAATATTATAATAATAATTAAAATAATCTAAAATACCTCCCCTCCTCCACTATAAATACCACCCTCACTCCCCTCTTCCTCCCACACCTCTCAAGCCTTGAGCATTGTCTAATTTCTGCCAAATTCCCTCCCCAATATTCTTCCCCACGTCCTAGAGCTTCTGATCTCACCAAAAGACCAAAATAAAAGCCCTTAAGAAGGATCTCAAGGAGAAGAGATCTAGAGGTAAACATCCTCTTTCATTTTCATTCTTTTCTTCCATTTTATGTTATTCTCTTCCTTTCCCTTTGTATTTTGTTGGGATATTTAATTAAATAATTCCCCTTACTGTCCAAATTTTGTATGATTGATGAGATATTCCATTCCTCTCATCAATCTTGTTTTTATGAAATTTTAAGAGGCGCCGTTAGGCTGCCGAATTTTTTGTAAGAAATTTCTCATGTTTTCTTCATTTCAAGATTCCCTTCTCTTCGTTCTTCACCCCCTCTTATCCAAGAGGCATGAAATCTCCAGAATCATGTATATTCTGGATTTCTTCATGTTTATGGAAAATTACAAATCATTATTCCTCTCCTCTCTCACTTATTTAAAGAATCAAAAAACATTGTCCATTTGTGTCAAATTACCGATATCGTGGACGATGTATTTTCAATCTCCATTAATTCTTTCAAGTCTGGTCATGAAACCATTTATAAGGTTGAACCAGGTTATAATATATGTTTTATGAATCATATAAGGTTTTGGAATTCTTTTGTACTCATGATTCAAATTTATAAGACTAAATGAAGTTGTAATTATCAAAGAACCACTTAAATGACGTAAACGAACATAATTAATGTTTTAACTTATAAATCATCATCATATAAAGCACCAAAGTGATAAATGTTATAATTTATGGTACTGGAATTATGTAAATACTACTCCATTCCAATTCTGGAGTTTCACTTCCAATCAACAAGAACGATTCATCATGAACCAATTCTGAAAATCACAAAAGAACTCACCCAAAATAATTCAAGGAACAAAATACTAACAATTAAGGGGTGAAATGAGGTTATGAAATGACCATATAAAATTTTATAAACATGAACATTTTTCTATAAAATACTAATAACACTCTTTTAACCATTATACAGGAGGTTTAAACAATTTTGAATTAAGGCAAGCCTAAGGTAAGGGAATTCTTAACCCGATTTCCATTCTTTGGGTTAACCTTCTACTTTTTTAATTTATGTGCTATTTAAATTGTTTGTGCGATGGGTTCTGTTTATATTATGTTTCATTATGTGTATTTACAGAGTATATACATATTCCATCCACTCTATTAAGTCTCACTTCAAGTATATGATGTTTATAAGGGACTTTTCTTCTAAAATCCTCTTTTAAAATTCTGTTTTATAAGATTCAAAGGCAATGTTTTTATGCTATTGTTTATGTTGTATGATTATGTTTTGGTTATTGGGCATTGTTTATGATAAAGGGTGGGACCTATATTTCCCTCCAATGCATTGGGTATTAGTAAGTTGGAGGTCGGCCGTATGGTTACTCCAAGTGTAACTGTGATGGTTACACAAAGTAAGGTAGCCGCGATGGTTACAAATTTTAAGGTAGCCAAGATGGTTACAAGATTATGTAAGTAATTCCCCAATATACCTCTATGATTATAATTATGTTTGTGTGGATACTGTGTAAATCTCATGTTATGCTAAGTAAGATTTTATGGGTGGAAAGCATGTCTTTTGAAAATGTTTTCATACGTCATGTGTATTCATGGACTAATGTGATTTTTCCGTCTTTTTCATACCTTACTGAGCTTTTGTGCTCATCCCAAGTTTTTAAATGATTTTTCACAGGTTAATGATGAGTAATACAAGGAAGGAAGACATGTTAAATGTTGAATAATTGTCAAGGAGTCTTGTTTTGTGTTTTAATGTTTTATATTCTGAGGAAAATGGAAACTGATTTTATGGTATCCACTATGTAACAATGTATAATGTTATGAATGTTTTGTCTTAATTCTCTAAAGCTCTAAACTTGAAAAGATCCTCAATGTATAATGAAGTGTTTTCTTAAATAAATTCAAGATTATGTATGAAATAAGTGCGGTTCCTTATAGTTGGTATTAAAGGATGGTTTATATAACTTTAGGGGTTAAGGTGATGCTAATAGAATACCATAAATAATTCTCACCCTATGTTTAATTTGTTATAGCATTTAAAGATTACCATGCTGCTTCATCTAAGAAATGTTTGTTTAGAATGGTTGTCTGCAGAAGGAACATGGATGCTGAAGAGGATATGCACCGACAGAATGACATCCTTCCTGATCAACAGCCTGGAATGGTAGGGATTGGAACCGAGCAGTTTGTGACAGTAATGGCTCAGCTAACAGAGGCAATAAATGGTGGTGGCATCCATGCAAGAGGACAAATAGAGGTACCCCAACGGAACATGACAGTGGTGGAACATTTTATGAGACAACATCCTCCTGCATTCAATGGATCTTCTAACCCAGTGGCAGCAGAAGGATGGATTAATGCCCTTGAAAAGGTATTTGATGTTATGGGATGTTCGGACAATCAAAAGGTAAGTCTTGCCATTTATCGTTTTGAAGGGGAAGCTGATCAGTGGTGGTCAATGGTAAGGAATATCAGGGGTAGAGAGGATTTTGATGCCTTAGGGTGGGATGAATTTAAAAGTCTTTTTCTTGAAAAATATTTTCCTAAGGTGGTGCGACTTAGAATGGAGAAACAATTCCTTGAACTGAAACAAAAGGAGGAAGATTCAGTGGCTATGTATGAGGTGAACTTCACCCGACTGGCGAGGTATACTCCAAATCTTATTCTGGATCTCGATAGCAAAATCAACTGCTTTTACTCAGGATTGAAGCCAAGGTATCGAAGGGCGTTGACCTCCCGTGAATTCAAAAGTTACGAGAAATTTTTCCGATGTGCTGAGAGGGTAGAGATGGAGTTTGCTGACGATCACATGCAATTTGGATACAAAGAGAAGAAGAGGTCAAATTGGAAAGCAATGGGTAAGAATCAACCAATGAATTCTGATGGTAAGAAAATACAGTTTCCAGTTTGTGAAAAGTGTGGCACGAAGCACCCTGGGGAATGTCTTATCAAAACTGGGAAGTGTTTTAAATGTGGTAAGTTTGGACACATGGCCCGAGATTGAAATGAAAATGATCCAAAGACTAATCCTGATAAGAAAACTGTAATGTGTTTTAAATGTGGTGAGATGGGTCACTATGCAAATGCCTGTCCAAAGAGGGATCCAAATGATTCAAAGAAGCCAGAGTACAAGCAGAAAGGTGTAGTGAGATCCTTTGCGACTACGTCAGCAGATATTGGGCCATCCAATTAAGTTGTATCAGGTACTTTGTTTTTTCACTCAGATTTTGCTAAATTTTTGTTTGATACGGGGTCTACACATTCCTTCATCTCTGAGGAATTTTCTAGTAAATTGGAAATATCACCTCAACAAATGATACCCGAATTTGTTGTTAAAAAACCAGGGGGAAATGTTATAGCAAAGAGGAATTATAAGAATATTTCTATTGTGGTATGTGGAAAGACTTTACCTGCAAACCTTGTTGTTTTACCCTTATTCGAGTTTGAAGTTATTCTGGGGATGGACTGACTTTCTGATTATCATGCTAAGATTGACTGTAGAGCTAAAGAAGTTGTTTTTCAGAAAGAGTATCAGTTTGTATACATGAATGAACCCATACAATTGATAACATATCAAGAAGATGAGAAACCACTGAAAGATGGAAATGAAAGTTATCTGGATCATATTGTTGAAAACAAGGGAACTATTCAAATTAATGATGTGCTAGTGGTAAATGAATACCTTGATGTTTTTCCTGAGGAGTTACCCAGTTTCATACCTAAACGAGAATTCGAATTCACAATTGACTTAGTTTCTGATGCTAAGCCAATTTCAAAACCCCCATATCGTATGGCTCCAATAGAACTTCTTGAATTGAAAAATCAGTTGCAGGATTTGCTTGTCAAAGGCTTCATTCGTCCCAGTACTTCACCATGAGGAGCCCCTGTTTTGATTGTTAAAAAGAAAGATGGTTCCATGAGACTTTGCATTGATTATGGAGCTTTGAATAACATCACTGTTAAAAACAAGTATCCTTTGCCTCATATTGATGACTTGTTTGATCAGCTCCAGGGAGCTCAGTAATTTTCCAAGATTGACTTGAGATCCGGATACCATCAGCTGAAGGTGAAGGAGGATGACATCCCGAAAACAGCCTTTCGTACTAGATACGGGCATTATGAATTTGTTGTTATTCCATTTGGGTTAACTAATGCACCTGCTGTATTCATGAATCTTATGAATAGAGTATTTCATGAGTTCTTGGATATGTTTGTGGTTGTATTTATTGATGACATTCTGCTTTTTTCTAAAAATAAAGAGGAGAATGAAAAACATCTAAGGGTTGTTTTACAAACTTTAAAAGAAAAGAAACTATTTGGAAAATTCAGCAAGTGTTATTTTTGGTTGCAACAGATTTCTTTTCTTGGGCACATTGTAAATAAGGATGGAATAACAGTTGATCCTGCCAAAAAAAAGTAGTTGATGAATGGCCAAGACCCACAAATGTTACAGAGATTCGTAGTTTTCTAGGCTTAGCAAGTTATTACCGACGCTTTGTTATGAACTTTGCACGGTTATCTAGCCCAATAACTAAGTTAACACGGAAAGGGGTTAAATTTGTTTGGACAGAGGAATGTGATGTTTGATTTCAGGAACTAAAGAAGAGATTGGTGAATGCTCCAGTTTTGGCCTTACCTTCCCGGAATGGTGAGTTTGTCATCTATAGTGACGCTTCTTTGAAGGGACTTGGTTGGGTTTTCATGAAGAATGATCAGGTAATTGCCTATGCTTCGAGACAACTTAAACCTCATGAGCTGAATTATCCCACACATGATTTGGAATTGGCAGCTGTGGTTTTTTGCTTTGAAAATATGGAGGCATCATCTTTACGGAACCAAATGACAAATATATACAGACCATAAAAGCCTTAAGTATATATTCACTCAGAAGGAATTAAACATGAGGCAGAGAAGATGGCTAGAACTGATAACTGATTATGACTGCACGATTAATTACCATCCTGGAAAAGCAAACAAAGTAGCGGATGCCTTAAGTTGGAAAAATCATGCATCATTAACCATGCTACGTTTAGAACGTGATCCCTTGATTAATGATTTGATAAATTTCGGCATAGAAGTTGTTGGTGTAGGGAATATATCTGTTTTGTTTCAGGTTTCAGTGCATTCTTCGTTGTCAGACAGAATTATGAAAGCGCAGAGGGAAGACCGTGGGCTACAGAAAAAGGTAGAGTTGGTTAAAATGGGTAAGTTTCCAGAATTTAATCTTGATAAAGATTGTGTTTTAAGGTTTGGAAAAAGGTTGTGTGTGCCTTGTGATTCCCAGCTGAAGAAAGAATTGTTGTGTGAAGATCATAGTTCTCCATTTTCTGTTCATCCTAGAAGTACTAAGATGTACAGAGACCTTCGAGAGTGTTACTGGTGGAATGGGATGAAAAGAGATATTGCTGATTTTATAATGAAATGTTTGACATGTCAGCAGGTTAAAGCAAAGCGGCAGTTACCGAAGGGGATGCTTCAGCCTTTTCCAGTGCCAGAATGGAAATGGGAGAATATAACCATGGATTTTGGGGTGGGACTACCAAAGAATTCTCGAGGCAACAATACGATATGGGTTATTGTTGATCGGCTAATAAAGTCTGCTCATTTTCATTCTATTCGAGATACAATGACATTAGATCAGATTTCTCGATTGTACCTCAAAGAGATTGTCAGGTTACATGGAGTTCCTCTTTCCATTGTGTCTGACCGAGATTCCAGGTTCACTTCTAAATTTTGGAAGGGACTTCAGAAGTCTTTGGGCACAGAGTTGAATTTTAGCACAGCTTTTCATCCTCAATCAGATGGGCAGTCAGAACGAACAATTCAAACATTCGAGGATATGCTTCGAGCTTGTTCAATGGACTATCAGGGAAGTTGGGATCAACATCTTTCATTAGTTGAGTTTTCTTATAATAACAATTTCCATTCCAGTATTCAGATGGAACCTTTTGATGCCTTGTATGGAAAGCAGTGTCGGACTCCTGCGTTTTGGGATGAAGTCGGTGAAAGAAATTTGATGGGGCCAGAATTAGTAGAAGAAGTGGCTGAGAAAGTGAGGATGATCCAGCAACACATGAGGACAGCTCAGAGCAGGCAGAAAAGTTATGCAGATAACAGAAGGAAATACTTCTCTTTCAAGGTAGGTGACCATGTTTTCCTTAAAATATCTCTTTGGAAAAGTGTGATGTGTTTCAGTAAGAAAGGGAAACTAAGTCCACGGTTCATCGGTCCTTTTGAAATCTTGGATAAAGTTGGAACAGTTGCGTACCGCGTAGCTTTGCCTCCGAGCTTGTTTCAGGTACACAATGTTTTCCATGTTTCGATGTTGAGAAAGTATGTTCCAGATTCATCACATGTCTAGAGGCCGGAAGAAGTTCATCTAGCAGAGAACCTTTCTTATGAAGACAAACCAGTTCATATTCTTGATCGAAGAGAACAGGTACTGTGGAATAAGGTAATCCACCAGGTAATGGTTTTGTGGAGAAACCACATGATTGAAGAAGAAACATGGGAGTCTGAAAATGCTATGAGGGAAAAATACCCTCAGTTGTTTAATAAGTAAATAAAATTGCGAGGACGCAATTTCAAGAAGGTGGGGATAATGTAACATCCCAAGGTTTTCTAAAAATAAATTGAAAATGCTTGAAATTTTGTTTAAGGTATATATTTATAAGTATCCTTTAAACATAATTTTATTTCTTCTATGTTTTGAATTTCAAGAAACTGTCATCTACAATTGTGTTCAGTATGTTATTTAGAGTCCGATGGAACAAACTTGTTTTTTTTGGTTAATAGTAACATGCCCTTATGAATAGTAATATGAATAGTAATATGACCTCATGAATAGTAAATAATAATATTATTTTATTTTCCCATGGCAATAGGATAATGGGATCTTAATTAATTTTCCAATGTCACATAAAACTAATTGCACTTCAATATTGTTATTTTTCGAATTAACTGTGACCTTATTTAAAAATTAAATTAATAATATTTAGAAAATTATTTTTGAAAAATGGAGTTCATTTTTGAATTCTACACATCGAAAAATGGTTGGGGTAAATTTTTGGTATTTTTCTGAAACTCTTGAATTTTCGGTGAATAGTGAAATACGGTAAAATACCGTATAATCAATTTAGCAGTAAAAATTCACTATTTATGACATCATAAGTGATGCAAGGCCACTTTCTTCGAAATCACATGATATTATCACTATTTAGGGACACTTGATTTGAGATTATTCATAGTCTTGATAAAAATATTATAATAATAATTAAAATAATCTAAAATACCTCCCCTCCTCCACTATAAATACCAGCCTCACTCTCCTCTTCCTCCCACACCTCTCAAGCCTTGAGCATTGTCTAATTTCTGCCAAATTCCCTCCCCAATATTCTTCCCCACGTCCTAGAGCCGCTGGTCTCACCAAAAGACCAAAATCAAAGCCCTTGAGAAGGATCTCAAGGAGAAGAGATCAAGAGGTAAACATCCTCTTTCATTTTCATTCTTTTCTTCCATTTTATGTTATTCTCTTCCTTTCCCTTTGTATTTTGTTGGGATATTTAATTAAATATTCCCCCTTACTGTCCAAATTTTGTATGATTGATGAGATATTCCATTCCTCTCATCAATCTTGTTTTTATGAAATTTTAAGAGGCGCCGTTAGGCTGCCGAATTTTTTGTAAGAAATTTCTCATGTTTTCTTCATTTCAAGATTCCCTTCTCTTGGTTCTTCACCCCCTCTTATCCAAGAGGCATGAAATCTCCAGAATCATGTATATTCTGGATGTTTTCATGTTTATGGAAAATTACAAATCATTATTCCTCTCCTCTCTCACTTATTTAAAGAATCAAAAAACATTGTCCATTTGTGTCAAATTACCGATATCGTGGACGATGTATTTTCAATCTCCATTAATTCTTTCAAGTCTGGTCATGAAACCATTTATAAGGTTGAACCAGGTTATAATATATGTTTTATGAATCATATAAGGTTCTGGAATTCTTTTGTACTCATGATTCAAATTTATAAGACTAAATGAAGTTGTAATTATCAAAGAACTAGTTAAATGACCTAAACGAACATAATTAATGTTTTAACTTATAAATCATCATCATATAAAGCACCAAAGTGATAAATGGTATAATTTATGGTACTGGAATTATTTAAATACTACTCCATTCCAATTCTGGAGTTTCACTTCCAATCAACAAGAACGATTCATCATGAACCAATTGTGAAAATCACAAAAGAACTCACCCAAAATAATGCAAGGAACAAAATACTAACAATTAAGGGGTGAAATGAGGTTATGAAATGACCATATAAGATGTTATAAACATGAAAATTTTTCTATAAAATACTAATAACACTCTTTTAACCATTATACAGGAGGTTTAAACAATTTTTAAGTAAGGCAAGCCCAAGGTAAGGGAATTCTTAACCCGATTTCCATTCTTTGGGTTAACCTTCTACTTTTTTAATTTATGTTCCATTTAAATTGTTTGTGTGATGGGTTCTGTTTATATTATGTTTCATTATGTGTATTTACAGAGTATATACATATTCCGTCCACTCTATTAAGTCTCACTTCAAGTATATGATGTTTATAAGGGACTTTTCTTCTAAAATCCTCTTTTAAAATTCTGTTTTATAAGATTCAAAGGCAATGTTTTTATGCTATTGTTTATGTTGTATGATTATGTTTTGGTTATTGGGCATTGTTTATGATAAAGGGTGGGACCTATATTTCCCTCCAATTCATTGGGTATGAGTAAGTTGGAGGTCGGCCGTATGGTTACTCCAAAAGTAACTGTGATGGTTACACAAAGTAAGGTAGCCGCGAGGGTTACAAATTTTAAGGTAGCCAAGATGGTTACAAGATTATGTAAGTAATGCCTCAATATACCTCTATGATTATAATTATGTTTGTGTGGATATTGTGTAAATCTCATGTTACGCTAAGTAAGATTTTATGGCTGGAAAGCATGTCTTTTGAAAATGTTTTCATACGTCATGTGTATTCATGGACTAATGTGATTTTTCCTTCTTTTTCATACCTTAGTGAGCTTTTGTGCTCATCCCAAGTTTTTAAATGATTTTTCACAGGTTAATGATGAGTAATACAAGGAAGGAAGACATGTTAAATGTTGAAGAATTGTCAAGGAGTATTGTTTTGTGTTTTAATGTTTTATATTCTGAGGAAAATGGAAACTGATTTTATGGTATCCACTATGTAACAATGTGTAATGTTATGAATGTTTTGTCTTAATTATCTAAAGCTCTAAACTTGAAAAGATACTCAATGTATAATGATGTGTTTTCTTAAATAAATTCAAGATTATGTATGAAATAAGTGCGGGTCCTTATAACTGAGTAGGAAATGTTTAGTTAGAGACTTACCTAAATTGGAATTCCCACTTTACAAAGTGTGTAATCCTTGTCAAAAGGGAAAACAACACAAAGTTTCATTCAAATCAAAGAAATAAGTTTCTAATTCTGAACCTCTCGAGCTGTTACACATGGACTTTTTTGGACCATCAAGAGTTGCATGCCTAAATGGGAAGCATTATGTATATATTCTTGTAGATGATTTTTCATGGTACACATGGTTATAATTTCTTGCTCACAAAATTAAAGCTTAATCTTATTTTATTAAATATTCCATGTCTGTAGAAAACCATAGTAGACTAGGATCAAGACCTTTATAAGTGATCATGGCCATGAGTTTCAAAATAAAGAGTTTTAATTTTATTGCTCACAAATTGGCCATAGTCACAACTTCTCTTCCCCTAGAACACCTCAACAGAATGGTGTAGTAGAAAGAATAAATAGGACTCTTCAAGAGATAAATAAGACAATTCCCAATGAATATGATTTTCCAATTTAATTTTGGGATGAATATATAAATATAGATTGTTATATTATAAATATATTCTTGATTAGACCAATTCTTAATAAGACTCCTTATGAGATTTAGAAAAATAGGAATCCTAAGGTTAATTACTTTAGAGTTTTTTGTTGCAAAGTCCTTATTCTCAATACTAAAGATAATCTTGACAAATTTTATTCCAAAAGTGATGAAGGAATTTTCATAGGTTACTAAATATTGAGTAAAGCCTATATAGTATTCAATAAGAGAACCAAATGTGTGAAAGAATCTATGCACATCAAATTTGATGAAACTGATCCACATGAACCTAAGACCACTCTTGAATATCTTGAAGAAGATATTTACATTCTAAACCTTAATGACAAAAATAGTGAACCTATTGTTAAGACAACCAGTTCTGGAAACATTCCAGAACTTGGTTCCACAGAACCCAAACCAGTAACTGAAACTCGAATTTATAGCTTTACCTTTCTAGACCAACATGGACTCTTAAAAACCATCCTTTAGATGCAGTAGTAGGAGATTTAGATAGAAGAACATAAACTAGAGATTCTTTGAGAAACCAGGTTGATCATCAAGATTTTCTTTCACAGCTTAAACCTAAAAATATCAATGATGCAATCAATGATGAATTTTGGGTGATGTCTATGCAAGAAGAATTGAATCAATTTGAAAGAAACAAAGTTTAGGAATTAGTAGACAGACCTAAGGAAACTTTGACCATAGGCACTAAATAGGTTTTTAGAAATAAATTTGATGAAGTTGGTAACATAGTTAGAAACAAGGCTAGACTAGTTGCACAAGGCTATAGTCAAGAAAGAGGAATTGACTATAAAGAAACCTTTGCACCAGTAGATAGGTAAGAATCTATTAGAATTCTTCTTGCTTATGCTGCACATTTGAATTTCAAACTATATCAAATGGATGTTAAGAGTGAATTCTTAAATGGGTATATAGATGAGGATGTTTTTATTGAACAACCCCCTAGATTTAGAAACCACCATTTTCCAAATAATATTTTTAAACTATCAAAATCCTTATATGGTTTGAAAAAATCTCCACGAGCTTGGTATGACAGATTGAGTACTTTTCTCATTTCCAAAGGTTTTACAAAAGGAATAGCCGATCCTACCCTTTTTATAAAACATATCTATAATTATGTTTTCAAATCTATGTAGATGACATTATTTTTGTATCTTTAAAGAATTCCTAATGTGTTTATTTTTCTAAAATGATACAAAATGAATTTGAAATGAGTTTAATGCGAGAAATCAGATACTTTCTTGCATTTCAAGTTTTTCAAAATGAAAATGGTATTATTTTAAATCAAGTAAATATACAAAGGATCTTCTAAAAAGTTTTTGATTGGAAATCACTAAATGTAGTGACACTCCGATGAGTACCACTTGTATGTTGGGTCTTGATGAAGATGGAAAATATGTTGATCAAACCACTTATAGAGGAATGATTGGAAGTTTACTCTACTTAACTACTAGTCGTCCTGGCATTATGTTTAGTGTGTGTAAGTGTGCTAGTTTCCAAGAAAACCCTAAGGAATCTCATTTAAATGCTGTAAAGAGAATTTTCAAATACCTCAAGCCTACACCAAATCTAGGATTTTTTTATCCTAAAGGACAATCATTTCAATTAGTTAGTTATTCTGATACTGACTTCAGTGGATGTAAGTTAGATAGAAAAATCACCTCTAGAACATGTCACTTTTTAGGCAAGTCACTAGTATCATAGTGTAGTAAGAACCAAAATTCTGTTGCATTATCTACAAAAATATGTGAATACATATCCTCTGGTAGTTGTTCTGCACAATTTTTTTGGATGAAACACATATTACTAGATTATGGATATCAATTTAGACATGTACCTATAAATTGTGACAACACAAGTGCTATCAACATCTCAAAGAATCATGTTTCACATTCTAGGAGAAATCATATTGATGTAAGACATCACTTTTTGAGAGATCATTATCAAAAAGGTGATATCACTTTGGAATTCATAGGTACTGAATATCTACTTGCTGATATATTCACCAAACCATTAAATTCTGAGAGGATAGACTACATCATACATGAATTAGGCATGATAAATCTAAAATAGATACCTTACTTGTTACTATTTCAGGTCTTACTATTCGATATCTCACTATGTTATAATTTACTGTTTCCTAATTACGGTTTCTCACTTACTGTCTGATGTTTGCGGTCTCACTGTTAGTATTTTGTACTTACTGTCAGACAATTACTGTCTCATCGTAACGCACACTGAGAAGTTCGTTCATGGTCTCACCGTGCATCTCGTTTACTGTCTCACCGTAATGACCAGATACAGTCTCACCGTAAAAATTCTTTATGTTTTGCTTTAAACCCATATCTCGGTAATTATCCTTTTCACCTTTTTATTTTCCTGAGTTTTTATTTTTGTGACATTTTGTATTCCTAAATGATAAAACAACGGAAGTATCACTCAAATTCTTCACTCGGGGTTTCTTATACTTCCTAATTTTGGACCCTTCTTTATCCCTGCAACCCTTTTCTTGCTCGAACCATCAGTGAATTCCAAGAATGAAACTTTCTTCATCATCGACACCTGAAAAGCACAGCTCAAAGAAGAAGAAGATTGCACCTAAGCTAACACCCGAAGGACCTTTAAATATGAATCCGGTAAACCAAGTTTCTATACCTCAGAAACAGATTTTCTCCGATTGGTTTCTATCTAGTAAGTCTTCAGTATTGAATGTGTTAGAACAAAAAGGCTGGTTATAATGGTTCTAGAAGGATGATAGACCCATATACCATAGGTTAGTGGCTCAGTTTTACTAGTGCGTTCAGTTCTCCTTCAATTCTGGTGGGAGTTATGTTGTATGATGTTGGGTCAATGGACAGAGATGCTCATTTTATTTGAGGATATGGGCTTCATGCCTTAGGATACCTCATGAAGGAATTTGTGAGGACTATTAGAGAGGACCTCCACCTACAATAGATTTCTTTGATTTAAAAGATGCTCTGAAAACCTTAACTAGAAATGGCACCCAGAGGAGAGCCATTGCTGCTGAATTAGAGGGATAAACAAGGCTTCTATTCAAGTTTGTATAGAATTTGGTTAGTTCAAGAAACGGTGATTTTTCTGTTTTAAAATATCAAGATCTGTTTCTGATTCACCTCATAAAAAATGGGCGTATGATCAACCTGTGAACGTATATCATACATCACATGTGTGAGTTGATCAAAGTCACATCCTAGTCAACTAATATGTTCAAATCTTGGCTAATCTCAACCATGCTTCTTGGAAAGAGTATGGTTGGACCTAATGAGGATGTAATTATGGATTGTGAGTACTGTATCTCAAAATCCATTACCAAAAGAATGAAGATAAACTAGAATCCTTTGAAAAAGGAATGGGTGGAAGAAAATGAAATAATTTATGAGAAATTCAATCCAGTGGATTATCCCTCAAGACCACAAGATATTTCTGATCCTGGTTTGGAACCAGTTGAGATTTTTGAGTATCCTGAAGAAGTGGAAGAAGAGGCTGACATGCCACCTAGGGAACCCATTATTTCTGAGGAAGACATGACAACTATTCCTCATGTAGTGATTGAAGATAAGTCCCTAATCCTAGGGAAGATGTTATTTTGGAAACTCAACCTGAAGCTGTAATGGATTCAGCTGCCAAAGAACCTGAAAAGAATGTCATGGAAGAGCCTATAGTGGAAGAGCTACCTTTTTTGCATGAGGTCAATCCTGAGGAACTCCTTGTGGAACAATTTGTTCCTGAAATCATACCTACTGCTAAATAATGGATGGAGCTATCTTTTCAGCTGGGTAGACAGGAAATGAGTGACGAACTTATAGCTGAGTCTATAGAATTAGACCAAGATCCTAAATCTCTATGTCTTGAGAAGGAGGCATTAGTCGAGGGGTAGAAAACCCCAAATCTTGAGTCTTTTGAAGCCTCACATCCAAAAGAGTCAAGTATTGTAGGCACTTAGTATAAATTTCATAGTTTCTATGATGTTGATGTCTCTCAGTGGGTTATAGAAACCAGACATGATATTTCCTCTCGATTACAGTTGAAATCAGTCTCTAATATTGCACCTCAGAAGGAACCTGAGCCTGTATCCGTCCCTACTCCTGAAACCTTATCTAAACAACCATCCTTTTTTATTAAGGATGATCTCAAGTAATTTGGTGCTATCCTCTTATCTGGAGTTTAGAAACTCATGAATACCCAACCTCGTCCTGTGAAAAATTTAAGTGAGAGAGATGCCTCACTATTATTGGAGAAAATTATTTGGAAAATACAACCTAAGATGCTCCTTGAAATTCAAGAAGTATGAGTTAAAAATAAGCTTCTCAGTAATGAAGTGAAGACCCTAAGAAGTATGGTTGAAGACATGCAGAGAGAGCTGTATTCAAGATCTGAGTCTTTTTTTTCCTCTTGTAGTACCTATTGCTCCTCAAATCCCACAGGCTGGTGTGTCTTAGATTCAACATTATCTAGCATCCTTAGATGAAAATATTGCTGAAAGGAACGAAAACATTGTGAAGGAAATGAATGATCTTGTTTACAATCTCAATAAACTCACTAATAAGTATACATGATGTCTTTAAAAGGTGCTTAATCAACTAAAATATCTGACCATAGCTGTCAAAGCATCTAGTCAATCCTCTAAACCCTCATTGGATAGTGATCTACCCAAAACTATAGTCAAAGAAGAACTTCAGGATGTACTCAGTAGCTTTAATAATACTTCTTTATATGAAGTGATCAAGAACAGTGATAGAGTTCTTGACCTAGTACAAATCCACTCTAAAATTTCAAATGATGCTCATCATGATATTTCCAAGAAAGTGGATTTCTTCTTCAATAGAATCTTCTCCAAGGACGATATGAAAAATCATTTGAAGTATCTTGTAGAAAATCTGTGGCTTCCTCCTGTGACTCAAGCTTTCATGACCCATGTCCAAAAGCTCACAAAGTTTACTTGATTGTTGGACAAGTTTATGGAGAACAAGGATGATTTTGAGAAAGCAATGCATTATGGTGGAGAGATCATTACTAATTTCACCAAACTCCTAAGGTCCTATCTTCCTGTCTAGAGTACCGCCATTGTTGCTCCAGCGGCTTCACCTCTCAAACCTGGGATGCCTACCTTCACCTCTACTCTAGCCTCAACCACTATGTTTGTTGGCCAAGCACTAAGTCAGATCAGGCCTGTGATTCTCGACCAACAATTTTCGAGATCTTATACTACTCCTACCATGGCTCCCTTAGTCGTTTAAGTCCTTCCTTTACCCTCTTTATCAACAACCTCACTGCTTTCTACTACCTCGACCTCTGTCCCTATGGCTTCCTCTTCTACCACTATAGATAAAGGTAAAGAGAAGGCCATCCCATGAAGAAGAACAATGATTACTTATTTTGATAGGGATACTTTTATTTTTGTATTACTATTCTGTTTTGTACTGAACCTTACTTTCTATTAATGGAATGTTTCTTTTTTTACTTCTTTTATTTCATCTTTTTGATAATCCCAATGGGGGAGAAGTTTCTATATGCTAGAATTTTATATCTTTAGTTGAATCCAATATACACTTTAACTTTATATGATTTGCGATCATCAAAAAGGGGGAGATTGTTGGACTCCTCATGTATTAATCATGTTTTAATGATCCAAAATCTTATTCAACCTAGTTAAATCCTATATATTATATCCAATCATGTGTATTTATGTTTAAAGTTTTTTATTACTTTAAGAAGATCTCTACAAGATATTAATTACTATACATTCTATTTACCAACTTTATACAATCTTTGATCTACTATCATAATACCTTTTTTGAAATTTTTTTAAGTCTAATTCTTTCTATTATCCTCATTATTTATGTTTGACCACAGTTACATTGAAAAGTCCAAGACACTGTGAATCAGACACCATGAAAAAAAGGCACCATGAATCCAGACATCGTGAAGCTAGACACTGTGAAGCCAGACACCGTGAAGCAGACACCGAGAAGCTAGACACCATAAAGCCAGAGACCATGATTTAGACACCATGAAAATAGGATACCGTGAAGCCAGACACCGTGAATCCAGACACTGTGAAATCCAGACACTGTGAAGCCAGACACCGTGAAGCCAAACACCGTGAAAGCCAGACACCGTGAACAAGACATCATGAACAAGACACCGTGAATAAGACATCGTGAACAAAACACCATGACACTCAGACACTGTGATCAATCTAGACACCGTGCGAAGGAGACACCATTTCTATGACTTACTGTGACACTGTTTCATAAACTATTTTGTCATATTTTAATTTAATTTCAAACGGTCATATTTTTGTGATTTTCAATAAAACTACTATTAATTAATGTGGGTTGTTGGAATGTCAAGGAACCGTACCTTGTACCTGTAAAAGGTAATCATTCCCATTGCTGGAGAAAAATAAATTAAAGAAATATCGTGGTAATGTAGATAAAAAAGTGACATATATGAATGGGAGAACAAAAGATACATATGAGACACGTACAAAAAGATACACACATACATGAAAAGAAGAACACATGAAGAACACTAATACAAATCAAGAATAGAAGTTCCAAGAGGAGATTCAAGTGCTACAAGGAATAATCTCACATTCAAGCTGAACACATGTACTGGAAGTGAAGGAAAGAAACAACGACACTCGTTTTTCCAGACATCTTTCAGAGAAGGAATCAAAGCTTCATCTACTTCAATCCAAAGGAGTCCAGATCTGCATTGTATCACACAAGAGCATTCTAAACTCATCTTTATATTATTGCTTTGTTGTGATCATTTTTATTACATTATGAGAAGTCTGTGCTCATGTATATTTGGACACACACTGAATCCTAAGCTGAACTGGAGGATACTGAAATCCTCACACCAAACTCTTTATACCTTTGCATATCCCACGTAGAACTATGGTAGAGGTCTGAGGACCTGGACAACCTATGTGCTGTTGTTGCTACTTTCCCACGTAGAACTGTGGTAGAGGTCGGAGGACCTAGACAATCTGAGTACTATTTTAAACACCGATCCAGGGTGTGGATCAAAGTTATATAAAAACTATTTGAGAGGACTAAGTATCAGCTTAAGACTGAACCTATTGGTTAAAACTGATGTGCATCATTATTTTTTTAAACTATTTTCAATATTCCTCTACTAATTACTTTGAAATTCAAATCTGTTTTAAAGTAACTCAGATAGTTGAACTAGCAAGTGTTTGCAATTATTGTGAACTAGTAAGTTAGTTTCAAAAGCTAACTTAATCTCTAGATTAAGCTAACTGAGAAATAACCAATCTTTGCGAAACTAATTGAACACTTACAATCTTTATTAATTCACTATAGTTTAACTTGTTTTATGAAGTGGGGGATTTGAATATAAATCTTTTAAATAGAATTTTTTTTATAGGAACTCAATTCACCCCACTCTTGAGTATCCACTCCGACCAATATTAAGGAATAATAGTCATTTCATGTTAATAATAATATTCAAAAAAGAAACTATTATTTCTATATATTATATATAATCCTATTGATTTGGATAATTTTCTTGAAATGATGATTATTCATTAAAATATACCATTCAAGGGTTGTGACATCATATCCCTCATATTATGAAAAATATCTCGATACACTCCATTATCACAGATAAATGTTTTATCAATAACTTCTTATCAAATATTGTTGTAGAATATATGGAATCATAAACCATGTGTATCATCTCAAATTATTTATAAAAACTATTTTTTATCAAAGAACACCTCTTATCATATAAGATAAATATGATAACAATACACATATTTTATTTATATTCATCTATGATCGATAAATTTCTTTACATTCAAGAAATTTATATAGAAACACTTTCCTTCATCATTTGAATGAAAACTAAAATTCTTATCAATACTTACAATGATTTTGAAATCATATATATTTTTAACATTTGTAAAACATGTAGTCGGGATCACATACACTTCAAAATCAATGAATTAATTTCTATAACACTATTAACTAAAATTGAAAATCCATGGAGTTTCAAAACCCCATCATGTATCTTGAAAAATTAAATCATATTGAATCAATAATACTCCTTCCCGATGACTTCATTTTTCAAAAAACTTTAATTGATACTTGATGAAACATTATTGGACTTTCCAATGAACTTTTTGTTATATATTTTGAACTTCTACCAACATTTACTATAGACATAGTACCTAAACCTTGAAATTATATTCCTAGATCACTTATCCAAAACACTTTGTGAATAATTGGTTAAAAATTTCTTGAATAAATTTTTATTGTTGGAAAATTTTCATTGATAAAACCAAAATAAATTCATTAATGAGAATAATAATTAAAGGATATATTCAGTCTCACCTAATAATTTATACAACCAATAATATTAAATATATGAGGGAGGAATAAAATTCATTTCGTAATCATGTATCTTATGATCTTGAAACCCAATGTGAATAATTATATGGTTATCATAAGCATCTAAATTCCATTTGTTTTACAAATTCAACAGTTGTTTGATTTTGGAAGGAATTTCAATAACACGGAGAATTTATCTTACTTAAGAACATTTCATGAGTTACTAGTATCATGATTTGATAACATTTAGATTCTACTTTTTAAGGGCTAATATCAAAGTTTTGTTTTATGATGATGATTCTATTCATCGACAAAATAATATTTTATTAGACGACTATTATGTTTCTCAAACATTTAATGATAAATTTTATTAAATGTTCTCCTACTAAAATGACGACCCCTTTTCAACGAATCATATCCATTAGGGGTCCATGACCTATATTTAACTATGAAAGGATTCCAATAGGGCTTTACCTCCCCAATTAGTTAATTTTTATGTAATTATCTAAATTATATCATATACTATTCTTGGATAGTTAAGAAAAAATAGTTTTCCCAATCCATCATATGAATAAACCCAACTCAATTTATCTAGTAACACAATCCAATTAGGGTCCCCTGACTAAGTGTAACCCATTGAATATTCCAAGAACCCAAAAACTAATGGTTAGGTTAACCTCATAAATTTAGTTCATGAAACAAGATAATCTATGGCCCCCTTGCTATGGAATGAAACTAACAAGTTGGATGATCAGGGTCTTAAAAAGGGTCACTTTAGATATAATTTTAAACATTGTATTTTAAAGAGGATTTTTTTCACCATCTTGTATCAATTTAATGAATTTGTATATATTAATGTTTATAGTTTTTTTATTTATGTAATAATATTCCAACAAGAATCATATTTCTCATAGTTCACATATTCCTTTGACTAATGATGGGTAAGGGAAATAATATGAGCTTAATTTGGTTATAACTGTATAAGTTTTTTTTAATCGGTGGGAATTAAATTGTTACATCCTTTATGGGATAAGGAATAATTTTGATAAAATGATTGGAACCCTCATGAGTCATGTGGTCGCATGAATTTCATGGGATCATGCACTCTATGTGGATAAGGATGAGTTAGACACATCCTATGAAAGCTGTGATGTCATGCACTTTTCATAAAGGCTATGATGTCTCACACTTTTCATGAATTATATGAATTCATGTAAAGTAATAGAAGGCTATAAAGCCATGAGGATGAACTAATAGATGGTGGTCATGAAATCACATAACTAACAATGGGTTGGGAGATCATATGGCTTGGATGCATGACCAAAATTCCATATCATGATTGTATATTAAATAATTTATCACATGATCATGTGACGTAGGGAATGATTAAACCAACTTATTTACAAAGGCCTCTCATTATTATCCTTGAATTTTCATAATTCACTAACTATATTTATTTAGTGGAAGATATTTTGATAGTGTGACTTATTCATTTAGTTGTGTGCATATCATCTACTTCCCCCTTATCCTCCTCTCTTTTTCGAGTGCTCTGGGAGGGGGTAGGAATATCAATATGTATCTGAACTTTATTGATTTGATAAAATTACTTATATCAAAACTTAATTATGTTTATGGTCCATCCACATAATTCGGTGATGTCTTTTACACTTCTCATGATAAAGTCGTGCATCATTATCGATGTCCACTATTTTATCATGTGATAAAAAGTAATCACAATATAGTTCCATCATGGAAACCGTAACCTTTCTATGTCATGTGATGTGATTTTTGTGTCATCAACACATGAATCTAAGGGGTGTCATATGAAGAATAATAATATCTTAAAGGGTGCATCAGGGACTGCCTTTTCCAGTTGAGTCACGTGACCAAATTGTAATGGGTTCATCACATGAATTCAAGTGGGAAACAATGATCATGTAAAGGACATGGGTTTTACTTATACTGGACGATCACTGGTGGAATACCATTATGCAATGGACAATTTAGTATACATAGGGGGCTCGAGATGTGTACCCTTACACAATAGGTAGTGACCATTATGTAATGGTTGTTAAAAATTACAATGTTGGTGATGACCCTTACATAGTGGATGTTGAGCCTTAGATAGTGGGTGATGACCTATATACAATGGGTGTTAGACCTTAAATAAGAGTTGATTACCCTTACATAGTGAGAGATATACAATTACACAATGGGTGATCCACCCTCATGCAGATGCAACCTAAGGAAGGTTTCGTTAGGGGTAGATTTTCCCATCTTGTTCATCCTTAATTTAGAAAATATCATCCTTTGGGAAATCATATGATCAGTCCTGGATATTTTTATGACATGAAATCCTTATCATGGATAAGCGCTACTATTTCCCATGATCTTCCATGTAATAAATGTAGAAGGGTCATGCCATTGTGTGACTATTAAGGGTCATGCAATCATGTAACCTAACAACTTCATCCCTAAGTCGTCAAGATTTCATATTTACCTTTGTTCCAAAATGATACATCTTGTTTAGGTACTTTTTTCATCTATAATTTTTCTAGTTCTTATTTATAGGGCATTAATAATGGATAAGAAGTAATATTTTCTTTAAGTCATTTAATAATTTGAAAATTATACCTGAGAATATACACTTGGTATTGAAGATAGTATTTAAAGTATGTGATTATAGAACCAAATATAGAACTTTGAGAATAGGATATTGTAATAAGGATCATATGAATTCCCTAAATTGAAATTTAATATAATAAATCCTAAAAATGAATGAGATTGTAACATAAATCCCTTACCTCAAGTCTTTTATTTCTTAATTAATATTCATACCACATGTAAAATAAATATTTAATAATTATAAAACTATTAGAGAACTATATAAATATATAACGACTTATTTTCATTCCTTTATAACTTCCATTTATCCTTTTATTAAAAATTTCATTAATAAAATGATCATTTGGGTGACAACTGGTATATTTTCCTTGCATGTATTAGTTTGGGGGAAGCAGTACGTGAAAATTTGTCATAGTTTAATCATTACTAAACTCTTAATCATGAAATATTTTTCATATTACTCATTGTATAAAATTTTATTGCAATTCATATAAATAGGTGATGAAAAATGAATTATATCATTTCCTAGAAATGGTACTTTGTACATCCACACGATTGAGGTTTTCACTTTTTGATGGATGGAATGAAAGAAAGTTAAATTATTATAAAAATTTGTAAAGTCATTATTATATCATAAATATCATAAATATTCATTATTTATATCCTTATTACCTACCATTTAAAGCACATATGACAAAATAATCATAATTCTTCATGGTGGTGGTAGTTCACACATACGCACGCACAACATTATCATTTTCCAGTGAAATTGAAATTAAGAAGGTATATAAGATAGTATAATTATTGAATCATAATTATTTCATAAATAAAAAATATAAAATTGAGAACTATAAAAATAACCAACCATGAGAAATGATGTTTGAAAATGAATCATATTGCTACATGGATGCAGTTCTCCATACATAAACAGAGACGATACTCTCCTTTCGAATTTGATGGAATGAAGGTGGAAAATAGATGTTCCATATAATAATGAAATATAAGTTTATTGATGATAGCGGATTCAATATCTTATATGGACACATAATATTTAAAGAAGAACAAAATAAAATACACTTTGAATCAATCTAGTAATACAATTACGTATTCTTTAAGAGGCCACCCTTTTCTAACAACTTAATCCTTATTAAGATGGTCATATGGTTAGAAGATGAGCTAAAGAAAAAAATTATGTAATATATGAAGGATTTTGGTACAGTATATTTTGATATAAAATTATAATTTTTTTTAATTTGGGATGAGAATAGGTTCCCATTATTAAGCGAGGGGAGGGACACAAATGAAATTACTTATAGGATTTAAATAATATAAGGCAACTTTATTGTGAATGATTCACCAAATGTATAAAAAATATAAGGTAGGGTAATATAAGGTTGAAATATATTCATCCAATATGTTTTATAAATATTTAAGAGGCATTTTTTACTATTATATCTTAGTTTAAACTTTCAATCAACCCATTTTAACCCTAACCGTGGAAACACATATTTACTATTTTTATTATTCATTATGATAAAAAATTGTGTTTATCCTATTATATTACATCAGTTATGATGATTATATATATTTAATCAAATTTAAATCATTAAATTTCTATATGTGTCATAAATTAAATTTAAAATAAGTGCACAAAAGTCAAAAAATCCATTTTTATAAAAACTCATTTTATAAAAAAAAAATTATTTTACTTCCTTCAATTTGGTTTCAAAGGTATTAAAAGAATGTTAAAATATTTCATTGAATATATTATCTATAAATTTATTTAAAATAATTAATTAATAGATAATAATTTAATTTAATTTGATAAAAACCCAATGCGGGTATGATATTTTTTTAGTAAACATCTAATTTTACGTTCAAATGATTATATTTAAATTTGTAAGAAAATGAAAACCAATGAATTCTTTTTATAAAAATGTAAATAATTAATTTTCTTTAATATTTAGTCCATTTCATACCCTCCAAACTAATGGTTATAAATAAATACAACATTAAATAATAATATTTCAATAGTATGTCATGGTTTGTATAAACTAGGTGTTTCATGTAAAGAAAGATATCAAAAAAATAAAATTTATTTAATGAGAAATATATTATAAAATCACAGGGTTCCAAAGGAAAAATCCTCATATATTTCACACGATCCATATAAAAATTTCAATATTCCAAAAAATATTTAATGAAAACTATAGAAAATTTATCCAAATAATCATGTAAAGATATATTCATTATATCCATAAATATAGTTGGTTCATTTTTTAACCATTGGGGAATTAAGAAAAATTAAAACTTGATATACCTAGTTTGAAATTATTTCCTTAAAATGTCTTATTACTTTAACTTTATTTCGGTATATCCAAACATGAGGTCTATCATTAAAAAATTTCAAGCTCCTTGGATCTAATAAAAAATTCATCGACACGAGGAATCAAATACCAATATTTTATAGTGATGTTATTAGGTGGTTTATATTCACTAAAAAACATCAAACCATAATTCTTATTAAATGAAAAAGATCACCCTAAGAGGATCTTTCATGAATAATTAAACCCTTATCATACAATTCATGAACAATTTTAACTCCAATTAATTCAATGAAACATTTAGATAGAGTCTTTTTAAATTATCTAATAATCGTGATCTATTTAAATGGTGAATTAAATACCCCTACTAAGAATAATACTAGAATGATCATCAAAAAACATATATAAATATTAATTTACCATAAAAACATAACTAAGATAAATAATTCCATTCATTTAAATGATATGTGTAATATAACATTCATCCCACTCTTTAATAAATTTATCCACTTATTAATATGTTATAATAGGTAAGATCCCATTTTTATATAAAAAGTAAAACTCATTTTGAAAATTTAATATTAATTCCTTATCTATTTAATATATATTAACATTATAAATTGAAATCCAATCCATACCAAAAATAACATCAAAATCTATGATAATTAGGACATCATTATTGGTAGCAAAACCATTCCACATAATACTGTAATAAAATTATATTAAATCATCATTTCTTTAATAATTACAGGAAGAGTTTCTAGTAAATTTTTTTTGAGGTGATATTTTCATTTTAATATATAATTTCTTGAAATTATAATAATACATAGATCCAGAATCAAACAAGACATTATGTTTTTTTGAGTAAACATGTAATGTACCGATTACCACATAATTTGAGTGAACATCATCAGTCATAAAAATATCAAATAGTTTTTCCACCATTTTTAACAAATTATCATGAAGATTTAATGATTTCATACATATGTTTAGACTCACAATTTCATAATGGGATATTTCTGTGCAATTATAACATTTCACTATCTGCTTTCCACTGTTGGTCAGACCGTTACCAATGATCATTTATTTATAAATATGAGCGAAGTGTATAATTTGAAAAAATCAATAACATTTACTGTATCTCATCAAGAACTTCCCTGAATGTATCATACCATATTTAGTATGAGTAAATATACTAACTATTTTATATATATATTCCCATGTGTTTTATTTTTCTATTAATTTTTACACTTTCCACATCTTTTCATTATTTTTATAAGATCCATAAAAGTCTCAGAACACAATCACAACCATCTCAACACATTGAAATATTTCTTCATAAAATTTAAGAACACAAGTGACCAAGGATCTTTTTAAAAATTATTTCAATATTTTGTAAAACTATCAATTTTTATTCATTATTGGGAATAAAATTCATTACGTACTAAGAAAATATGATAAAATATGCATCATAATAAGCTATTGAGTCCTCTTATGGATTTATGACCAAAACAATCCTTTCGATCCTATGTAAAAATAAAATAGGATAATATTTCTCAGGAAAAAAATATATAAATACTATACATTTCATGGTTTAAATATCATTCTTCCCCTTGGTATTTTTAGTCAAATACCACCACTAATCAGCTTTTCCATCAAAATGATAAATAAAAAGAGATATTTTTTATGCACAAAACAACTTAAAATTAAAATATATTTTCCAAATCATTGGTCAATTATTTTGATACCACTAGTTCACATGTGTCACCAAAAGTTGATGGTTTTTATTTCATAAAATTATCCAATATTAATATATTCTAATATAGAGAATTTAGTCACACACTTATATGGGTAACACCATTTATATCCTGTTTTAACTAAGTTTCCTAGTCAAAAACATCACATATCCCTCTCCAACTATTTCAATAAGATGATTTGGAAGGATATGGTCTTCTTTTTTCAATCCTATTCCATTCACCTTGTTACTTATATGGAAATTCGTTTAAATTTTTTCATATTTTAAAAGAATAAACTCAAAAACCCTTAGATTAATAAAAAAATTCTCTCATAATAAGGTAACCATAAATTAGAATCCCAATATTTTATTTCCTTTTCAACTTCCTAAAAACTATATTTATAAAAGAACCTACTATTGTAACAACTATAAAAGATCATAACAGAAAAAACACATAATAACATTACTTATAGAAATAATTTCAATTCCAAATATTCACTTGACCTTTTTGGTTTAGATTTTTATTGAAGTTAGAAAATAATTACATTATAAAGGAATACAGTTCATCATAGTTTACATATTTTTTTTCCAAATATGTGGGTTCAAAAATTAATAATACAATTTAATTTGTTACACACATTCTTTATTCATGGCATGTATTCATAAATTAATTATTAATGGTGCTACAGTTCCTACTCGGCCTCAAAGAAAGTAAAATCATTTCAAAAATGAGGAAAGAAAAAATGAATCTAAGTATGGTATATAAGAATAAAGGAAACTAATTAGTCTGGTTGATTTCAGTATGCAATGTAAACGCAATCAACAAACCAGATAATTCCATCATTTTTGGAGTAATTTGTATACCGTTAAATTTGGAATCACTACCAAATGCATTGAAGTTATATATGAGACCCACCCATCATCATATATAAATTCTAAGAACCATAACATGAATAAAATATAGAATTTATTGAAATTTACTCATAAAAAACATAATAACATTCATGTGAAACCATAATCAAAAGCACTTATAACGATCAAATATAAATAAGAAGAAATATCATTTTCTTTGAAAACTATTTACAATAAAAAATTCAAAAAAAGGGAAATGAATTTAAATTTTAATTATATGAAATCATGAAATGGAATATTCCTAACAAATAACTAAATGATTGTGGAAAAATATGGTCATACAATATATTTTAATGAAACCCCATACTCACACCGATATAAATAAAGTAAAAAATGATAGAAATGGAAAACATCAAGAACATTTATTTAAACATTAAAAAAATGAAAGGATAACATAGATTAAAAAAAATAAATAATATAAGTTTAGAGAATGAATTTTTTAAATGAGAAGACATAATTTGGTTATATAGGGAGTATAGTTAATATGAAAACATAAAAATATATAACGTATGGTTTAAAAATAAAATCCTCTAAATCAAGTCCCAACTCACATCACATGACTTACACTATCTTGAATAATATAATTAAATTAATCATTTACTTGATTTGGAACCTTTTTCATGTTTATCAGTTTATTATTATTCATTATAATTCATTTAATTTAAAATTTAATTTGTTTACTAAATTGGTATTGTTCACATTTGTTATTTTGGGGTAGTTTTGTTCAAAATATCCAAAACACCTTAAGTAAATTAATAATAAAAAAAATTAATTGTATAATTATTCTGTAATTTATATATTTTTAAATTTATATTATTTTTATCATTACAATAGAAAGAAGTTTAATAGTTTATTGAATTGTACCTTTTCATCAATCGTCCTTCATAATAATGTTTTTTATGGTTTAAAATAACCATGATTATAATAATTTTATTTAGTTGTTATGATGAATATTTCACCATTATATAATTATCAAAATATCTTAAATTTATCATTTAATTATTATATTTTAATTATTTAGTTTTTCATAAATATTCATGTTATAAATGTTGTAACATTGTTCAGGTCGATGGTTAAACCGACCCAGACAAGAACACATTTTAATGACCAAATTACAATGAATGTATTATTTTCTAGTAAAAATACCTCATTACAAAATCTAAATGAATTTTTATTAAACTAATCAATCATATTCCAAAAGAGTTATGTGTATTAACCAAATAAAAGATAATGTTAAGAAATTATTACTTAAGATGTGTCCCTTAGTGCCTATTTTTGGTGGATAAATCATATGATCACCATTTATTACTAATATTTTTCATAGAATGGAAAAATTTTCATTCCAAAAATATAATAATGTTAAAATATCCTATTACACAATTAAATCCATTTTTATATACAAACATATAACGTGGTAATAAAAAATAAAACACATCATTCATAGAGGTGATAGTCTACATGTAACATAGATAATGTTTACATTTTTTATAATAATGTGTGTTAGTTTCATTTAATTTCAATATTTAAATATGTTTTGTTATAATAAGTTACTTGGATTGTTATAGAGAAGTGTTATTTCATAGTTTAAAGAAATATTACAAAGTCATATGATGCATTACTGATAATCAATGTACTAAATATCATGAAGTTGTTCATGATTATTTTATTATTTTTTTATGGAAGAAGTTAGTGAAAATTGGTGGATACTATACACTAGTTAATAGAAAAATTTCTATTGGATAAAAAATTATAAATTTATACAATACATATGGATCTTGTAAAAAGTATTAGTTGTAAATTCATGGATCAGTTTCTAAATAAAGTTCAATCACTAATGTTGTGATCATAAAAAAAATAAACATACAAGAGTTCATCAATAAAATAGATAAAATAGAATTGAAAAGAGTGACATTGTGCGGATGTCACCTGACGGAGTCTAGAAAATCAAGGAAGTCTATTGCATAGAGACCTAACAGTCTATTAGATAGAAGTTTTCTAATAGATTTTTACACAAAAAGTGGAACAAGAAAAGTGTGTATTAGAAAAATTATATATTTATGAGTCCATCATATAGAGAAATATGAAGGTGTAATAGGAATATTGAAATGGATGTAAGATTTATTAATAAGATGTATTAGAAGGTGATTCCTTTAGGTTTTTACACGAAAAGAGATTGAGTAAATTTACAAAACATTATAATACCATTAATTTTGATGATGCTGAGATGTTCATTCAATATCCATACATCTTACTGAGAAATTAAGAATATTTTAGGAGATTAATGACATTAGCATTTGAAAATACGTTGAAGAATAATATTGAATCTGAATTTTAGAATTGTTGAAAGTGGTCAAAGAGAAGATGAGTTGAAGATAATGTTTAAAGTTGGATTCTATGAATCTTCCTTAATTTTTACAGTAAGTAGTTCTATACAAAGGGGTGAAAGATCATTATGAGTTATAGTTGTTTTTTATTTTAGAGATTGAAATTTATTACTATTTTTAGAGAGGAAAACATACGGTTTTTACCAAGATTCTACTTGGTTGATGAAGTCGATAAGCAGATGAAAGAGTTATGGATAGACATACATAAGTCAGAAGTACCGAATGAAAATAATATCAGATGAAAAAGGAATAACAGACCAACATGTATCAGAAAGTGAAGCATCAGACTAAGGAGTAGAAAATCGAGGTAAATCTGATCGAGACAGAAGTTCATCATATTGAGGTGCATCAGACATAGTACACTAGACATAGGGGAATCAGACATAGCTTATCTGATTAATTGATACTAGGTGGAATTTATGATGAGCGTGTTTTCTATAAATATTTATGTACTTGAGGAATTTAATTTTATTCATTTGTTTCAAAATCAGGAGGATTTTTTGAGACCAACAATTCATTTAATGATTTATCAATTTTTCTGAAGAGGTTCCTTGGCCAACATAGAATATAGTTGGTATTTATAATGATTATTTTAAATATCATTTTCTAATCACTCTATTTATATTTTCTACATACGAGATGATGTTTAGAGATATTATTTAGTGAAATGAAATTCTATGAATGATCCGAGGTTAAGTTCATAGAAGAATTCAAAAAATACTAAGATCACTAATTCACCCACTCCCCCTCTTAGTGACCTCACATAGATCTAGGAAATTCAACTGGTATAAGAGAAAAAGATTCCTCTGATTTATCTAAATATCTACTAAGGATAATGAAAATATATTTACGGAATAGTAAAGGCGTTCCTATATTCGATGACAAGAACTATAAAATTTATATAAATATAATGTTTCCTTGTCTTATATATCTTGGTCTCTAAGTGGTAGATGTTTTCATAGTAGTATTTACTACTATAATGAGGCTTTTATGGTAGATTTTGGTAAGATAAATAAAGATATTTATGGAAAAACCCAAAATAACATCTTGATTGATAATTATGAGATTGTTAATTAATATTTTATGAGGTTTCTAATAGTTTAATAGATGTAGGAAAATTTGAGATGTTATTAAGAAGAAAATGTGAAAGTCAAGGATCCTAAGATTCAAATTTAGTGGAGAAAATTTTATAACATAAATTTGGATGCAAATGAAAATATTGATATGTACTTTACAAGGTATAATGAACTTATTATCAATATAAGATGTTTTAGTGAGAATCTAAATGATTATACTATTTCTAATAAATTGATGAAAAACCTTTAAGAGTGGTTTGATTACAATGTTTAACCCCTAGAAGATTGGGAGGTTCTCTCTCTGAATGAGATTCAGAATATTATCATAGAATATGATATGAGAAAATAAACCATTATTAAAAAGAATGTTGTGGAAGAATTACATTCCAAATATATGTTAAGAGGGTTGACTAAAAATAAATACATAAATAAAGAATCAACTGATTCAGATACTATAGTGGATGAATAGGACTTCAAAAAATAATTTCTCTTCTTTATGAGAGATAAAAAAAGTAATTTGGAATGGAAAAGGTAAAAATAAAACATATTTTATGGAATTGTAATAACAGTGGCCATTTTGTGGTAAGTTTTATTAAGAATAATATTGATGATTTTGTGTCATAAGAATAATATAATAATTATTTGAAAAATAATATAATGAAACCTAAGGAATAGTCCTATAGTTATAAGGATAATCTGTTGAGAATAAGAAATAAGTACAATTCATCATCTAGTATTGGATCTGATGGTGAAGTCAACATCATAGCTTATGTTAGGAAATAATTTATGTCAACTAGTAGGGATAATTATGATGTAATTAGAATATAAAAAGAATGGATTACAAAATAATTTTTTTAAGAAACACTGGAAAAAATTATGGTGTAGAATAATAAGATGATGAAGTGGAAGAACGATGCTAATAAGTTAACTTTTGATAAATGTGAGAATATGAAAAAAGGATATAAAGAACCTTAAGTAGATTAGATAATATATGGTAAAATTTTCTAAGATAGAAATTAATATGAATAATATTGAATAAAAATCATCAAGAATTGAGAAGTTCTATTAGTAATAAAAAACACTTGTTTAGCATTGTAAGAAAATAAAATTGATGTTTATTGAATTTTAGAATATGATAAAAGATCTTATGGAAATATTTGTTGATAAAGTAAATTAAATATCTATGACATAATCAACATGTATTATAATAAATTGATGTAAAAAATATTAGATAATACTTCAAGAAAACAGTTGAGGTTAAATAATAATATTATCAAGGTGGTGAGAAGAAGGGTGTATATAGGGATATTGATTCTAGTCCCAAAAACATCAATATACATCTACCTATACTAACAATGAAGGTTCAAAATGTAAGATGGAATTTTCAATACCAATGATGTTAGAGTTAAATAATATTCCATAGAGAAATTTTTGAATACATCAATGAGGATTCACCCTTAACAAATATTATAAATATAGATAATAACCACAAACATTATAGAAGTAGTACTATCTGTTCAAAAGGTTATGATTTTGATGTAATAGCTTCTGTGGTGGAGTATTCAAACATAAAACCTATTCATAATAGTATAATATATATATACATGGAAATAGATATGAATCACATTGGAGATATGTTAAGGAGAGAAGAATAAACATTTCATTAAAGAATGGTGATGAAGAAAAGAATATTCAAAAGTGAAAAATCCTAATGTTTTAAGTAAGGAATATGAGAAGATCAATAAATTTGAGAAATTAAGGTATATTTTATAGTTATTTGGATAGTTAAAATAGTTATGGCTATAATGATATACGAAGAATAAGAAATTGATAAAGAAAATGGGAAGATGCATGCCTAATAAGATAAGAATAAGGTTAGAAATATATTGTTTACAAACAATGGTTTATAGATTTTGATGAAATGGGAGAGGTTTGCGAATGATTTTAACTATACAAAATATTGTAAGAAAATGTTACTAGCCTAAGAGTACAGCCTGAAATTGATGTTTCAGATTCATAGTAATGAAGATATTTTTAAATTTGAAAAGAAAATGATGACATCATCTAAAGGATCAATAAATAAGAAGAAATCCATTAAAAAATCAATAAAATATAATCATATATATGAGATAAGATAAAAATATAAGTCAAATTAGGAGGATAAAAATAAGTAAATATTGAGATAAAACTCTTACTCTAAATATTACTTCTAAGGAACATTTATGTTTCCCCCCATTCCAATTATTTGTGTGTATTAGAACTAACTTGTTAGGAATTAAATCAGAAGAAGTAGAGGACCTAAATGAGTGTTTTTATTCTATTAAATCAAGAAGTTGTTTTTATAATTCAACATTATGATCACAATAATTAAGGATATTATACTACCCATTATGGGGATCAGTGGGGATATTAAGTTATGACTCTGAAACTTTCCTTGATTGTGTCACATTAATAATTATGAACGAGTGATGATTGTTGTGAATGTTGTGAGACTTGTTTTTATAATGATGAATAGTTTTGTTGTGTTTGTTGAGATAGGTGAAGGTTTTATATTATCAAACATAATCTTGTTTTTTGTGCATATTCTTTAATGTATTTTTTTGTCTAATTACTTGAAATATTTTTATTAAATTTATTTTAAAAAACAATCTTATCATTTCATGTGAAAATGAATTTTTTACTAACTCATTATGTTTTAACTATATAATGTGCACTAGTTATCCGATATTTATAATTTATTTTTCATTTAAAATAAAAAGATTTTATATAAAATTTATTCAACTATGAAAAACTCTAATTGAATCTCTAATATGTTTCATTTTGATCCAAACAAGATACTTGCTTTTTTGTATGGACAATATTTTTCTGATAACTGTGTTGTTAAATTTTTTTTTTATTATTTAACTATAACATGAGCTATATAGATCAAATAATGTTGAAAATTATTTAATTAGATATCTAACTCATTTCTTTACATTTAATTTGAATAAATGAAAGTATAATATTATTGTTTATGTGGTTCAAAAAATGTCCAAAATTTATACATCAAGTTTGGTATTCTGAAATTTCCAAATATCATTTTTGTATTTCAAGGATATCTCTCAAGATACATATCCTAATTGAAATATGTTTATTATTTTATAAATATCATAATTTTATATTTATTTAACTAAAATGAATAAAATTCTAAAATTGTTTTTTAGGAATCTATAACATTGTCTAAAGTACCCTAACAAATTTATCAACTTTTCCTCAGTTTTTTAAAATTATTATTAAGTATATTTTGATGATATATCATTTTATACATGTCATATTGATTTTTTATTTGAAAAATTGAAAATCTATTGAGACTATCTATAATTAAGTCTTATATATATTTTATATCATTTAGTTAGGTTAACAAATCCCTGAAATTTCTATTATTATCTTTTACAGGTTTCTCCCCCTTTTTTTCCACTTCACCATGATCTATGTATTTTAGTAATCGTGGGCTTTATCAACCTACAATACGAAGCCTTATTCCATACCATAAGAACAATTCCAACTAATCATGAATTTTTTCCACCTTACTATACAAAGATCCTTCCACCTTACCACATGGTCACTTTTTGTCTTACCACAATCCTTTCTTTTCTTATCGCATGTGATAAACAACCAACCGTATGACATGTATTTCTATAAACATGAGGGGTAAATCTTTCCATGTATATTATTTTTATGGTTACCTCATGTTTTCTACACAATCAACTATCTACCAAAAGACATCTAAAAACACATTGACAACATGGTGAGCATACTAACCGTATGAACATTGGGCACATAGTTACTTGGTTCCTTTGTTTATTTTTACATAAACTAGACATTTTTACGACATTATTTTAGTGTTATTATTGTAAAAAATAGTTAATGAAGCTTTATTTAATTTTTTTAACATTTTAATTAATTTTTAAAATAAACAAATATTATAATGACATTATTATAATATGTTGAATTATAATTATGATTTAAATTAGTATGGAAATAATAATTTTTTGCTTTTAACTTTTTTATCCATTTGTATTATACTTGAATTATCCTATTAATGCATGCTTTTAGGATTAATATTATTTATTTTAATTACTTAAAATAACTTTATTTATTTTATCATTTATATTAAAAATTATTGTAATCAGTTTGATATATAAATGAAATAGAATCATTTTTATTATTTATCATGTGTGATGTATTAACAGTAATGACCCTGGGGGATGGGTCATGACAATGTGGTTTCATTGGAAGGGGTTTGTACGACCCATCATTTCTCCATAGGAATCCCCAATGTTGTTTTCCAAGAAGGAAGACGGGAGATTGAGGATATGTGTGGACTTACAATGCCTGAACTAGGTGACTGTGAAGAACAAGTATCCACTACCGAGGATTGAAGACCTCTTCAATCAGTTGAAGGGAGAAAGGTGGTTCTCAAAGATTGACCTCAGATCAGGCTATCATCAGCATCTGGTGCAGGATAAAGATGTATCAAAGAACACCTTTAGATGCTGGTCCGACCACTATGAGTTTTTGGTGATGCCTTTCGGCATGTCCAATTCCCTAGCAGTGTTCATGGGACTCATAAACAAGATCTTCCAGCCTTACCTCAATAGTTTTGTGGAAATATTTATTGATGACATCTTGGTGTACTTAGTGTCAGAGGAGGAGCACGCTATACACCTACAGATAGTCCTAGATGCAATCCGAGAGCACCAACTTTATGGTATTCTCATGAAGTTCTAGTTCTAGATTCAGGAGGTCAAATTTATGAGAAAATTCATCTCAGAGGCTAGAGTTGCAGTGGATCCAGGGAATATAGAGGCAGTTCTTGCTTGGGAGCCACCCAGGAGGATGATTGAGGTGTGGAGTTTCCTGGGGTTGTCTGGGTACAACTGGAGGTTCGTACTCTACTTTTTCAAAATAGAAACACCCTTTTCAACTTTGTAAAATAAGTGAAAAACCATCGTGTGGACGGAGAGGTTCTAATAGAGTTTCCAAGAGTTGAGCCGGAGACTGACGAGTTCCCCCATCTTGAGACTACCAGAAGAGGGAGTTGGGTATGCAGTCTACCGTAATGCATCAGTGACCGTACAGGGTTGTGTCCTGATGTAGGAGCGAGTAGTGATCACCTACAACTCATGGTAGTTGAGACAACATAATCCTAACTATGAGACCCATGAACTAGAGTTAGTAGTAGTGGTCTTTGACTTGAATATATGGCAGCACTAATTTATGTGTGAATGGTTTACCATCTACTCTGACCACAAGAGTGTAAGGTATATCTTCTCATAGAAGGAACTGAACTTGAGACAGCGGTGATGGCTATAGTTCCTCCAATACTCTATCTTTGAGATAGTCTATACTCCTAGGAAGGGGAGAGTGGTGGAATATGCACTCAACAGGGGGTCGGGATTGCAATTGCTAAGTGAGGCGATGGAGTAGCTAGATGTGATTCATATATCCATCATGGATAGTGATGTAGCAGCTTACCTTCAGTTTATGACTGTCAGTCACATGATCTTAGCGAGAGTTAGGGAGGTACAGCTTGTGGATGTTGACTACAAAGATCTACGTGCTCAGATATCCTCAGGACATGCTTCTGATGGATTTTTGATAGGTGGGATGCACGTCATAATTTTTAGAGGACACACCTTAGTTCTAGTGACGTTGCGAGAGGAGGTGTTGAGGGAGTTCCATACTTCCCCTTTGGTAGTACATCCTTGTGTGGCAAAGATGTACTAGGACCTCCGATGTTAGTACTAGTGGCCAGGGATGAAGAAAGAAGTGGAAGAATTCGCTTCTTGTTGCCTCACTTGTCAGCAAGTGAAGGCTGAGAATGAGGTCCTGACAGGATTAACAAAGCCACTTGAGGTACCAATGTGGAAGTGGGATGGTATCTCTATGGACTTTGTGATGGGGTTACCATGTACATCCAGGGGACACGATTCTATCTAGGTGATCATTGAATGAATCACCAAGTTGGCTCACTACCTACCCATCTAGGAGTAGGGATTAGGGGAGGGATTCAGATGCCTCTACGTCCAAGAGATAGTGAGGAATCATGCGTTGCCTTTGATGATCATCTCAGAACGTGATGCATGCTTTACATCCTGGTTATGGAAGGGGTTTCAGGCGGCATTCGAGACTCAACTACGCTTGAGAACAAATTTTCACCCCTAGTGTGATGGTCAGATGGAGTTGACCATACGGACCTTAGAGGGAATTCTTCACGCTTGTGTCCAAGATTTTGATTGCAGTGGGGAGGACCACCTACCACTGGTGGAGTTATCATACAAAAAAAGATATCACAACATTATTGGCATGGTATTGTTTGAGGCCTTGTAGGGATCGCCTTGTATATGACCCCTATGCTGGACATACCCAAAGGATTCGACACTCATGGGTTCGGAGTTGGTACAGGATACCACCGAGAAGGTTCATATTATCTAGGAGGGGATGAGGACTATAGAGAGGAGGTATAAGTCTTATGCCGATATGAGATGGAGACCCTTTGATTTTGAGGAGGGAGATCATGTATTCCTTAGGGTCCCACCCCGAAGAGGATTGCTGAGATTTGGCCGGGGTGGAAAGATATCTTCGAGGTTCATCAGACCTTTTCAGATCCTGAGAAGAGTTGGAGAGGGGGCGTACCACCTAACTATTCCCCCACAAATGCACTGGGTGCATGATGTTTTCCACATGTTGCAGCTGAGGAGGTATGTGCATGATCCATCACACGTCATCAACTAAGGAAAGATGGACATTGATGATGGGGAGACATTTTTAGAGTTCCTGGTAGAGATATAGGATCAGCAGGTGTTGGTCCTTTGTGGATGGTTGATTCCTCTAGTGCACATTCGGTGGAAGCATGAGAACCTCTAGGAGATCACATGGGAGAAAAAGGATCAGATTCATGCTCCATACCCCTACTTGTTTTAATAACCCTTGTTTTGGATTCTGGGGACATAAATCCATAAGGTGGGGAGAATGTAATGTCTCAGACTTTTTGTGTAATTTTATTAATTATATGGAATTATTTTGAGGCTGCACACTCCAATGGCACATGATTCCAAGGCCTGGTGATCTCGGAAAAGATTTTTGAACTTTTGTTAAGATACGTATAGTAAACATGCGAGGAGGATTTTATAACTTTTGAACCAGTGCTTAGATTGAAAATCCAAGGGCACCTTTTAACTCGAAATGCTGGGATTCACCTAGAAAGGTCATAACATTAGTCAGCAAAAAACGAATGGAAAATTTATTTTTCAGACTTTCTGAAAAAATAATGAAATAAATTTTTAAGGATATTTTATTTTTCATTTACACCATTGAGAGGCAGACCTCAATGGTGTGTGGTGGCGATGAGTCTACGACGAGGCACAATTAAGGAAGCACCATAATGGATCATTGTGAAAGCGGAACAAAAATGATGCGACATGTTTTTCTTTTATTTTGGTTGAAGCTTTGGTGGACCATGGAATTAAAATGTGAGGATTCTCTAAAGAACCTCCAACGAACTTCCTCTCCAATGAAAAACAACAAACACTGATGAAAGTCAATCATATTCGACGTAACTCGAAGAACGGAGTCGGAAGCGATGAATGGCGTCAACATCTTGAAACCTCAAGGACATAACACTATGGTAACAAAGGTAAAAGAGGATGGGATTTGAACCATTAAAAGTTTCCCCATTCTTATTATAAATGAAGAATGTGGATTAACCCCCGAATAGGTTAATCCACAGGCCGAGTATTCTTGATTAAGGGTGAATTATTTTGGGATTCCTCTATCCGAGGTTATATTATCACTTGTGTTGGTTTAATTAAAACCCATGAACCACTCCATGATTTTAAAATTCTTATGCGGAGAGCACAGGCCGACATGAACAAGGCATGTGCCCCTCCCTATGTTCATTATTCATGGATGATTTCTCAAAATGGAGGAAAAGAAAGTTTGAGGCTGTTTGAATGAAGGTAATGGCATAACGATTACGTAGATGCTGACAGATCGAGAAACGGACCACCAGAGCAACTTTGGTGGCTCATAGAAGAAACCACCGGTGCACTAGTGTTGGATGCATAGGGCCGCTATGACATAGAGATGGAAGCCTGTGTCCGGAAGAACGACGAACGATGCGGTCACTCGACCGCAGTGCTTGAGACTTGTGGCACCACACTGATGCCATGTTGATTAAGTCAACCTGCAAACTCGGTCCGCAGTAGCAGATGAACCAAACATGTCTCCCAACTGCATCCCGGTGAGGCCTAAGGCCTGTCCCCCTCTGGAGGACCGGGCTAACCAGTAATATGGATCCAAAATACCAGGCCAGACCCGCTCTACCGATCCAGACCCGCTCTACCAGGCCTGACCCGACCTATCAGGACGGGCATGATTGGGTCGGGTCGGGTTGGTCCGGACCCAGACCCCACCGACCCCGTTTCACCAAAACCACCATATCTCTCAAATTGGGTGTCGGATTGATGTGCTGGCAGTGGCGTTGGGACCCTTGTGATGGGTGGTCCTTTTGAGATACTCTATGTGAGTTTTGGAGGAAGTTGGCGTACGACCATGTTGGATCGGACTCGAATCCAACTGGGCCATTTTTACAAAAAATTCCCATATCTTACGGACCGAGTGTCCGTTCGATGCATTGTCTATTGAGTTGGGACCCTTACGGAGAGACAGTCCTTTGGGGTTACTCTATGTGGGTCTTTGTGGTAGTTAAGGTACTACTGATGGATTGATGAGGGGATCCTATTGGATTCAAGAGTTATAAGTGTGGGAATCCAGTGGATGACTGTGACGTGAAGACGAAATAGCGATCCTATGTGGGTCAGCCCCTAGAGATCTTATGCGGGTTAGCACAATGCGATCCTTTGTGGGTTAGAACCTATTGATCCTATGTGGGTCAGCACCTAGAGATCCTATGTGGGTCAGCACCCAATGACCCTGTGTGGGTTAGCACCTAGAGACCCTTTGTGGATCACCAATAGAGCCTCTCGACAGAATAATATGATCTAGCTTTATGACTAATCATCTTTATATCTGTACTTAAGTTATGTACGATGTGAGTTGCATCTTTTACTTTGTTCTATGTGTTTGAGATCTTTCTGGGTGGAATTACCTCTGTGGTATTTCCTTTGTGGAGTTTTTCCTTTGTGGATTATTGAGAGACCTTCATGGGTCTCAGGGTCCCTACTGAGTATTTTTATACTCACCCTTGTGTGGGAGTCAATCTCATTTGTTGGGTCTTGTGCATAGGATAGATAACTTTTACTGGGACTTTGGGGAGCTAGGACCAGACAATGCTTGGAGGTCGATCGATAGATGTGGTGTGATGTAGTGACATCCGATGGAGAACTGTACCTACTCTTTATATAGGATCCTTGACAGAAAACCTCCAGAGATTGTACTTCTTTTTCTGTAATTTGCAATCAGTTGGGATTGTATTTTGGCACCTTTACATTAAATTTACACACTTTACTCTCATTGGTGATACTTTTTGGTGGTTCTATTACTTTTCATTCCTTAATGGTTAACTTTGTATAGTTTTCCCTATCTGTGTGTGTATAGGATTAATGGAAATGCCTTCTATTTTTTTTGGATATTCCTTTCTAGTGCTAGTCACCAGCCCCTGGACTACGGAAGGAAGACTTGGGGTAGTCAAGACATGGGTGCCGGGGGAAGAGTCGTGCCATTTTATTATTTTAAATATTTATAACCTTTGTATGGTAGTGATAATCATAGAAATCCCCCACCTGAAAAATATGATCATTGGTGTTTTATTGACAAAGAGTTATCAAGGCATGCAGTGAATACACTTTTTGAATCTTGGATTCAACTCCCATTGAATCTTTGATCTCCCATGACAAGACCGATCTTCTTGATACCAAAAAAAATCCCTTCTACGACTTATGTTTTCCCTGTTATGATCCCTAACTGACTTCAACTCCACAACCCTCCTTTTCTGATGTAATTTAGTTCATCAAACTACATTGTTCTCAAAAAATCGATCATCTGCTGGTTTCTAAAATTTGTTTTTATTTGTGTTATCTTTTCTTTCTTCTATTTTTATTTTTTCTAGTTTAGTTTATTTTTTTCCAAATAAAAAGTATGTCTTTCATTTTTTGTTTACTCCAACATTAAAAATGATTTTAGGTTTGTCACTCTCGATCAATCGTCAAATCACATACTGGGTTTGATCTTATGAAAAAATATTGTGTTGCACCTCTTAGTATTTTGTAAAAGGAAATATATGTAACCTGTTTAAATACCATTAAATGTGATGTTCTTAGTGGGTACCAATATTATTGAGGATTAGAGATGGTTACGTGGTGGAATAAGATTTTTGTGATTTGAACCACTATAAATCATTGTATTATTTCATTTTATTTCCATTACACCTCATATCAAGAACACAACATTCACATTATATGTTTCTTTTAAAAATATGGATTATCTTGTCTATAAATTTTTAAAATAAATATTCTCACAACCCTATTCATTATTTCTATCTCTATTGATCAAAAAATCAGTATTAATGGGGAGGACCTTTATTTATGTATAGTTATACTCTCTGATAATTTCTATTTTTTATTTTTATCTCTATACTAACCTAGTATCCTAGACTACACAATTTAAGGAATAAAAGAATAGTTTTCTTTTAAATTCATAGGTGTAAATGGAAATGAGGGATGGATTCCTCAAAATCTCCATTCTTCGATGGAAGTGACTGTGACTACTGGAAATGTAGAATGTATTCCTACTTGAAATAGTTTAGTGTGGATCATTCGACTACCATGTACAATCCATATGAGATGTCCAAATTTGATCTGAATACACTTGTGGGTAATGAAGTTATAAAAAATGGAATAAACTATAAAATTGAAAATATTTTTCTATGTACTATAAGTAGAAGTGTATATATCAATGTTTTTGCTTCTAATACAACCCATGATATTTTGAGTATGCTTCAAGTGAATTATTATTAGACCGAAAAGATCAAGAAAAACATGCTAGGAATGTTCTTAGCAGAATACCAGGACATCAAAAAGTGAAATAGAGAATTAGTAATCTATATTTTCCATCAGTTTATGAGTATTACTAATTTTATGAGTTCTCTTTTAGAAGTTTTAGACAACAAAGCTCAAGTTTAAATAGTACCTGGGAGATATTTCAAAAAATTTAAATTCAAAGACGGTGGTTATCAAAGAGAGTACTAATTTTAATGAGTATACTTTAGATAAAGTAATAAGATCTCTATTATAGTATGAATTATAAATGAAAAACATTACTAACAAAGGAGTCTATAAAGATAAAATGTATTTATTTTAAATATATTGTTATTGATACCTATAATTCTCATTTTTCCATGTTCTTGCATTGTGAAAAGGAGATCAATCACATTACTAATAATTCTTTAATGTTCATGAAAAACAATGGTGGAAAAGAACAATTTAGAGGGCAACCTAGAAAGCAGTACACGAAAGTTAATTCTAGTAATGAAAATTTTGTTTTAGAATTAACATTATATGAGTGTAGAAATAATGTTCACATAAGGACTAACTTCACTAAACTCAAAAAATCGAAGAAAGAAAAAGAGAAAAGATGAAAAGAAAATCATGCTTTGTTTTGATGATGGAACTTATAATTCAGTTCTTACTCCAGTAGTGATTTTGGATGTGAATAGGGGACAAGGAATGTTTCCATGATGGGTATTTAGTGTGAGGTAAATGATTCACTCTTTACTAAGTTAATAACTATAACAAACGATAATCGTAATTCATTATCTAAAAATTAAAATGAAATTGTTTTTTATTAGTGATCTGATATTTGTTCTATGAATTCCAAATTTAAAAAACGTCTTAAAGAAAATGACAAATTAATAAATTCTGGAGTCTGGATAACTAAAAATTAAATTAAATTAATAATTAAAATAATGAAATTTATTAAAGAAAAAGAGAAAATAAAAAGGAACTGTGATAATCAATTTTTTTTGTTTTCTAGAATGATAAATCTAAAGAGGATTATGACTCTGAATTGTTAGAACTAAAATGGGAAAATTAAAAGGCTAAAAACCTTCTAACGGTTAATGATAATTATCAATAAGTAAGATTCAATATATTTTTGAACAATTTAAGTAATGTTTTAAATTATTTTAAGAAACATAATAATGAATTTTTTTTAAGAAAAACTATTTTTGGATAGAGTGATAATGTCTTTACAGATTTAGAAACTATTCAAGATGAGAATATTGATTTAACAAATAAATTTGTTAATAATAAAAGGGATTTATATAATTTTGTTAAAGGAAAATAAAAATATGATTATATGATGTCATTAATGAAAATAAACACCAATAAGAATGGTTATGGAAACAATTGATTAAAAATAACTATAAATATGATTATCTTTGTTAAAAACTCAAAAGGTTTTATTTCCAGTGTAACATGTTTTAAATGTATAATGAAAGGGAATTATGTCAATGATTATTCATTATGATTTAAAAAATCATTTCGAAACACTAGAAATTTAATTTATATAAATTTACTTAATAAATTCCATTTATAAATGTTTTAAATCAATATGGGTTCCAAAAGTTTCTCCAACTAATCCAGTTGGGCCCAAGTTACCATTGGTACCAAAATAGTCTGTCTGAATAATTTAATTTTAGTAAATCTACCTTAAAATTATTAAGTGCTTGAATGTCGTAGAATCAGATGAAATTCTATTAAATATGAAGCTTGGGCATGAAAATATATTAATGTTACAGAAACTATAAGCATTAATAGGTTTTCCCTTTAAAACATTACACACAAGTATTTTATGTGTGATTCTTGTTTAAAGGGTAAGAAACACAAAGACAGTTTTAATTCTCTTAATGATGTTATTATAGATATATGTTTAGAAATATTACATGTTGAACTATTTGGAACTATACAACCTATCTGTTTTTCTGGATATAAGTATGTGTTTTTAATTTTTAGGATTATTGTATATTATTATTGATTTATTTATGATAACATAAAAATGAAACCTTAACAGATTTTTCTGCTTTCGGTATGATTATTCAAAATGTTAAAAATTTGACAATCATCTCTATTATAAGTGATAGAGGTTGTGAATTTATTAATTTAGAATTTGATAAATTCTATGAATAAAATAGATATATGAAAATATTCTCATCCCCTTTAAAACCACAATATAATGGAGTGGTAGAAAGAAAGAACACATCTTTTCAAGAAATAGATAGCTCAATAATAATGTAATTTAGTGTGCCTAATTAATTTTGTAAAGAATATATAAATATATATTTCAATGTTTTAAATATAATTTTTATTATAACTTTTCTATATAATATGCTTATTAAAATTTTAAAGTGTTAATAACTAATTTTGGATATTTCATGGTATTTGGCTGTAAATAATAGATCATAAATATAAAAGAGAATTTTGGAAAATTCGTTTATAAAAGTGATGAAGTAATATTTTTTTCATTAAATACTAGAAAACATTATAGGGTTTTCTATAGGAAAACTATTTTCGTTGAAGAATCTATGCTAGTTATGTTTAATGAAAAAAAAATTAATAACTAAAATTATGATTCAAGAAAAGATAACATTGAATTAGTGGAATTTAATTATGGTAAAGATAATGAACAAGATAATGGTAAGGAAAATTGGTGGAATATCTCTTCTCAAACTAATCCAAATAAATGTATGTCCCATAAAGATAATCAAACTAAAAGAGTAATTGGAAATGTTGAATATGGTATAAAATCTTGAAAATCTATTTTACTTTATTGTGTAAACTCTACTTTTGTTGCTAATTTTTTGTCTTTCAGTATTTATAATGCTATAATTGATTCAAGTTATATTAATTCTATGAAAGATGAGATAATCAATTTGAATGCAATACAATGTGGGATTTAGTTTATTCACCCAAAGATAAACCTATTGCTAGGATGGAAGAAATTATAATTTTGTTAGTCTTTTATAGTTTTTAAAACAAAAAATTATTTCAAATGGATGTAAAATGGTTTCTTTTATAGTTAATTAATTACTGAGGACTTTTATGTTAAACAAACCCTTGGATTTGAAAATGATAAGTTTCTAAACAATTTTTTAAACTTAATAATGGTCTATACAGTCTTAATAAAGCTCAAAGAGTTTGGTATGAAAGAATAAAATAGTTTTTATTACAAAATGATTTTGTTAAAGGTTACATTGATCAAACCTTGTTAATAAAAAATGTTTCAAATGTTTTAATGATTATACAGATATATGTTGATGGTATAATATTTTATTTAAAAAATGGCTCAATGTGTAATGATTTTTATAAACTAATGACAAGTTAGATTTACATGAGCCTAATGGGATAATATTTTTTTATTGTCCTCAAAATTAATCAAAGGAATGATTTTATTTTCTTAAATTAAGTTATGTATACTAAAGAACCTGAAAAAAGTTTTGGTCTTGACTCTAGTAAAACTATGAAAACACCCATGTGTACTAATTCCAAATTGGATTATGTTGATTCTAAAAATTCAGTTGATATTAAAAGATATAGAGGCTTGATACACACTTTAATTTATATCAATACATATAGACTATCCATAATATTCCCTTTTTTTATATGCTAGATTTTAGTCAAACCCAAAATAAAGTCATCTAAAAGATATTAAAAGAATAATTATATATATCAGGGGTACTGTTGGTACTATATTATTTTATTCTAATGAGAAATATTTTTATTTACTATCTTACTATTTTTTAGATTAGAGAGGATGTGGAATAGATTGAAAAAGAACTACATGTATGTCTGAATGTTAGCTAAAACATTGATTTCATGGAGTTCTAAGAAACAATTATCATCATCACTCTTTATAGCTAAGGGAGAATATATTGATGCTGGTATATTTTTTTTTAACAAAGTTTATGGATTAAGAAAAAATTATATGATTTTAATATTTGTTTAGATAATGATAAATGTTTTTGTGATAATTCAAATGTTATTTAATTTTTTGAAAACCCTCTGTAAAATTATAAAACAAAACATATAGATGTTAGATTTTATTTTCATAAGGATCATGTAAATAAATATGAAATATATTTATTATTTTTTACAACATAGAATTTGTAATCCAAAACTTTCACTAAACCTTTTTATTATGTTAAATTTGAGAAAATGATATCTAAATTGGGTATGCTGGAAGATTAATTTTTTGTTTAAAATAGTTATTATCATGATAAAATAACACTTTGTATTACATTTCTATTATTAAAAAATGATATTTTTTATAAAATATTTCTTATAAATATTTTTGTTTACTCTTTTATAAATTTAAAAAGGGGGATATTATTTTTTAAAATTTAATAAATGTTATGTTTTTTAATTTAAAAAATGGATGAAATTGTTAATATTTGAAATTGGGTATCAATTAATTAATTTTTTTGATTTAAATATCAACAAAAAAACTAGGGATATTCCTTTTGTATGTGATTTCATGTATTTTTTCTTTTTTCCAATTACATATAATATTTATATTTGATGTATATTACAAAACCCTCTAATAATTTTACATGAAAATGAACTTTTTACTAGCTCAATGAGCTATAACTTTATCATGATTTATAGTAATCATATTTTTATAATTATTATTTAATTTGATAGATAAATGTTTTACTTAAATTTTATCCAACCAAAATGAAGTATAATTCAATCTTTATCATGTTATCATTTTGATCCAAACACGAAACATGATTTTTTTATGAACAAAATTTTTCTACTTATTATGTAACTAAATTTTATTTCATTATTTAATTATAACATGAGTTATATAGAGATTATTCTTGGAAAACATATGTTATTGGATAGATAAAATATTTCTCAACATTTCATTAAAATAAATATAAGTCTAAATTTGTTTTAAGTGATGTAAAAATTGTCCAAAAGTTATGGTTCAATTATGGAATTATGGAATATCAACATTTATTTTTTTAATTCAATGATATATTTAGTAATACATATCATAATTTCAGACCCTTTGTTAGCTTACAAATATAATAGGTTTATCTTCATTTAATTAAAATGCATTGTTGTCTAAAAATTCTTTTAAGAAACTAAAATTTTATTTTACATTCTGAAAAATATTTATAAATATTTCTATAATTTTCAAAACATTTTATTCATTGTATTTTGATGATATATCAATCTATTCATGTAAAATTTATTCATATCTTTTACTTATGGAAATATATAAAGATTATAGAGAATTCAGTCTTATAGTATATTACCAAATTCTATATTTTATATAAGATAAAAAATCCCCAAAAATTATATTATCTTCTTTTATTGGGTTCTACCTCTTTTAATCCAACATATTAGGAGTTAATTATTTTAGTGACTATATGTTTTCTCAACCTAAAATACAAGGGTTTACTCCTTAACGTAAGTATAATTACAAATGACCATGACTTGTTTCAACCTTATCGGATAAAACCATTTCCACCTTACCGCATGACAATTTTTCAGCCTACTATAATCCTTCCACTCCCTACCCCATGTGATAAACAAAAAACCGTATGACATGAACTTATGAAACCATGAGTCCGGGATCTTGCAGCTTTATTATTATTACGGTTACCACATGTCTTCTTCACAATTAATATATCTACTACAAGACAGTTGACTGCATGTTGATGGAAAGGTAAGGATATCATCTGTATGAACATTGGGCCCATGGTGAGTTTCTTACTTTTTTTATTTTTAGTTAAACTGTATATTTTTTTATGGAACTTTTTTTTAGCGTTATTATTGTAAAAAATGTTTACTGAAACTCTCTTTAAAGTGTTTTTGCTGTTTAATTAATTTTTAAAACAAAAAAAAAATATTATAATGGCATTGTTATAACGTGTTAAAAAAATTATCATTAAAATTCATAAAAAAATATTAATTTTATGTTATTCAATTTATTCTCTTTTTTATTATATTTTAATTTTTATTTTACTGTAAGTTTGTCAGTGCGATTTTAATTATTTTAATGACTTGAAACAATCTCATTTATTTTATCGATTATATTTGAAATAATTTTAATCTCTTTAATATATAAATGAATGCCAGCCAATGTTATTATTGATAACTCATGATTCATTAAAAAGAAATGATGATTTTTATTATTTAAAAAATTTATAACCGTTGTATTGTGGTGGTATTCTTATAAATTCCCCACAAAAAGGGAAAAAGGGAAATAGTGTTTTGTTGAAAAAAGGAGATCAAATAAAACAATTTTTTATAACTTTCTTATTGGAATCTTAATGAATCATTGATTTATTATGAGAAGGCTGATCATTTTGTTAAGTAAAAAAAATTATTCTATGACTTAATTTTTTTTTTCAGTTGAGATCACAAAGTGACTTCAACATTACTTTCCTTCAATTATTTTGTAATCAATATCATTTAAGTACATATTCCTTATCAAATTAATAATTTTCTGGTTACCATGTATATTTTATTCATGTTAACTTTTATTTATTATATTTTTATCTTTTTTAGTATGGTTTACGATTTTCTTAATCAAAATCACAGATTTCATTTTTTGATAATCCTACTATCAAAAGGGATTTCATGTTATTGAATCTTGATCAAAATATTGGTCACAGACAATGTTTGTTCTTTAATAAAAATAGTGGGTTATTTCACTAGGTATTTTGTAAAATTTTATGCCTTTAATAGGTTCTCACACCTTTAAATGTTTGGTTCCTGGTGGGTACCAATATTCTCATAGCGTAGTGAAGTTTTAGAAGTGGACTAGAATCTTTGTGATATGAACCATTATAAATCATTAGGTTATTTAATTTTATTTCCTCTATACCTCATATCATAAACATGAAACTCAATGTATGTTTTTATTTTATATACTCTAACTTTTTTGAATATATTTTAAAAATGACTATTCACCACCCTTTTTTAATTATTTTCATCACTATTGATCTAAAAAATATAAACCTTCATGTAAAGAGGATGATTTAACTTTATTAAATTATTAGATATAATAATTATTATGCAAAAAATTGATCTTAATGATTATACACTCCTGTTTCCGTATAGGGATCTCCCACACAGACATAGTGTTTTCTGATGATTAAAGGCTCTATGTTTATCAATTCATGTTATTATATAATTATATTTATTATAAAGATTTTGTGAGAAGGAATATGAGTTGAGATGACCACTATGATTCCCTTTTCATTTGATTGGTAAGAAGAGGAAGAAAAAAATGCACACATATTTGGGGGAGAATTATTTGATCACCCATTTTTTATTTTAAGATGTGTGAAGATGTGTGGGGATATTAATATCAACCAAAAATGTGGATATCGTTATTTCAACGTGTTTCAGAAGATATTTGCTATAATATTTCAACATATTTTTCTAGAAACGTTATAAGTAATGTTAGAGATAGGGGTTTCCTCTTAGTTGAGAGTAAAATTGATATGTTAAATGATGATTTATTAATATTAAAAGTATAAAATATGTTGAATTTAGTCATTATTTCTATCTATTGTTGTTATAAGGAAGAATCTTGTGGAACTAGTTTAATACCAAAGTAAGGCTAATAGAGCATATCTTCCTCACAGAAATGTAAAACACTGTACTAGAAAAAAAAGTGTTTGTATAATTATTTAATTAAAGATACATAGAGCTACTATTATTTGATAGATGATCACTAACATTGATCTTTTGGAAAGTATCAGATGGAGAATGATAATGGTGTACCAAACAGAGGCCAATGAATTGTAGAGTTCATACAAGGATATATCCTACAGATTTAAATTCATGTTTATTCACATAATGATGGTTTGAATCACATTACCAAACTTAAGAAAGTCATTAATTAAGATATAGAAGATATTATATTTTGATGTTGATAAATCTATTAGTGATTTTAGGAAAATTTCCTCGAGATCCCGAACATAAATATTTTAGGAAAAATTGTATAATTAAGTTGACTTTGGATTTTAGCTGCTTTAAAACAGGTCAAATGAAATTTGAATTCATTGAGATGATGAAAATTAGAGCCTGTGCTTATTCCTTAATTTGTTGAGGAAGTAAAACTATATTAAATGTTCATGGATCATTGTGATTTATAATTTTTTCTATTATTGGATAGATAAATTTATTATGTTTTTTAAAGTGAACAAAATGATTTTCTGAACCAGAATCCAATTTTTCAAGGAATAGGTGATGTAGATGAAAGATCACGAGGTAGAGGCCCTCCATAAAAATATTTTCTAGATATAAAATTTACTAGATGGAGGATTACAATCATGAATTACATCATAAAAATAATAATAGAACTTATGAGTACTAGAAATAGGTGGATAGTTTCATTTTTTATTAATAGTTAAAAATACTAAAATTTAATTGAAAACTGCATTTTCAACTAATTTATTTATAAGGATATGTTATATTTTAAATTTTTTAATCAAAAATTATATCAAATATATATATATATTAATCCAATTTAGGTAATTGGATTAAATTTCACTTTTAAATTAGATATAAAAACATAGAAACATTTTGAACATTACTACTTTTAAAACCTACATTGTCATCCCATCTATAGGATTAATTTTAAATTAATTTATACCACTTATGTGATTGGAATTAGTAAAAATAGATTCCATATTTGGAATAGGAATAATTTATAGTTTTTAATAAGTTCAAATTAGTATTTGACCAAAAATATTAGTTAAGGTGATTAAAATTAATTACATCAATTAAGAGAAAATTTAGCTTAACAAAGGACTAAACCATAAATTTAAGGACTCAAATGACCTAAAAACTTGTCCAAAAAAATTAGTTGTCCATATTTGAAAATATTTTCCATTCTATCAAATATTTCCATTATTTTATCAATATTTCATAGAAAAGACATAGGAGTAACCCCATTTTCAATAACTTATAAGAATGCCACTCCTCATCCACTATAAAAAGGCACGCACCCCCCCAAATATTCACACATATCAAGCCCTTTGGATTGCCCAAAATCTTCTCATCAATGATCCTAACATATCTAACCAAATATTATAATATTTTTTTGGGAATAAATCCATCAAATGAGTCCCATTGGTTTAAACCAAAATGATATATCCAATGAAGAGGTAACATCCTTCATCAAGATCATTTTTTTATTTTAATTATACACCCCTAAAATATTATTATTCCATGATTATGTAGTATCATCAGTATCATCAATATAATGATATTTTTTTTATTCAAATGGTTATACCTACACTTACTAACACTTCCATTTAATGGGTAACGAACAAACTATTTATGTGTACCGCAAACTACCGCCTTACAAAATGATGTAGTTCATTTTTTCCTTTACGACCTTTCGTGGTTAGGAATTATGATATAAAAAATATTTATATACCATATAAATAATATTTATAATGTATTTATTCTTTTTTTAATTTCTATAAAACACATACCTTTATGCTTTCTATTTTTTGGGAATATGATAACATTGTTTGTTCATGTGTGGACAACCCCCTCATCAATGTGACGTGATTTGTTCACGCTATACATGGAATGTGTAAAGTATGGTTTTAATAAAACTATGTGACATATATAACATAAATATTATAATTTAATTATAATATAAATATACATATATATCATTTTATTTTCATTATTTCAAATACGACAAGGAAATGGAAGTAGCATTCATGCATACAAACGACCTACCATCTCCATGAATGGTGAATTTCATTTCATATATCCAAGATTTATGGAATATTATAATTAAATATAATATATATATATATAATGGTTTAAATTATGGATATTTTTAAATCATAATATAATTAATAATAAAAACAAGTAACATGTTTAAACATACTCGAAAAACTAAGAAATTAACAGGTGAAATAGTGAAAACAACGAAAGATTATTCACAAACAGGTAATAATATTTTATAAGAAGATCATAAGTGATATTATAAATATTATTTTTATTCTGTTATAATTAATTTACATGTGTAAAACTATTATACATTATGTTAAATGATGTTCACCTCAAAAGGAAATGCATGGTAAATGATTCTTGTCTCACTTTTCTTTTCATGAGGCATACACCATTTTCACCACTTTATAACTTTGTGTGGTGTATATACTGTCCGTATTTTATTTTATATAATGAAAACATTTATCTTCATGGAATTTATAGTTTCATTTAAAATTATTTCTTTCATTGTAATTTTAATTAAAAAGTTACCAAGTAGTAAGTGACTTCATCTCAATTTCAATTATTTGAAATATATTTTATTGTTGTGTACCTAATTTCTTATATATGGTATACATTTTGGCACATTGAAATATAATATCACAATTATTTCATTATTATTCTTATTTTTTAGGTTTAAATTGAATTATTTCATCAAATGAGATTTTAATTAAGCGTTAGCAAGTGGAAAGGATTTCATAACCCAATTTTGTTTCTTTGGGTTATATTATTTCCTCATTGTCATTAATATTGAAAGATTATGTGTGTAATATATTTTTACTATATAATTTTTGTATTTTCACCTTTTTATGTGTATTTACATTTTACACACATAATCTATTGATTGAATGATTCTCATATCAACATTATGGTCCTTCCAAGGGATTATTTCAAAATCTTATTTTGATCTGGATTGTTCACACTTGAATTTACATTCGAGGAAATTATTGGTTATGTTTTTATAAACCCTTTAATTTCATTTTCATATGGTTATTCATGAGATTTTTCATGTAATAGTTCTATTTTACATACCTTTAGTATGTATAATGTTTTAGATAATGTTTTTATGAAAACCTGACATCAATTCTCACTTTGGTCGGAGAACTCGTTTTCTTCTAAAAACCCAATTTTGTAAAAAGTTTATTTAAAAAAAATTCTACCCTTAAAAATGATTTATTAAAGAAATTTGTAGACCTTTCTCTTTTTAATTTTTTTCAAATGAGTCTTATTTTTCCTTTTTGAACAAGTCACTTTTATAAAATTTTACCATGAAAAATAAATTTTATTTTTATCTTGTACAGTATGTACGGATTTAACCTCTTTCATTCCTTTGAAGATTATTTTGCATGTTTAAAAGCTTAATTTTTATAGAAAATGTGTTTTTAAAAAAAAATTTAATGGAAAATGTTTTTTGAAAAGGATTAAAAAAATATATTTTCCTTAATAATGGATTTAATGTTATTCTTCTATTTTTTCAATAACAACAACCCTTATTATTACTCCAATGGTTATATGTCATATTTATACTATACTTATTATTTTATGGATGGTTTATGATTGATATGGCCAAGGATATTATTAAAATTCACTTCCTTGATTCCTTTTATCCCCTAAAATATTTAATATCCTATGATAAATTAACATTGAATTTCCCCTAATTATCCATATCATTTATAGAGGATATGTTTATTACCTAACCATATATCATTTTTACATTTTTTTTCTTTGATAGTTATTTGACTATCTCTAGAAATATTGATAAATCTATATCCATTATTCAATACCGATATTTGATAAGGCACATTGTTTATTAATTAAATTCCATATTTCAGTATATGAGGAATGTTTTGGACATGCACTATACAGGTTGGGAACCTGTTAAAGCAATACATATGAGTTGGGTACCAGTTAATGAAAGCACTACAGGTTGGGTGTAATTTAAAGTAATCCCATTGATTCTCTAGTAGTCTCATGAGTTGAAATTATTTTTGCAACCAACCCTTCATGTTTGTTTTCAAGTAGAATAGATTCGTTTATACCCACAGAATTAAAATGTCTTGAATATTGATCCTGAGAGTATAGTGGTTTCTATCCCAAATACATGATGTCCAATTATTAGGAATCTACTTTATTGGGAATTCATTTGCTATTATCCTTGTGATTATTTCCTTGATATTATATATAGATGAAATTTAATTCTCATTTTATTGATTACATTGCATGTGTGTTCAGTTATTTACCTTGTCATGTGGTTTATGAACTTCATACCTAGTTTTTTGATTATGTGGAATGTGTGTTCCATTATTACATTTTAATCTTGATTATGATCATATTTCTTCCACTATACCTTAACCTTACTGAGGATTTGATATCAGTCTTATTATGTTTCCTTTCCCTAGGATTCCCTGAAGTGTATTATGAAAGATATTCAAGGGTAAGGTACATGGAATAAAGTTACTATCCTCAAAAATAGATGAAAAATTATTTTATAATCTATTTATTAATTTAAATACAAGACTCATGTATGTATCTAGTTTACAAAGACTAATAAACTATTTAGGCCTTTGGGAAACAATTTATTTATATCTTATGAAAATGTAATCATAACACGACACCAGATCCAGGATTTCTGGGGTCACGGTGATATAGAATATTCCAAAGAAAGGAGAATGATGGGATTATTCTCATTACTATCAACCTTGATTCATGGTCAGAAGGGATGTGATTGTGAAACCTATCATAAAATCAGAATATAAGGTAAAGAGATTACGTTTTAAGAAATAATATGACAAAATTACAAATAGGAATCTTAACCTAAAACAAATCACTCATCTCCCACTTTAGTTTATTAGGTTTTGATTAATTTTTCTCTATCCTTAAAAATAGAATATACATAATCTATTTTTCACCTGTGACAACTTGATTAGAGCACTACTCATTGGAGATGACTCAGGTTACTACTGCTAGTACATCCCTTAGGGAAACAAAATTTCTTTTTACACACTCCGTGATAGGTGTGGGTTAAAACATGGTATTGCTACTGGGAAGCAAGTTCCAATATAAATTAAATTTTTCCTGAATAAGAAATCTAATGAATAAATATTTCTTTTTGATCAGGAAAGAGAAATAATTTTTTTAACTAGAATTAAAATCCTTAATTTAGATAATAAATTTGAAGAAATTAATCTAGTGGACTCAAGTGATACTTATATTATTAAATTCAAGCCTATAAATATGGAAATAAACCCAAACCAAACCATAAGTGAATTATGTGCCCCGTAATTTTCCAATCAATAAAATCAATAAGTTATGAATTATTTGTAAAATTAATTTGAATTACATGTTAATATAATTCCACTATTACATAAATTTCTTGGAATTATAGGTTAATATAAAAAAATAGTATATTCAATATTTCCTATTTGTGTGTTTATGTTTTAGGACAAGAGGAGTGGCCAAAGATCATGTCAAGTAGAGGGAATTCCCCTTTTCACTTGAAGGAGATTCCATGGTGTGGTTTCATAGCCTATAAACCATAGATTTCCATGATTGGGAAGACCTAAAATGTTATTTCAAGCAATGATTCATCCCAACCATTTAGAGAACTATAATTAGGAAATAAATATATGCTATATAAAAATAAATTAGAGAAAATATCTTTGAGTATTGTAAAATATTGAAGAATATTTGTGATAATTTCCCTCATGAATTTATGGAAGAAATAAATTTATAATATTATTACATAATAGAATGCTGGAAAATAAAAGGACCCTATTAGATACATCATCCAGAGGATATATTTTTAATAAGTCACCATTACAATATTTGAGCATGATTGAAAAAGGTATCATAAAATTCCCATAAATTTAGAATAATTGGTAAAGGTAAAAGTGGTATTCATGATGTATGAACTTATAATTATTCAGATTGACTTAAAAATAAATTGATTAAATGAAATATTAGTGAAAGATATGGCTTTGAAGAAATTTATTGAGTGATAAGGGAGGATCATCAATAGAATTACTTAGAGTTTAAAATTAATATAAATTATTTTAATATTAATGTTGGACACAATTGAAATATATAAAACAAAGGATGCGTATTAAACTATATCCTCTTATATAATAAAATTTTGAAAATTTAGGTGATGATTTTACCCTTATCACTTAGTTTCAACTAGCCATTAATCCTTTTAAAGATTACGGTTATATAAAAGTTTTTTACTCTATTGGAGTAATGAAAGACTCAGTAAAAGGAAAAATGATCAGCATTTCCTAACCACATAAGTTAATCATTTCATTAGTATAATTTTTTTAAAAAAATACCATGACAAAAAATATTCATTAATAATTAAAATAAACATTTATAGTTGAACCTAACCTCCTTTTACCCCTATGAAAAATTATTAAAGATATCAAAAGAAAGAGAGTGACATTTTTTTATTCAAAACATTAAACCATAGTAAGGTCATTATCAAAGGAATGTGGAAATAAATTGACATATTTTCGAACCATGGATGGTTATAGTCAGAATACACTTATAAAATAAAATGAAAACAAGTTTTAGGGATATTTTTTGGTCTTATCTCGTATTTTAACCTTGTTTTAAATATTTTACCATTATCAACGTGACATATATTTACTACGGTTTTTATTCATAATGAACAAAATTAAATGGGACATATTTAAAATAAATATACCCCACTAGTTCTAAATATGAAATAATTGTTTTATTCAATTCCTATATGTTTCATAAAAATGTTTTTATATAAATACTTAAGACTAACCGAAAAACTATTTTTAGAAAAATTTGTTTTTAAGATAATAATTTAACTTAAACCAAAATAAAATTTAATTATTACCCCAATGTAATTAATTGGAATATTTATAATTAAATTATGATTATGTTAATTCAACATCTAATTAAAAAGACAATTTTACTTTTAATTTACATTATTTAATGATAGAAAGTGACAGTTTTAAAAAAATTAGTATCTTTCACTATTCACATAAAAATAAATCTTTTCAAAAGAATCCAAAAAAACTAAATTGAGGAAAATTTTGACTTTATGATGTCAAAAATGAAATTAATTTTTTTATATTAAAATTTAAAAATTACAAATTATGCTTTTAAACAAAATAATTTAATATAAGAAAATGATTTTTGTAAGAATAATACTATACCATTTTTGATTGAAAAAATCTTAATATTATTATAATTAATATAGATATATATAATTTAATTTATTAAACTTAATAAGTCATAAAATTTATTTAATAGTACCATGTTTGTCACAATAGGAGTGGCTTAATATTATGGAATTGTTCCCCAATTGAAAGTGAATAAATGGGATCTTTTGTTAATACCAAATATTTTTCAATAATGGCATGACACTATTTAGAGGTTAAAGGTTAAAAAAGTGATAAGTAATTAATTTTTGGGTAGGATAAGGTTTATAATTTCTCTAAAAATCCATTGGAAGCATGTTTTAAACATGTGTCAATCCTTTTACCACATGATTGTTACTTTTAACCTTTTTGGTGTTTACCAAGGTAACTAGTTTTGACCCAAGTAATTTATGTTTTATTAATAACATGAGGTAAAACTTATTAAAATTTTTTGGAGTGTTTAACCATAATTAAATCCCTATATAATATAATTCAGTTAATAAATAATTGAAAATAAATTTTAAATTAAAATATCTAATATGTAGAAAAACATTTTTGTAAAAAAATATTGTTTTTATATTTATGTGTTCTTGATCTTATCTATAATTGATTATAAATTGAAAAAGTAACAATATATATTTCTATATATATTTAAAAATTATATTAAACTAATTTTATATAATAGATTAATTTATTTTATTGAATACAAATATATAATATTAATAAAATAATTATTTTTTAATAAATATTTCATAATTATCATCGTCACTTATATTAATCTTAGTAATCATACAATTATTCTTAAAGTGAAATTAACATTGTTATAAAATATAAACATGTTGATCTATAATAGGAAATCCATTTTGTTATATTTATTTTTTATAAGTGATAAAAACTAATATATAAGTGAAAATAAATAGTTTTTAGAATAAAATATTACATAAGTTTACAAATCATTAAAAACAGGGTTTATTAATTCATGATGCTGTTTTCAAATGATTTATTTTCCTTCAGTATTGATTACCTATTAAATGAGTGATGATATATTTATAAATAATTTTGAACATTATATTAATATAATTTTAGGAAGGAATTTATTTATTTTATTATAAAAGAACAAAATATTAATAAAAACAATTCATTGAAAATAAAACCTTCACCATTATCATGGGAATTAACTTTAATATTAGTATTTATAAATTTATAAAAAAATGAAACTAACCATAAAATATAATTTGAACATGTTTATCTAAAATATGAAATAAATTTTTTATATTTAGTTTTGAGAAGTGATAAAAATTACTATATAATCTAATAAAAATTGGGTTTAGGGTAAAATATTACTTAAGTTTCAAAATAATTAAACATGGGTTTTATTAACTCCACACGGTGTTTTTAAATGAATAATTTTACTTTATAAATATATATTTATTTATATAAAAATGGTTTTAGTGAATTTTGAGTAATTATTGTATTAATGTATGGTTATAAAAGTAATGGTATTAGAAAAATATGTTTTTTTAGTATATACCAATAAGTCTCTTATTATTGAATTTTTTATGAAATCATAATTACTAATTTTTGATATGTGGAATTTAAAAAGTATTTTCATTTCATAAAATGAAAATTCTATAATTTATAATATAATCATTGAAATAAAAATTCAATATATATAAATAAAAACATATTTTTTTTGAAAATGCGTTTTTAAAACTATTGTATATTATTAATCATAAATTTATGAATTTTGTAATTGATATAAATTTTTTATTCAATAGAATCTTCATTATTCTTACATTTTATTAATAATAAATATGACGTGACTCATTTTAGTTCAATGTTTCATGTGAATAAATATCTCAAACATTGTATTAATTTAGAAAAAATATATTAAAAAATATCTAGGTGTTGAACTAGTAGGTGTTATGACTGTATACCTTTTTGGGATTTTTAATAATGAAATTTAAATAAAAATTCATGAAGGATTCAAAATACAGAAAAAATATCATCGATATTGATATATTTATTTAGTAAATCCAAATAAATCCTTATATGAATTAAACTTGTTTGGGAGTTTGTTGTATTACCGTCTGAGTGAATATTTGATGAAATATGGGAATAAAAATGATCCTATTTTCCCATGTGTCATCGTTAAGAGAACCAATATGATTTTTTTATCATTAAAATAAATTTTAGTGATTTGAATATAATTTGAACCCATGATTAAATTTATAAGGTTGTATAAATCTAAAGGTGAAATGCGAAATGAAGGAATATAGAAGAAAAATGTTCTTACTTGGATTTTAATCTAAATATCATAAATATGTATTTTTTTCATCGATCACGATATACTATAAATGTTTTATACATTTTAAATATGAAAAAATAACACCCATTAAACACACCAATGATGGTATGATCTCTGAATGAAGATAAATACAATTTTAAACCACGAGTCTGTAATGAAGAGCTTGTTGGTCCTGAAGTCCCATATTTGAGTTCTATTGGATCACTAATGTATCTTTCTAATAATAAAATTCCAAAGATATTATTTTCTGTGAATTTATTGGAAAGGTATTGTTCTTATCCCACTTTTTTTATTGTAATGGTATCAAATAGGCTTTAAGATATATTCATGGTTTATAGATTAAATTTAATTTTATTAAAAAAGTTCATAACCATAAAATATTAGTTATAATGATGTTGTATAATTCTTTTATACATATAAACTAAGATCTTGAACTACATATTTATTTACATATTTTTGAACTTTTTTTATTGGTGTTTTATAAAAAACCATATCTTTGACATCATATATTCACGCTAAGTATATTGTGATCCAGAAAGCATGTAAAGAATATGTTTGGATGAGATCTGCTATTCATCATATCAGAAGTAATTGTGAATTATATGTAATAAAAATATTTTTATTATTGTAGATTTAGATATTACTACTTTGATAGCATAATTAAATAATGATTATATAAAACGGATAGAACAAAACATATCTCACCAAAATTATTTTTTAGTCATGATCTTCCAAAGAATGGTTATATTGATATCCAAAAAATATGTTCTTATGATAATTTTTGAGATAAATTCACGAATGAATTTTCAAATTCAAATTTTTAGGAATTTATTTACAAAATTGGGATGTATGGACTGAAGAGTATATCATTGATTTATGAGAGTAATATATAGCTGATTCCACTATTTTCTCCTTAATAATGTTTTACCATTAGTTATTCTTGATAAGGTTTTTAATGAGGCATCATAATAGGAACTTTTTATTATTGTAAACTTTTTTTTCCTAGATAATGGTTTTTCCTCTGAAGGTGTTTTCCTTGAAAAAGTTTTTAACAATGTAATTATACAACATAACAGATATCTATGTGACTGTTATAAATTATTATAAATATTTATATTTAATGATAACATTTGGTCTTCCCCAATAGTTGTAATTTTAAAAAAGACACTTTATTATTACCTATGGTCTTCCTCCTATGTAACAAACACATAATTAAACAACAATACTAGTTTATGTATTGAAGTGAAAATTTAATGATCTAATCAATGGGAGTTGGTCACATTTTACTCATTTTATCTTAATCATGATTCTTAAATTTGGTCTTCTGGATAAGGTTTTTAATGAGCATCATGACATAAAATCTACCTATTTTTGGTTTCACTTATTTTGTACTAAATTTTTTTCAAGTGAAGATTATAATACATTATTGAAATTGTTATTGGTTGAATAAAAACTGATCTACGACTCAAGATGGGCTGTGAATTGAGTTTTTAAATTTTCTTCACATAAACACCCTCTTTTAAGGTATGATAATTTTTGATCTTTTCCTAACAAAATAATGAAATAGAAATAAAATTTGTAAGATAAAAATAAAATGTAGAAGATTTATAGAGGTTATTGGAATAAGAAACCCCTTGTCCACTCCACCAATGATCAACTTATAGAGTTTTTTGATTTTCACTATCACTAGTAATTTTACCACGGGCTACCTTAATGAGTGTAAGTATCCATAATGTAGGAGATTTTTTTTAACTTTTATTGGAATTCTATAAGTATTTATAAAAAACATCCTCCTTAAATACTTAGTACAAAGAGTTCTCTCTTTCATCAGTAGAAAAAAATAAATAAGATATTACAGAGGAAGCATACATTTTCAAGATACAACTAAAATTAGAGAAGAGTTCTCAATGAGATAAGAAAATAATTAAATATAGCTCGAGTAGATTATTATAGAAATATCGAAATATTATTCACGATAGAATAGATATATAAACCTTTATTCTTATTTTTCCTTTTCTTATCTTAGAGAAGAATCATGCAAAGCTTCTCGGAAGAGTAGAGAGTGAAAGTGTTTTTATTTTTTAATTATACCTATCTTTAACTTTATCAAACACTATTTCTTATATTATCACTTAATATTTCATAGAAAAAGAGCATCCCACAAAATTTGACATCAAAAGTAAATTCCAGACATTATTTTCTCAAAAATACCTTGGCAAAAGTACTAAGAAATAAATTATTTTTAACTATTTTATCTATCTACTTGAAACCATTTGGAAATATCATTTACCCTAAGGACATTGTATAATATTTAATGCATAAATGAGAGAATTAAAATCTACTTAAATTACTCTAATGGTAATAAATATATAGGTTGTAGAACTAAATAGCCGGTTCTGGATCACCCACATACCCAAGTTCCATAAATTCAAATTCATGTATTTGAATTGGTCAATGTTTCCATTGTTTACGTAGAAAAATCGCATAGCCATATTTCAGACATAGCCAAATATGGTATATTTGAATGAATCACATATACCTTTAGAACCATGTAGAATAATTTTCAATGGATCTAATTTATGTTGTCAGTTACCCCGCTTAAGAAGGCATTTTTTCAACATATATATTTTCTCACTTTGGTGATTCATCGATGTAGGTGATTCTCACATTGTTGATTATTTAAGGTAGCCAATTTATATAGGTAATTACTTTATGTAGTTAATTGATGTAGATGATTTCTTGACAAAAATCATTTCCACATAGGAAAAATCTTAATGTATATGAATTTCCCAAAAATATCCAAATTTCCAAAAGCTTTTATAATTCTAAAATTTTGGAAAAATGAACATAACAAATGATAAACCATGATGAATATGAATACGAAAACATTAGAAACATATGAATGGTTTTTGATATCATCAATGAATAAAGAACATGTGATATATTGGAACAACATTAGTTTCCCAAAAATATACCCATTTTTAATTATCACAATACCCATTAAACATTAAACATTAAATTTTAAAATGCTTAAGTATTTTTTAGAATTTATAAAAATAATCTAAAATGTATAATTACTTTGGATTTTTTTTTGTTTACCCTTCTTTATCCCTATTATTCTATCATATATCTTCTCCCCATTTTGTGTCATTAAAGGAGTAGGTTAAGGAGAGTAAAAACACATTTATTATAACATCTTATATTATTAACATTTAAGATATAATAATGATAACAAATTTCAATAATGGAATGATAGAAATTTTAAGAAATGCATGAAATTAAAAATATAAAATAAAGAAAAATATAAATGAAAAAAATCATTTAAAAGAGATAAAAATTATTTTTATTAGTCATGTATTGGTGTAAAACAACATAAATACTCAACCTATAAAAAAAATATAAAAATATAAATCATTTAAATGAACCAGATTTGGGGTTGTGTTAAAATTCAGATAACGATTTGGGTAGTGGTTTCCAAAAGGAACGAGAGGAGGAATAGGTAGTAGGTTCTTCAAATACTAGATGTATAACTTATCTCCCCAGATAAATATTTGAACTATCTTCAAATTCAAAACTTGATCTATCCACGGGTCTTGGAGATGTAATGATTAATAAATTTTCTTGATTTTGAGATGAAATTAGAATTCATATGATCCAAAAATAAACAAAATCCATCTTCTTGGGATGATCTCAAGAAGCAGCTTCTTTTTAGTAGATTTAATAGCAATAACATCATCATCCTTGGAGTATTCTCAATGATAAATCTTAAAATGATTTTAAACTGCATTCATTCTATTCCTAGAACATCTATAAGTATTTATAGGTACTCATCCAAGGGATATTCTTCCACATATAAAGAAAAGTTCATCATCCCATAAATCAATCCTCTTGATTATATATGATTTTCCAAAATCTAAAATTGTTGTACATAATTGTTTGTGAATCTATGAAATTGAAGACAAAGCATTATTGAGTATCCCATTAAAAGACTCTATCGGGATGGAATAAAATCTATGTGAACCAATAAAAAATAGATGTTATGGATGAGAACTTGATAGAGATATAAAATATTCTTCATACATCTTATCTTGAATATGGTCATATGAGACATATATATGGATTAAACTTCCTTCTAAGGAGGGTAACTTATGATCTGGGTCTGATAACTACTATATGGTCACCAAATAAAACTCTTTGAAACCACAATAATGAGTTTTTGGAATAGGAGAAATGGTGATAGTTCGTACTTGAATAAGAGGTTTTGAGTGGTTGGAATATAACAAGATCATTTCTCTTAGCTTTAGATGGTACATAAAAGGATTCTTCTTATCAAAGGAACTAGAATACTCTTCTGAAGAGTTTGAATATGGATCTGAAACTCCTTAGAAAAAACATATCCATGATTGATATGAAATTCTATTGGTTTTTACTAGTAGTTACAATATATGATGAAACAATAGATATGGTCTTCTTAGATACCTTTAATCCACATTAGCTTCAACCTAAGGAACACATTCTTGATGAAAATCAACCATTTCATTCATGAAAATTTCAATTTCTTTCAAATATGTATTAGTTCTAAGACTATCACTCCAAATTTATTTTTTGGTGACCTTGATGCTGAAAAATAGATCCTTCATGAAATAATGGAATAGAATAGGCTTAATCATGCCACATTGGCGTGATTGGATTTCAGAAGATACCAAATTTCAATATGAAAATATTTAATCAACTAATTATAAATGTTTGTAACCAAAAATGAGGTAAAAGTGGATGCGGTAGTAGGTTGAAACCATAAAAGAAAAGAAAATTACAAACAAATTTACGTTTTTGATTGTACAAGATCTCCTTCATTTCTGTCTTGAAAATTTGAATCTTCTCAAGTACAACCACTAAATGATCTGATTGTATTACTATAAATTTCTAAATCATACTTCTTTAAGATGTCACAATCACCCCAAACACATTATACTTTGAACATGTGTCATAGATTCCTCTAAACACTTTAACATGAGATCTCATGTCTTTAACTTCTTGTCCATTTACACCATAGGAAATAGATTGTACTATTTTTATATTCATTATCATGGTTGTTTAGGAGGCCTTAATCTCACCTATCTTATCAAAATCATCCCAAGGTACTGAATTCTTCTTAAGATGTATGATCACATCTTTAGAATATATCATCTCCTTTGTTAACTAATCATAAATTCCTTTAAGATTATCAATTTTACTCATCAATCTAGATGAAAAAATTTACATGTGTATTTCAACAACAGAACCATAAGAACTATTTCTTTTAGATGGTGCATCTTATTTCACATGAGGAGGAGATGTAATGGGTAGTGTTTTATATGAATGATTAATAGAATCATCCATATCCACATTCCCAGTTTCATCTCTAGAAATTGTAGGTAATACAAGGATTGGATAAATTACTATGTGATCAACATCAAGTTTCATTCTAACCATAGAATAAGTTACTTTGGGAATAATCTCTACAGTCATTTCAACTTCCACTTCAATAGTTGGATCAAGAGAATCCATGACTGGCTGAATAGATTTAGAAGAACTAATAACTTCTTATTCATGAATCTAAAGTTCTACCCCAAATAACCTTACATATAGAACTATGGGTTCTAATATTATTGTAGTAGGATCCTTCACCTCCCTGGTAGGAACCATATTAACTGTATTTACATACATATGAGGTGATCTAGCATATGGATCCCCCTATATTGGTTTCGGAGGTGGTAGAAACACCCGAGATCAGACTTGTTTCCTAACATGACTTAGATAATAGCAGGTAGCATCAAAGATGTAACCAAATATATTCAGGATATCTAGTGAAAAAGTGTTACTCTTATGTCACTTAATAGATTCTATTTTATTTAAATCCAGTTCTTTTATCTTTAAGACTTAAGAAATAATCCTTATATAAGGGTATTAACTCAACTTCACTTTTCGAGGAAGTAGTGTTATGTGAACCTCATCATGTATCATGGGATATTCAACTTGATATTATTTTTCGGGATCTATAAAATATATATTTCCTGAAAAAATAATTTTTTCATATCACTCTATTTTTCAATAATTCAATTTTGAATAAAATTTCAAAGCACTTTTAATTTATCTTGATAATCCTTCACAACCTTCTTCTCAAAAGAATTGGATCCAAACAAAAACTTGAAAACATCAGTAGGTCATAAAGATGTCGTACCCACCTTATGTCTAATTGAAACTATACTCACCCCCTTGAGGGAAGTGTTTAACCCCTTCCATACCCACAAAAGTAAATAGAAAATACTTCTTATTTACATTCATTGAAATAACATCACCTATTTTTTTGAACTAGATCTGTTTATTCCTTATGAAACCATTTACATTCTCTTCAAAAATATTCATGATTTCTTCTCATCAAATATAAACTCCCAACATTAAAACTGAAAAAACTGTTCAATAGAGTAAATGTTCCTTTTAATAAAGCCTTATCCACAAACATTCCTACAAGTACAAAACATATTGAACTACTTACCATTACATTCATATAATATATTGATCCACTTTCTTAAACACTCTTAAACTTAAGCATTATAGATTTACTGGTTGCAAGTTAAGAAGGTGACGATTCAGCTTTAAGAGTTGATGGGATATGGGTTAATATAAGGGGTGGAGAAACTCAATTTTTTATTTGGTTACATATCTAATTTAGAGGATGAATATATAGTGAATATAGGTTTAAGGGTCAATCTAAATTAAACTAAGAAAATAATATAAAAGGAAATATAAAAAATATTATTCCCCTTATTTTAAAATGAAACAAAATTACTCTCTAAAAAAATTAGGACATAAAAAGAATATAATAAGAATTTTTTTTAAACAAAATGATTCATTATAAATTAATAATGTATTAAAATATAAATAAATTTAAAATGAATGATGAAATTAGAATAAAATTATAATAAAAATGTGTTAAGATTATTTAAATTCTAATAATCTAAATTTTATCTCAATAAAATAAAAATGTTCACAAGCTTGGGCTATACTAAAAATATACTATAATTGATTCTCACTAAATAAAAATTCAATAAGGATATATCCTTTTTTGGAACGATATCTGAAGAAATGACACCTTAGGTCTAAAAACTTTATTATTAAATGGTTTATTGGATTTTTTGAAATGTTGATGGAACTAGTGTTATCACATTTGATTGATACATTATTATAATTAAATCCAAAATACAAAAAGATGTGTTTGATACACAACACATATTTAAAATGACTACCAGAAGTTATGTACTCTTAATTAGTAGAAGATACTGAAATTTGGTGTTGTTTCGTGCGAGACCTAGATACTATAGTTTTACAAAGAAAATGGCAGCTTCCTTCATTAATATTTCTATCTAGTGTAAATCCACCAATGTCCATATCTGAAAATGATGTCAAATAAAAAATAAGATATTTTTATATAAAGTAATGAATGAGAAATTCTTTCTTCTAAATATCTTGATTTTTCTACCATATCTCATAAATTATATTTCTTAGTATCTATATGGAATCTATCACAAAAGAATAATGAAAACATAATGTATCATCTACTTGCTATTAAATACAATAAACACTCATTTTTTCCTCTATATACCTTGTTTCAACTGGTTTCCCCACCTTAACCAAATAATGTTTTTCATTTTAAATCATAGGAGTTTCGAGTAATTTACCGTTTTTAATTCCAAAAATATTAAGTAAGTCAAGTATTTGTTTAATTTGATTCATCACATTCCGAAAATATTTTTGAAAAATCTAAATTCAAATAAAAAAATTTAACAAACCCATCATGATCATTTAAAATTCCTTTTGCATGAGTTTTAAAAAATCATTACACAATTATTTATTTGTGAAAACAAAAATTACATCATCAACATATATTTGGAGGAAAAATATATCTAAAGATGAAGTTTTCTTGAAAATTATAGGATATGATACTCCTACTAAAAATTCAATTGTCAAAATAAATGATATTAAACATTTATACAAGGATATGGGTTCTTTTTAAAGTCTATAAAAAGATTTATTAAGTTTAAAAATTAAATTTAGAAAATGAGGATCTTAAAAACAAGGGGTTTATCTACATAAAATTCCTCCATAAGAATTTGTTTTGAATGTTATATTTTATATACATATAATATAATCCAAAATCCATTTGTGATTCAATGACTAGGAAGATCATAATGTCTTTTAATTGAGCCACCAGTGAAAAGGTATCTTCATAATCTAGTTCATCTTCTTGGATATAACCTTTTCCCACTTATCTATCCTTATTCCTGGGATCACACCATGATCAACCCATATATTCCTAAAAAATCATTTATTCTCAAAAAACAGGGTAATGGGGGGGGGGGTTCTCTTATCTAATTTCCATACCTTGTTCCACTTGAAGGTGTTTAAATCTTCACACATTACTAATGACCAATTCTCAACTGAGGATATTTCTATGGGTTAAGTTTATAGTTGAGATTGAAGGGAAACAAAATTTGATAAGTTTTACAGAACATATTATAGTCTTAATTCCTTCATCTAATCTTCCTATAATAGTATTTAGGGGATGATTTTTCAAGGTTCTTGGGTATCTAGGCAGCACAATTTTAGGTTCACTTGTTTCCATCCTTTCAGAATTTGATTAACCAAAATCATGTTTCTTTTCATCATTCTTTCTATTTTCAGGAATAGCTTTAGGTCACATATTGTTTAAAAGAATAACTTAACACATCCACATGATTTATTTTATGATCAAACTGATCACTTAATCAAATTTCAAATGAGTTTAATCTTCAATAATATTTTACCTTTTTTGAAAGCATTATAATCTTTGGAAGTAGTATAATATCCATGTAAAATTCCTTCTTCATCCTTTTGATCAAATTTTTCAATATTATCCTTAGGTTTCTGAATGTAAACTTGGTATCCAAACACTTTGAATTATCTAACTTTTTTCTTTATATTGTCCTATATATTATTGGTTGTTTTATCAAAAAAGGACTATTAGAACTCTATTAATGAACTAACATGTTATATTTATAGATTAAACTCAAAAATGAGTGGGAAGTTTATATTAAAATAACATAGTCCATGAAATTTCATGTAAGTTATTATTTCCCCTTAATAAAACAAAACTATATTGAGGTGTCCTAAGGCTAGAAAAATAATTTTTTTTTTTTGAATAATAAGAATTGAAATGATGGTTTTAAAATTATTCTTTGTAGTCACTTTTCAAAGAAATAATTTTGGATGATTTCTCTTTTTAAACTAATTTAAAAAATAATATAAAAAGATAAAAGGAATTACTTTTAACACTAAAAAACTTAGGTATACCTAGAAAAACCACGAACCAACACATAAAGAAAATATTTTCCTCTATTGTTTTGTTATAGATAGAACACAAAAATCCATGTGGATATGTTCCGGAGGCCTAAATATATAAACCTATTTAATTGATTAAATAGAAGACCTGTGTTTTTTGACTACTTGATATGCATCATATAGTGGTGATTTGTTCAAAATAAGTTGAATTAAATATGAAATTTAAATTTCTTTTAGACAATTTTTCTAAATAATAATAAATTAAAATTTCAAATCTTATATTCCCAATCTAGTCATAAATCGTTTTATTATATAATTAGTTCACTTTTTTACAAAAAAAATTTGATGTCTAATGTATAGACTTTATCAGTTCCTCGTGCATAAATTTAAGATCTTTATCTTTGAAAACAGAACTTTTATTATTTAAAAATTGAATAGAATAACATTCATCCAAAAGTTGGGAAATACTTATCAGACTATATGTAAATACTTTCACAATGAGAACTTTTTTTATGAGGATGGAGAAAAGATTTCCAACTGATCCAACTCCCATAAATTTTCATTTAGAATTTTCATTGAATGTGACATAACCATCATCAATTTTGGATAAGAAACGAAAATTTGAGAAATATCCACTCATATGCCTCAAGAATACACTATCCATATTCTATTTTTCATTGATGTCCTTTCAATTTTTTCCCAATAGAAAAAATAAATCAAGCAATGGTTTTGGTATTGATATTCTCTTAGTCCTTGAAATAATAGCAACCAAATATGTTAGAACCCAAATATCTGTGTTCTATATAGAAATTAAGACACTTTATTTTGAAAAATATATTGAAATAAAATCGTTCTCAAGCCCAAATAAACTAAGGATTTCTTATACTATAACCATAATCATAGTATCCATATTCTCTATAGTGAAGAAAATATAACCATGCATGTTTTTTTCTTGTAATTGGGAACAATATAATTTTTTCAAATCACTGGTTTTCCCCTTTTCTTCCTATTCAAAATTTAACTTTCTAGTATTTATTATACCAAGTATCTGGTTCATGTAAATTTCTAATATTATAAAAACTCTAGAAGTATATTTAAGGTCTTTAATTTATTCTTTTAAGAAATAATTTTTGTTTCTATGTTCAACAAAAGATTCAACATAATTCTTGAAAATAATATTTAGATCATAAACTATTTTATTTATGCCCACCCTCTCACTAATAACATCATTTTAATAATTTCATACAGACTCATTTTTCTTTCAAAAAATTTCATATTTTATTTTCAGCTTGGTATAGTATTCTCATTTTTTCAGAAGAGAATAGTTTAGTTTTAGAATTAGATTAATGATTTGAATAATAAATTGAGTTCACCCTGTTAGAGTGTTCCATAAATCACATGATACCCTTTTAATTGGAAATATCAACTTGTAATATAAAAGATGAATCCATGCTATAATCCTCAGTAGTGCTCCAAGTTTTCTACATGGTTCTATTTCCATTCACCTTGTATTTTTGTCTCTTCTTATATTTTTTGTTAGATTTATTTATTTAAGTTGTTAATGTTTTTAATTAAAATGTCACAGATATTTTCACTTATAACATCTTAATTATTTATAATTTCCTTCATATTTATTGTTATTTCTAGAAGATTTCTTGAATTCTCTTTTGTTGTTATAAAATGTTTCGTACGCCATTAAAAAATGAGAAAGATAAATATTTGAAGTAGAGCTGTTTAAAGCATCTTGATCATATTACATAGTAATATTTATTCCTTTAATTTTCTTGTAATAATTTCTAGTAGAAACTAAAAGGAAACACTATCCTTCTTACCAATTTTATGCTCACCATCTTCATCTTCCATCTCTGTCTCATACCTCATAATGGCTTTGATGACAATTTTTATATTTAAATCCTTTAAATCATTGGATTTCCTAATGGTATCTAAGATTTCACTCTATTTATATGATATCACTCCATAAAATTGTAATCATTGATTAGATTCAGAAATTGGTTTTCCAAGTGAAGAAACATTTTTCAAAATGTATATCAACCATCCATTCATTTGATTTATGGTTTCCACATCAACCATAATTAATGTGTCAAACATAAAATTCGAAGTATTGTATATGGGATCTCATAAATTCTCAATAACTTCATAATCTACAAATATTTTTTCCCAAATATCATGAGCTATTTTACATTATGAAAATCTATTTAACTCATCAAGAACTAGTCCACATATTATAACATTCATATCTTTTGTGTTCAGTTCATATTCTAATTCTATAGTAGCATCCCCTTTTATTAGATACCCTTCAAGAATAGTGTATGGCTTCTTGGATTTTAAGTAAACCTTTAGACAAATGTTCTTCAAGTAAATAATCATTGGTGCCTTAAAATAACCAAATTTTTTGACATTGATGTATGAAACTATTATTATACACATACCTTATCCATTTTAAGAAAATTTAATACAATATTAATAATTCAACATTTTAGATAAGAGAACTAGAAATTAACCAGCTTTTATAAAAAATAATGGTCATAGAAAAACCATTCCAAGAATCAAGATGGGGTGAATTGAGTTCTGAAAATTTTCTTCACCTAAAAACACCCTATTTAAAGATATGATAATTTTTTAACATTTCATAACATAAAGAGGTTGTTTTAATTGAAGAAGAAAAAAAAGGATAAAATAAGGTAGATTAGTAATGGTTGGGGGAAAAAATCCCACAGTCCACTCCACTAGAAAACAACTCCTATATCTTGGTGATTTTCACCAACACCACCCCATTTTTCCTGGGGGGACCCCTGAGATCAAGAATCCATCACTTCGTATAAAAATAGGGTTATTTATCAGGATTCTACATGGCTATACAAAAATACCAGCCTCCAACACTAAAAAAGAATAGTATATAGAAGAACACATGATTACAATGGAATTAAATTTTGTAAAATGTTATATACATATACAATGAATCATTAAAGACTTTACATTTATCAATTATTTATTATTAAAAATTGTTACATGATCTAGTAACTTTTTCTATGGAATGGTTCATCTTTAATTTATAAACCAACGTAAAACTAGGGGGAATCCATGGCCTCTTATGTCTTATATTTCATCAACCCTTATTCTCCATTCATTTATGGTGTAGAAATATATAATCGAACATCAAGTACTCTTATATAACCTCATTTTATTACAAAATTACTTTTTATCAAGTGGGGTGTTCTTGGGGTTTGTGATACATTGCAATTTACTATGATCAAGAAGGTCACTACATTCTTAGAGAGTTGAATAACATGTAGGTCATCAAAAAAGAATTTATATATGATTATAAAAAATTATATTAGCAAATAAAAAATGACTAAAACATATAATTCAAATAAAACATTTTTCATTCATCTCACAGTCATCAACGTTTTCACTTAACTAGTTTTTTATTGGATTACTTCAATTGAGAATTTCCCTCTATATAATCAATGGTGACTAAGTCTTGGAATCGTTGGTGACTAATATTTCTTCCTAAATCAATCTAAATGAAGCATTTATTTTTATATCGAAATGAATATATTAATGCCTTAAAAATAGAGAATCATCATGATTCTTCCATTGAGAATTATTTCATCACTAACCCTAGTGTGATATTGTTAACTTTTTATCACAATTAGCTCCATCTATGGATGAATAAGGGACACATGATGTTAGGTCTTCATATTTCATGAAGAACTCAATTTATCTAAGGAATAATCCATTACCAAGGCAATTTTCTTTGAAACATGTTTTTATTTGATTCTCATGTTTTCTCATACTCATACAATATTATGATGAATTTTTATTAATAATTAATAGAAATGAACCCTAAAATTTTGTAAGATTAAATTGGTGAATGAAATAATTCCATTATTAAACAATTGACTCTTTAAAATAAGTTGAATCCCTAGAATGTTGAAGACCTAAAAATGATATTATTTGTGTTTTTTGGATTTTTGGATAGGAATAGATTTTCAATTAGTTTGGGTTTTTCGACATTGTAGTTCGTTCAAAGAAAATAAAATTAAAATCTTTGGGTATAGGTTTTACGTCACCCTAATTGGGGATCCATAGAATTCAATACTAGGAACCCCAGATTGATCTAACATTTGTTAAGAATTAAATTCATCAATCTTGGATTTGGATCAGTGGATTGAAAGAGTTTTTATGGAACCCAAACATCCTCTTAGAAGTTTCTTCAACACATTGAATTTATATTAATTTAAATAAATATAATGATCTTATTATGTACCGAAATATTTATAAAATCAATTTTAGGGTAGACCATTGTTCTAATATAATTGAAACTATTTTTTATAAATATATAAAACCAATTTTGAGATTTTAGTTAAATATGAGAAATTACCTGATTTTTTATTAATTTTAATTGTATGGGGAATTTGAAGGAAACATGTATCGAGAGTCTAAGTTGATATAATTATAAAAATATTGGTCACCTAGATTAATATTGTAAATTTAAATTTAATATGGTAGAATGGAAAGGTAAGGAGGGATATGGTTTGACCCATATGTAAGTAAGGAATCTTCTTCCATTTAAATAGGAAAATTTAAATGAAACTAGAGATGTTTTCATGTCTGTTTATAAGATTAATACTAAATTACAGGATGGAAATTACACTATGGGTATTTTTATTGAATCTTAAACTTTGGTAATATTTTTAATGACAGGAATTCAGTTTTTAAGCCTAGGAAACATGGGGAACTCTCTACTCATGGATTATTGAGCATCCATCTTTGAAATATGAAGGGAAGGAAGAGTCATCAGATGCAGATGAGAATCTATGAGAGGATCCTATGAAATAAGGGAGAATTTTACACCCAACAAGTTCAAGTGGTTCTCAAAATAGGGAAGCATATATGAAAAATATATATAGATGGTGTTTTCCTATTGGTAGTTAGTGAAGAGGATATAGGATTATGATGATTGTTTTATTTTAGTGGCCAAAATGGTCACACTATTTTGATATGTTTTGTTCTTTGTTTTTTCACTTTGGTGGCATTCAATATCGTGTAATTCATTTATAATTAATAATATATATATAATTATTTATTTAAGTAATAAAATAAAATTTTTAACTCTTAATTATTGATATTAATAATATTTTTATATATAAATAATAATATATTTTAACATAAATTAAAATTATATGCAATAAACAAAGGATATATATATATATATGCATAATAATATATTTCAATTTAATTAACAATTACATTATATATATATATATATATATTATCTTTTAAATTATAAACAGTGACGTAAATACACGATAGTAATATTTTAAAATAAAATTAATGAAAATAATATTACTTATATATATAATCAAAAAATATTTTAAACTTAATTACATTTACGAAAAAAAATATAATAAAACAAATTTATATTTATTTACCAAAACAGATTATTCATGGATTTTTAAACCAATCCCATTACCCCAGATTCATTAATAAAAATAAATCATACAAGAAAGGAGATGTGTCAGACAAGGAATAAAGTGACTACATTAGAAGAAAAGAAACTGAAAATAGTAATTTAACTCCTACAAGTCCCTCTAGATCCCAAATTCCTTGGTTTTCTTCCTCTACCATTTGGATATCGACTTCTTCCCCGTGTCATGAACCTTTATAGATCCTCACCTTCTTTATCTGATGGTGATATTTTCTTTTAGGGTTCAATTGCATTCCAAAGGGATATAGAAGTCATTCTTTTGGTTGGGGGTGGCTTTATAATCCTTTAGTGAAGGTGATATTGAATGATTCAAATGAATATACCTTTCATCCACATTGATTTAGATCTGGAGATGAAAAATGATTATTTATATCAAGAAATGACGGTGTTGAAGATATATTTTTGGACAAGGTAATTCATATCATATTCATGTCATCCAAGATATGGTTCCTCACATGTTCAAGATCTATGAATACGGAGTAATCACAAGAGTTGATTTTAATCCTATTGAAAAACCATGGAAAACTAAAGATTTGTAATGATTTTTAGACATGTTTTATGCATTCTGATATTTTAAGAGTATCCCTATTTAGGGGTTAATTTCTACATCCTATTCCCCATAAAATAGAAGAAGCATAAGGCCTTGAGGTTTGTCCTGATTTCTCAAAATATTGGGATGATATGCATCAAGGATTAGAATCATTGCTTCAATCCTTTTGTAGTCTAAAAACACAAGAACTCAGGTTTGGGTTCAAATTTACAGTTTAAATTTGATATTATGGCATCCACATATTTTATTTTACATTCCATAACCTTATGGGTTCCCGTATCAAACATTATCGTTCTATAGAAGAGGATAACTTTTTCTATTTTGCATGCTTCTTTGTGGAGGTGGATCTCAGGTCACTTCCAATTAAATATTTGACATTCTACACATCATATTTAGGTTTTGATCTAACTATAAGGTACGAAAACTTATGCTTTTTTTGGAAAGTTCTTCAATCCATTGGGTATTCCAAAGAGAAAATCTACAAAAGGATATGTTCTTCTATCTGTAATCTGAAAATCCATGAGTAAAATGCTTGTGTGTAGAGGAAAACAAAGTATATAAAGGATGTGTGTATAGAGAATTCATCTTCCCATTCTATTGGGGATGTTATAATTAAAATGAAGAATGCTAATGGCATGACAATATGGTCTTTAAGAATATGTAGAAGTGAGTGATAACTATGGATGTTGGGCCTTCTGTGGTTATCCTGGCTATGAAAAAGTAAGTCAAGACATGGGATGATGTTTTAGAAAATGGATATACCTCCTTGGATGATGATAATACTTCTTATGAGTCATATAATAATCACCTGGCACAATTACAGAGAATTAACAAACTTACTTCCTACATGGACTTGATTATTTGACATTCTAGTACTTAGTCTGGGTCTACTATTTGTTCTGGAATGAAAATTTATGAATCTTTTGAACTATGTTGGTTGGGAAGAATGATGGTGAATGGTCCTGATCCTATTTTATAGTTTGGATCAGATGCTACTATTACTTCTAAATTACCAATGATTATCAACTCTACTACTTCAATAAATATATCAGAAGTTGTTATGGTTAATAATCTGAAGGTCATCGAAAAAAGGAACTTGGTTGAACACTAAGTGGTGGACGATGATCCTGATGAGAAATTGATAGATGTTCAATCCATTGATGAGAATTATATTCAAGAATTGGTTGAATATTAACTAAGACATGAGCAGTTGATTTCACCAAGGACTCATAAAAGGTAAGAAACTTTTAGTGGATGAAGTTGGATTCCAATTGATTGTCCATCATAAATTAAAAACATTTGGACCTCTTCCCTAGATTATACATGTTCCCCCTCTTTGGTCCAAATGTTGATTGACCTTCCATGTTGTAATTCTTTCTAGTTTCTACCCATATAGGTTGAGCATCCCCACACTGATGAGAATGTTGAGTGGTCTTATCCACCCCACTTTAATGATCTAATGAAAAATGAATTTTCCTATATTAGTAAATCATCATATGAGGAATGTAACACCCAAATCTTCCATGGTACGTTTCCTTTTGAATAATGCAACAGCTTGCATTGTACGCAACTTCAAGATTATAACACACCACGACCAATCAAACTAGCCATTATGAATAGTAAATACCACTTTTTAAAATATTATAAATTTTATCTTTCAAAATGGACTTCATTTTTTGATTTGGAATATCAAAATTATCTTAGGGTGAATTTTTTGTATTTTTCTGAAAACATTCAATTTTTGATGAACAGTGAAAAACACTAAGTTATTGTTTAAAACCAAATTTTTATTTAAATAAATATTTATTTTATTTAAATTAATTTTAGGTAAAAATAGATACATAATACCTATATAAGTTCAATGTAATTAATTGGAGTCATTTTATAATATGTTTGGATATATAAAAATTTTATTGAACTTTTTACTGCCTTGTACCCACCACCTCGGAGCATTTACAAATTTGCATAAAAGTTAATTTTACCACTTCTGTGAGTTGAATTTCAAAAATTTGAGATACACGGTTGATATCAGTAATTAATATGTGGTTCAATAAGATAAAAATAATATTTGGTGAATAGTAACTCTTGACTTTTATTGACCACAGTTAAAAGTAAACAGGGCAATTAAAGGTAAAAATTATATTATTATTACTTTAACACATGTACTAATTCTATTGGATAAGATTATTTTGACCAAAAAAACCTTAGTAATAAAATAAGATCCTTTAGGTACACTTGGATTAGATTTGGAAATTTATTATTATTTTATTTATAGAATAGGTAAAAGAGTTAAAATCAATGTTTAATTACTAAAATTTTTTTAATATAGGGTTATACATAATATAAATACTACTAAAAATATTCATTAGAAAGATAAAAAGCATTCATACCTAATGGTATTTTATTTATAATTTTCAGACATTAACTAATTTAATTTATTTATGACACAATGATGATGTAGTAATTACCTTACTAATGAAATATTAAAATAATTGATATTATAAATATCCAAATAAAAATAATTTGAGACTTTTAATGAATTTCAATAATTTTCTAGGTTAACATGATATGTTAGGGATTATTAAATAAATTGTTTTTAAGTAATAATGCTGTTATGAATTTAGCAAAAACAAAATACCAAATAATGTCAAAATTGACATAAAAGAGTTTTTAAAACAAATATTATATTATTAATTTATATAATATTCCTAAAAATATATGGTTTGTCCAAATTAATTAGATAAGGTTATATATTTTAATAATTAACCACTTAGGGTTCTCTTGTCTTATTATAGTATGTTTATTAACCATATAATATAAAAATACAAAGAGACATGGTAAATGACAAAATTATTAACTAAGAGTTAAATATAAAAGATAAGGTTAATATAGTGACAGAAACCTATATAAAACCTATTGGTTGAGTGGTTTTAGACCCATCCCCACTTTATCCTAGAAATAAATCATTTTGGAGCCATTATAAACCGAAAATGATTTTATTATAAAATAATATTTCAATCTTTTCCTAAGGTTCCCCTCACCCCTCTTATAAAAGGGAACTTCCCCTTCTCTCAAATTCACACCTTTAAAGCCATTTGGCTCGGCCGAACCCTAACCAAATATCCCCCCAACTGTCCTCCTTTCATCCCAGAGTCCTTCCATTAGTCATAAATCCAACCTATGGAGCCCTTTTAATCAAATCAAAAGGTAGTACCCGAAGAAGAGGTAAATTTTCCTCACCTCTTTCAAGTTCTTTTCTTCTTCCACTTCCTCTTTCTTTGTTGTTTTCATTCTAAAATAATAAATCTAGTATCTTCTATATACTTAGATTTTATTATAAAAATGGTACAACACTATTCATTATTCTATCCATCCTATTAATGAAAAAGTCACCATAAGTGCATATATACGGATTACCATCTCCACGTCGTGGTGTAATTTGTTATTCAAACACTTCATCATTTGGATGGGAATAATAATGAGTATAAATGATGTAAATAATAAATATAACATGATAATTATTATTTATATATGATATACCATCCAATTATATTTGATTTTAATATCAAAAGAATGATATTGTCGCTCATGCGTACGTACAGATTATCGTCTCCACGAACGCGATGAGATTCATTCCCCATCATATCCATTCAAGACTAATTTTCATTTGATGGTTAAAAATATTGTTTAAAGACTTAATATAATTATGAATATAAATAATATACATCCTATCCATAACCGTCATTACTTATATAACAAAGCATATAAAGGAAAATGAATCAGTTAACAACGGAAACGATGATACTACTAAAATATTATTATCAAAGAAATATTATGAGATCATATATGATATCATATTTAGGTATATAGTTATTTGATAACTTAATAACAATGTTTTAACTATTATACAGGAGGTTAAAATACCATAGACTAATGAAAAGTACAACGTAAAGGTTAAATTTCACAATCTCTTCATTATCCAAGGTTGTTTATACGTAATTATCTACTTGGACCTCTTTATCATCCACATCCATGTTTATTAAAAATGTATCTCAAAACATTTTTACTATTTACTAGAAAATGCGTTAAATTCATTTATACCCTTATTTTACCTTATATGTTTTTAAAGGAATCTTTTCGTCAATTTCCAAACAAGGTACTTTATGACCTTTTCGACAAAATTAAGGTAAGAATGTTTTTTTACTTATAAGGCGGGTGCAGTTATTTTACGCTGTTATAACAACGTAAAAGCTTCCCTTACAAGATTATTATAATATTTTCAAAAATAAATGTTTTTTTTATAATTACATGACTTTTAAATGATTTCAAAATAGAAAGATATATTTCTATAAAAAGGTTTTAATTTCATCTATGTCAACTTCCTTAGATGGATTTTATGGTTTTCTAGAGTTGATTTATTATGATAAAAAACTTCCATATTGTATTGAAGGTTTTGTGATATGTTTGACTATGGATGGGTTATTTTTACACCATTCATGGTTTATGTATAAAGTATGACATTTCTTATCCTAGTTTTAATATGAATGTTTAGGTTATGTTTAATCCTTTTCATAAGGGGAATGCATTGGACTTAGTAAGTGATGAGTGGAGCCCGCTATAGCTTCTCGATGCATCGATAGGTCTCATGAGACAAACTATTGTCTTGGAAGAAGGCCTCGAAAAAAAAATCTATTTTGTAGTCTTGGCACAAGGCCGGGACTATGTGGTTATGAAGTCTGGCATTTTTCATTCCATCATTATGAAAGTGGATATTGATATTGCATGTGATTATTCGACTAGTAGAATATCCATGTGAATAAGTAAATGACATTAATTGATTTTAACTTTTCTATATTATGATGAAGTCCATGTTTAAAAGGATTTTTTAGTCTTATTTATTTCCTTAAATGTTTATTCTTTTTTATGAATGTTTCCACTATATTGATATCCTTACTAAGCATATGAGCTCACCCCTTTCTATGTTTTATTTTTCCCAAGATGCGAAGAAGTGTAATATGAATAACCTGTAGGGATAGTCTAAGGGATATGAGTGTGGCCTATGGAGAATATAATGTTGAATGTTTTCATTTTATAATGTAATGTAAAACTTATGAATGTGTCTAGTACTTCCAAGGAAACTAAACTGATCGGTCTTTCAGGACATGATTTCCTTGTATCATGCCAATGTTATGTAATAATACACCGAATCTAGGTAATTGGGTTTAGGGTGTTACAAGGAATGTGAAAGTGCATGAGAAGGAAGCTCTAGTATCATACCTCTAGAGAAGCAAGAATGTGAAAGGACCACTAAAGGTCTTAGCAAGGAAGCGACTAATTGGTTTTTTCCATAAATTAAATTCATTTATTCTATGATAGATCCATATGTATTTGGTTTCAATGATAATTTTATAGTCCAAAGGTTTTTATAATTAAAATTTTATATTTATTTATTTATATTCAATTATAGTTATTAATGGTTTGTCAAAACTATATATATACATTTTCATAAGAAATTATATTTTCTTAAATATAGATAATATTGTTTATACATAAGTACTCATAATATTATATGAATATAATTAATACTTTTTGAAAATATTATTAATATTAATTTTCTTTAATTTATTTAATGAATATAATATTATATATATAACCAATAATATATCAAAATTTTATTATAATTTAATATAATAAATTATAATACAAATATAAATATTTATTTTCAAAATTATTTTTTAATTTTTTTACATATAATTATACATATTTATTTTATAAATTAGTTATTTTTTTCAAAATATAATTTATTTTATTTTTATATAATTACGGATAATATTATTTATTTAAAATTAATATTTTTGTTAAAAATATTATCAATAATAAACTTTTTTAATTTCATTAAAGAATAATATTATATATATATATATAATAATATATTGTATGTTTATTTATATTGAAATATAATAAATACTAATATATATTTATACTAAAATCCCTAAAATAATATTTTTTCAAATCATTAATTATGATAAAATTTATAAAAATTATTTAGATAGAATAATTTTATTTACCTATATAAAAAATATTACATTATAAATTTATTTTGATTTAAATATATTGTATAATATTATATAAATAAATAAATATATATTCTAATGTAGTTATTAATAAATTGAAAAAATAATTATATATATATATATACATTGTTGTTATTAATGATGTTTTCCCAATTGAAATATTTTTATTATGAAAAAATTAATAATAATTCAACACAATTTGAATTATCCAATAATCATATTTTAATTTTCTAAATCATTCAATGAAATATAAATAATTAAAATAACATATAACATAATTCATACATTCCTAAATGAATATATTTTTAATAAATAAACAATACAAAAAGAAGCAACTGAAAAATTGAAATTTTAAAAAAATATATCCACAAAGGTAGTAATTGATATGTTGACAAAAAAACACTCTATAGATTCATTGTAAAATATGACTTGGGGAATTCAAAAAAAGTGGGGGCTTCTTTTTTATAAATCCTCGTATAGGAGGAGAAAAATCTATCAATGTCAACAATGTGCGAATTACATAGGAAGCATGAATCACATTCATGATTTTTACCAAAACTTATAAGCATTAACACCAATTATTCTTTTCTGAACACATTTTTTAAAATATGATGAATCCTAAACCAGTTTTCACTTTTTTTTATTAAAAACCAATTTAAAAAGTCTATGATGGCCAAAAAAATGTCTTGATATGGTCATCATAACACTTTTCATAATGAATATATCAAATTTGAATGTGGATTTCAGTACTATAAATTGTGGTAGATGAGCATGTAAAATTCAGGCAATAGCTAAATGGTGATCATTGCATAATATCCCAATCCCTCCACACCTACTATTTCATCAAACCGTCATAAATAACCCAATATAATTCCTCTTTGAGTATCTACCCTTCCCATTTATCCCCCATATTAGACCCCAAATTCCCTAACGCATATGATATCTCTTGAAACTACTCCATGATGAACTCTTATACCTGAACAACTCCTAGATGTTAACTACTGTCACTATTCCATTCCCACCTGTGATCCATTTTTCACATCGGTGCATGATTCCCCAAACACTCCACTAATTAGTTCCTCCTTCCCCTAATACTCACCCATGTCTCCCGTCCTTGTCTACATTTGATTAAATTTATAATTAATTTAAGGTATAAAGTTAAATAACCTCTTGAATTTTTGTTTATGTTGGGAAATTGATTCATTTATTTAGGTAAGTGTTGGGTAATTAGAGATTTTTGGGGGTTTAACATGATCCTATTAGGCTTACTGTTTTCTTCTACAAGATTGCGAGTATTTTCATCACCGATTTGAAAAAAACGTCACATCCAATTACTACTTATAGTGTCCCCTTTCGATTGTTAAAAATAATTTATTTCAGTTTCAATGACCCTAGGCCTAATTTATACTTCTACAATCAGGTACCAATGAAAATAAATCTTACAAGTATGATTACCATGTTCATTAAATTCATTTTAAATACACAATTCACATATAATTTATTTATTTGAAATATAAATGAATTTGATTCAAATTTTCATCTAATAGTAATATTTTATATTTATTTATGAATTATACCAGAATTAATATATACATTAGAAAAATTTGAAATTGTCATTTTATTACTTGATTTATAATTTCTTATGTTTTTTTCAACTCATCATTTCACAAAATCCATTAATACTAGTTTATTTATTATATTTAAATATAAGTAAAACATCTATAAAAAATTTCCAGTCTATCATTATTCATTTATTATTATATATGAACACATTTTATATCATTAATTTCATACATGTGCCGATATTTGTTCCAGTTTTAATGACATGTTTGTTTTTATTATATTTTTTTCTCTAATTTTTTATTCATATAATTTTAATTGTGTAACTTATTTATTTACATTTAAATATATAAGTTCATTTTATATGTTGATTTATTAATCTCTAAGTACAAACATGATTATTCATATGTGTAGTCTCTATAAGTGATTATTTTGAGTTATTAACAAATTTATTTGTCTTATATTCTTCTATTGAATCTTTTTTTGACACCCATATAATCTTTTGAAATATTTTTCATTAAATGATTTTATTTATTTGATAACATTCGTTGTATACAACACTGAGTTTAAATGAACCACGAGACACTATTAAAATATTATTATTTTAAAACATTCAGTATAACCAAGATGCTGATTTGGAAGGAACAAATATTAACAACTAATATTTGAAATAAATACGAATTTCTAACTCAATAGAAATTTATTTTTAAGTACATATAAAATAGTCACACATTTTTTAGTAATGTCAATTTAATCTTCAAAAAACTATTTTCTTCAAAAATGATTTTTTCTTTTTTTTATGAGTGAATATTAATATATAGAAGTTCTAGAAAATTTATTTGAAAAAAAATCCATTTTTGAAATATTCATGTAAAAATTAAATAAAAATGATTTTATATAATTTTTTCAAAACAATTTTTTTCAAGGAACAAAGAAAAGTTTGATTTTTTGATGAAAAATTTATTTTATTCTAAAGTAGTGAGATGGTCAAATTGTGTTTTGGATTAGTTTTAAATTTAAATTAAATAATTTATTAAAAATAAATGAATTATGTTGTTTGAAATTGATTTTAATCATGAAAACAGTATTTCATATTTAAAACCGTGTTTTCCTGAAAAAATATTTCTCAGGGAGTTTTACTAGTTTTATTTAAAATTGAACTCTTCAAATTCTGTGTTTTGAAATTTTAAAACGGGATGAAAAATTTAGAGTCACAAGGTCCAAATTGAGAAAATATGTCGCTTTATTTTTTTCCAATATGAATATTAAACTTAGTAATTTTTGTTCCATGGTAGAGTGTAATTTGGAAAAGTTATGTTAAAAATAAAATTATAAGGACCATAAAATGACCCTAAAAATTTACTAAGTTTAATTGGATGAACATAATTCGTCCCTTAACATCAAAATATATAAATTAATTTGTTTAAAAGATACGTTTCCATGAGAATGACTTATATAATATTTAAATCAAAGAATGTCACAGAATATCACTTTTATTGTCTTAAATATCAATTATGTGTCTACATGGGAAAAATGAGTGTTATGAATGAATATAAATGTCTATTTTTAACATAATAAAAAATATTTCCCATAATTTGTTTTTTGACTTATTTTTACACTTAGATGAGAGTATGATATTTGTAATATATTAATTTAAAAAAAATTCAAAGATGTCACATTCATGTATTAAATAATGTTTATTTTTTAATATTGGGTTATCCATAAAATATATGTGACTATAAAAATTATTATGAAATGTATAATATTTATATTTATCATTATAATTTATTTTTACTTTTTATAAATGAAATATGTTTATTAAATAATTACACAAGACTTTAATGATTTTATTAATGGAAATATCAAATAAATATTTTTAAAAATATTAAAAAAATATAATTTGAGATAATTAATGTGATAAAAAAATTTATTGATGAATTTGACCTCTTAGGGATATAATAAAATATTTTTTCAAAGTTAACTTGTTATCTTGATATTCTTAAAAGTCCAAGTAATGAATAGTGTCCAAATTGACACTAATTGTATTTAATAAAAATAATAGTTTATTAAAACATTTAATGATCCTAAAACATCATTAAAAAAATAATTATAATATGGTCTAAAATGTTATAAATTTTTCATTTATGGTCTAATTGACATCATAAAAGTAAAAATTATGACCATTTAATATTGAAAAATTGTATATTGTAATTAAAACTAAAATAGGTTGACTAAGGGTTAATCAAAATGATAAGGTTTAAAATAAGGCCAGAACATGTTTAAAATGTATTGGTTGATTATATTACCACTTTATATCATCTTATCTTTGAATAAATGGACTTATTTAGGTATTTCTATTGAGAGTTAATTTATCATAAATTATTATTTTAAGAAATTGTAAAAGTACCCATCACCTAAATTATAAAAGGGAACCTCCTCCCTCACTTCTTCACATTACATTGATCCTTAAATATCTAACTTATCCTACCAATTTATATTATAAACACACCTATATACATTCTATAGGTTCAAGCACTTTAAAAATTCCAAACCTAGTGTCTTCAAGAGGAGATCTAAATGAAGTTCACCAAAGAAGAGGTAATCATCATTACTGACTCTATCAAGTTGGTTTCTTCTTATACACACTCTTCATATGTTGTTTTCATTATAAAGTAATAAATAAATTATAAACAATATTATTATATTTTATTATTATTATTATGTAACAACAATATTCCACCTTTTATCAATCCTGTGAAATACAAAAGCACCACCTGTGCGTACATACTTCTTACTATCTCCATGAAGTGGTGCGGTCTATTTTTCATCATCACATTATTTGGATGTGTATAATGATGGAAATAATATATATATATATATATATATAATAATTACATTATATTGATTCTGAAAAAAATAAAAATACTATCCACTTCCTTACCATTTAACCATTAAGGGGATGATATCATCGCTCGTGCATACGTATGACCTACCATCTATATGCCGTAATGCAATTCATTTTCCATGTTCACCATTAAATAATGATTATATAAATTTATTTAATGAATAGATATGATATATACTTCCTTATTATTATTATTATGTATATGATGGAACTATATGATATGCAAAACAACTGGGACTTATATGACAAACATGCATAGGAAAATGAAGTAGTGAAGACCTGAAAGAAGTTTAATAATGAAATATTATTAACAAAAAGGTGTTAAGATGATATAATAGGAACATATATGTTTTCATAAATATTAATATGGTTATGATTTAAATTAATAACATTATTTAAACCATTAGACATGAGTTTTGGATACGTATGAAAAAAATCAGTCCTAAGTTAAGAGTTAATTTCAAATTTCATTATTATTTAGGATTGTTTATATGTAAGTATCTACTGGGGAATGTTTATATTCATGTAAATTTTTCATAAAAGTGTTTTCAAAATGTTTTAAATATCATTCTATAATGTTTTAAATTTATTTTCATACATGTGAGATTTTTTACAAAACTTTTTGAAAGGAAATATTTCTGTCATTTTTTAAATGAGTTTCTTTGTGACCTTTATGAAAAAATCATGAAATGAACGTTTTTTAAATATAAAACATGAGACTATTTTCCTACTTTCGTAACTCCGTATTTCCTTACATAATCAATTAAAATATTATAAGTTTATTTCCAAATAAAATGTTTTCTTTTAAAATGGCATGAAATTTTAAAGAAAATATGTTCAAATGTTAATGGTTATTTTACTCAATAATTATTTTCAAGTGATATCTAAAAATTATTTTCCATTTAAGTTAGAATTATTTGATGTTACTTATTCCTTACTTGGGATAATTTTCAAGGATATTATCCCTATTCATTCTAGGGTTGTTTTATGTTTAGGATGGAAAGATATTTATGAAACCCATTTCTTTTCTATTGGTTATGTTACGATGGAATGATGTTTAGAGACCCAATTTAATTACATGGGTTCTAATATGATGAATTATTTATGTTCTTATGAAACAGATATGAATGGTTTTTATTATGTTTGGGTTGGATCTTTATCTCCCTCCAATGCATTGGGTAATGATTTATATACCATGTGATAGATAGGAATAGAATGGGATGTGAACCCAATTTAGTATTATAATACTATAATATAGAGTAAACCTAGTTCAGTAATACAGGGATGGAATGAGGAGTGGATTTTGTTTAGTAAGAGATTTTTCCACTATGATGGTCTTGGCAGTGAGCCTTGACTAATATGAAAATTATGTTCTATACTTTTGTATATTCCATGATTTTAGTTCTTATGTTATACTCCCATGAATTATGTTATTTATATTTCATGTCTTCTGAACTTCTATGATTTATTCCATAACAAAATATCTTGATCCTCGATATATAGGGAATAATTTCAAAATTTATTTTTATATTCATATTCCAGTATACTTATTTTCTCTCCATTGATTACCCTTACTAAGCATCTGATCTCACCCATTTCTAATTTTTGTTTTCCATATGATATAAAGAAAGTTATTAAGTAATATGTGTCAAAAGGGGTTCTAGTTATAAAGGAATAAGCGGGACATGATGTAGATGTTTTATAAATTAGTTTTTTTGTTACAAAGTTTCCAAAGCGACAAAACCTATATGGTTCTAGTGAGTTTTTTATATGTTATGTACTTAAAATTTTTCTATTTAGATGCAATATCTATTTATAGAAGGTATGTACCATCACAGTTGGTATCAAATCTAGGTATAGTTAACATTTGGAAATTAGGACTAGAATATCTTAGTAATAAATCTAAGGATAAATATAAGAATAGGAAAAAATCCTTTAATTTTGGCAATGATCTTTGATAAAATAGGATTAAACCTAAAATGTTATATATTGAATCTACTTTCCCTTGATTATGTGGGTTTCATATTATTATTAGTGTTACTCACACTATATTTTTGGTTTTAGTCAATGGATGGAACTTGAAGAACCATTTTAATTCTGAATAAGATGGGAAATGCAATGATAGTCCTCTTTTGAAATTGAATGTTATCGGAGATTGAATACAAAACTTGTTTCTATGCCCACAAAACATTATTAAGAATTTAATCCTAATGGATCTTCAAATGAGAAATATAGAGAACAAAATTCTATTGAGTCCTTATTGAGGAAGTGTCCCCCTTATTTTAGTGGGTCTTCAGATCCACTGGTGGAAGAAAAATGGACCAGTACCACTAAAATGGTATTTTTGTTTCTCTGGTTTTCAGAACATGAGGAATTAATTTTGTCATTTATAATTTTTATGGTGAAGTGGATAAATGGTTGTATCTTATCAAGAATATGAGGTAATGAGATAAAATTATCTTAATTTAAAGGGATGAATTCAAGAAAATATTTTTCCATAAATACATTCGTCTTATTATTCATATAAAGATGGATAAGGAGTTCCTTGATAATATGAAAAGGAAAATGAATCTATTGGTACCTATGAATAAAATTTTACAATATTTTCAAAGTATTCTTATGTAATTATCTTCCAACCTAAAATAATGGTTGATAGATTCATCAATGGCTTAAATCCTAGTCTTCAAAGTGGGTTATCCATAAGGGGATTTTATTTCTATGAAGAAATCCTTCAATGTTATCTCAAGGTTGATATGGAGATTGGAATCACCAACCAATTTTATGGGTTTGATAACAAGACAAAAATGGAATTCAAGGAAAAATATAAAATAATAGTTAAGAGAAGACGAGTTTTCCTCTATGCACCAAGCATGGGAATGAACATTAAGGAATCTATCTTTAGGGGAATAGTAAATTTTTTAATTGTTGATGGGAAGTTAATAGAGAAATTGATTGAAAAATGATGGGAAGAAGTTAACTAGTGATGTGACTAAAGAAAATTATGCACAAAATTTACCTCCCACATATCAATTCTTCATGTTTAAGAAAATTAGGCATTAGGCTATCCAATTCAAAAATCTGAGGGATATCGATAATGATCAACATAAACAACCTCTAAAGGATAAAGATAAAGGTAAATAACATGTGATACAAAGTTTTTTAGGTTTAGATGGATATTACCAATATTTTTGGAATATTTATCACAGTTATCTAATCCACTCACCAAGTTGATTAGGAAAGGAGTTAAGTTCAAATGGATGGAGGAATGTGAAGAGAATTTCAAGGAGCTAAAAATAATGTTAGTCGGTGAACCTGTTCTCACAATAACCTATAATGGTGATTAGTTGGTGATATATACATATTCATAAAATATGGGTCTAGGATAAATTTTCATGAAAAATGATTTCTTGATAGATCATGCTTCAAGAAAATTGAAAATTAATGGAAAAAATTACCCAACTCATGATTTGGAGTTTGCTTTAGAAAACTTTCATTAAAGATATAGAGGAATTATCTTTTTGGAGAATGGTGGGACATATATAATGATAATAAATTTTTGAATTATACTTTCAGTCAATATATGCTGAATATGTGCCAAATATAGTGGTTAAAGTTGATTAATGTTTACAACTACTGAATACATTACCACCCTGGGAACGCGAAAAAGTTGGCAGATGATTTTAGTCAAAAGGAACATGCTACCCTATCTATGATGAGTATAAAAAAGAAACAAAATTTAATTGTTTTCAAATTTTAAATCATTAAATTTTAATTTAAGGGGATCAATCATATATATCTCAAATTAATCATTAACTATCTATAGAAGTGAAGATTAAGGAAATAAAGAAGGAAGATGTTGAGTCACAAAATAAAGTGAGAAATTTTCTTGAATTAAACTTTGATTGTGATGGAATAATAAGTTCTAGGAACCATTTTTGTATCCATCTCGTAATATAATTTAAAAAATAGCTATTGGAAGAGGTTCATAGTTCATAATTTTCAATTCATCATGGAAGAAAAAAGATGTATGGTGACATGAAAGAGTATTTCTGGTGGGATGTAATGAAGAAAAATATTTCAGAATATGTTTCTCGGTGCTTGTCTTTTCATCATGTTAAGGATTAGTGATAGAATTATAATTTTATTTTATAACCATTACTTATAACATAATTGAAATGGGAAAACCTCACCCTGTATTTTTTCATTAGACATTAAAAAATATCAAAAAACTATAATTCTATATGGGTTATAGTTGAGTTCATTATGAAGTCGGAACACTTTATTGCTATCATAGAATATTTCCCTCTTGATCATCTTACTATAATATTTAATAAGGATGTTGTAATATTTCATGTAATACCACTTTCTATTATATCTTATTAGGATCTAAGGTTTACCATGATGTTATAGAGAAGTTTTCAATGTGCTCAGAATACATAGTTAGGTTTCATTACTAGTTATCATCCTTAGACATATGGTCAGTCTGAGAGAAAAATTTAACCTATAGAAGACATGTCGAGAGATTTCTATATGGAATGTAAATTCATTTTTGATCAAAATACATATTTAGTACAATTTTCTTACTATAATACCTTTCACTTCAGTATTCAAATGGATCCTTATGAAGCCCTCTATGCTAATAAGCATAGAACCCAAACATACTGGAATTATTATGGGAAAAGAACACTATTAAGACCTAATCTATTTGAGGAAATGGAAGAGAATATTTAATCTATTGAATAGCACATAACAGTATCTCAGAGTCGACAAAAAATTATGTTGACATTTGAAAAATATACCCAGAGTTTGAAGTTGGTGACAAGATACTTCTATGAATATATTCCTAGAAGTGAGTGATGATATTTGGAAGCAATTGAAATATGATCCATAGGTATATTGGTCCTTTTCAAATTATTTATCTCTTTGATAAGGTATCTTATATATTGACACTTCCACTAAATCTCTCTCAAGATCATGATGTGTTATATTTATATATCATAAGGAAGTACATACATGATCCTTTACATGGGATAAACTCAGAAGTCATACAGATGGGGAAATATATTTTTTTATGAAGAAAAAATTATAGAGATTTGGGATCATAGAGAATAACTTATATAAAACCAGAACACTCGCTTGGTTAATGTTTTTTAGTGAAACCATCAATTTGAGGTGGCTTTGTGGGAACTTGAGGATGCGATGTGGCAGAGGTACCCTCATCTATTTTCTCAGAGTGAATAATTTTAAGAATTTAATTAATTTTAAGGGGTATAGAATGTTACACTTGAAAATTTTTATGAAATATTTCTCTTTAAATAATTTTATTTCTTTGAAAGATTTTGTTTCACACAATACCATGTTTAAACAAACTGTGAGACACTATTAAAATATTATTAGTTTCAAATGTTTTGTATAACCTATATATGAAATTTTTGGGAATAAATATTAATAAATAATATATGAACCAAATATAAATGTATAACTTAATATGAATGTATTGGTATGTTCATAAAAAATAATTACATAATTTTCAGAAAAGATTCTTTATTCTTCAAAAAAACATTTCCTAAAAAATGAGTATTTTTCATTTTATGAGTGAATATTAATTCATAGACATTTATGAAAACTTATTTGAAAAAATTAATTTCATTTTATAATTCCAAATGAGAAAATTAAATTGGAATTATTTTATATAATTTTCTAAAAACATTTATTGTTTTCAAGGAATAGTGAAACTATAGATTTTTATTAAAAATTATATTTTCTTTTAAACTATTAAAAAGTTTAAATTCTATTTTTGAATAGTTTTAAATTCTAATTATTTCATTTTAATTTCAAATAATAAAATTTTTTATTTTTAAATTGATTTTATAGATGAATAAAATCATTTTATGTTTTAAAATTTCATTTTTTGGAAAAAACTATTTATCATTCCATTTTATCGGTTTTACATTAAATTAAATTCTAAAACACATATATTCTGAATTTTGAAAAATGGATGCCAAATTTGGATTAATAATTTACAAATTTACTAAATAGGCCCATCTTATTTTTTTCTAATATGAATAGTAAACATAGTAAATTTTTCTACCACGATAAAGTGTAAATTAGGTAATTAAGGTTAAATATAAAATTATAAGGACAACAAAATGACCCTACAACATTACAAAATTTTATTTTATTGATATAATTCTACCCTTAACACATAAGGATTTAAAATATATTTTTAATGGACACTTGTTCATTAAAATGACTTATATACTATTTAAATCATAAAGGGTCACAAAATGTCACTCTTTTTGTATTAAATATCCCTTATGTATATACATGGAGAAAAAGTAGTATATGAATGAATATAAATTTAAAATTTTAACTTAATCAAGATATTTTCATGATATAAATTTATTTTTTACTTTTTGGGGCACTTAGATGTGATTATGTTATTGATAATATTTTTATTTAATAAAAATCAATGATATCAAAATAATGTTTTAAATAATGTCTCACTTTTAATATAGGGATAGATAAAATATATATTTTACAATAAATATTATTATTAAGTATAGAATATTTATCTTAATTAGGGTATTCTATTTTTCATTTTTCGTAAAGAAATATGTATATTAAATAATTAAAAAATGTTGATGTGGTAATTATTTTATTAATGAAAATATTAATTAAATGTTATTTGAAATATTAAAATAAATATAATTTGAGATAATTACTTTGATAAATTATTTTAAAGATTACCTTGACCTCTAAGAGATATTATAAAATATTTTGTTCAAAGTTTACTTGTTATCTAGACATTTTTAAAAGTACATGTAATTAATAATGTCAAAATTGACACTAATAAGATTTTATGAAAATAATATTTTATTAAATTATTTAAAAATAAAAAAAATCAAAAATAAAAAATAAAAAATAATAATTCCATGGTCTAAAATGTTATATATTTTTCCTTTATGGTCCAACTTACATCAAATATGTAAGAATTACAATATTTTAATTTTGGAAAATTAGTGATCATTGATTAAATTAAAATAAGTTAACTAAGAGATAACCAAAATGATTAGGTTTAAAATGAGACCAAAACATGTAGAAAGTATTTTTATGTGATTACAAATTTATCTCATCTTATCTTCAAATCAATCTTTTTTTGTGGTATTTTTTTGAGATTGAATTTATTTTAAATTAATATTTTGAGAATCTCCAAAAGTACCCCTCACCTCAATTATAAAATAGAACCTCCTCCATCCTTTATTCACATCCCATTGAGACATGAAGATCTACCATGAACTAGAAATTTATCTTCTCAAAATCAATATACACATTATATAGGTTCTTTTTTTCAAAATACAAACCCTATAATCCTTAAGAGTAGATTTAGAGGAAGTTTTTCAAATATGTAATCGTCTTTACTGACTTTTTCATGTATATTTCTTCTTCCTCATCTTTGTTTTTTATTTAAAAAGGAGGGGAAATGTACCACAACGAAAGCGAAGATCTAGGGGGGCCTGAAATAATGAATCCCAAGGGCGTCCCCTCTAACCATATTAAATCCCTCAGGGGTCAACTGGGTTGGGTTGTAGAAACATGTCGTATCTGATCCATGAGACGCAAGCTTCGCCAGATGATCAACCACCTTATTACCCTCACGCGAAGTGTGTCTCAATCGAATGTTATTAGGGATAATCTATCTACAATTCATGATGGAGTATGAAATTGACTAGGGGAAATTACCAGTGTTGAGCAGTGATTTTAGAAGGACAAGAGACTCTGTTTCTGCTTCTGTGATGCAAATGCCCCCATGTTTACAAAGGGAAAGGCCTGAAAGAAAAGCGAGAGCTTCTGCCTATAAAGAAGAACCTCTGCCCAAGTAGGTAGTGAAAGAGAACACAAAGGAACCCCGAAGGTCGCAAAACACTCCTCCTCCCCTCATAATGACTGCGTTACCAGAACCGTCCATGTTCAGTTTCAAACCCGAGGAAGGAGGTTGCCAGCTGACCCAATGGCCGCAAGGGATACTATTAGTAGGGCTGGTCTGAATATCCCGACATAGAACTTGGAGAGAAGGAACCTCACTTCTGTTATCCAGACGCCTGGTCAGGTTGAGTAGTAGGCTACGAGTACGTGCAAAAATGGTTATCCAAGATGAACTGATTCCCTCGAATCGAGATTTGTTCCTAGATTTCTAGATACACCACGCCCCAGCATGAAACGTAATCGACATTTCTGTGCTTTCCAATCACCAATCCTATGATCCATGAAACCAGCTAACAAAGAAGGAAGGATCAACATAAGGCTGGAGAGCAGTGGAAAATCCACCAAAGGCCAACCAGACCGCACGATCACACTCTCCCTCGAGGAACAGATGTTCGATGATTTCTTCCATGTTCTCGACACAACACATGGAACATGATGCCAACGCATTTCCACATTTCTTTACGTTCTCATCCATAGCAACTGCAGCGTGTCTGATCCTCCAGGAGAGGTAGTTATACTTTGACGGAATCCCCTTAGAACAAAGGAGTTCATTCAATTGATTCTCTTTCGATTACGACATCATCACGTGGTGAAAGTCTTTCGGGGAGAAACTGCCTGAGCTTGATGGGAAAAAATACATTTATCAGGTTCCTCCGTGATATCAATGAGGTGTAGCATATCCAGTTGTTCCTTGGTCAGAATAGCCTCCATAAAGGTCAGAAATCAGATAGTCTTCTCGTAAGATATATTTTAAGTAGGGCATCCTAGAAATCCAAGGATATCAGATTCCTAGTTGTCATGCGAGAAAGAGATTTTCCCTTCCCCGATGACCCACCAAACATGGGGATGGATGGAAGAATAAAGGGGAAGAATCATGGACAAAAAAGGAGACACTGGTCTTCCATCCATCAACGCACCATCCATCTGGGAGCTGCTAATGGTCTTGCCCCACAATGTTCTGTGTTCATGAAGCTCCCAGGCCAGTTTGGCATGTTAGAAGACGAGCGTATCAGCATGGCTGCTAAAATTGATCCCTCCTTTTGGAATGGGCCTTTCCATTCTCCCCCAAGACACCCAAACGTGTGTTCCCTCCACCCGGGCATCCAAAATAAAGTTAGAAAGGACCTTGTCAATATTTTAAATAACTCTTTTAGGAGGTTTAACACCAAAAGGTGAATGAAAATGAGTACTAATAAGAACACTATTGACCAAGTCAATCTATCCCCCAAATGACAATAATCTATTTTTCCAGTTGTGAACTCTCTCTGAGATCCTGCAAACAATATAATAAATATCTTGAATTATGATCCGACCTGGGGACAAAGGGGCACCCATGTACATCATTGGCCAGTTTCCCTGGTGAATCTCTAGAAGGTTGCAAATAGAGACTGCCCGAGAGGGGGTATATTCCCTTGAGATGAATAATATACTCTTTCTTTTGTTGATAACTTTCCCACTCCAATGACAATAATCCTAAAAACGTAGATAATCCTGCAAATTTATCGCTTTGAAGCATTCAAAATGATAAGAGTATCATCGGCATACATGAGATGAGAAATTGAGGGGACTCATCCCTTTCTTCTATAGGGCAAGATCATTCCATCAAATATAAATTTGAGGATAAGGTGGATGAGAATCTCTTGTGAAAGAATAAAAAGACTCTGAGAGATAGGGTCCCCCTTCCTTAGACCCCGGGCTGACTTGAAAAAACCATGGGATTTACCCATTAAATGAACATCCATCCAACAAGAACTGAATCAGTGGAAGAAAATATCAAACACACGGGAAGTGAAACCCATACCTAAGAGGACCTTGTTGATAAATCCCCACTCCACCCGATCGTAATCCTTCCTCATATCGATCTTGATCTCCATGTTGGAGCCATGTGACTTGGTATTAATATCACAGATCATCTCTTGTACCAATGTAATTGCTCCCTGGATTGAGCGACCATTAATGAAACCATGTTGTTCCATTGAAATCCATCGGGGAAGATGAGTTGATAATCTGGCATTAAGGATTCTTGCAAGGACTTTATAAGGGAAATTACAAAGGCTAACCCGACGATTGTGTAGGATGGAGGATGGGTTCTTAATTTTTGGAAGAAGCACCAAGACGGTAGTGCACGAAACTCTAGGCAGGCTACCACCCCAGAAATAATGTTGGATGTCCTCAATGAGGTCAGCTTTCACCCCCCCAGGCATCCCTTTAGAAAGAACATGGGAATTGTTCCGGGCCTGGGGCGCTGTCCCCTTTGAGGCATAAAATAGCTTCATGAATATCAATTTCCTCCGGGATGGTTGCCATCAGCTCGTTGTCTGAGAAGAGACACGGGACACAATAGAATCCATAAACTCCGCTTCACCCCCAGGTAACCATCAAGCATGCACAGATTCGGTCTCGCCAAGAGATCATTCAAATGAGGAAAAGCAAGCTTCCCCACATCCTCCTGGTCATTTGAGAATGAACCATCCTCCCTCGCAATGTTGGGTTGAACCTGGAATTTCCTTTCCTTTATATAGGCAGGGAAGAAAGCTGTATTTCGATCCCCTTCCTCCAGCCACCTAATCCTCAAATTCTCCCTCACCGTTCGCTCCGGAAAAAAATAAACCAGAGAAAATATTTTTCTTCAGGGCAAGATCATCCAAGGTCTGGTCATCTCAGTCTCCCATGAAGATGATTTGAAGATGCTGAATTTCCTGCATGACTGTGTCCAAGTCTGTGTCACTATGAGGTGCCGTATCAGCCCAATTCTGAAGATTTCCTTTAATCCTTCTGAGTTTTGTGTGAAAGGAAATCCAGCCACTCCCCTAGGTGGGCGCATTCCACACCCCCTTAACAAATTTTTGAAATCCAGGATAACTAGCCCAATGATGGATATATCTGAAGGAGTCTAGTATAGCCTGCCCCGCTGAGATATTGATAATAATTGGGGAGTGGTCAGAAATACCATGCACCAAGTGACAGACTCTGATATCAGGATACTTTGAGATGGCCTGCATGTTTTCCAAGAATCTATCAAGGCGACTCCATGAGAAACGGGGACAGTGTTGATTATTACACCACATATAGAAATCCCCAGAAAAACCAAGATCCCGAAGCCCATTGTTTTCCATGAAACGAACAAAAGCCATGCTAGTATTTCTAGGGAAGGTACCTCTTACCTTCTTTTCCTCTGGGTCCATAATGATGTTAAAGTCCCCACCAAGAAACCATGGGCAACTTCCAGGATCGAAAAGAGAGAGTTCATGCCATAAAACCTTTCACTGTTGGGAGTCGCAACTCCCATAAATAAAGGAGATATAGAAAACATATTTTTCGTAAAATACCTTTGTGGTAATATGTTGATCACCCATCTTGAAAATATCAACTGAAATGCTCCAATGCCAGAAAATCTAGATGTGTAGGTTTGATGGCTCCACATGTAGGTGCTCATGCATCATGATCCTTCTAGAGAAGTCTGCAATTCTAGAACAATTTTGTTTATGCTCAATAACAGCCATGATACTGACCTTGTGTTTCCAGGAAGTTTAAGCCAAGATGTCCATTTTCAACCAAGCCCCAAGCCCTCGGGCGTTCCATATAATGATAGGAATCATTGGACATATTGTTCCCCAACACTTCCCCAAGAACTCTAGGCCTTCGTGGAGCAGGAGGGAGAGAATTACCTCAACTTCTTAGATTTCACCCGTGTATTCCTCCCCGTGTTAGAGGGAGAAGGCAGTAGTGGAGGAGGCGAGGCTTTTAGGGAGCATGGATACCTTAATCCGCATCAACGCTTCGGGGTATGAGGAGGAGTTTTAAGCCAAGATTCCCTCTGGGTTGTATACTCAGGAATCAGGGGGGAGATGAAGCAGGGGTACATGGTGGATGAGAGGGAAGGCCTTCCATGGTGGCCGAAGGAGGGGGCCATGTTTCTGACAAGGGTAAGCTCAGGGGCATGGATGAGGGAAAATGAGGTGGACGCCAGTGAGTGGCAGGAAATCTGAGAAAGGGCCAAGACTCAAGGAACCTCTTTAGATTCATGATAAGTAAAGCACAAGAATATTCCGAGATGATAAACCTGGACTGATAAATAAGAACAAGGGCCTTGTCATTACTTGAGATAACAAGTGAGGGAGCATGAGAGGATTCTTCTTGAGAGGATTAAGGTGAATCCTCCTGTATAGGGACCTGCTCCCCATCCGAACTCAGGGCCTGGGAACCTTCCAGATCAGCACATGTACGTTTCTGCGAGACACTAGCCCGGTCCGTCTTTCTGAAGCCCTGATGACCACCCCAAAGACACTTCCTGTTGACTTGTACATAGTGACCCTGGAGACAGCAAGCAGAGAAATACCTTGGGTACACCAGATAGATGATGGGTTGCGACTAGCTGAAGGAATCCTTCATGCATATGGAGATGATGTCAGGGGGAGGACGCGAGATATCCATTTCCACATAGATACACGATGCCGAGGAATCTGAGAAACTCCAGGTACGATCATCCGAATAGAGAAAACCATCCAAAGCATCTCTAATGACCTTAAGTATACTGACATTCTGGAAGGGAAGGGGAATGCCTTGAAGAATGACCCAAACTGCCATCGAAGAGCTTTCTTTCCTCTTGTAAAATTCCAGTGACCATCTAACCATGTTGAAGCGCTATGACCCAAAAGAGCGAGGTGCCCTACACCAGGCCTAAAAATATCTGCATCTGAGCCTAGGACAACAGATAAGGAATTCTGATGAATTGGAGAGATTCGTACTGGAGATAACAAACCCCACGACCCAAAAAATGCCAAAAGGCCGAGATCTGAGGTTTTGCCGATTCAAAGAGTTCCACCAACGTCTACTTGAGATGAGATTCTACTTCTACAATCACATAAGCTAGGACCTCCACCAAAATCTGAGTACCCCCCTTCGAGATAATCAATGGAGAGGAAACCACTACCGGAAAGATGGAAAAAGGAGATCCGTAGGCCGGATCACATAGAACTTCATTGAAGGAAGGGTCGCGGGAGGGGGAACCGTAGGAGGAGCTAGGATCCGACGACGACCACGGTGCGAGAGGAGCACCCATAGAGGAGCCGTCATAAAAGACCATCGGAGCAACAAGAGGCAGCGCAACACAGGCCGAAGCGGGAACTGCAGACTAGAAAATTTGAAAAAGAGATGGCAAGTGAGGCGCATTTTCCTGAGACAAACTCGGCGACATTTTTCTCTAGAAATCTCTAATTTCTTCTTCTACTTCCTCTTCATGTGCTCTTTCCATTATAAAGTAATATATCCGGTATAAAATATATAATGAGACGTTATTATGGTTACTAAACTACAATATTCCACCTTTTATCCATCCTATCAAAGAAAAAATCACCACATGTGCGTACGTATTGCTTACCGTCTCCAGAAAATGGTGTAATATTTTTTTCATAACCTATTTATTTGGATAGATATAATGATGGAAATAATATATATATATATATATGTGATAATTATAGCATTATGTTTACTCTAGGAAAAAATTAATATACTTTCCACTTCCTTACCATTTCTACGTTAAGGGAATGATACCATCCCTCGTGCGTACGTACCACCTACAATCTCCACGACATGATGGAATGAATATTCAATGTTCAAAATTACATAATGGTTATATAAATTTATATAATGAATAAATATGATACATATAAACTTAATATCATTATAGAGATGAAAAAACTATATCATATGTAGAAGAACTGGGACATATACGACAAAAATTGCATAGGATAATGAATTAGTTAACACTCTAAAAAAGGGTAATAATGAATTATTATTAAGAAATAGGTGATAAAATGATATAATAGGATCATATATGATATAAAAAATATGAATATGGTTCTATTATAAATTAAAAGCTTTTCTTAAACCATTATAAACGAGTTTCAGATACATACGAAGGAAATCAGAACTAAGGTAAGGGTTAATCTCACAATCTCATTATTATTCATGATTATTTATACATAGGTACATGATGGGGAATATTTTTCATCCATTTACACGATTCATAAAAAAATTTCCATAACTGTTTTACAATTCTTCTATAATTGTTTAATATATTTTTAACACATGTTTGAATTTTTTCTAAATGTGTTAGAAACAAATCATTTTTCCTATTCAAAATGAGGTTCTTTGTGCAGTTTTCGGAAAAACAATGAACAGAAGGTTTTTTAACTTATATGGAAAGATTGGATTTCCCATCTTTCATTAAATATTAATTCCTTAAAGATTACCTTAAAATATTAAATTTTTATTTTCAAAGAAATTGTTTTATTTTAAAATGGTGTGGTATTTAAAACAATGTTTTCAAAATTGGAAGGATATTTTCCTCAAGAATTATTTTAATGTGATATTTCAAAATTATTTTTAATCCAAGATAACATTATTTAATGTTACATATTCTTTATTAGGGAGATTCTTCAAGGATAATATCTCTATTCTTTTTATGGTTGATTTTTGTTTATGATGGAATGATATTTATGAAATCCATTTCTTTTACATGGGATATGTTATGATAAAATGATGTCTATGAAACCTATTTCATTCCATGGGTTTCAATATGATGGATGATTTATGTTTTTATGGAACATATATGTCTGGTTTTCATTATATTATTTGTGGGACATATATCTCCCTCCAATGCGTTGGGTAAATAATTATATCTCAATAGATATATAGGATTAAAATGGTAAGTGATTTGGGTTCAATAATACAAGACTGAAATGGGGAGTAAACCCAATTTAGTAGTACAGGGCTAGAACAATGAGTGAACATAGTTGAGAAGGGAAATTTATCTTCTATAATGGTCTTGGAAGTGATCCTTCACTAATATGAAAATTATTTTCCATGATTATGTGTATGCCATAATTTCAGGTCTTATGTTATACTACCATGAATTATGTTCATTATAATTCATGTCTTATAAAATTAGATGATTTATTCCAAAACTCGATATCGTGATCCTTGATATGAATTATATAATTTTCAAAATTTAGTTTCATGTTCTTTTCCTCTTATGATAATGTTATCTCCCTTGATTACCCTTACTGAGTGTCTGAGCTCTCTAATTTATTATATTTCTTTTACCTAGGATATGATGAAAGGTATTAATTATGTTGTGTTAAAAAGGGGCATAGTTATGTAAAAATAAGTTGTAGATGATTATTATGTTTTATGAATAATTTTTCTATGTTTTGAAGTTTCCATGAATTCTAAACCTATACAGTTTTGAAGTGGGTTTTTTATATTTTGTAATAAATATTTTTCTATTTAGATGTAAATATATGTTTTAAAATTATGGGGCATTATAAACTTGGTATTTATAGGGTAAATAAAAATTTTCATTATAGTTTCATGAATTAAAATAATATTTAACACTTTTTACAAATCATATTAGATTCTATATTAGTGTTAAAAGAATTATTATTGAGAAATTCTATGACAACTTATTTAAAATAATTCCCTGAATAATTATACTATTTTTATAAAATCAAAGATAAATATCACTTTTTATTTAGTGTTATCAAATGTACCAAAGAATATTTAGATATATAAATTATAATTTAATATCTACACCATGTTTTTTGATTTCAAATATTTTTTAATTTTAAGTTGTTATAAATATCAATTCAAACAATTTTTTCAGTGGAAAAAATGTTGACAAAATGAACAGAGAAAAATAAGACAATAGTGTAAAAGTGATCTTCTCATAAAATTTCACTTTCAATACCTTTGGATATTTTATTTTTTTGGAATATTTTTATAATCATTTAACTTTCTGGATATTTGATGATAATATAAATATTTATATTCCACTATATTATGATTGTTATAATGTTGTATTTGTATAATCACTATAGTTGTATAAGTGTTATATTTCCCTAACCATAAAATTTTGGCATATATTTAGTGATAAAAATTATATTTTTGTTATAAATATTTTTTGATAAATACTATATTTTTGGCATATTTTTATTCTATGTTATTAAAAAATTCTTATTATTACTTTCAGTAATGATTATCATTGGAGACAGTTTTGACATTAGGTGTGTTAGTGTAACAATTATCTATTCTATGATAATTAATAAACATATATGATCTATATTTTGTCAAATATATTCTTTTTTTCATAGCTATAATATCCTATTTTTATTTTGTGAGGTTATTTTATCTTTAAAAGGTTCAAAATTAAATATGATTTTTCTTAAAAGAGATTTGAAAAACAAATGGGAATCATGCCATAAAATTCTATTCACTTATATAAGGAACTAATATATTAGTAATATATATATTAATTAGAATATTATTACTATAAAAATTAAATATTACAATTTATATCATTCAGGTTCATATGATTTGATAAATATGATTTTTTCATCCCACTACTCTTTTGTACCCATTACATCTGATAATTCTAATAATTTTTTTTAAAATATGAAATCAAACATTATTTTTATACACCATCTTTTTCACTTCATATATATTATTTATTTTTAAATTTAATCTATTTAATCCCATCTACTTTAAATTTCAATAGAGTAACCTGTTGTCTAAAAAACTCATAAGATGATTTGATTCTCTCAATAGAAGTGGTAAATTTCAACTTATGATGTTTTAATTTTTATTTATATTGAGATATGTTTTGATAGCCATTGGGATTTGTAAATTTTATTTTTTATTTCAAATTTCATCCAAGTTAAAGTTAATTAAAACTGTTCTTATTTTATTAGTTTTTTGTTCATTACATGTATTTTTGAACTATATACAATACTTCTTATCATAATAGTGATTGATCATTGGGATTTATTGTAGATAATTTTCAATGTAAAATTAAAAAATATTTTCATCCAAGTAGGGAAAAACAAAATAATGTGGAACTAATCATTATTGAAACATTAACTTTACAGCCTTTGTGAGTAATTAGATTATTCAAGATGATAATGGGAGAATATACATGTGACCTTCTAAGGATGATTTTATTTATTATGGATTTTATTTCATCCCATTTAAATATATTATTAAAAAAATAATTCTTGAGGAGTACCTCATTGATAAGATAGTTTTATACCTTCTTGAATATTAGTTTTAGAGGATATTGTAATTTGTGACTATTTAAAAGATACATAATAAAAATAATTCAATGGTTTAATAAATTAAATTCAAAAGGTAGTTTATTAAAATAAAAAGTGTTCAAATATTTTCCTTTCATACCTACATACATATTTTTTAATATGTTATTAGCTGATTACGTAAATTTTAGAATTTGAAACCACAATTAAGTATAGGGAAAACAATGAAAATTGTTCACAATAATAAAAGGTTATTTAAAATACATAATTCCATTTAAGATATATGTAATTTAAACTTTATTGAGTATGAATTTTTCATTTTGAAAAACATTTGTAAGGCATAACTATATACTATACACTTTGGAATGATTTCAAAGAATAAATGAGCTCTATATTGAATGAAAACTTGCTGACAAATACCATTTTTATAATGAAATTAGTTAGTGGGAAAAGATATAGAAATAAGTTATCACCAATATCAATATTTAATTTATTAACACATATATCAAAAAAATATTATTTAAATAATTTTATCTTTTCCAAATATTTTCTTATAGATTCTTTAATTGTTACTACAGTCTTGAATGAGATAAAGCTGAAGATAAATCCTAGAATTCAATCTCTAGAGAAGTAAAAATCTACAATATTTATTATATATTAACTAATTGTATAATTTTTTTGTAACTAATACTCATCTACAAGTTTTTTCTTTTTCATTTGATTCTAGAATATTTTACAAACATAATTGCATAAAATATATGTAATAATTGTTCATATGTATCATTATTCATTATTTTCAATTTCATGTCTTCACCTCCGTCATCCCGTCAATTTATTAGTGTGACATCAGCATCAATTAGGAATATATCTTACACAGTACTAATATATATCATAATAAAAAAACCTTACATGATATCAGTAGATGATTATAGAAAACTATAATTTTCATACATTTTTCAATTCATTTAGTTACCAATATTAAATATGTAACCAGTTACTCTACTGTAATATCAAAAAACCTATTAATATATTGGATTTTACACATAAAATAAACTATTATTTTACATTTATTTTAAACTATTTTTTTATAAATAGAATGAACACTATTGTATTTTTGAATTATTTTTTAAAAATATTATCTGTTAAAAAATCGTTGGAGTCATTTTATGTCAACTATTCTAAAAATAGAAAAAAATATTTATTTAAAATGATTTATTCCATATTATTTTGCCAATATACATTCAACACATTCTATGAGAAATTTATTTATTATAAATAATCCTTTAGGTTCTTCCTATCATTTTTAAATTTCTAAAATGTAGTAAACATTTTTGAATTAATTCCGTAATAAGATTTCCTTAATTGTTTTATAGAAAAATATTTCTCAATTAATTGATAAATTATGTAACTTCTATGCTAAAAATTAGTTATACATTACCTTTTGAGTTATCATTTTCTTGTGATGTCCATAAATTCCTTTTTAGTGTTTCAAAACACTAAAGAATACATGTAATGGTAAAAACCATAGAGAACAACCTCAGATTGATATGAAATCACAAATATACCATGTTTGAATTAATTTTAAAGTGAAATATAATATGAAACATCAATAATATATGTGGTATTCTTATGATTATAATACATGTAGTTGTAATAGATGTTAATGTTTTTAATAATATACATCAGGTGGTCAAAACTAAGAAAACAACATCTAATTACCATAAAATAAAATTAAAAAAATAGCTATATTTTTCAAATAAAATAAGTAACAGCCTATCAATACAAGTTTTCATTTTCTTAGGATTACTAAAAAATAACGTTAGTGGTTTAAAACACACAAACTTTCATGCAATGATCAAAACCATTTAAAATATCCTCATATTGATGCAAAGTAAAAGGAAAAATTTATTTGGATTATTTATATTGTTTATAATTAGATAAAACATTGATATGTTGTGTGATTAACTCAGACTAACTGAATAAGAAGCTCTTAAATAAATGGAAATCTTTAAAATAATTCCAAGGGGGTCAAAAAAAATAAAATTTCCTTCAGTTTCCATGAAATCATAGGACTGAAAATATGTACTGATTTTAAAAATATAAGAACAAATCACATATCAATTTGTGTTTTCCTTTTCACGGGATGACCAAAAATTACTTTTTAGTGTTTTCAAATTTTTAAACATGTGTACCTTAGTTAAAATTAAAAGAAAGGCTCTTATATTTTCATGAAAAAATAGGACATATTTATTTGAAATTTTTTTGACGTGTAAGAGAACAATCTATGATAATATAATGTGTAGTGTGATCATAATTTCTAAATAAACAATATTAAATGATATAAAATTTTAAAAAAACAATTTTCACAAGTTTAAAAGTAAGAAAATGACATCATATTTCCAAGAAATCAAATAAAAATATATATTTAGTTTTGATATTTTAAAGCTAATGTCACCTTAATTAGAGGTAAAAGTTTTCCAAGATGGTTGAAAACTCCTTTTTAGTATTTTACACCACTAAAACTGGTGTTCAAAGAGAGAAACCACATAAAATAACCTTGAACTGATGTGAAATCATTAGAAAACTACTGTATAATTTTTTATATTGTGTAGGAATAGAAAAAAGATTAATATAAGATACAATGTTCTCAAACTAACTAAATATGTAGTTCTTAAAGAATTTACATTATTTATAAATGTGTGTCATAGGGTAAACACTAAGAAAACGGCCTATGATTTTCATGGGATTTGAATAAAAAACATTATACTATTTTAGAAATTTAGGAACCTAAGGCACATCAATCCATGTTTTTGTTTTCATAGGATGAATAAAAATGGTCTTTTAATATTTTAAAATAATAAAATGTTATTTTAATACTCCAAACCATAGAAAATGACCAATAATTCTAATAAAATCATTGGAAAATTATCTTTGAATTAATTGTGACATGTATAAGTAGATGTCACATCATTCTGACATGTGTTGTGCTCAGGATGACCTAATAAAAAATTTTTAATGATTTAATAGTATTTTCAAAATGTGTATCAGGGGTATCAAAAGAAATGAAATGGCCTATAATTATCCTGAAATTATTGGGAATCCACCTTCAAAATGTTTTTTAATTTCAATACTAATGGTATGTCAATCTACCTATTCATATTCTTTGGATGATCAAACATTCCTTTTTAGTGTTTTCATAAAATAAAACATGTGTATTATGGTCAAAACCATAGAAAACATTCTCATTATATCAATAAATCATCGAAAAACTCTATTGTTATTTTTATTTTAGTTATATAAATTGATGGAATGTCAATCCCATGTGCATTATGCTTAGAATAACCAAATGAGAAGTTTTTATAGAATTAAAAGTATTTAAAAACATGCATTAGAGGATCAAAACTATGAAAATAGACATTGATTTCACTAAAATGATTTAAAACAAACATAAAATGTTTTCATAAAATATTCGAACTGATGGCATTAAAATATAATTTTATTACATAAGATGACTGAAATATCATTTTATGTGTCTAAAAACACCAAAATGTGTGTATAATTGTAAAAAGTATAGAAAAATTACATCATATTATCCTAAAATCATTAGAAAAATATCCTTGAATTTTTTTGATGTGTACTAATAGAAAAATAATAATATGATCTATAGTTTTGTCTAATTTTCTTGAATTACAAAAACGATGTATGATTATCATGAAATCATAGGAAAGCAACCAAAAATTTATTTTTGAAATATAGGAAGTGATTTCACATTAATCCGATTTTATGTTTTCTCAGAGTGATTGGAAACACCATTTTAGTGTTTTTAAATGTTAAACCATGCATGCAATAATCAAAACCATAAAAATAGCCTTATATTTTCATAAAACCAAATGGAAATTCTATTTATTTTTTTGACATGTATAATTAGGAAGAACAACATTTGGATGTGTGGTGTGCTCTAATAGACCTTATAAAAAGTTTTTAATGATTTTAAATTCTTTAAAATATTCATTGGTTAGTCAATACAATGATAATGACCTCCAATTAACATCTAATAATATTAAAACATTCAAAGGTTAATTTTAAAATATAGAAATTGATGATTCATCAACAACATGTTTCATTCTCTCAAGATGATCAAATATGAATTTTTAGAGTTCCTAAACTTCAAAAAATATGTTCCATGATAAAAACCAAATAAACTAGCCTTTTATTTTCATTAAATCATATTAAAATAATGTTATAATTATTTTAGAAGTGTACGGGTAGACAAGAACACAATCCGATGCATGGTGTGCAGAAACAGACCATAAATTAGTTTTTAATGATATATTCACCTTTAAAAATATATGTCAAGTGTTTAAAACCAATCAGGTTGTAATGAACATGACTGGGTAAATGTAAAAAGTCACCCAAGATGGTCTTCCACATGGTGAGATATAAAATATAACCACAACTATCATGTATAACTAAATAAACATCATAATAAAATTTGGAATAAAGTAATACATATCCATAAGACACACAAATCTATCCAAACAAAACAAAATAGAAAGATAATATAGACCATACTAAATTAGTATCCATGTGACCATCCACCACCACCAAATCATTCTACTATAAAGGAATTGAGCAGAAAGAGAACCCAAAATTCTATATTATTACCTTCCCTTTACATGAGCCCTGTAAAATAAGGTCTACAACCACCTAATGGGAAAATCAGGGTGTGGGAAAAAAGAACTGATGGATACTGCCAGAGAATCTATAAAAGTTTTAATATCAATAATGCATAAGTTCTATATTTAAAATAAAATATTGTTCCTAAAATATTCCCATAATTTATACCATTTTTTTAAAATTCCTCCATTTTCCATTAATGTATACCATATTTAGAAAATTTATTAATATGTTAAATATAAAATAAAAGGAGGTATATATTGAAAAACCAACCATGGGTACACCATAATATAGGCATGAAAGAAAATATCACCATGTGATAAACAAGGTATAAATAACAAACAAAACTATTTAGGCTCTAGTGTATCAGAACACATATTAGACATAAAAAATTGTAAACCATGTATATGTTGGTTTTAATTGATATTGAGTCCCATCACAGTCTATTGATATAAAAAAACCTCTAGTGATGTTAAACACAATAAATTGACATACCCATTTCCTAACACCCAAGCTTCCAAATGTTTTATGTTTGAAAAATCCATTTCAAAATCCATGACCATATTTAATAAAACCTTTTCATATCAAAGAATTTTTTTAAAATTCAACATCCCATTTAAAAGGTTTGTCCTTACAATAAATTCCTTTCAAATGTGAAAACACGCAATTTCATTCAATAACCAAACAGAATTAAATATAACATATAACAATTGAATAATTAAATCAACTTGCATAGATAAACCTACCTCAAGAACAATAGAAACCTAGCCTCCTTCAGCTATAGAGATTAGAGACAATCATACCATCCTTTAAAATATAAGGCAAGAATGAGGACTAAAAAATATCGATAAAAACACCAACCAATCCCAATCTAGATCACAAATGTATCCAATTCCATTTTCATGGCAAAAAATGATGAATAAGTAGGCATACCGCTCAAAATGGATATCTGATAAAACCACTATGACAGTTAAATGTCAAATGCAGTGAACTAAAAGGAGGTAGATAATGAAAATTTTCCCAAAATCTACCTAAATCACAACAGTTAGTTTTGCACGCCATATTAAAAAAGGGTCATTTTTGAAACATTGTTAAAATCTCTTTACATGAGGAACTTGTGCTGTGAAACATTTTCATGATTTCAATTACAAAAATTTCAAGCGTACTAAAAAAGGAATCGCCTCAGGTTAAATTAAATCCCAATCAACCCATTCATGATGTGTAATGTTTTCACAATATCTAAATTTTTTGTCTGAACAAGTCTCCTGAAATATTCTCTATAATAGGTTAATGTCATGTAACCCATTCATGATATGAATATGGTTATCAGGTAGTGCATAGTGTATCTTATTGCAAAAAATCCATGAACCGATTATTAAAGATCTTTGAACCCATGTTTCACCCTCTAAATCCATTTATACATTTATTCCTATACTAAATTAATTCAATCAAACATACAACCTTGGACATTGGGTTGTTTTCCCCAGAAAAGGCTCTCCATCCACAAAACCCCACAATTATCTAAAAAAATTATAAACAAAAACAATAGCCAATGAATAACTGAAGGAAGGTTACATCGTGTCACAGTCTCCCACTATAAATTATTTCTTTCCCAAGAAAGTACTCAAGATCCAAGACTCGAAAAAATTGAATTCCACTACTACCTCATTAATAATTCCTACCCTACATCTCAGAGTTATCCTCTCTTCACTGCCACTATACATGGAACAAATAATTCATTCAACTATGTGACAAATTCTCACCAAAATCAATAATTTGAACTGGTTTCTCAACCATAGTGGTATTGGTCTCAACATCAACATCCTCTAATTAAATCTCATGGTGTGTATCTAATTGATACCTTCTTATCTAAGAAACATGAAATATATCATGGATGGATTTCAAATGATATAGTTAGACCAACTGAGATTCTACCTTTCCAAGTCATACAATGATCTAAAAGGGGTCTAAAACCCATAGGTTCAACTTACCATACTTACCCAAATGATGATATCCTAAGCATGGTGAAACGCAAAGAAAAACATGATCACTAAAATAAAACTCCTATGGATGATTATGATGGCCAATAGAAGATTTTTTAAGACATTGTTCCATGAACAACCTTTTTCAAATGAACTGCACCCTTTCTATCATCTTCATAACAAGACTCAACCCAAATAAGGACCGCTCTCCAAAATTTTCCCAGCAAAAGAGAGATCTACATGGTTTCCTATACAAAGCCTAAAAGGGATCTATTTTAATCATGTCCTTATAACAATTTTTATAGGAAAACTCGATTAATGGAAAATTATTTTCCCAAGAACCACTTAATTCATGTGCAAATACTTGGAGAATATCCTAGAAAACATGGATAACCCTCTATGTTTTCCCATCTACCTATGTATAATATGATATTATCAATTTAAACTTGGTACCAATCACCTCTTGTAATCCTTTTCAAATATTTTATGTGATCCTCAGGTACCTATCCGAGAAAATAATGGAGGGAACCCCATGATGGCTCAAAATTTCTTGTATATACAATTCCCCATGTTTCTGTAGGTTCTGGGCGCAGCGGATGCACGGTTGGGCCGACACCCAACTTTAATTTTTACCGTGATCAATGATTATTATGGGATCAATACGACAATGAATTCCAGTCTCCATGAAATAGAATAAAATATTTAAATAAATAAGGAAGAGGACCAAAACCAAAAGAGAGGATCTTGTACATCTTGTTTATAATTAATTTAATTAATTTTATAAAGAAAATAATACCTGGATCTTCCGTAGTCTCTTCGTTGATGTTGTTGATTTTCCTTAAAGACCCTTCTGTATTATCTTGTTGTGCTTGTGAGTATCCAAAAAAGAATCCCTCTAGCTATGATCCACATGTACTCCGATGGCCTCTGATCGAAACCTCTCGTTCTCTGGGTGCCAGCGCGGCGAAGTGAGTGCCTTGTGTCGGTCGTTCTTGATTTCTGGTTCTTCTACCTTGAAGAATGTCTCTCATTATTGAGAGGTGTGGGAAGTGGATTCGAGAGATAAATTATTTTTCACAACAATTCTCAATTCACCAGGCATGAAATTCGGTACATGACACAATAGACGTACATGTCTATTTATTGACACGGGTCCTCAGTTACAATATTTAATTTCGTAACAATAATTAAATACATTCATATCCTTAGAGAAAACCCAGGATTTTAATAACAATACTGCGTCATTATTTATGTTGCGCTAACATGCAAAAAAGGAAATAAATAACATTCCACGTTACAAAATAATAACAGATCTATTATTATTTTAATTTGTGCCAACTAGATAAATAATTATTTATTATCTTGAAAATAATTATTTTACTACCAGACCAGCCTTGGTCTGCTCAAAATCCACATCCATTTATTGAACACCAAAATGAATAAATAAATAATTTATTCTGTTAAATAAATATTTTATTTACAAACTAATAAATAAAAAATTATTAAATGTTCAATAAAATAAATAAATATATTTTACCCACAATATGGTGAATACATATTTATTTAATTTATTTAGTAATTTTAACTTGAATAAAATTATTCTGTTGTATTGAGAATAATATTTATTAATTAAATTAAAATAGAATATATCTGAGACTGAAAAAAACACTTAGTGTTTGACCCTCTAGATTCTTTCTTGTTGGCCTTAGGCTGGCTTTCCTAAAGTCCATGAATAATGTCTTGCAACGAGTCATGCCACCCAAGATAAAGAATGTAATGTCGCAACAACGACATCCACATACGAACTCTCCCCGTGTAATATAATCCCTTTGTCTCAATATCTCATCAAGATGGTTTCATGATAGTGTCATCAACCTTTATGCGTGATAAAAAATTCTTTGACTAACTGAAATAAACAAATCATTACACAATGGCCATGGAATTTCACCCGACGGTTCTATTTCAATAAAAGGGCCAAGATATTAACTTCCATAAATAGAAGGGAAAAATCCTTCCACGACTTATCCATTAATAACCTGCCCTCATGACACACCGAAGGTAGCCTACTTCCCGCCAACTGTCTACATGACAGTTTTCATCAGTAAATCAAAGTGCACGATTCATGACACTTATTAATGATAATATTAATGTGTATGGATCATTACACATGCTGGAAGATAGGGATATCCAATGACACCAAAACATGTAGAATTCCTACTTGTGGGTCAGTGCTCATAATCTCATATCTTGGAGATTACAAATTTCAAACCTAATGAGAGGAAGTCTCATCTGCTTTTAGTACTCACACCCAATGATCTGTATACTATGTGTCCCATTGTTGTATGTCATCCAACTGCAGAACTATATTTAATTATATTGTCATAGCACTTCAAGGTTCTCATCATAGTGGAGAACTTCTATGAACTTGTCATTGTGAAAAATACTCCTGAACATTATTACTCTATAGTCATTTAGAAAAATGAACAATATGTAATAATGTTTAAATATATTAAATATTTATGTAATCAAAGTACAACCAGTTGGTTCTAGGGCACCAAATCTTACAAGATCCCACATGGAATACAGCGAAATGCCAATGATATTTAGTCTCTAGACCTCGCATGATGATCTTGTTTCTACTGTGTCAAGGATTTAGTCAAGGGTTCTACCATGTTGTTTTCTGTCGAAATAATGCTCACTAAAAATTCACCTCTCTGAGAAAAATCCCTCAAAATATGGTACTTTTGAAGTATGTGCTTCATCCGCTGATGTGAGCTTGGATATATTGCGAGAGCCACTGTTGTATTATTATCATAGTATAGTGTGATGGGATATTTACTGCTAGGTATCACATCCAGCTCTTGGACGAAGATTTGCATCTGAACTGCTTCTTTAGATACCTCATAAGCTGTGATATACTCAGACTCTACTGTAGAATCTGTGACCACACTCTGCTTTGATCTATTCCAACTCACTGCACCTCCATTCAAAGTGACGATGTATCCCATATGCGACTTCATGTCATCTTGATCAGTCTCAAAACTAGAATATGTATATCCTTTGATGACTAGTTCCTCATAAACTCCTTAAACCAATAAAATATCAATAATACGCCTTATATACTTTAGGATTTTATTAATTTCCATCCAATGGTTGTCACCTGGGTCAGCTTATTATTTTCCCACCGCACTCAATGTGTAGGCGACATCCAGCCTATTACATTGTATGACATACATTACTAACCCAATCGCTGACACATATGGATTCCTTTAATTATCTATATTTCATCATGTGTCTAGGGACACATTTTCTTGGAAGGATTAATGCCTCATGACACTAGAATAAATCCCCTCTTGGATTGTTCCATACTGAATATCTTTAGTATCTTATCAATGTATGTACATTGACTTAGGCCCAACAATCTCTTGGATCCATCACAAGTGATCTTGATCCCCAGAATATACGCTGCCTCACCCAATTTCTTCATGGATAACCATTGATTCAACCATGCCTTAACAGATTGTAAGACTTGTATCTCATTTCCAATAAGTAACATGTCATCAACATATACTATTAGGAAAATGAATTCACTCCCACTAAGCCTTTTGTAGACACAAGGCTCACATTCATTCTTAATAAAATTAAATTTCGTTATTGATTCATAAAAAAATGTTCCCTGACCAGGATTATTTCTTTAATCCATAAATGGATTCCTACAATTTGCATACCTTATTGGCTTCCTTTGGAGTCATAAACCATTCAGTTTGTGTCATGAAGACATCTTCTTGAAGGTTCATATTAAGAATGACAGTTTTTACATCCATTTTCAAAATATCATAGTCATGTTAAGAGGAAATTTCCAATAGAATTCTAATGTATTTCTGCATTGTAACCGGTGAAAAGGTTTCTTCATAGTCAATGCCTTGATGCTGCTTGAAACCTTTTGTAATGAGTCATTCCTTATAGCTACTGACATATCCTTCCATGTCTATTTTATTCTTGAATACCCATTTTCAACCAAAAGGATTTACATCATATGGAGGATCTACCAAAATCTAGACCTGGTTTTGTTACATGGAATCCATTTCTGGAATCATCTGTGCCACTTAACGCTTCCTTGTAGGTTAGAGGATCATTATTATAAACTAATAACGAGTCAACATCCTCAGTCACTAGAAAATGATACCATCCTAGTTCTCTAACCTCTCATGTACTCCTACAAAGTTCTTGTGTCTCTGTAATAGTTCATTCTTCCACGTGGGTTTTTGTAATTTGTTCTTGTACCAACTCTTTTATACCTTGAGCCTCGACTTTATCAAAGTATATCTCACTCTCACTATCCCTTTTGGAGATGCTCTCCCTCTCAAGTAATATGACGTGTCTTTCAACTATATCTTTTTTTTCTATGGTGTTGTATAAGTAATATCACTTTGTTTCCTTGAGGTATCCTATAAAGGTACACTTTGTGCCTCTGGGTGCATGTTTGTTACCTGAAGAGGCCTTAACAATGCATCGCTTCCCCACACATGTAAATTAGATAACATGGCTTTCTTTCCACTCTAGAACTCATACGGAATACCATTTATTGATTTAGTTGGTACTTGATTTAGTATATGTGCCGTTATTTGTAATTAATATCCCCAAAAGTACAATAGAATACTCGCATGACTCAATATTGATATCACTATATACAAAAAGGTGTGGTTCCTCCTTTCACTCACACCATTCGACAATGGCGTGTAAGGGGGAGTGAGTTAGGATAATATCCTAAACTCCCGTAACTAATCAATGATATCTTGATTATGATTTTCTCCACCTCGGTCTGAGTAGAGTTTCTTAGTCTTATTACCAAGCTGGTTCTCAACTTCATTATTGTATTATATGAACTTATCAAAGGAATTCAACTTGTACCTCTTTAAGAAGATATATCCCTATATACTAAAATCATCATTAAAAGTTATGAAGTTTGTGTACCCTCCTTTTGCATCAAATGAAAATGGTCTACACACATCGGTATGAACCAATTCAAGAGGCTCTTTAGCCCTTTCACCTTTCCCACTAAATAGGCCTTTGGTCATTTTTCCTTGTAAACATGCATGACATAGACCAAGTGGTTTAAGATAGAAGGAATCTAAATATCCTTCTTGATGTAACTTTTTCAAGAATTTCTCATTTACATGACCTAGACGGTTATTCCAAATTTGGGTGCGGTATGAGTCATGTGAAGTTTCTTTTTTTTAAATTGATATTACTTGTTTTGTGTAATCCAACATGTAAAGACTGTTGCATTAATGTGCCTTACAAAAAATATTCTATCTTTGTAAAAAAATAAACATTAATTTTCAAACATGAAAACAAATCAATTTGTATCTAATATGGATACATAAATAACATTTTTAGTAACATACGAAGCATAACAACAACCCTTTAACACCAAGAACATCCAATTTGGAAACATGAGGTGGTAGTCCCCGACAACTACAACAACGAGTCTGGCTCCATTGGCTGATCGTAGATCTACCTCCCATCAGTCAATCTTCTTGAATCTACTTGGTTCATATATTTGGATACATATGCGAGCACCAAAAGTTGTATCTAATACTCAATTTGTAGAAAAAGATAGATTATATTTGATAACAAATTAAACTGAAGCTTCCCCATGCTTCTTAGGTTGGGTGCAGTTCTTCTTCCAGTGGCCCTTCTTTCCACATGCGAAAAAAAACGACTTCATGTACCCTTTCCTCCCCTTTGAACATCTTTTTCTTGGAAGGGCATGAATAATCGTTGGGATTAAATCCATTTTCCTTCCCTTTACCATTATTTACCATAACGAAAGAAGGCTTATAACTATTTATATCTTCTTCCACTTGAGGAATGAGGATAAGAAGATCGGGTAAAGAAATCTTATTTTTGTTCATATTAAAATTAAAGACAGTGCTGGAGAAGCTCTGAGGGAGTGATTTGATAATGAGATCAGTTCCCGGTTCTTTAGAGAGTTTAAACCCTATAACCTCAAGGTGCTAAATGTATCCAATGAGCTTGACGACATAAGGCCCAGCTGGGGTACCCTCTCTAAGATTACTCTGAAAGAGTGCCTTCTCGATCTCAAAACATTCATGTATTTCTCTCTCTTGGTAATGACCATGGAGGTGCTCGCACATGCTATAAACATCCATGTTTTCGTGAGACTTCATGAGCTCACTAGACATTGATGATAGCATAAAAAATTCAATGTCGACCACGTCATTCATATATTTCTCATAGACTAGGAAATCCTCATCACTCATGTATTTGGAAGGTGGATTAGGTAATGTTGACTCTAACACGTAAGACTTCCATTCATTGCGTAGGATATCCTAAATGCGTTTAAACCATTCCTGGAAGTTACTGCCGGTGAGGATGTTGTCATTATCCAAAATTGATCGTAGTGATAGTGTGGTTGAAGAGATTTTCATTTTTATTCTACAATTAAAAGGGTAAATCATTAATACTATCTTGATTACAATTTAAGATAAATAATAAATTAATTTTATTACGTCTCTCACTATTTTACCAAGTCCCAATGGCCCTCACCATTGAACTCAGAATGTCGAGTGGCCATGAAATTCCAGTGGAAAATATCCATATTCCCTTATCATAACCACAATAAGGGTTGTTGAAGCTATTTAAAGGTATTTAGGTAGGCATTTATTTTTCAAATGTGGGCTTGCAGCTCCTTGATATGTTGAGTAGACTCCCCAATCCTTAAATCTTGACATTGGATTTCCTCAACTCTTGCCTCCAATATTACACCATGTCTAGAAAGGGCTACTCATCTTTAGGTAATATGGTTAAGTCAACCCGAAAACATTCATAAGGGATTCCTGTATAAAACTATGTGTCCCAACAAGGTTTGGTCAAACACATAGTTTTATTGAGTTTTTCCCTTAATCACGTAACATAAGGCTTGGTCTGACTTAATATTTTATTTTAGGGATTTTATCTCTTATGAGTGAATTTATTATTATCATTATCACATGTTTTAAAAATCAAGTGGAACTTACATAAGTTATTTACCATGTCTTGATAATATTTACGAATAATCCCGGTTTATGTTAGTTCCATCTTGCATGCTTGTTTAATTCATTAATTATGTGATAAAGACAACACATCCATAATGATAAACCATACAACTGACAAAAATAAAATAATAAAAGGGCATGATCATGAGAATTTATAATGGTTAGTTTATCTAGTGTTTGATAAACTAACCATGACCTAGGGGAGAAACACCTTGAACCTTTTGGGTCCATGTATACATCTTTCCACCAGTCCACCTCTATATCTCCTGGGTTTGGTTTCATCTCAGCTCCAGCTTAAACCATCTCCACTATCTTGGGAGTTTTATCCGTTTCATATGATTTTAAACTCACATGAATGTGAGGGATAAAAATGTGGGTTTACATAAAAGAAACCATGGGTACGCAGGCCCTATATATTTGTGAGGAGAGATGGCTCAAATGATAAGAATTAATTTAATAAATAAATTAAAATGAAACCAATCACATTCAAAGGTCTTGGTCGATCTCATGATCACCCACATACATGTAATGAGTTCTGTATTTAATAAAACTAGAATTCAATTATTTAATTGTTCTTATTTAAGATAAATCACACTTTAATGAATTAATTATCATATTTAATTAATCAATCCTTTTATCATAAACCATTTTGATGAATTTACATGAGATTCTCATCTACCATAATTTTAAACAAATAAATTCATTTAAAATTATCTTTGTACGTAACTTGTACTTTGGAGGTAACCTGGTGAATTCCTATTCAAAACTACCAAATGAGTTGGAATTAACATTACACAGATGTTAAATAAAACACACATATATATAAATCACCTATCACATGTTGTTCCCCAGATTTACGCCTCCACTATGGTACAAATATCAAGGGTTTGTATAATATAATAATAAATTTTAATAAATCTGCATAATTTGGATGAGTTCACGATGTATAGTTACTACTAAATGGCATGTACTATCATTCACCATCCATACGAAGTACGCACCTGAGGATACAACTTGTATATGTACTTTATAAATCCTCGGAGTACACGGAGTGTAGAATGGGCCACACACAGTGTAGTATTCGCATTACATGGTCTCCAACTGGGAAATCCATGTATGTGGTACATATTCCAATTCTAACCCAAAGGGACTACACGCTGTGTCCAGTGGGCCACACGAGGTGTAATATAGAAACATTGGGCCACCTTTTCCTGGTCAACACATAGAGTACTTAAGACTTAGACAAATTCCAATGACACAACATGGTTTGGTGGACCAGTCCCGATGCATTGAACCGTGATACATGGAGTGTGAATCCAACTACACACCGTGTATTCTGGTGTTGTATGGAAAAGAACCTTTGGCACCTCCAGATGATATTATATGTTTAATTTTAATCAAAATTAAAAGAAAAGATCGTTTCTGTTAGGTGAACAAGAAACTAAAGAGGTTGAATAGATCTCAAGATTCAGATTTTTAGAACGATTAACTTTAATTAGAAAAATAAATTATTAAACCATAAACCATCAATGAATTACTTAAATAATTATAAACTGTGATGTAACCCCTCTAATACAACTTGTAGGTTCTGGGCAAAGTGGAAGCGCAGTTGGGCCAACATCTAACATTAATTTTTACCAGGATTAATGATTATTCTGGGATTAATACAATGATGAACGTCAGTATCCATAGAATATAATCAAAGATTCAGATAAAGAAGTAGGTATCCAAAAACCATTAGAGTGGATCTTTAACATCTTGATTATAATTAATTTAATTAATTTCATAAATAAAATAATTCCTAGATATTTGGTATTTTCATCATTGATGTTGTTGATTGTTCGTAATGACTCTTCTAGATAATCTTGTTGTGCTTGTGAGGATCCAAACTAGAATCCCTCTAGAGGTGATCCACACATGTTCCGATGGCCTCCGATCGACACCTCTTATTCTTTGCGTGCTATGAGGGAGAAGAGAGTGTCTTATGTCGGTCATTATTGATAGCTTGTTCTTTGGCCTTGAAGAACATCTCTCATTCTTGAGAGCAGTGGGGAGAGGATTTGAGAGAGAAATTGTTTAGCTCAACAATTTTCAATTCACCAGGCGTGTAGTTCGGTACATGGAATAATAGAAGTACCTGTATATTTTTTGATACAACGATTACATTACAATATTTAATTGCATTAAAGTAATTAAATACATTCATAAACTTATATAAAACCCATGCTTTTAATAATAATTCAGTGTCATTATTTATGGTGTGTCAACTTGCACAAAATGAAATAAATAAAATTTCGTGTCACAAAAAAATATTATTGTTATTATTATTTTAAATTGTGCCAACTAGTAAAATAATTATTCACCATCTTGAAAATAATTATTTTACTTCCAGACCAACCCTGGTTCGTTCGAACTCCACTTCTATTTATTGAACACCAGAATAAACAAATAAATAATTTATTATATTAAGTAATTATTTTATTTAAAAAATAGTAAATAAATATTTATTAAAAGTTCAATAAAATAAATAAATATATTTTACCCACAATTTTATGAATAAATATTAATTTTATTTATGTTATTATTTTAACATGAATTAAATTATTCCACTTTCTTGAGAATAATCTTTATTAATTAAATTCAAATAGAATTTATCTGAGACAACCAAAAACACTTAGTGTGTGGCCCTCTAGGATTATTTCTCATTGACATTTGGGAGGCTTTCCCAAAGTCCAAGAGTACTATATAGAAATGGGTTATTCTACCCTAGAGAAAGAACTTAAAGTCACAACAATGATATCCACATATGAATGTTCACTGTGTAATATAATCCCTTTGTCTCAATATCTCATCAAGTTGGTTTCATGATTATATAATCAACCTTTATGGTTGATATTTCGTTCTTTGACTACTTAAAATAAAATCATCGTTACAACATAGCCATGGAATTTCACGCGACAGTTCTATTTCAATCAAAGGTCCAAGATATCAACTTCCATAAATAGAGGGGGACAAATCCTTCCTCGACATATCCATTAATAACATGCAACTCATGACACACCTAATTTATCCTACTTCCTGCCAACTGTATACATGAAGGATTTTGTCTGTAAATCAATGTGTGCGACTCGTGACACTTATTAATTATAATATTAAAGGATAAGGATCATTACACATGCTCACAGATAGGAATATCCGATGAAACCAAAACATGCGGAATTCCTACTAGGGGGTCTTTTATCATAATCTCTTGTCTTGGAGATTACCAAGTTCGAACTTCATGAGAGTAAGTCTCATATGATTTTGAGTATACACACCCAATGATCTGTATACTATGTGTCCCATTATAGTATGTCATCAAACCACAGAACTATATTTAAGAATATTGTCAAAGCACTTCAAGGTTCTCATCATAGCGGGGAACTGCTATGACCTTTTCAATGAGACAAATACTTCCGGATATTATTACACTATAGTCATGCAGAACAATGAAATATATGTAATAATATTTAAATATATTAAATATTCATGTAATCAAAGTATAACTAGTTTGTTCTTGGACACCAACTCTTACAGTTTCTACACTTTAATAGTCTCATTAATAGGGAGAAAATGAGTCAATTTCATGATTTGATCAATGAAAAACCCCATTACATCTTTCCCAAAATAATTATGTCGTAAAAAAATGATGAATTCCATATAAATAACATCCCATTTATATACCAAAATGTATATGGGATGTAACTAATCATCAGGTCTATGGTGCTCTACCTAAATTCTTCGAAAAATAAGACACTGCGATACAAAATCATTAATCAATAGTCTAATCCCCATCAACTAATACCAACATCTCAAATCATGATACATATTTGTAGTATCTAGGTGAATATACAAAAAAGAATAATATCCACTTTCCATCAACTCTTATCTCAGAGAAAATGCACAACCCACCTATTTTGAACGCATGAAGCACCACTGGGATACCGAAACCACTCAACCATGGTCTCCCCACCATAACGGATTTTACTAAATCTCTAGTACATGGGGTAAAATATCTTCTTGTTATAAACATTCTCATAAAAATACATGTCTTCCTTTATTTAAGACAAAAATAAAGTCTCACTAGCATCTTCCATTCCCAAGATTATATCAATAAAAAACTCCTTATAAACCACTCTTCCACTAATTCCTTCATTGCTTGTGTGAGTAATTTCCTTCTCAGTGCATCAACAACCACATTCCCTTTTCCAAGAGTATAATAAATATCAAAATCAAAAGTCTAGATATACTCCACGTAGAATATCTATTTCAAGTTCAAATACCTATGAGTAAAAGTATGCCTTATTATCTTATGATCTGAATATATAGCGAACCACTCCCCAAGATGTTAGTGATTTCACATGCTTGGTGCATCTATAACCACTACTAAACCAAGATTTTAGGTTGGGTCTATCTTATCATGATGGAGTAATTTTCATGAGTCATAGGATAGAACCTATCTCTCGCATATCAACACACACCCCAAACGTTTTTCATAAGCATCATAAAAAACATCAAAACATGAACATAGTTTTGGAAGAATCTAAACTAGAGCTAATGTCAATACCATATTTAGTTCCTAAAATTAACTTTGAAATTTTTCAATACAATAAAACATTACACCATTTTGGGTTAATGATTTCATCAAAGATTCATGCTTGGAGAAGTCCCAAACAAACTGCCTGTAATAACCATCCAACCACAATAATCTTTATATGTTAAACAATTTTTTGGGATTATCTTAATAAATAACACCATGTAACTTTTTAAGATCCCCTGATACACCATTTTTATATATAACATTCCCCTGAAACATTACTTCTTGAATCCCAAACTGACATTAGGAAATTTCACCATACAATAGAAATTTCATCATGAATCTAAGAATGATATCTAAATAGTCTATGTGTGCATCCTGTGACTTGGAGTAAACCAATATATCTTCCATGAACCCAAAAATAATAGAATCTATGAACTAGGGAAATACATGTTTCATCAAATCTATAAACACTATAGGAGTGTTAGTGTGAATAGATGGAATAACAAGAAACTTGAAATGACTATATGGATCCTAAAATTTATCTTTGGGATATAATCATCTTGGAATTCCAACTAGTGGTACCATAAATGAAGATCGATATTTGAAAACAAACGAGTCCCTCTAAGATGATCAAATAGACCATCAATCATGGGGAATTGATATTTGTTCTTGACGGTCACCAAATTTGACATTCGATAATAAAGAAAAAGTATAAGGCTCTTTTACACCTTCTTATCAACAAGGACAGGTGAATCCCATGGTGAAACACTTGGTTGAGTAAATCTATTAGCCTTGAGATATGAAAGTTGGACATTATGTTTTACCAACTTAGATCATTCCATATGATAAATGATATAGAAATGATAATTATATTAGGTATCAAGTCTATGGTAAAGTTGACCTCTCTCAATGAGGGTAAACTAGAAAAATCATCTGAAAAGTCCTCAGGGTAAACACACACCACTGTAGGAAGTGTAATACTCAAAAAAGGATAAGTGACATATAGAAAATCTTCTAAAAAATAATATGATATCACCTTAGCGTAACACATGCCCCACTCTCCAAAACATGGATTTCCACTCAACCTGAAATACATGAGTGATTCCATCTAGAGATGGAAACAAAAAATGATGATGATAATAATAAATTAGGGCCTTAATATTTATCATCCGATCTAGGATAATAATCAGGTAGAATATATCAAGATCAAACCCTAATAAGTATTAATATTTCTCATGGTCTGCTATCATCACTCGTGATGATGGACACTTGAATCCTTGTTTGGACCTCTTTAAAAAAGATATAAAAAGATCCAACATGAATGGAATAAGATCTAAACATAATCTGAAAATATCTACTAACATTAATGATAAAAAAGAGTGAGTATAACGTGTATCAAACAAATATAGTACTATAGAATATGAAATAAACAACGTTCCTCTAACCGTATCCAGCCCTACTCTAAAATCCCCTTGTTTAGACTCCACCGCAAAAGAAATCCATTCCTAACTCCTCCATCCTATTTCATAGCCACATGAACGTCCTACTTAATCTAAGGATAAAATCCACCACCCTTGGAAGCATCAATATGAACTTTCAAACCCTTTTTGACAGTGGATCAAGCAATACTCCCTTGGTATGTACATTTAAGAAATGCTTCAGATGTCCAAATTTTCCATAATGATGAAAAGTATTAGTATCCTCTATACAATTAAGCTTGGTATGATTCAACCTTCCAAAATGATAGAAAACAACTTACCATTATCTAAATGAATCCCTTGAGATTGCTCCTGAAGAAAATTGATAACATTTACACTTAATTTTCTATACTGAAGATTCAATCGGGATAATGACTGTACCAACTAAACCTCTATGCAAACTTCTTTTTCTAGATATGTCCACCTATACTAAATTTTCCTTCTAAACTTCCAATAAATGTTTAGAATGCACAAGAGTATCAATATTGAATGAATATCATCCTTGAACCCCAATTGAAACCTACGAGACTTTAGGTAATCGTTGGTGAATTTCTCTATTTCAAGTTAACAAAATTAGGAAAATAGGTGGAATACTATAGAATGGTATCCTCTCCTTACACTAAGGTCAAAAACTACTTATTATTTTCCCCTAATAATGTATATGGATTAAAAATATATATGTATATTTTCTTTTAAGATATAATGGTGAGATCCTTATGTAATTTAGCTTGAAAAGATGAGTACCATAATAAAATTCATGGTCCCTCAAGAATATACATGGAAAATACTTCTTTAGAGTCTTCCTGTGACTTCAAAAAGCCAACGATCTACTCAATATACTGAAGAAATTATTCAGATTCCTTGGGTCCTTTTTAACCATGGAAGATAGGTGGATGTTGATTAGTAAATTCTGAGCGACGAACCACTACTCATCCTAGGTTATCAACACCTTCTTGACCAAGAGCCCAAATAAAGTAGATTATAGACTCTACCAGAGAAGGGCCCATAGTAGGATTCACTTGGGGAACCTATCTTGAAGCTCCATCACTCATATTTATAAGATATTTTCTAGGAGTAATTTTCAAATAATTACAAGTCAAAAAACAATTATTCCCTAACAAATTCAAAAATCATAGGGCCAAATTTAGGCATCCATATGAATGATTTAAAAAATATGAATTAAAATAAATTATGAATTATTTGAACAGAGACTAGACAAAAAGATAGAATATTTTCATTTAAATAAACACCATATCTATTATATTCAAACAACCCCATCCACTAAGTCTCAAACATGGAAAAAATCCCTAAACACCTAGGGTAACACCAACTTAGATAAGAAATTGAACTCGCTAAGCCTCTTTTCCACAATTAATAACTCAACTCCAACACTCATTACAATAGTCTACCAGAAACACCAAACAAGACCAAGGCAGTGTCACACCACTTTGGGTTGGGTATTCCCTTTGATACCAATTTTTAATGAACTGGAATGAGTCAACTACACAAGTCACTCAAGATGGTCCATTATATGGTGAGATATAGAAAAGAACCAAAATTATCATGAAGAAATGAAGAAACATTAGATTATAACATGGAATAATGGATTAAATATCCATCTAGTACATAATTCAAGCCAAATTGACCCAAACATAAAGATAAAGTAGACCAGACTAAATAATTCTCTATGTGACCATCTGTCACCTCGAAACCATTACACTACGAAGGCGATGATTTACAAGAGAAATTTTCATGCTACAAGATACCCTTACCTCTACCGAGGTCTTGAAATATTTTTTCTTAAAACCACACAAAGGAAAAAGTAGGTTGGGAGCTCAAATCCTAGTAGGATACCACCAAAAAATATATATAATTTATAATATCAAGAATTCATAATTTTAAGCATTAAAATAAAATCTATTTTATAATGAATTTTCATAATTGAAACCATTTTGTAAACATTCCTTCATGTTCAAAAAATGGATACCATATTCACTAAATCCTAGAATATGTTAAATATAAAATAAAATATGGTATGAATTATAAAAAACAACCATGGATACACCGTAAGATAATCATGAGAGAAAATATACAATAACTAATCAAACATGTGATAAACTGGGTTTAAATAAAAAAGAACACCATTTGGGATATGGAAAGTGTAAATATGTAGTAAACAAAAAATTAACCAAAAAATAGGCATATGTTTGTTTCAATCAATATCAAGTCCTACCACAATATATTGATATCACAAAACCTTTAGTGGAATCACACACACTAAGGTGACATTTCCACTTCTAGATGAACCCAATGTTACAAATCAGAAATGTTTTTTAAAACCATTTAAAAATGGATTCTCACATTTAATAAAACATTTTCATATCAAAGAAAATCCAATTTAAATAAAATATGATTAAAAATGTGAATCATTTACAACATATCCTCGAAAATGTCAAAAAATTTATTTTTATTCAATAAGCCAATGGAATTTAAAAGAACATATAGAAATTCAGAAATTAAAAAAACATTCACATATTCACCTACCACAAGAATGATGGATACCTAGCCACCTTCCACAATAGCTATTGGAAAACAACAAATTAGTTGTCAAAAGGGAAGGAAAGAAATAAAATTGGAAAGGATAAATAGATCACAAAACCTAATCACAACATGATTAAAAAATGAATCCAATGCCTGTACTACGAAAAACAACAATGAAAAAGTAGGAATACCACTTACTAGGGATATGAAAATCATCCACCATGGGAGTCAAACACTGAACGTAGTGATCCATAAATAGGAAGACCACCAAAAATCACCCAAAAAATCTCAAGTGGGAGGTATATTAATTGGATAAAAAAGGGTTATGCATGCAACATTGTTAAAACTGCTAAACCCAAAAAATTCACATCATGAACCCCTTTCATAGTGTGAATTTAAAAATTACAAGCATACCAAAAAAGGAATCACCTCAGGTAAAATTAAATCCTGATTAACTAATTCACAATGTGCAATTTTTTTCATGGAATTTAAATTTTCATACCTGGAACAAGACTCGTGACATCTTCCCTATAGCAGGTTCACATAGTGAAACCCATTCATGACATAAATATGTACAACAGGAAACCCATAGTCTAGTTTCTTCCAGAAAATCCCCAAACTAATTCTCGAGGCTCTCCAAACCCAAGAAACAGCCACTAAATCCATTTCCACATTTATACTAAAACTCCATTAAGTCAAAGAATCATACATCCCTAAAAATTAGGTCAATTTCCCGAAAAAAGGCTTCCCATCCCAAAGAAGCCTGCAATGCACCAAACAAAAAGGGAAACTAAAACAAGATTTAAAGAATAACTGAAAGAAGGTAATGGGGTGTAACATATACCACCTATGATTACCATGAAATCCAATGAAAATAATTACAGATTTATTTTTGAAATATATGGACTGATGGCTTGTCAATCTGAGTTTTTTTTGTTTAGGATGATAAAAAATTCCTTATTAGTGGTTTAAAAAAATGTAGGTGGCATAGTAAAAAACAATGAAAATGACCTAGATTCTTATATATTCATACAAAAACATTTTTAAAATTATTTTTATGTTTCAAATAATATGGAATAACAATATTCTATGTGGTCTACTTAGAATGAATGATTATATAGTTTTTAATGATTTAAAAGTCATTAAAAACGTGAGTTATGGGGTTAAAATTTAGAAAACAACATCCGGTTGTCATGAATTCATTGGGGAACAACCTTATAATTATTATTTAAATTGAAATAACAAAATTAGTGTCTATATAATTTAATATTTTCTCAGGATGACTTGAAAATTCCCTTTTAGTGTTTTAAAACACTAAATTGCGTGTGTGACGTTAAAAAACATATAAAAGGCCCCATATTTTCATCAAATCAAATGAAATCTATATATGAATTATTTTTTATGTGAATGAGTAGATTATGAATATATTAATTTTTTTGTTCTTGGAATGACCGAATAAGATGTTTTTAAAGATCTGATAATTTTTAAAAACATGTGTCGGCGTGTTAAAAGGAAGTAAACGACCTCTAATTAATTCTAAAATATAAAAAAATAAGCAAAGATTTATTTTTTAAATATAGTAGGTTATTTAATGTAAACTTATTTTTTTTCTTTGAATTATATAAAATTCATTTTTATTCTTTTTAAAAACTAAAACATTCATATAAAAGTAAAAACCAAATAAATGACCTTTGATTATTATGAAATCATAGAAAAAATATCTTTGAATCATTTTTGAATAGTATGAGTAGAAGAGACAAAATTATTATGTAAAATGTTTTAGGACTAAACAAATAACAAATTTTTAAAGATTATATCATCTTTAAAAACAAGTTTCAGGGGCGTTGAAACCCTAAAAAGTCACTGATCGGTGTGAAGTCATAGGAAAATAATTTTTCATTGATTTCTAAACTAAAAAAACTCAAAGTTTGTCAATATAAAGTGTTATTTTATAAAGATAGATGAATAAAACATTTAATTATTTTACAACACCGAAATGTTGTGCATCATGCTCAAAACCATTGAAAATGATTTTAGATTTATGTAAAATCCTAGGGATCTAAATTAGAATTATTTTTGACATGTTTGAGAAGATGAAACATTAATTAGATGTGTGGTTTTCTTGGACTGATTGAATAAGATGTTTTTAAATATTTTTTTATCATTAAATCCACAATCAGGGTGTCAAAACCAATCAAATTACCTTATATTTACATGAAATCATATGAAAAAAATATGGTAGATTGATTTATGAAATGTATTAACTATAAGAACATAAATCGTAGATTTCAATATATTATAATGTCCAAAAATTCATTTTTATTTTAAGACACAAAATTATATTTTTCATAGTCAAAACCATAATACATGGCCTTTGTAACAAACCGACCCTGGATACTCAAAAAACTGGTACTTGAATAGATTCACCACTAACCTGAAGGGAATTATTGATCCCCTTATGCTGGAAACTCTCTCCTGGGAATGAAGAAAATAATAAGGGGGAATAATATTTCCCAACCTAAAATGAGATACATGGAACTTATATATAAAAATAAAACCATAATAGAAATATTAACAAATGAAATAAGTCACATTGGTGGTGATACAACTCAAAAAATCATGAAAAAAACTCCGAACGAGTCATGTCAAACACGAGGTAAGGGGTTTCTTATCTCACTTTTAATTCTACGAGATTTCCATTATTCGCCACTTATTTATTTCAGGTTGTGTATTGTGTACTGACATTTGATATGTATTCTCATGATTCTCTATATATTCATGGTATTTTTTGAATAATTTGGTTCTTATTATCTTTTGGTTATACGACTTTATTGATTGCTACGTGATAAGGGGTTTTCATCTCACTTCTTATTCCCATGAGATTCATGATATATTGCCACTGCTTTATTTTTTATGGTGTATATACTTCCCACGATTTTATTCTTTTTGTAATATAATTTGAATTATGGTTATTTTAATCTTCATTTTATGATACTTCTTTCATGGGGTGTATGTTTCGTAAGTTACCAAATCGGTAAGGAAATTTTAAATTTCTATTTCTACTCATTGGGCTTTACGTATATTTCATTGATTACATTACTCCAGGATTACATGTGAAATCACTATTTATTTAATTATGTATTAATTTCCACTCCCCATTTTGGATATAATTTTTATACACATAATCACTACATTTATAAATTCTTATGTCATCGATATAAACTTGATAAGATAAATTTTAACTCAATTTCTATTCATTGAATTAAACATCCAAGTCATAGTTTTTGTTTTTAAAATAATATGGGAGAATGTCTTATTATTGATTTAAAGTAAATATCCTATCATATTGAGTGTATTTATATTTTTCACACATAATTATGTCATTTATTTATCCTTAAACAAAGGATACAGTCTTTATAAAAGAATTCATCTCAACTTACATTCCATTGAGACTTCTTTGTTGTTATGCGCCAATTCAATTTTATTTGATGTATATATTGTACTCTGACATAGTATATCATGAATCAATTTATTCCAATTATATTATAAATTTTATATTACGTCAATTATTTGTATTCAAGCATCTCTCATTTGGTTAGGAACTCTAACTAAAATATAATTTTAAATGATTTAAAAATTTATTCTTCTAAATATTTCTCATTAATGTCCATGTTTTAAAAATGATTTTATGGTTTTATTTATATGGACATTAATGTTTTAAAATTGAAATTCCTTTTAAAAGTTTCAAAGTGGTATGAGACACTTTGATTCAGAAATCTATTTTAAACACCTTCTTGATAAATAGTGAAACATTTAAATGTTTTCATGAAAAAGGGATATTTCTCTCAAAGATTTTTACTAATCGTTTTCAACTATGTGAAAATCATTTACGGGATATATTTCTTGATCAAGGTTGATTTATTATGATATAAATATTACATATTGTATTGAAGATTTTGTGATATGTCAGACTGTGGATGTGTTATTTTTATACCTTTCATGGTTTATGGATAAAGTATATACATTTCAAATGCTAGTTTTAATAAGAATGTTTATGTTATATTTAATCCTTTTCATATGAGGAATTAATTGGACTTAGTAAGTGACTGGTGGAGCCAGCTATAGCTCCTTGATGCAACTGTAGGTCTCATGAGACAAACAAGTGTCTTGGAACAAGGCCTTGAAAAAATCTTATTTGTAGTTTTGGAACAATGCCTTGACTATGTGGTTATGAAGTCTAGAATTATGCATTCCATCATTATGAAAGTGGTTATTGATGTTTCATTTGATTATTCGACTAGTATAATATCCATGTGAATAATTAAATGGAATTATTTGATTTTATCTTTGATATATTATGTTGAAGTTAACATTTAAAAGGGAATTGTTTTAGTCTTATACATTTCCTTAAATTTTTATGCATATTTATGAAAGTTTCCGCTATATTGTTATCATTACTGGGTATCTGAACTCACCCCTTTATATGTTTTATTTTTCTCAGGATGTGAAGAAGTATTTTTTGGTTGACCTACAGGGATAGGCTAAGGATATAAGTGTGTTTAGAAAGGGGGAAAAATTTTGTTGATGTTTTTATTTCATGATGTAATTTAAAACTTATGAGTGTATCTAGTACTTCCAAGGATACTAAATTGATCGGTCATTCAGGACATGATTCCTTGTATCATGCCAATGTTATGTAACAATGCACCGACTCTGGGAAACTGGGGATATGAAATTATAGTTGGTATTAGAGGTTGTTTAGTACGAACCTTAGAAGCTAGATTTAGATAAACTCTGATGAACATTACACTAAGATAGAATTTGAGGATTAGTATAGAAGACTTTCCTAGAATATTGGTACTATAGATATTTTGTGAGTAATACAATAAATACATCCCTATCTGGATATGAGCAGGTAGAGGAGGCTCTGGCATAGATGTACCTAGCGGTAAAACTCGAAAACACCACTTTGATCTAGACTCAAACGAGAACTGGTGCACAACAACAGGCTTTGATGTACTCTTGGTTACGACACTCCCGTGGGATATGCTATGAATAGTTCACATTTTATTTAAAAACTGATTTGAAGGATTTTAATATAATATGAGAATAAATAACCTTGGTTAATCCTAAGGTATTTTAGATTAAAAATAAGGTGTTATGATATTCTCTAAATTATTTTTTGACTCACACTATGCTTTATTTAGTTAGTCACTGGCTGGATTCCAGGGAAGTCATAATAACATTGAACATGTTGTACAAGGTGGGCACGAAGGTGGAAATAATAAATGAAATGGAATTTTGATAGGAGTAAAAGATATCATGTTCATTCTGAATCAGTTTTCAAAAAATATGACCAACAACATATATATTAACCAACTCCCAGACTCAACAAAGATGATAAAGGCGGTGAATGATAAGTGCTCCAACAGTGGAGACCATGGAGAAAAGAAAGCTCAATTTCCATCATGCAGGAAATGTGGAAGGAGACACCTAGGAAAGTGTCTTAATGGAACAAATAAATGCTTTAATTGTGGGAAATAAGGACATAAAATAAAAAATTTATAAAGAAAAATAAAGAGTATTATGGAAGAAAAAAATGATCCTAAGAATCTAATTACAATCATTTTATGTAAATGTAAGGGACCATGGCATTAAATGAGTCAATGCCCTATTCTATAGGATAACCTCTAAGTCAAGGAATAACATATTTGGAAATAAATGGATGGAGAAATGTTTAAAATAATTTGATTACTTTGCAAGGATATTTTCTTGTATGTGTAACCATGTAGTTTGTTTTGTGAAAATACTATTCAAGGAAGAATTATCTTTTCTTTTGGGGATATATTTTTGAATAACCATTTGAGTTTATATGATACTTTAATTTGTGGAAATTAAAAGTTATTAATTTTTAGGATGAAAATGCGAGGTATGAGATAACATTTATGGTTAAAATTTGTTAGGGTTATTTTTGAGGAATTTATATCATTATTTTTGGAATATTATAAAAATATATAGTTTTTGAAAAAGCACAAAATACAGACCATGTGACAACCCATCGTTTCAGAAAAAGCTGCAGGAATCGAACCCACAACCAAAGTGCGACTGGGATTTATCACCTACCACTAGACTACATGAAGTCCCTGGTTAGTATGACTAATTATTTTTAGTTAAATGATTTTATGGATAAAGAATATTTTGATTTTGGGAACTTATGATTTATCCTTAGTATAGGAAAATGATTTGGTGATTAAGTTATAAATGTTATTTTGGAAGAAGTTCACTCTTTTGGTAACACTATATGCCTAAGGAAAATAGAATACTATGAGATTTCATTTGAGGAGTAATGGTGGGTTTTTATCTATGTTTTTATCATGGATTTTTAGCGATTTGGGTTATTTATGGAAATGATTGACCTATCATCGAGAATATGTTATTAGGTTAATTGATTTTAAGTATGTGACTTTAATAGTAGTCGATGTTATTTGGAGATAGAATTTAACATCGAAGACTACGTAAGAAAATTATTTTGAGTTTTGGGTTTCAATATTATTTTTGATTATATTGAAGATTTTAGGGAAAATTTTTTATTGAATGGTATTTATTGAACTTTGGGTATTGTTGGTATAATTTTTGAAATTAAGATGAGTATTTCTTTCTCTAAAGGGTTATCCTATTTGGGGATCATATGATCTTTTACTAACCAGTTTGTTTTTGGTGAATCTATAAAGAAATGGGAATATATAGTTTATCCTTTGTGGATTATGTGATTCTCTATAAGTTGATTCTAGCGCTTCAGGTGTGACCAAGTCATCTTGAATACTCATCTTTTGGAGTGAAGGATGAGTTTGTGGTAAGAATTAGATGAAGGATGAAACTATACTTGTCAAGTATATTTTTTTCTCTTATCCTATGAATAAATTTATTATTAAACATTAGGGAAGGGATCTTAAAACCGAAAATGTGTTATCTTATTTGTTTATGTTTTTTTGGACCCATGATATTTTAAATCATCATAGATTGATGGCTTTTAGACCCTCAATTTTACACTTGTTTGTGATTGATGACCTCAATCACTCCCTATAAATATTTACATTTTCCCTCCAATTATGTGTCTTTAATTTCCACTAATGTCCTCCAAATCGAGATCATAATTTGGTGGTGACATTTTCATTCCCTTTCCCTTTTATTAAGACTAAATTTTATTAACCAAATTTACTATGTAGGTTTTCCACAGAGGTATTTTTTCAATTTTTAACCTTTTATTTTTGAAGAACAATTTCAAATTTCGAGGACACAATTTAATAAATGAGGGGAGAATGTAGCACCCCAAAATTTCTTGGTACTTTATCTCTTCAAAGTAATTCAATAACTTGTAATATATGCAAAACTGAGTTTGAGCGCCCCACAACTTACCAAACTAGCCATTGAAAAAACGGTTAAGAATAATATTAACTGCTTTTTTAATTTTATATACTCCATATAATTTTAACTTATGTATTATGTGTTTCTTAGATATTCTATAAGAACAAATTCAATTTTTCAGATAAAAAAATGTATTTTTTAAAAAAAAACAATTTTACCACCTTTTAATGGAGAACCTGTTTTAAATCCAATATTTGACACTTTTATATATTCAATTTGAAAAAATAAAATTCTTTTTTAGAATCGGGACATCAAAATTTACTTTGGATGAAATTTTGGTATTTTTCTAAAAATAATCATTTTTTATGAATAGTGAGAAATACTGTATTTTAATTCAAGACTGCCTTTTAATATAATTCATCCATATGGTTATATTATCTTTTTAATTGGTTTTGAAGTGTAATTAGAATATATTTTTACCATTTAATCCAATTTCTGTCATTGTATGTAATTTCACTTTAAAATTGAACGTAAATAAGTGTCAATATTTTAATAGTTAATATTTCTTAAAAACACACTTTTTGTTTGGACAATGGGAATTAATTTTAAATTAATTAATCCCACATCAATCTTTTGAATTTGGTTAAATAGACATCATTTTGTAATCCAGAATATCAAATATATCTTGGGCTGAATTTTTGGTATTTTTCTGAAAAACTTCAATTTTTGATGAATAGTGAGACCTCTAAGTAGTAGTAAAAAATCTGACTTTTTCATTTAAATGAACTTTTACCACTTCTGTGAATTGAATTTTGAAAAAATGACATACATGGTTATTAATAGTACTTAAAATGTGGTTCAATAAGATGAAAATATTTTTTTGTTAAATAGTAACTTTTGACTTTTATTTACCGCGGTTAATGGTAAATAAGGAAATTCAACATAAAATGAATATTCTAATAATAAAAAATTACCTTAACACTTGTCCTAACCTTATTGGATAGGTCATGGCCAACCAAGAGAATCTTTGGGTCAATTTTTGGACCCCATCGAGCCACTTAAGAGTGATAATGACACTTTATATTAATTTTAATTAAAGACTAAAATGACTTAAACTATAGCTTTTAGTAATTAAATTTTTACACGAGGTTATATAAGTTATCTCTTCAACTATAAAAATTCAATAGAAAGATAAAAATATTTCCTACATCATGGTATTTTTTTAATAATTTTTAGACATAAAATAAACAATGTTATTTATGACACAATAATGATGTTGTGTTTACCTCATTAATGAATGATTTAAATAAATACGATTATAAAGATTTAAAAAATATCCAAAACCTATCCAATTCTTATTGGATGATTTTATTTCTTCGATGAGTCATCTTATCATCGAATATAATTAGTTTTGGACCTTTAGAATCCGATCTTATTGGATGATTTTATTTCTTCCATGAGTCATCTTATCATCATCTATAATTAGTTTTGGACATTTAGAATCCGAAAATCATTATATAATAAAATAATCTTTTCACACTATCCTAAAGCGCCCCTCACCCCCCTTATAAAAAGCTATATTCTCTAACCCATTACTGACATCTATCAAGTTCCTTAGCTCATCCATCCTCTACCCAAATAATCTCTCAAGATCCCTCCCTTCCACATAGAGGACTTACCTTAGGCATAAGGCACTTCAATAAATCCTTTTGGTACAAACCAAAGGGAGTTACCCAATTTTAAGGTAACATCTTCCATAATGTTCTTTTCTTTTATTTTACTTCTACTACCCCCTAAACTCTTTTTATTACTTTTTTATAACAACACCAGTATCCTCAATATACTAGGTTGTTTTTATGAGACATATTCGAGATACACTTACACACACATCCATCTAATGGGAGAAGAACATACTATTTCTGTGGGCGGCGAACTACTGCCACACGAAACGATGATTATTCAATTATCTCCTACCGCCTTTTTTGGGGGCCATTATGATGGAACTCTATTTATATATAATATATATTATGTTTATGTTTTCTCTATTATCCTTTATTTTTCATTTACAAACACACCTTTATGATTTCCAATATGCGCGAACATGATAATTTCATATGAGGAAGTGCGGACTACCGCCCCCTCAAGGTGATATGATTCATTCATGACAAACATGGAACATATAAAGGATGGAGTTAATAAAATTATGTAACACACATATCATATTATATTATATAGGAATTATAATATTCCTATGTATCATTAATTTTTCATTTCATTAAATATGAAATAGAAATGAAAGTAGCATTCATTCGAACGTACGACTTATCATCTTCATGAACTTTGCATTTCATTTCTTATCTCCAAATATCAAGAAATAATTATATATATATATATATACTGGATATATTTTATATATATGATATTTAAAACATGAATATGTTACTGGAGATAATATACTTTTTACCACATGGACAATTTGTAATTATAACAAGTTCATTTTTGAATCAAGTACCAAATATCGACAAAATGACCATTAATAACTTAAATGATTACATAATGTTCATAACATGGTAATAAGAGATATAAAAGGAATAATAATCTTGAAAAAGTTTCTTAATCAAGTAGAAAATAACTTTAGTTTATTATTCATGAAATTAAAGAAAGAAAGAGTCAAGTCGGACACGAGGTAAGGGGTTTCTTATCTCACTTTTAATTCCATGAGATTTCCATTGTTCACCACTTATTTATTGAACATGGTGTATTGAGTACTTCCATTTGATATATATTGTTATGATTCTCTGTATATTCATGGTATTATGTAATTCATTCGGTGGTTATTAACTTTTGTTCATACGACATGATTTATTGCTACGTGGTAAGGGGTTTTAATCTCACTTCTTATTCCCGTGAGATTCATGATATATTGCCACTATTTCCTTTTGTGGGGTGTATATACTACCCATGATTATATTCTTTGTGTAATATAATTTTATTTGTGGTTATATACATATTCATTGGATGCTACTTCTTTCATGGGGTGTATTTTTCTATATGTTACCAAATCGGTAAGGAAATTTCAAATTTCAATTTCCACTCATTCAGATTTATGCATACTTCATTGATTACATTACACCATGATTATGTGTGAAATCACTATTTATTTACTTATGTATTAATTTTCACTCCCCTTTTTGTGAATATACTTTTGATACACATAATAACTCCATTGATAAATTCTCAAGTCATCGATATAAACTTGATAGAGAAATTGTAACTCAATTTCTATTCACTGAGTTACACATCCAAGTCATTGGTGTTGTTTTTACAAGAATATGTGTGAATTTCCTCTGATTTATTTACAATAAATATCAAATCATATTGAGTGTATTTATATTTTTCACACATAATTATGTCCTTGATTTATCCATAACCTAAGGATACAGTCTTTATAAAGAAATTATCTCAACTTACATTCCATTGAGACATCTTTGTTGTTATGTGCCAATTCACTTTTATTTGGTGTATATACCATACTTTTACATAGTATATCCTGAATCCCTTTATTCTGATGATATTAAAAAAAATTTATTACCTCAATTATTTGTATTCAAGCGTCTCTCATTTGGTTAGGAACTCTAACTAAAATATCATTTTAAATGTTATAAAAATTTATTCTTCTAAATCTTTATCATCAATGCCCATGTTTTAAAAATGGTTTTTTGGTTTTATTTATATGGACAATAATGTTTTAAAATTGAAATTACTTTTAAAAGTTTCAAAGTGGTATGGGACACTTTGATTCAAAAATCGATTTTAAATAGCTTCAGGATAAATAGAGATACTTTTAATTGTTTTCATGAAAAAGGGATATTTCTCTCAACGATTTTACTCATCATTTTCAACTACGCCAACATCCTTTACGGGATATTATTATTGATCGAGGTTGATTTATTTTGATTCAAATATTTCATAATGTGTTGATGGTTTTGTGATATTTTTGATTGTGGATGTGTTATTTTTATACAATTCATGGTTTATGGATAATGTATTGATATTTCATATACTAGTTTTAATACGAATGATCATGTTATGTTTAATCCTTTTCATATGAGGAATTCATTGGACATAATGAGTGACCGGAGGATCCCGCTATAGCTCCTTGATGCATCGGTAGGTCTCATGAGAAAAACTAGTGTGTTGGCATAAGGCCTGGAAAAAATATTATTTGTAGTCTCTACATAAGGCCTTGACTATGTGGTTATGAAGTCTAGCATTATGCATTCCTTCATTATGAATGTGGCTATTGATGTTTCATGTAATTATTTGACTAGTATAATATCCATGTGAATAAGTAAATGGAATTATATGATTTTATCTTTTCCATATTATTCTAATGCTCATGTTTAAAAGGTGTTTGTTTTAGTCTTATACATTGCCTTAAATGTTTATGCTTATTTATGAAAGTTTCTACTATATTGTTATCCTTACTGAGCATCTGAGCTCAACCATTTATATGTTTAATTTTTCCCAAAATGTGAAGAAGTATTTTATGGTTGACCTGCATGGATAGGATAATTATATAAGTGTGTTTAAAAAGGGGGGGAATGTTTTTAATGTTTTTATTTCATGATGTAATGTAAAAATTATGAATGTATCTAGTACTTCCAAGTCTACAAAACTGATCAGTATTTTCATACAAGATTCCTTGTATCATGCCAATGTTATGTAATAATGCCCCGACTCTGTGTAACTAGGGCTGAGGAATTAGAGTAAAACACACCAAGTATAATATTATGGTCTGGTTAGATAGGTCACTCATACAATAATCCTGACTAGTGTTCACTAAAAGTACTTAAAACCCATGCATAGAGTTATAGAGAACAAGGGAACACCCAAGAAAGAAAATCCTCAAATTATTTCAATTCAAGTCCTAGATCGAAATGCATCTTGATCTAGGAATGGAAGGACACCCATGAAAGTTAATACCCTTACAATACAAAAATTCAAGTCCTACTATTATGCATTTCACTTATGTAACGAAACCTCTCATGTTTTTTATTTGAAATAATTTTAAAATGGATAATACATTTCATAAAACAATTTCAAAAAACCTTTCCCCATAAAAACATAATTTAAAACCCATTTCTCAATATATTTTACAATTCATTTATAATCATCTTTATTTTACCAAAATGAGGGGAACCCCGTTTTTTTCAAAAATATATTTATACTTGAAAAAAATAGTGAATTATTACTTTTCTTTTAGAATACCATTTAATAAAAAAAATATAACTCCATGGTTTACATTATAATGACTATAGATGAAGACGCCAACCTCAGTCTTGGTAAGACACTACCCAAAATAGGATCCACTAACACCAAATTGAATTCAAGGAAAAAATGGAGGCCCTACCAAAAATTATCATATAACAAAATTTATTACATAAGAAAGTGTCAATGGAGAGGATAAATAAACAACTACCTCTAGAAACATTCCCACCACACCATAACCAAACAAAAGGTTCATCCCCCCAGAAGACGATCACATAATGGATCTAGAAGGAATCAAACAAAAATCAGTAGCTAATCAAAAGATAGCAAAAATATATCCCAATTACATTGCTGCAACTATGATTAATGAATAAGAATTAAGAATTCTCACTGAGAGGGAAGAAACACATCCATATCGAAGATCGAGTGTTGAACGAATGAACACTAGAGAGAGGATTTCAACCAAAATCACCTGTAATGAATGTACCATTTGAGGGATATAGTTTCTCTATTAGATATTAGGGAGTTATGGGAATGGTTAATAAAAACTAATTAGTGTGAGAGGTTTACATCATAAATTTGAGATTTACTGTGTAAATTATATTGTATCTCCCATAAAAAATAACATAAACTGAGGTTAATTTACCTTAAGTGTAATATTGATGGATTAAAAGGTTTTTTATGAAATAAAAGTGTTTCCCTATCTAAACCATTTTTACACCTTGTTCCCAGATTTAAAATTATATCACAAATCTGGAATTTATAATGAAAATTCACTCTATAGCCAATGCTCAATAGTGGATCCTACAAATAAATCTACCAAAAGAACATTCTTCCCACTAAATTTTAGGGAAAAGGTCTTAAACATAAAAAGTGATCATATCTTTTTATCTATAATGTTAAAATCTCCCAACCATAGGAAATTACACCCCTCGAAAGTCATGTGGAAAAAGGGTGATCTAGAAAGAGGTGAGGACACTGCTCCCTCACCAATGATTCATGCTCCCATGTATTATGAGACTCTGCTCTGTGTCACCATAACACTCCGACTAGTCTAATAGACACCTCACACAAGACACTCACACAAGAATCAATGATATCCACTGGTTAGTCTACAATTTTAACATATAGCTCTAATATTGAATGAGAGAGGAGTTCAGATGGAATTTCATGAACTAAGATATACAGACCACAACATGCATTCCTATCAACTGAGCAAGAAATTTTGACTGATAAGAAACCTACATGAACTGATAAATGAACCCAAATGGTGCAACATATCATGGATCCATCGTTCATATTTCCAATGATGATATTGACCCAATAAAGGAGAGTATTTTAAGAATACTTTATCCCCAATTAAAAAATCCCAAGTATAATACCGACAATATCCATATGATTTTTTTGACTCTTTACTTTAACTAGATGCCAATATATATCATGAATAGTTATCGAAATCTCCTGAATGATACTCGGTCTCACAAGAGAAGCTTTAGCCACCACTTCCCAAAAAATTGTGGATCTACATGGCTGACCATATGAAGCGTCGAAGGGTTCTATTTTGATTGAAGACTAGTAAGTATTATTATAAGAATACTCGACCAATACCAAATTTCATTCCCATGCTCCACTAAAATCCAAGACAAAATCACAGAACATATTAAATAGGATCTAAATAGCTTTTTGTGTTTGAAAATATGTCTATAGAAGATAACTTGAACTCAACTAGACCTGAGTCCCCATTTCCTTTGGGATACTCTTCCATAACCTTGATGTAAACATGTGATCCATGTTGAAAACAATAGTGAAGAGGAGCCCATATAACCTCAAGGTACAAGGACCGAAACTACCAAACCAAAATTCTAATTAAAAACTAATCAATTTTCATCCAAAACAATGATAATAATAAAAAATTATCAACAAAAGGATGCGATGCTATAAATGGTTAATATATCATATTATAGATAGGTTTATGGTTCTGGTATATAATTTTAATAAATATAAATTTATTATTTTAGAGGTTAAATTCACTTTCAGGGAATTCCATACTTGAAGTAAAGGATTTCATCAAAATTTCTACTCCATGGAGACATATTTGGTACTATACACCTATTTATTTTTATGTGGTGTATATATTTACAATTTTATTTATTTATCATGAATATAATTTTATTTATAATTATTAATGTTTCAATTCAACTATAATCATTTTAGGGGTTTTAATTTAATTATTACCAAATAGGTAAGTAATTTGTTTATAATATGATTTTTTTGGAATGATCATTTTTTATTGAAGAAATATTATAATATATCGTTTACAAACTCAATATATTTTTATCCTATAATATTTAAGGATTTTACATAATTTCTTCCAAAATTTCCTCTCTTTGAAACTTGAATCAAGAAAATTATTATTTATAATAAAATCTTATTTTATTTCTCTTTTGATCAAATATATTTTTATTCTATGTCAATATTTTGATTTTTTTTACAAAGGACCACTTTATTCACTCAAAATATTTATTAAATAAATTTTATGTTATCTTGGAATTTTTATAGGGATTTAATGGAATCTTTCTAATGTTTCATGAATGTTTTTTTCGAATTTATATACAAAATATAAAAATGGAATGTTTTTAGGGTATATAACATTAAGAGATTTTCCATCCACCAAGAATGTTTTATGCTCTTTTAGCATCATATACATGATCTAAATAGTATAAAAAAGTCATTAATTAAATATTTTGATAATTTTTTCATTCTATTATCATTTATTCTCTAAAGGGAATTATTTTATCATAAAACCTACATTTTTTATGAATAAATAGTTATATTTTTTTATTATTTTATTTGGAGTCATTGAATTTATCTAAAAACATTCAAATTACCGTGATAATTTATCATTGAACATTAATTTTCACGTAAATATCCATAATATTTTTATCATGGAAATGATTATTACCTAAATTGTAATCCATTTATATATATGGTGTTTTATTATGAATGTTATTTTATTGACTAGGGAAATCATGAAATTTTTATCCTTAGAAAATATGTTTTTTTGAGAAGGCATATTGTTTATGAATTAAATTGATCATTAAATATATGAGTAATGCATTAGACATGTATTGATTGGTGGGTTTAAGAATTAGTTTTCCCATTGATGAATTGATATGCCTCACGAATAAAATCAGATGGAAAAAATTATTGAATGGGTTTTTGGTATATACCTACCAATTGATTAAACTATCTTGGACCGTGGATTTTAAGGAAACGATATCATAATGTATGAGATCATAAAATAAAATATTATGAATTTACTTTATTGATAATTTAGTTATTATTATCAATGATATTACTATATTGATATTATCCAAGAAAGAATTTCCTGCCCATGTTATTGATCAAATGGAATGTGTTTTCAGTTTTTACCCTTGCATATTGATTAGGACTTATTTACTAATGCTGCCCTTTGTTGTTCATTATCCTTACTAAGAATCTTATCTCACCCTTTATTTTTTTAAATTCCCTATAACATGAAGAAGGAATATATGAGTAACATCAAGGATGCGAGAATGTTTCTTATGATATGTATTTTATATTTCCAATGTAATGTGGAAATCATGTATGTATCTAGTTCTTCAAGATTACTATACTAATTAATACTTGATGATGTGATCCCATTTATATTAATCCATTTTTATAATGTAGACCTTGGTTATAGGTTACTAGAGATGGGGTTTCTACAATTTGAAATAAGAAAATTTTAGTAGAAACATTTTGAAATAAATTTAAATGAACATACCAATCATGATAAATATGATAATCCCTTATATTTTTTGATAAATTTTACCATTATTTGTATTTTTATTTTATTGCTCAATATTCATGATAATTTTTACCTAACTCTATGTGTTCTATTTTTTAGTTATTTCTCCTAACAGAAGAAAGGGAATCAACCCCTATAGATAATGTATGGATTACCATATTGAGAAATACAATAGAGATGGTGATGGAATGAAAAAAATCTTGTCCATATTAGGGAATTTGACTCATGTTATGAAGAATAACCTTGGCTCAATAGATTATCCGGTTATTCCGTGGAATGATTCACCTATGATGGATCACATTAGGTGATAGAATCATACATATTTTTTTGGAACTACTAATACATAGAAAGATTAATATTGGAATAAATCTATTGAAAATATATTTTTGGATTTGGGTTGTAATGAACATGAAAAGGTTATTATGATAGTGTATTGTTTGAAAGGAGATACCGATCAATTGTGTTAATTGATCCAAATTATTAAATTTGGTGAAACAAATAAATCATGGAATATATAACTTTTAATGTGATTTTATTCATGATATTATTCCACTGAGAATAGTGGTATGAAATATAGAGGCGGTTCCTCAATTTAATAAAAAAAATGAAGAATAAATTAGTTCATAGTTTGAGTCTATCTTTACAATATTATACATGTTAACTACAATTTATATACATAATCCAGAATGAAATATTGAATATTTCTTTGATGGGATTTATCTGATTCTCCAAAAGGCACTAGTTTCTCCATAGTTATAATAATATGATGATATAATATCAAGTTCCATTAAGACAGATATACTATATCTTCAATGTAAATAAATAGTATAATAGGTTGACTGAGCACCATTGAAAATAGAACACATCAAATTAGAAGAATGGAATGAATCAATTTCCCTCATGTAAAAAAATTGGATAAAAAAATATTGGAAAATTCTTGTGGGGGATGGGAGTTTATTTCAAGTGTGGATATTAGGGTTATCTAGATAATTAATATAAAGAAAATAAAAAAACTATTATCTAGTTATTGAATAATAAATATATGAATAATTATTCAAACGAGTTCCCCAAGAGTCTAGGTAAGTTACCATAGATGATGCCAAAGGGAGATGGCCAAACACATAGAATTACTACTGCTGAAGTGTATGTTCATAGTGATAAAGTGAAAGTTACACTGATTAACCAATTTAGAAGTATAAGTGATTTATTTAATTCAGGTTATAATTAATATTTTTTATCTGAATAATTTATTAAGGGTATCACATCACTTCCTCAACAATTAGATGTTGAGTTGGTAGTGAAAACTTCTAATGGTAGGATGAACATATATCTAATATATATCTGTTGTTCGATAGAATTTTGTGGGAATATTATTCCTATGAATCTTTTTATTCATACTCAAATTGAATTTCATGTAAATTTTTGAATGGATTGAATCTATGTGTATATATATATATATCCCATATCAACTGTCAATGAAGGGAGGCTACATTTGATATTCCAAATCATCCAATGATAGTATTTTGTGGTGGGGATAATCCTAAAATACCAATGTATACTATTTCCATCATATGGTATTTAAGTCCTATTAAAGTGGGACATTTATCTTGTATGGTTGAGTTGAAACCCAACATTAAAGATATTCTAATAGTATGAGATTTTTTTTGTGTATTTCTAGAAGAGTTGTCTAGTTCCCCCCCCCCCCGAATTATGTAGGTGAGTTTTCTATATTACTCATACATAGTGAAACACTTATTTAAATAATCCATATAAAATATCCCCAGTTGAGTTGTAAGAATTGGTAAATAAGCTCCTACAGAATATAGGCAAGTTATTCATTCAGTCCAGTTCTTCACCATGGGGTGAACATATTGTTGTGGTTATGAATGAAGATGGTTCAATGAATCTTTTCATTGATTTTAAAGATACTAGAAATGTCACTATTAAGAAAAAGTATCATGAACCCCATATCGATGATATGTTTGATAAATTACTAGGGGATCAATATTTTTTCTTGATTTATCATTGATCAATATATTATCATCTAATTATAAACATAGAGGATATACACAATAAAAAATTTCATATGAGGTATGGTTACTATGAATTTATTGTAATTTAATATGGACGTAACAATTCACCTTATATATTCATTTATTTAATGAATATAGTATTTAAAGATTAACTAAATTAATTTATGTTAGTATCTATAGATGATATTCTTATATATTCAAAGACTGATGGAAGAGAATGATTAACATTTTAGAATTGTACTTAAGACTGTAAGGAAGGATGATTTATATGAAAAATTTACCATGTTTGGATTTTGGTTACAAAAAGTGTCACCCTTGGATAATATAATTTCAATATTGGGAATATCAGTGGATCCTTAAAAGATGGAAGTTATTGAGTTATGGCCTAGAGTAACCATGGTAACCGATTTATATATTTTTCGTGGGTTTTCATGATACTAAAGATTCTTTTTATGATATTTCTCATGAATATCAAATCCACTCATCATGTATACTTGAAAGGAGGTTATGTTCTCAAGGATTGATAAATGTTAATTGAATTTTATATAATTAAAGAGAGGGTTTGTCAGCATGCCTATGATTACACTACCCTATAGTTGATAAGGGTTTCTCATATATAGTGATACCTTAAAAAGGTACTAGGATGAATCCTCATGTAGAATGATATGGTTATAACATATGTCACCTTCCAATTAAAAATTAATGTCTAGAATTACCTGAAGAATGATTTGGAGTTTGTATTGGTAATTTTTTCTTTGAATATTTAGAGGTATTTTTAGTATGGTGAAATGTGTGATGTATTTCCTAATCATAAAATAATGAAGTATATATTTATAGAGAAATAATTGAATATTAACAAGATATTATGGTTTTATTTTATCAAATATGATGACTTCTCAATACATTACCACCCTGGGAAGGAAAAAAATTTGTTGATACACAATTTTAGAAATATCATGTTAGTTTATCCATGATGAGGATTGAAAGAGATCCAATATTTATAGGTTTTCATAAGATGTATCTTGAAATATTTAGGAATAGGTACATATATAATATTTCTCATATGAATGTTCGTCCATCCATTCATGATTGGGTTAAGAATTCAATAGAGGTTCATGTGGAATTATAGAATAAGATGATAAATTTTCTGGAATTCAATCATTATCATGAAAGAATGATAAGGTTCAAAAACCAAGTATGTGTCCCATAAATTAAATATTTTAAGAACTGGTTATTGGATGAATCTCATATTTTATAATTCTATATTCATCTTGGAAGTAAAAAATATTTAAAGATAACTAAATGAATATTTTTGGTTTGATAACAAGAAAATGAGAATTTCTAAGTATGTTTTCTGTTGTCTAGAGTGTCATCAAGTTCAGGTTGAGAGATGTATGTCCATGGGGAAGTTACAACCATTACCCATTCTAGAATGAAAATGGGAATCCATTACCATATATTTAATAAAAGGATTCCCCAAAACATCTAAAGGGAACAACGATATTTGGGTTGTAATTGATTTTCTTATAAAATAATTAATTTTTATCAAAATAATATAATATTTCTCTCTTGATTGTCTTAATTGGATATAAATAAAGGATGATATGATATTTTATAGAGTACCAACCTCAATCATATCTAATTGGGATTCAAGGTTTACCTCAATGTTCTAGAAAAGCCTCTAGGAGGCGCTAAACACAGAGTTGAGTATCATTATTGCTTATCATCCTTAGACAAATGGTTATTCTAAGAGGTCCCTTAAAACTATATAAGACATTTTGAGATATTTATCCATGGATTTCAATGGTTCTTGGGATCAACATCTTCATTTAGTAAAATTTTCATACAAAAGTACCTTTCACTCAAGAATTAAGAAGGATCCTTATAAAGTCCTATATATAATTAAGTGTATAACTCCAACATTCATGGATGGAGTTAGAAAATCAATGCTATTAGGACCTAACCATGCTATGTAAATGGTAGAAAATCATAGATCCATTCAAAAACACATAAGGGTATCTCAGAACTGAAAAACATTATGATAGTAATCATCGGTGAGAAATAGTGTTCAAATATGGTGAAAAAGTATTACTATGAATAACTCTTTAAAATAAGGTTATGTGGTTTGGATATAAGGAAAAGTTGATCCCAATATATATCGGTACCATTGAAATTATTGATCTTATTAGCATGGTAGTTTTTCAATTGGTGCTTCCACCAAATCAATCTCAATTTCATGATGTGTTCCATGTATATCTATTTAGGAAGAAAACACTTAATAATTATCATGTACTAAACATAGAGGTCATAACACTAGATAATGTTTTTTCTAATGAGTCACAACTAGTGGAGATTCTCAATCATAGCGAGAAAGTGCTTGGAAATAGGACCACTCATTTGGTTAAAGTTTTACAGTGAAACCATAAAATCGAGGAAGGTACAAGGGAACCTATGTATGTGATGAGGCATAAGTATCCTAATTTTTTTGATGTTATTGTGATGTAATTCCCTGGGAAAAAATCTTATGAGGGAGGTCGGATGTTACAATTCAATATTTTATGACATAAATATATTTAAATAAATTAATTTTATAGCTTTATTACATACAAAATAATGTTGAAATAACCATGAAAACTTATTAAACATTTATCATGTGAAAATTATACAATTTTTTTATTCATCATATTAGTATTATCTTATATTGAAATTTTGTGATCCTTCTAAAAAGTGATTTTCCATTGAAAAGTGAAAAATACCGATTTTTATAAAATTGTAATTTATTTCAATTAAAAAAGGATCACAGTGATATTAATTTGATTATAAATTAATATAAATATTAATTTAATTATAATTAAAATAATAAATTACACTTGAATCATCATTATATCTGATTTTGGTATAATTTCGTTTTTTGGCTTAATAACACATTTTTCTAAAAAACTGCTTTCGTTGCATTTTTGTGTTATTATCATAAATTAATTTCTACCAATTTTTTGAATTATATTTTATTAAATGAATTTATTAATTTTAACTATTATGTTTAAATTTTATTAATAGGCCCATTTTAGTTTTTTTCATTATTAATTTTAACCTTGGTGGATATTTGTCACCTTGGTAAGGGTAAAATGGGTATAACTTGGTTAAAAATTGGGGACAAGACATTAAAATTTATATAATACTTAACTTTATCATATTTTCTATTTTTAGTTAATCTATTTAAAACAAAATTTTAAAAATACTTCCACTTTTTGTCATTTTTCATTGATATTGAATTTTATATTACTATGAGAAAATAATAACAAAAAAATGTCACACTCTAGACTTTAATAGATCTAATATTTTTCCATAAGAATAAATCAATTTTATTTTCAGTATTAAATTTATATTTTAAATATGAATTATTTTTTTATTAGGTTAATTTATTTTTAATTCTTAGTTATTTAATAGTTACCTTAAATATTTATGCAACATGACACAATATTTGTTCAGTTAATAGAAAATGAAATAAATGATTAAAAAAAATTAAAGTAATAAAATTTCAATAAATTATTTTGAGACATGAATTTTAATGATTAATAAATTATATTATAGATGGGTTAAAGGATTGTACTTAAGTTATTTCTTTATATTGGTGTCTTTAATGTCAAATGAAATGGATAGTATTAAACTAGACATTAATTATATTTTATGAACATAATATTTTATTAAATTATTTAAAAATCATAAAATTTTAAAATTGGAAAATGGGGATAATATATTGTCTTATATGTCAAAAATGTTCTATATTTTATCCAAATTTCAACTTATAAGTAAAATTATAAACCTTTAATATTGAAATAGTTGTTACCACAATTAAGGTTAAAAAATGGTTAACGAAGGTGTTAATAAAACATATAAGGTTTAAAATAATATCTTAATCTATCAAAATTTTATTTTATAATTATATCCGGACCATAATTTTATTATATTTGAATCCGTTTAGAGTTGTAACCATTTTACATGAGTTAGTTTAATTTTATATTATAATATTTTATGAATTTCCAAAAGTTCTCCTCCCCTCTCTTCTAAAAGGACACCCCGTTTCTCTTTCATTTACAAAAAAATGAGTCATATAGCAAAAAAAACCTAACTAATTGTATTATACAATTACCTATCAATGAATTATATTTTTTGGTATTATGAAAAGGAAATTCCAATGGACCTTAAGAAATAATCGGAAGGAATTATGCCAAAAACGCTAATCATCTTTACCGAATATTTAAAATTGTATTCCTATTATAATTACTATAAATCTATTGTAACCATAATATAATAATAAATAAACTTTCATAAATATAGTAACATGTTTTAATTATTTTTTAAAACCATTTTCCATCCCTTTTCCATCCCGTGAAAAGATAAAACATCACTTATGTGTACATACATCTTACCATCTCAATGTAGCGGTGTAATTTGTTTTTCATAACTACTTTATTTGGATGTATATAAAGATGCAAAAAATTAATATATATGATATTTAAGAAACAATTATTCTTTTTTAATTATAATATCATATATACCTCCTTACCTTACAATCAGATGGAAAATGATAATGTCGATTGTGTATACGTGTGGACCACCACCACTACAAAGCGATATGATCTATTTTTCATTTCCACATTAAATAGATGTAAATAAGGATAAATTTATTCAATATATATGATACATATTATATATTAATTATTTTATAAAGATAAATTTTTATTTACTATTCTTTATTTCCATCTATTGAAAAGCGAAATCAATATTCATGTGTATATACGACCTATTATCTCCATGAACGGTGTAATCAATTCTTATTTCTCTCCATTTCATGGGTGATTATAAATATTCATCTAACTAATATATGTGATATTTATATCATTATTATCATTTTATATATTATTTTAAAATAATAAATATATAACTATTAGATCTAACAAAACAAAATTCTCATGGAAAATGAACTAGTTAACACCTGAAACAATGATTATAATATATGATTATTTTAAAAATAGGGATAATATTTTATTATTAGATCATGTATGATATTATATATTGGTATATGGTTCTATCATGAAATTATTACAAATCTAAAAATATTATATAAGATGTTAAAATAACTTATGATGAAATTCGAACGTGATGATAAAGATTTTTTCTTAATTTCTACTCTATTGAGGCATATTTGGTTTTTAGAACCTATTTATTTTTATGTGGTTCATATAATACCCCATATTCAGTATTTAAAATTAATATAAATTTATTCACAATGATTAATGTTTCAATTAATGTTTAATCTTTTAAGGGGATACAATATAAACATTACTAAAGAGGTAGGAAATTATTTTATAATCTCATATTTTTTGGATTTCTATAATTAAATTAAATAAATATTATAATATATCCGTCATAAACACCATATGTTTTCTTATCATCTGAATAATTAAGGAGTTTACACATTTTTTTATAAAATTTCATCTCTTTTACACTTGAATCAATCAAGGGAAGTTTAAAAATCAAAGTCAATCTTATTTCACTTTTGCCCAGATATATTTTTCTTTAATTTCCATATTTTTGAAAAATTGTTTTAAAAAATACCCCCTTTTCACTAAAAAAATTTATTAATGACATTTTATGCAATTTTTTATAATTTTTAAATATTTGTAATGTTTTATTTACAATGTTTTTTCTAGGTTTTATTTTCAAATTTCAAAATAAAATGTCCAAATGAATGTTTTTTTACATATAAAACAATAATGGATTTTCCTACCTCCAATACTTTTTATACTCTTATAGATTCATATATATTATTTATGTAGTTAAAAAACACTTTAATTAATTATTATGTAAATGTTTTTCTTCCATTTTCCTTTATTCTCCAAAAGACAGGACTTTATTACAAAATGTATATTTTTGATGAACTGATCTTCATATTTTATCCCGTATTAATTTTGTGGTCATTAACATTTTCTTGAAACATTCACTTTCTTGTAATCATTTTTCATTTAAAATTACATTTATATAAAATAATAATATTCCTTATATCATGGATGTGACAATTTCCCAAACCTTATACCTTTTCTATATAAAATGTTTTGTTAGTAATGTTATTTGTTTGAGTATAGAAATCATGATATTTCATATCCTTTACTTAATAAGGATGATTTTTTGATAAGGAATACGATTTATGAATTAAATTGATCATTAAATATATAAAAGATTTATAGTGAATTAAATTATTTGTGGGGCCTATAATTATACATCCCCTTTATTAATCGATAGGTATTATGATAAAAATCATTATTTTAAGACTATTAAATAGGGTTTGGTATATAAGTACCCATATATTAAACTATCTTGGAATAAGGCTTTGATAGTGAAGATATAATGACATGTGAGATCATAGAATCCATTATTAATTATATTATTTATTGATAATTAATGTGTTATTATCCATGATTTTACTACATTGATATTACCCATAGATGAATTTTCTGATCATGTTATTTATTTAATGGCAGGTGTTTTTAGTGATCTACTTTTCATATTGATTATGCCTTATTTACCCATGGTTGATTCTATTTTATGTAACCCTTTCTATGAATATTAGATCACATTTTATTTTTATTCCATTCCCAGAGATATAAAGAAAGATATTATGAATAAAATTAATGATGCAATAATGTTTCATATTCTATGTATTTTATATTAGATCACATTTTATTTTTATCATTTTTATTAGAATATAAAAATTTTATTTTTTAATGATACATATTATATACATGTATAAATTTATTCATATTTATATTTTTAAAATATTTTCTATAAACTACACATCATTTATTGTTATATGTATATTGAGATAGTAAAAATAACGGAAAACCTAGGTTTGTGGTTCTAAAACAAAATTATAATATAGAAATATATTTTTCGAGTTCCATAAAAATAATATAGAATCTAAATTGTGGAATTTCACCTTTCTAGGAAAGTAATATTTTGTTTTCATTTATGTTTCCCAATTATCTCTCCCATTTATCAAATTTTTAGATAGGTGAATAATAAACACGTTTTTTCCTTTCTATTTTATCAATTTTTATGTTTTTATAAATATTTAATTTTCCCATTAATGTTTCCTAAAATTGTAATACCAACTATTTAGTTTTTATATATAACCCCATTTAATATATTTTTTTCTTTTTAGAATTGTTGTTGAAAAATGGAATAGGGATTTGGACTAGTAGTCATGAGATAAGTTATAGAATTTAAGATGGTTCCATGGATAAACGTTTATGATAATATAATGATCTTGTGAAAAAAATTAGTGACCCAAAATTAAGGTTTTAGGTGTATAGTTTTTATGAAGTTATGGAGGAAAATAAATTAAATAAACATCTTAAAAATAAGTATTCTTTGAATTTTTGGTGGAATCTACCATTTTTAAACCTTTTAATTTGAAGGAGAAAAGTAATATTAAAATTGGTACCAATTTGTGATTGAATATTTTTACCATTTCAGTTTCATCATTGTGAAGTTTCTAATATAGTTTTATTTTCATTCATATGGTTTTGGTCGTAAGACAATTGTTTTATTTTAAAATCTATCTTATTTTCAAGTCATGTGGAGTTATATATTTTTAATAAAGTTCTATTCTCATTATATTATAGTTTTAATGCGAGGAATGATAATATTATAACTTTTATTATGGAAAAATATATTAATTATAATCTAAGTTAACTATATTATATGGGTTAATAAAAAATATCCTCATATAGTATTTTTTTATAAAAATGATAAACAAATATGTCTTATCTATCTTTTATTAACTATCATTCATTAGAACCTTTTCAAATTAGAAATTTTAATACATTATATTAGTAATTTAAAAAGAGATAATTTTTTTCTAAAAAATTATTTGTTTGTTTTATAAAAGTGATAATAATTTAAAAAATAATTACTCACAAAGATAATTTTTTTGTAGTTTGAGAAGAAAAATTTTTTTATCTTATATCAGGTTCCCTTTTTAAATGATTATTTTATTTTAACCCAAGAACATATATAAATTACCTCTTTTAATGCAGTCCTAATTAGTTTTTTATCTACCTCAATCAAATAATATATATAATAAAATAAAATATAATATAATATAATATAATACAATGGGGGATGAAGAAAACAATCTCAACTCAAGATCTGTCCAACTTCTTACCCCATAGTGTAAAGTATAGTGGTAAAGGTCACATCAAAGCTCTATGCTTAGGATAAACTATCCATAGTTTGAGTATCACCATAATAATATTATAGGGGGAATTAGGGGCCTAACCAACACATATGTTTTTCTATAGATCATTCATTTACCAACACAACATTTGTGATATAATTATGGTAACCCTATAGTTTCTTGTTCCAATCTATCACCCACATGGTACGGGGTTAACCCCTCCCATCACTATATTTTTCTCATATTTTTTCCAATGAATATCTGAGTGGTATGAGATGTGTAATGTCTCATATTTTTCCGTATATTATTTTTAAATATTATATGGAATTATTTCGAGACCGGGCGTGAAAATGGAACATCATTTAGAGGTCTAGTGAGCCTGGAATGGTGGTTTGATACTCTTTTAAGATAAGTGAGCTAGCGCTTCTGCGCAGTTGTGGAAGTTTCCAAATGGATGCCTGAATTAAAAATCTAAGGGCACCCTTGCGTTTGGGATGACGACTTTACCTAAAAACGAGTCTAACCTCGACCAGCGCGGGTCGCGGGAAAAAGTTAATTTTCAGAAGTTTTAAAGAAAAATGATATAAAATAAATTCACAAGTTTATTTTATTTATTTTAAGGAAACTTCCACTGGAGTGCGGTAAACGGCGCAGATATTTCCTAAATTATTGACGTGTCATAATTACACAAAAATGGCAAGTTGGACTCATTAATACCACAGTGTAATTAAATTCCAAACCATTTCCATTTTTATTGGGATAATAAAATGATGATCGTTGGCGACAATTGAGAGGAACCTCTACAGAAATCTGCGGGTCATTGGAACAAATTATCGGTGACAAATGACAATGGATTGATGTTTTGAATCGCTGCGCCACCGAAGTTCAAGGATCTCGATGACGATGGTAGCACGACACCTTCATCAAGGATTGATCTTTTCTAAAGGTAGGGGTTTATTATTTGAATTCTTTTCCCCATTTTTGATTTTAAACGACGAATGAAGATCAACCACGAACAAGATGATCTGCATATTCGTTCATTCATGCGGGAGGGTTTTATCGGGATGATTCACGGAATTAATCCATGTTGTTTTGTTATTGTTGATTCTTGCTCCGTTTAAGCCTGTTATCGGGAGAAGATCAACACCGTGACTAACGATGGCTGGGGTTCGTTCCTCACTTTGTTTATTGGACTCCCCCCTTTCTTTTCATGCACGTTCTTCGTGTTCTTCACGGGGTGACAAACAACAGATTGTGGCACATCCGTTCTGTGACACAATGATCCCAAATCAAAGGTTCGACACTGCAACGAACTTGAAGAGGTGCGCCGATGATGGAGGATGACCAATCGGACCAGATCAGAAAGGGATTTCTTCGGGCGTTCTTCACACAGGAAGATCAAATCATTTTTTTCAGAGCCGATTGGAGGTCTGAAAACCTCAAGAGAAGCTTCGTGTTGTCGGGGGGACCAGAACATGGAACCTTCATGGAAATCCAATGGCCAGATCAACAAAAAGATCATCACCGGAGGCGCGACGGCGGAAGTCCATGTTTCTGGAAATTTCTCGAATACACGACATGTACTTCTGAAGAACAGGTCGTGTAGTACTGGCGGTGGCTAGGGTTTTGGGGTTAGAGAAGAATCACACGGTGTGTGACCCTGGTCACACGGTGTGTTGGACTTTTCCTGAAGCTCAGCGTGTATTTTGGGAAGTACACGTACACATGATAATCTATAGGGCTTCAGGACATGGCGTGTACAACATGACAGAAGTGGATACGTGGGACTCGGCGTGTATCTAGGGGATACACAGACACGAGTTATAGAACATGGGTTGGTAGCCATGTACAACCACATCGCCAACATACACGGGGCCTACCCCAGTCACTCAGACACAGCGTGTACATCGTACTACACACCATGTACTCAGTTTTTCTACACGATTAGCCTATGACACGGGCCGTTGTACACGGGCAGTACCCAGGGTCAGACAACACGACGTGTATCTTTTCTACACGCCGTGTACTTTTTGGAAAATGGAATGGTCCTCTTGTTCACCGTATCTCAGAAATCTTTCATTTGGGTTAGTGCCCCTTATTCTCGTTCCCCGGAAGGCCATGCATCATTTCCTCACACATGAGTATGATCTCTTTAGCAGGACTTTCTATGATAGAGTCAGGCATCTATCCGAGAGGCCCAGATCGAGACCCTATATCCATTCCATACCCTAGGTAGAGTCAGGAATCGATGTGACCAACTCTACTGAGCGTTGATCCTCTACCTAGATGGTGTATCACCTAACTAGTGAATCCGGATGAGTCGCGGTATCCACCATGGCCCTGGTAGTGATCCTCATCTGTGTATCATGATCTTTCACACTCAGGAGTGTGTCTCCCGTAATGAGTGCATCTATCTACCGTAACCTTCCCACTCAAGAGTGTGTCTCACATAATGAGTGTAGCTACCTCTCATGACGGTTCCAGATGAATAGAACTTCTCGGACGGACGTCATCGGAGCTATAAGACTCGTGGAGTGTGTTCTCCCAGAACGAGTGCATCACAGAATCTTCGACAGAATCCCTAACGGGGGTATACGGTTTTGTGACTTGTCTCTAGACCACGGGTCTGGGTTATGAGTATATCTGGTTTGTTCTATATGTTTTGTAGACATATATTTTGCATAGCTGACTGTACCTTTACTTTGTGTACTGCTTTGTTGTTTTCGGGGTCCTCTACTGATTATTGTTATACTCACCCCTGCACGGGCCTTTCCCACATGTCTGGTGTCTTGTGCAGACGAGCATCCTTTTGAAAGAGTCCATGGTGGACCCGGACATGACTGAGCTTTCTGAGATCCATACAGGCCGAGGCATTCCTACATCTACGAGCAGCAGTCCCAGTACCTTTTGTGTTTACAGGTTGGACTTTGCAGTTTTCAGACTCTTGTTTTTGGTGGGCTTGTATTCTGGCCCAGTTTACTTTTTTAGTACTCTTACCTTTCATCGTACTCTGTTGGTTGGGTTTAGTTGTATGCATGCATTTTTGTTCCTTAGTGTTTTTTATGTTTCAGAATTTGTGGTCCTGGAGATTTTTTCATGTGTACAGGTACCTAGGAAATTCCTCCCATGTCAGTAATATGCCTATTCGATGCTAGTCACCAGCCCCTGGCCTATTGGAGGCGGGCATGGGGAGTCACTACATGTGCCCCACTGGGATGGGTCATGACAGAGTGGTATCAGATGTTTTCAGTTCTTCGTTAGGACAAAGAGTCTGTGAGTTTGGTTTAGGGAAATAGTTTTGAGTGTTTTGGGATTGGTTTTCAGGCCAGAGACACCAGTGTTGGTGTGGCGGCTGACATATCCATACACCAGGACTCTGATAACCTGACTTTCGACTCAATACATCAAAACATGGGTTGCAGGGGTATTAAAGGTATATGAATCATATAGGAATGGTTTTTGGTTTCCATGCCCTTTGTGTCAGATATCCAGATATACTCTTTGACCATGGTACATCTTGTTTCCCCACAGGATGCCTCCGCGACGCATACCCACTAAGATTCAGCAGCACAATCACGAGGATGACCTCCTTAGTGATGAGGCTTAGATACAAGGACCAGTTCTCAAGGCGTTGCCACCAGGTGGAGCATCCGCTGTACTACCCCTAGTGGAGCAGCCAGTGGTACCTGCAGCACTGACCGGTGAGGAGCGTAGGCTTAGCGCGCTCCATGATTTCTAGAGACAGAGACCCCTCAGGTTCTCGAGGCGAGCCCCACCCTCAGGCGACTGAGGACTGGCTTGAGCCGGTGACTAGAGCTTTCTGTCTAGTGAGGACACCAGCAGACAAAATGGTGATCCTAGGGAGGAACTTCTTCAGCACTAGCAGGGTAGTATGAGAGTAGATGACTATTCATTGAGGTTCACCAACCTCGCCAGGTACTCGATGGATATGGTCAGGGTTCAGTACTTCAGAGCTCAGACTGTCGGGCGAGGTCTACAACGTGACATCCGAGCTTGTGTCATGCCTCTATGCATATCAACTTATGCTGGAGTGCTCGAGTGGGCCTGGGTGATCGAGAGTTTCTTGGCGGAGCAGAGACAGCCGACGACAGTCAGCAGTAGGCAGACAAGTGTGGATACCTCGATGGTAGGGAGTCAGTGTAAGACGCAGGGATCAGGATGTGAGGGGCATTGGAGGAGGACCCAGGATAAGGGATTGACAGTCCAGGGCTCTCAATCTGGATCAAGTCAGCCTAGGGAGAAGCGATGCTACACATGCGACGGTAGGGGACATCTCACTGGAGATTGCTCGACCCGTCGAGCTGCTGACAGGGAAGCAGTAGATGGACCACCGAGGTAGAGGTAGAGAATAGAACAGGCAGACCCGCCAGGCGGTGGACGTGGCAGAGGAGCAGGGAGAGCTACAGGTGTTGGCAGACGCTTCGACTTACTTCCACTACCACCCCCAGGAGGTCCGCACTAGGCTCAGGGAGCTGGGGGACAAGGGCGGGGATAGATGCATGCGGTCGAGGCATACGAACCAAGGGATCCTGGGATGATTTGAGGTACGATCTGTGTCTTTTCTACCTTTGCTGTCGTAGTCATAAACATAGGTTCCAGTCATTCCCTTATACCCACAATTCCTGTATAAAACCTCGAGATTCCGGTAGACCAGTTCAATCGATCCTTACGCTTGGAGACACCTACGGGAGGAGACTCAACGATCACGCACCTTTGCAAATAGTTTGATATTAACCTTGGAGGTGAGAGTTTCAGTTGGAACCACTTGGTGGTAGCGTCGAGGCCTTACGACATCATTCTCTGTATAGATTGGTTATCATCGGTCCATGCCCAGATTCACTGTTTTAGGCGAAGAGTGTGGTGTGTCCGCTGTGATGGAATGAGGTTTTCCTTTTTCGGAGAAAAGGAAACCCAGGAATAAGAAAACGGGCTCATGCATAGGAGGGTGCATCAGATCACTCATGAGTTGGCTAGCCTTACCCTCGGAGCAGTAGATGTTGTGAGCTCTCAATTCCCAGCAGTGGTGGCGGAGTATGAGGACGTCTTTCCCAAAGATGTTCCAGGATTACCTCCCCACTGGGAAATTTACTTATGCCTCGACTTACACCCCAGTATGACACCGATTTCCTCATTGGCATATCAGATGGCTCCCACAGGGCTTCGTGAGCTGAGGGTTCATTTGGCGGATTTTCAGAGCAAGGGTTTCGTAAGACCCAGTGTCTCACCCTGGGCGTCACCAGTCTTGTTTGCCAAGAAGGCATATGGGAGTCTGGGGTTGTGCATGGATTACCGGTGCCTGAACTAGGTGACGGTAAAGAACAAGTATCCACTACTGAGAATCAATGAACTCTTCGATCAGCTAATATGGGCATAGTGGTTCTTGAAGGATGAATTTTGATCAGGATATCACCAGCTACGAGTGCGGGACATGGATATACCGAAGATGGATTTCAGATGCCGCTACGGTCACAATGAGTACTTGGTGATGCCTTTTGGCGTGATGAATGCCCCCGCAGTGTTAATGGGACTGATGAACTGGATCATCCATCCGTACTTGGACCGGTTCGTGGTGGTCTTTATCGATGAAATCCTCATGTACTCAGCGTCAGAGGAGGATCACGCGAGACACTTGCGGATGGTTCTAGACGTACTCTGGGAGAAACAGATTTATGGGATGCTCTTGAAGTGCCAGTTCTGGATTCAGGAGGTCCACATTCTGGGACATGTCATCTCAGTAAATGGAGTAGCTATAGATCCTGCCATGGTGGAGGCTGTGTTAGCATGGGATCCACCTCAGAGCGTGATGGAGGTGCATAGTCTCCTTGGGTTGACAAGATATTACCTGAGATTCGTCCTTGATTTCTCATATATATCTTCACCAATGACAGCCTTGACCAAAAAGGGGAAACCCTTCGTGTGGACAGAGAAGTGCCAGCAAGCTTTTGAGCAGCTGAGATAGAGTTTGACGAGCGCCCCAGTCATGTGATTGCCGGAGGAGGGTGTCGAGTATGTAGTTTTCTATGACACATCAGGGACTGGGCATGGTTGTTTCCTGATGTAGCGACATGCATTGATTGCTTATGGTTCGCGCCATCTTAGGCCACATGAGAAGAACTATGCAACCCATGATCTCGAGTTGGCAGCGGTGGTCTTCATGTTAAATATGTGGCGACACTACCTGATGGGTGAGTGGTTTATCGTTCACTATGACTACAAGAGCCTTAAGTACATCTTTTCGCAAAAATATCTGAATCTGCAGTAGAGACGATAGATAGAGTTCCTCCGGGTCAATAATTTCGAGATCATCTATACTCCTGGAAAGGGGAACAACGTGGAGGATGATCTTAGCAGAAGGTCGAGCTCACAACTGTTGAGTGAGGTGACACAACAGTTAGCCACATTACAGTTATCCTTCGTGGATGGACAGGATACAGCTTACCTACAGTCGATGGTTGTCACCCCTCCACTCTTACAACGATTTAGGGAGGCATAGCTTGGGGATGTTGACTCTGTGGCTTTACTTCCTCAGTTATCCATAGGACATGCTCCTGATGGATATTCACATGGTGGGTAGCACGTACTTCTATTCAGATGATGAACTGTTGTACTAGTGGCGTTGCAGGAGGAGGTCCTGAGGTAGTTTCATACGTCCCATTTGGTGGTACATCATGGGGTGGAAAAGATGTACCAGGATCTCCAATGATAGTTCTGGTGGTCAGGCATGAAGAATGCAGTAGCAGATTTCGTTTCTCGATGCCTCACATGCCAGCAGGTGAAGGCTGAGCACCAGGTTCCAGCAGGATTAGCTCACCCACTGAAAGTTCAAGAGTGGAAGTGGGATGGAATATCGATGGACTTCATGGAATGATTACCACGGACGTCCAAGGGGCATGATTCCATCTAGGTGATCATTCACCGACTCACCAAGTCAGCCCACTTCTTAGCTATCAGGGAGAAGAGATCCATAGAGAGCTTGGGACGCCTCTATGGGCAGGAGATAATTCAGCTTCATGGAGTCACCTCGACTATAGTCTCAGATTCAGATCCCTACATCACATCCCAGTTGTGGAAGGGATTACAGGAGGCTTTTGGGACTCAATTACGCTTGAGCACGTCGTTCCATCCTCAGACAGATGGTCAGATAGAGAGGACCATTTAGGTTCTGGAGGATATATTGTGAGCTTGTATCTTGGACTTTGGTCACAGATGGGAGGACCACCTACCACTGGTGGAGTCTGCGTACAATAATAGATACCACTCCACCATTGGTATGGAACCGTCCGAGGCACTATATGGGAGACCCTGCTGGTCACCACTTTGTTGGACCAACCCAGTAGAGTCAGCACTCATGGGTCTAGAGTTAATGAGAGCTACCACAGAGAAGGTGCAGATCATCCGAGAGCGGATGAAGACTGAACAGAGCCGGAAAAAGTCCTATGCTGAGCGATGATGGAGGCCTCTGGAGTTCGAAGAGGGAGACCAAATCTTTCTTCGAGTCTCACCTCGACAATGGATATAGAGATTTGGCCGAGGCGGCAAGCTATCTCTGAGGTTCATCGGACCCTTCCAGATACTGTGTAGAGTTGGAGAGGTGGCGTACCGCCTAGCTCTATTGCCACAGTCGCATCGTATATATGATGTCTTCCCCGTGTCGTAGCTGAGGAGGTACGCGCATGACCCGTCGCCCGTCATCAACTAGGGAGAGCTGGACATTGAGGATGGATTGACCTTTGCTGAGTACCCAGTGGAGATCGAGGATCAGCAGGAGAGGATCCTTCGTGGGATATCGATTCCCTTGTTGCGCATCCGGTGGAAGCATATAAATCTCCAGGAGAGCACGTGGGAGAGGGAGGCCCAAATTTGTGCCCAGTACCCACTTTTTTTTGAGTAGCCTTTGTTTTTTCTTTTCAGTGAAATAAAGCCCCAAGGTGGGGAGAATGTAATATCTATGATTTTTATGTTTATTATATTTAAACATTATATGGAATTATTTCGAGACTGGGCATGAATAAAACACATCATTCCAAGGTCCAGTGAGCCCGATAAGGTGGTTTGATTTTTTTTAAGATAAGTGAGTCAGCACTTGTGCATGGTTGTGGTAATTTCCAAACAAATGCCCGGATTAAAAATCTGAGGGCACCGTTACGCCCGGGACGGTGAATTTACCTAAAAAGAGTCTATCCTCGACCGGGGAGGGTTTAGGGAAAAAGATAATTTTCGGGTGATTTAAAGATAAATAAAATAAAATAAATACACATGTTTATTTTATTTCTTTTAAGGAACCATCCACTGAAGCGCGTTAAATGGCGCAACTATTTTTTAAATTAATGACGTGTCATAATTACGCAAAATGGCATGTTGAACTCACTAATACCGCATCGTAATTAAATTCCAATCCATTTCCCTTTTTATTGGGATAATCTAATGACGGTCATTGGCAACGATTGAGAGGATCCTCTGCAGAAATCCACGGGGCGTTGGAGAAAATTCTCGGCGATGAACGATGACAGATCGAAGTTGAGAATCCCTGCACCACTAATGTTCAAGGATCTCAACGACAACGGAAGCACGACACCTTCATCAACGATACATCCTTTCTAAAGATAGGGGATTGTTATTTGAAATATTTTCCCTTTTTTTGATTTTAAATGACGAACGCAGATCATCCACGAACAATATGATCCACGGATTCATTCCTTCTTGCGGGAGGGTTTTATTAGGATGATTCGGGGAAATGATCCATGATGTTTTGTTGTTATTGATTCTTGCTTAGTTTAATCCTACTAACGGGAGCAGATCAACACCGTGATGAATGACGGTAGGGGTTCGTTCCTCACTTTGTTTATTGGATTTCCCATATTTCTTTTCTCGTGTATTTTTCGTGTTCTTCGTGGGGTGACAAACAACAGATCATTTCTCATCCATTCCGTGATGGAATGATCCAAAATCGAAGGTTCGACATCGCAACAACCTTGTAGAGGTGCGGCAACGATGGAAGATGACAAATCGAACTGGATCGGAAAAGGGCGTTCTTCATGCATTCTTCGCGCAGGAAGATCAAATCATGTTTTCGGAGCTGATTAGAGATCTGATAACATTGGGAGCAGCTTCGTGGTGTCGGGGCGATCAAAAACTGGAATTTTCACAGCGGTTAGATGGCCGGATCGACGAACGGATCATTACTGGAGGCACGACTATGGAATTTCGTGTATCTAGAAATTTCCAGAATACACGGTGTGTACTTCCAAAGAACATGCCATGTAGTACTGGCGGCAGCTAGGGTTTCGAGGTTAGAGAGGAATCACACAGTGTGTTGGAATTTTCCCAAAGCTCGGCATGTATTTTGGGAAGTACACGGACACGGTATGGTAAACACAGCTTCAAGACCCGACGTGTAAAACATGACAGGAGTGGCTACACGGGACTCGGCATGTATCCAGGGGATACACGAACACGAGTTAAAGAACACAAGTTGATAACCATGTACGACCACATGGCCAGCGAACTTGTGGCCAACCCCAGTCACTCGGACACAGCGTGTACATTTATATATGACCAGCCTATGACACATGCCGTTGTACACGGGCAGTACCCGGGGTCAGACAACATGGCATGCATATTTTCTACATGCTGTTTACTTTGTGGAAAACGTCATGGTCCTCTTGTTCACCATATCTTGGACATCTTTAATTTGGGATAATTCCCCTTCTTCTCGTTCCCCTGAAGGTCAGGCATCATTTCCTCACATAGGTGTATGATCTCTTCAACATGACTTTCTGTGATAGAGTCATGCATCAATCCGAGAGGCCCAAATCGAGATCCTCTATCCGTTTCTGGCCATAGGTAGAGTCAGGCATTGACATGACCAACTCTACCGGGCGTTGATCCTCTACCTAGCTGGTGTATCACCTAACTGGCTAATCCAGATGAGTCGTGGTATCGGCCATTGCCCTGGCAGTGATCTTCATCTGTGTATCATGATCTTTCCCACTCAGGAGTGTGTATCCCATAATGAGTGCACCTCTCTACTATAACTCTCCCACTCAAGAGTGTGTCTCCAGTAATGAGTGTAGCTACCTCTCATGATTGTTCCCGATGAACAGAACTTCTTTGACGGACGTCATCGGAGCTACAAGACAAGTGGAGTGTGTTCTCCCGGAACGAGTGCATCACAGAATCTTCAACAGAATCCCTAACTGGGGTATGCGATTGTGTGACCTATCTCTAGACCATGGGTTTGGGTCATGAGTATATTTGGTTTTTTCTATATGTTATGTAGACATATACTATTCATAGCTGACTATAACTTTACTTTGTGTACTGCTTTGTGGTTTTCGGGGTCCACTATTGAGTATTCTTATACTCGCCCCTGCACGGGCCTTGCCCGCACTTCTGGTGTCTTGTGCAGACGAGAAACCTTTTGACAGTGTCCAGGGCAGACCAAGATAGGACCGAGCTTTCTGAGATCCCTACAGGCCGAGGCATTCCTATGGCTATGAGCGGTAGTCCTAGTACCTTTTGTGTTTACAGGTTGGACTTTGCAGTTTTCAGACTCTTGTTTTTGATGGGCTTGTATTCTGGCCCAGTTTACTTTTTTAGTACTCTACCTTTCATCATACTCTATTAGTTGGGGTTAGTTGTATGCATGCAATTTTGTTCCTTAGTGTTTTTTTTACTTTTTAGCATTTGTGGGCTTGGAGATGTGTGCGTGTGTACATGTACATAGGCAATGCCTCCCATGTTAGTAATATGCCTATTCAGTGCTACTCACAAGCCCCTGGCCTATTGGAGTTAGGCTTGGGGAGTCACAGTGTGGGCCCCACTGGGACAGGCCGTGAAAAGATTTTTCTCTACTCACATGGGTTAATCCATTGACAAACCCTTTATGGGGGATTTTCATTTGGACTTTGGGATATAAATTTCTTACATGGGTTTTTAGAATCATCTTTCACCCATGTAATGTGGTGAGTAGGTGATAGTGGCTGATAGATGTGGGGTGATATGTACAGTGCACGAATATAATGTATAAGTGGATTTTGGTATGAGATTATGAGGTTATGAGCACAACTTTAAAGGAATATATTTTTACAAATTGTTATTAACCATGTACTAGAATGAGTTCATTCCTGATATGTGACTCTAGGTCATCATCTTAAAAATGATAGATGAATTCTATAAGGTATGTAGGGAGGCCCTACAACATTATAATTATGATATATATTACTATAATAATGGGGCTATATCCACATATATATTTTTAAAACAATTGAATGATCCTTGTTAGATCTAGTGACACGTTCATTTTTCCAAACCATTCTTTTTGTGAGTTTGATTCCCAATGGACTCCCTTGGACTGTATTTTCTTCTATTTACCAGTATTTTTTATTTTTTATTTAAAATTAATTTCATATTTTTAGTATTTATAAAAATATTTGATATATAGTGTATTTATCATCAATAAAAATAAACAATAAGAAATATAATATGTTATTAGCATTTTTCTTACATAAAAAAATTTAGTTTCTCAATTATAAATAAACCAAAGTATGAACTCATCACCTATATATTCATCTATTCCCTCTAATTTTTTATTTCTGTTGTACTAATATACTTTTTATTCAATGATCTGAACCTAAAAATCAAGGTCATGCATGTGTTAAAGTGTATGTGGTTATATTCATCTAGAATACAGAGACATTGGAGGGATGAATGATACCTTTGAAATTTAGGTTTACTAAAAAAGATATAAAAAGGTTCATAGAGTAGCAAAGTCCATGTTCTTCTATTTAAAAAAAATCAATTCATTGTTTCAATAACTCATCTAGGGTATGTGAAGGCGATCATTTATCTTCCACACATGGGGGTTCTTTTTTGTGTCTGGTGATCCTGAATAAAGGCAACTAGGAAGATTAGATTATATTAAAAATATTTATCCAAGAAAGGATGAATTTAGATGATATAACTGAATGAAAATACCACAAGATATATTTCATATCCATTAAGAATTGGGTATAAAAAAATAATCTATGAAACCCTCAATTTTAGACTTGTTCAATATTTTTTTTATTTATATATAAATTCAAGGAAACTACAAAAATTTTATTTAATATGGTAATATTGTGTTTAAATAACAGTAAAATTGGTAGAATACAATGACTAGTTTCTTCTATATATGATTCATGGGATATGAATTTTATTCATGATGTATTTTTTATATCATCCTAAATAATTTGGTATAGTTTTATTAGTGATGTGAAGGATGAAAAATAATTAATTCTTTCTTGGGAATTTGGAAAATAATTTCATAGAATTTTCTATATAACATCATAATTTTATATTTGGAAAATAAATTTTCAAAAACATTAAAACCATTACACAGTGCATATCAATTTCACAATGATCATTTCTTGAGGTTTTGGAGTATTACATTGGAGGGGATTATGGATTCACTTTTATATGCATGACATGACACAATCAAAATCCATTATTTGAGTAGGTTGAATGAGATGATATGAGTTTATATCTAGGTTTTTCTAGGAATACATCACGATCAGTATCATACATTTAGATATATTTAAAACAATTCTAGAACACCAAAGTTGTGTAAATTTGATGTAGCTATTGGAACTTATTTCCAACGTCTCATGTAAAAGAATGTATCCATGACGCATCAATGGATTTTTTATATTTATAAGAGTATTATAATATTTATATAATTAAGTTATGGTGAAATTATTCATTCCATAATGTGGTAGAGACTTGTGTGGATTTATAGGTAATAGTTTATGCTTTTCAAGAATCGATTACCTTATTTGACCCTTAGATTTCATTTTTGGTTCTGAATAGGAATTAATCAATAATTTGAAGTGTTAGGGTATGTCATTCAGTTCTATATAATTTATTAGAGTTTATAATAAACCAATATTATGAAACATTTATATAGCCACCAAAATGTTTAGAGGGCATTCCAAAGAGAAAAAAATAATGTTTTGAGGATAAATACAATTTACAAACAACATCCATTTATTGGAGGCACATGGGGAGGATTTGAAGAAAATAATTTGTAGTAATTCATAATAAACATTATCAAATTTTTAATTATATTTATCATTGTATACATTTATTGGTTGATAACTATCATCCTACTCCATGCAATTGTTTTATTGATATCAAATCAACGATGTGTTAAGAAGCATTATAACTACTAAAAGCCTAGGAAGTAATGACTCAAAAAAAATAATGGGTAAACCTTGGAAATGTCTATTCTATTTGTGTACAATTATTTATATGCTAATATCTCCCATAATAGTTGTTTTATTGATCTATTGAAGATATTATGCTCAAAATAGCTTAGGAATATCATTTTTTTCAAGAAATATAATTTATAGTCAGATTCACCACATATTAATTTCTATCACTATTATTTCTTGGGTAAATCTTTTGGTATTAAAATAGGTTATTATAATGGAATTTAGTTTTTTCTTAACTAATCATATTTTTTCAACTGAAAAATATTCATGGTGAGTATATATTTCATCAATAATAAATCTGTCCCAATGTTGGATATAAATGAATTTCCCTTGTAAAAAGAAGAATGGTTTAATATATCCTATAATTTAGATTTGTTATTCATGATTACATCAAGAGTTTTTTCATTTAAATAATGAATTATTATGTTATAGTTTTCAAAATTATAAGAATATGGAAGTCAATGAAATATTACACACCACATAACTCTCATCACTCTTTTAAAAAGACTTAATAAGGCTAATGTTTTAAACAATGGAATGTCATTTTGATGGAATTGATGAGATTCAAGATGTAGATAAAAATGAAAAATAATTATGATTTCGAGCATGTTATTCTTAACTAAAGTATATTCAGTTGGAGGAGGACCAAATGGTGAATATTTTCTTTATAAATGTTCATAAAATTTCTTCATATATTTAAATTTATAGTTGTTTTCTTGAATAATAAGAACTATTGATGAAAATGATGGGGATTATACTGGATTTACTTGATGATGAAAAATTTACATATGAAAAAAAATATTGGATAAGTTTATAATTGAAAAAAATAATAATTTCTTACTAGAATTTGATATTAGATGGGAAAAAATAAAAAAGTAATATATGTTTGAAAGAGAGACATGTTTTAAAACCTAAAATAGATTTAACAACAATGAATCAAAGAGGTCTCATAAAAAAGATTCATAATGTGATGATGATTCTATGAACCTCAATGACTATATGTTGTTATCTATATATAATTATAAAGAAGAAAAAATAGAAAATAGAAAATATAGTTTAAATTTATTTACAGTGGAATGTTTATAAATTTGTTAGAAATTTTTCTTAAGAAATATAAAGAGGATGATGACTATAAGAACTTGGTTTTTCACTATGCTATCGATCCTGTAAATTTTAGTCTAATTTTGAATTATGGACCTTTCATAGATGCCTAATGAGTTAGAGAACGTCCCGAGGGTTTTTGGGTATCGTATGGAGGCAAAAAAACCATCTCATGGGGAAAACTAGGTATATCACATGGTTAGAGAAAACCGTACGGTTAGGACACACAATTAGATCGAACAGTGAAGATGGTTTTCATTTTTAGGCAGAGCCATCTCACATGGTGGACGTATGGTTTCTATAACTGTACAACCTAACTATGTTGTGTACCCCTCTCTCTAGCTTCATGTGCATGGTTAGCACACTGTTTAGAAAACTATGAAACCGAAATGCGCACTTGCAATTTTTGGGGTAATTTCACCTTTTTCCCTAATGATATAATTAACCTCATCCTTGCTCCCTAATAAAAATTCTAGTAGGACTAGCCACCATTTCTCTAATTTTGGATCTTTTTGAAGGCCTAATCTAGGGATCAAGATATCTCCTTCATCATGGATCCATTCTAGATTTTGTTCATCACATCGGATGCACAATGGTATGTACTCAATTATTTTTTAGATGTTCCTCTTCTCTCTTGTTCTCAACCTAGTTTTCAAGGTGTGGTCATTTTTCTTATTTTTTAGATCTAAACTGATCCAATACCAATAAAGGGCCTACACTGGTTTAGGAAATTCATACAAGCCTAAGGTGGGTGGTTTATAACTCATCCTTCAAGTTCATTGATTTTTGATTTGACATGTGTGGACCACTGATTTCATTGGGTTATGTTTATTAAAATCATATATGATGATAACTCTCATTAGAATCGTATGGTTACGATCTTTAACAATATGTGATTAATTGTTTTTGGTTATGACCACAATGCCTGACATCACATGTATGCTGATATTCCATAGTTGGGATTTTAGTTTTGTGACACTTTTGATACGTCGTTTGAATGTGCTCGAGGCTGACCACAATAATGGTAAGAGTCTTTATAATAAATTCTTGTTGAATCTTGTAATGGGGAATGTCAAGTACCATGTCACTTCAACATGACCCTCCTAATTTTAGTGCATCAATTTGATAACTAAATGGGAAAGGGAAATTACAATGTATACTATGTATATAACTTGACCGAATTAAATGTAAATGAATATTAGGTTGTATGCCCATTGCAGCCTTTTCCAAATTAATTAGAGGTAGTAGAATGGACCTTAATTATTAAATATTAATTAAATGGATTTAATAAATGTTTTTTGCTACTTGGCCTTGTCACACTAATGAAAGTCAAGGCTTGAACCAAATTGACTTATAATATATTATGATTTGATTAAAAGGTTTCATGCTACATGGACTTATCACAATAATTAATTGAAAGGCTTAAACCAAATGAAATATTATATGAATTCATTATCAAGTAGGAGTGGACTAACTTCAGCTTGCCTTGGATTCTTATGGGGGAATGCCTTGAGCCCTGGGGAAAACCATTCTGATTCAACAATGCATCTTTCTTAAGTTGAGACACACCTAAATCCCGATCCTTGGCTATTCATGGATGCCTGATATGACATCATAGGATTTCTCATGTAGTATTATAGGATTCCTTGGATACACTACTTGGATCCAGTATTGAAAAGCAGGTTCCATGGTTAATCCCATCATACCCAGTCATTTCTTAGACCTATTATACCATGGATGAAATCCTTGGACTCGGAAGTCATCTAATTGTGTAATTACTTGGACTACACTCCATAGATTACAATTTTACCCTTAGCTAGACCCATTTAATACTGAATTAGAGACCTCTGATATCTAGGTTTCCTTTAGGAATTCCGTGGAACATCTTCTTATTAACTATTAATTATGGTTAACTTGTTACATCTTGGAACCTTCACTATTGTTAACATGTGATTGACTTATAAATTTTTACAATCAAATAATGACTTGGTTATATAGTCAGAAATCAGACAAGGGTTGAAGTAGGTAGTCGCGTATTTAGTTACATTGTAATGATTTAATTTATATATTCATTCCTAAACACTATTATAATTCTATTACAAGGGCTGGATGTTATCGACACCCTTTGTGGTTGCCCATTGTGATTTATCTGACACAAAATCCAGGAACCATTTGGTACCCAGAGTAGATTATATGATTGAAGGTGTTGACCAAGGGAACAATATAGCCTCAAAAAATTGGTTGCTTGCTATCTATGGTGGATCTTGGTAGAATATGACTGATTCAGGGGTCTGGATTCTTGGAAAAGTCTTTTATTTCTTTTATACTTTTTTGGAACTTGTTATGCATACTCTCTTATATCCATTTTTCCTAGTTATCTAGTGACATGAAATATCATCATCAGTTGTTGAATGTTATTCCAGTTATTTTAATTTTTGTTATCCATAGCCATCTATTATTTAGTCTGCTTCCACAGATTACTTATATTGATTCCACTATTGTATCTCAACTAGTACCATATATGTTATCTACTACAATTCACTCTGGTAATGAGGGCGTAGTCTCCCGACGGACACACCCTTGGCCCTCACTACTAGTCAGTAGCCTTTGGTGTTTGGGAAGATACTCTTGAGGCCATGTGTCCCACCAGGATTGGGGAACCTATTTTGTAGCATCTAGGTGTGGGACTCGATAATTAAAATGAAAAATATAAAATTTATCCTAGTAGTTGTGACCAAAAGAATTTATTGTCTAAGAAATATATTTTATCATCTGATGAAAATGTAAAAAAGTGTCTCAGAGTATATGATTGGATTAGCTTTTTGAAAATGATTTTATTATTTGTAAATAAAAAATATACAATGAGAGATTTTAGAAGTATGTTGTGGATCCTATTGGTAGATAATTGATCCATGAATTATAGTATCAATATATGTGGTTAAAACAATTTCTAATGGATGATCCCTAATGTGTAGAAGTATGTGACCGGATACATGGCGTGGTTCATCATATATTGAAGTTTTAACAACTCATCCATGGTGTTTTAGAGGTTTCCTTTGATTATGTGAGGGTAGAGTGAAATGATCGAATGGATTTGAAACAAGATTTGTTTGTTGGGATAATATATAAATAGATTGGTGGGTTCAATTAGATGACTATTTATTGATGAATTTTTTATGTTTTATTATCATGAATCGTGTTTCCAAACATGTGTGTTTGTAAAGTATATATATTTATCAACCAATTATCCAATTAGAAAATATTTTTATGTTCTTTTTATGGATTAGGATATATATGAAACCATGTTAATTTTTTTTTCATTTTTTATTTTATGTGCATGATTCTTCTAGATCAATCTTCTTATGAAAATTCTTTTATAAGGGAAAAACCATGTTGGGAGTTTAGTGTGCGGCTTTGAAGCCATTCTTATTTGTTTATATTTACATTTGGTGTTGTAACAATTTATTATTTTGGAGCATAATTATAAAATATTTATTTTTCTGAGGGAGCGTTCCAGATGGAAGGTGTATTTAGTATAATAAGTGTGAAAATACCCTGGACTGGGTTTCACCAATGAGTAGGGGTAGTCGAATCAGTGGAGGTTTAATTTTAAAATTTATTTCTTTTGAAGTTATTAATTGTGATACATTATTATATGATCATATAAAAATTATAATCTTGGTTGTGATGCCCTGAAAATCTAAAGTAAGAACCTTGTATTCGATAGCATGTATGAAATGCAATAGAAAGCACAAAACGTAATATAATATACATATACTTTATAATATATTTACCCTATAAAATATATTTTATATATTTCAATTCATTAAACACCAAGTTATATTGCAATGCACATGACACTGGGTTAGTATATATTATAGGGAACAATGACCTTCCTCTATAGCTTGCGTTACATGCAAGAGCGACCTTCCTCGAAAGCTTGTATTGTACGCAAGACCGAGTTTCCACAAAAAACGATATATTATTAAAATATTATAAGACATAAACTACCCATAATGAATATATTTACCTAAATTATGAGAATATATGGTTTAGACAACTAAATTGTTGGTTACAAATAAATTATAAATGAATATACGAACCAATTGAATTTCAAAAAGATATTTTCTTTCTTAAAAAGCTGTATTACCCTATGAGATTAAATTAATTAAAATATGTCATATATATTATAGTAATAAATATTTTAATTATTAAATAAATTATTTTTAATAATCATATAATAGATTTGGTAAGAAAAAGATAAGAGAAAACCCAATATTTCAAATAAAAACCTATATTCTTATTTTTACCATCTTTTAATGGAGAACCTATCTTAAATATTAATTTTGAAAAATTTATGAATTGAATTTGATAAAATAAAAATCATTTTTGAATTCATAATTTCAAAGTCATCTTAGGATGAATTTTTGGGAATTTTCTAAGAAAGTTCAATTTTAGTGAATAGTGATACTACAAAAGTATTAGTTAAAAACAACCTTTTCGTTTAAATAAGTATTAATGTTAAATTATACTATAAATTTGTTTTAAAGTCACATTTGATCAATTATAAATCTATTAATATAATTTATTTCTTTATAATCAATATAACTTTTAGATTGAATATAAAAATATACCAATCTTTTTAACATTTTTCTACTAAAACCATTTAATCTGTCTGTCTAGGAGATCATCATTAATAATAATTTTTCCACTTCTGTGATTTAAATTTTGAGAATAAAAAATAATTTTTTTAATCAATATAATATTATTTTTCTAATAAGATCAACTTATTTTTTAAAAATAATGATTAGTGAAAGTGATTAATATTAATTATAGTGATTAAGGTGAAATTAGGATTAAAAATGGACTAAAACCCTATGTTTAAGGGTCCAAAGGACCTATAAAATAGTATGAAACCCATTTTATACAAATATTTCATCCATATATATTAAATTAATTAGTTTGGGTGGGTTTCTATGAATTTTTTAATGTAAGAACATGTGCACTCTTAATTTCATTTCAAGAATACCAAGTGAGTCCTTTTCCTTCCCTATAAAAGGCCACCACCTCTACCCATTCCTCACACTTATAACACCTATTAAGATAGGACAATACCATAACAAATAGACTCATAATATAACTTATATTTACATAGAATAATCAATTTGGGCAGAAGTCTTTCCAAGAAATCCTTTTGGCTAAATGAAAAGAAGTTACCTGATTAAAAGGTAATGTCTTTTTTCAATATCTATAGTTTTAGTTCCATTACCCAACCCCTAAAATCTACTTATTTTGTTCTTGTATAACAAAAAAAGAATAATAAATATTCTAGGATGTTTTTATTCGGGGATTTATACCTTAAATCACACACACCACAATCTAAAATATAATGATCATAATGTTTTTGTGTACGACGAACTACTGCCTCATGAAATGATGATTATTCAATTTTTCCCTATCGCATATCATGGTAGAAATTATGATAGAAAATATATTTATATATAATTTATATGTAATTTATAATGTATTTATGATTCTGTAATTTTTTTATAACATGCCTTTATTCCTCCATCATGTGTAAAGACGATAATCTCGTTTGAGGATGTGTGGACTACCACCCCCTCAAAGCGATGTGGTTCGTTCGAACAATGCATGGAATGTATCAATTAATGGACATAAATAAAAATATAATACATAAAAACAAATATATTATATTCATGAGAAAAATTAAATTTATGGATATATATATATATATCATTTTATTTATTACCCCTTCACACACTTTAAAAGAGATAGTGTCGTTCGTGGACGTGTGGACTACCGCCTCCTCGACATGATGTGATTCCTTTTACAAAATAGAATTGTTTATATAAGTATGTATGATAAAATAATTTTGTATTTATTTTATTATAATCATTTTGGAATGATATGATGTTACCTACCTTCTTTCCATAACGCCCATTAAAAAATGGGAACGTTACTCTAGCGTACATACAACCTACCATCTCAATGGTTATAAAATTAATTGATATTTCATAATAATATTTAATTATTGATTTTAAAAGTATAATTTATGTATAAATAATATAATTATGTCATTATAATATTTTTTTAGATTTCATATAATGATCCCCATGACCATAGTTGACCAACAATAGTTGTTTTGATGGATAAACCAATTTTGGTCAAAACCATCCGATGTAAACATAATTGTTTGAGTAGTCATACAAAACATGGTAGTAAGTGAAATTAAAGTAATTACAAACATGAAAAGGTTTCTTAATAATGTATAAAATTAAAATAATTTTTATTATGCATGAATTTAAAGGATGTTTAAATAAAATTAAACACAAGGTAAGGGATTATTATCTCATTTTCATTACGTGAGGCATACTTAATTGTTGGGCACCTTATTTATTATATATGGTGTAATTAATTACACATTTACATATAATATACTCAACCCTATTATCTTCTTGGTATTTAATTGTTTTATATTTGGGTTTTCCAATTCAGTTTTTACTACATTTTAAGGTATTTTCGTCTCAATTTTCATTCCATTGAAGAATAATTGTTGTTATGCACCTAGTTTGTTTTACTTGTTGTGTGTAATGCCCTTTAAATGATATATCATGAATCTCCTTACACTCATTATATTTTAAACATTCATATAATATTATTCTTTCATGAAATTTATGATTTAAAAATGATTCAATGTGGTATGTGATACTTTGGAATGTTTAAAGATTATTGTCCTCAAGACAAATACTAAGGATCATTAAATGGAATTTCTATTAGAGGAAATTATATAATAATTTTCGAACATAAAAATTAATTATTGTCTTGTTATTCATGACCATTTCATTTATTAGTACCATTTTCCACTCTTTGGTACTCAATGTTTTTTATTTTTTTAAAGAAAACCCGACTTAACTTCTCTCTTTAGTCAGAGAACCCGATTTCATCTAAAAACCATATTTTATTAAAATATTTTCAAAAATGACTTTAAATTGATTGGTAAAGAAACTTTTAACATTTTTTACCAATCTCTAATAAGGAATCTTGTTTTATCTTTCTAAATGAGTCATTTTCTATCATTTTTCCATACAAATTGAATATTATTTTTTACCTCCTATGACATGTATGGATTTATCCATCTCCATTTCTTGGAAACCTCCATCTAAATTTAAATTTTTTTTAGAAAGCAAAGGATATTTTTCTCAAGAATATTTTTGAAATATAATCTTTTATTTCATCAATGGTGACAACCCTCTATTTTAATCCACATGGGATTTTTTGTATTGATACCATCCTTATGCTTCCTTGGGATAGTTTATGATTTACATGTCCAAGGATAATATTAACATTCACTTCATTGATTTATTTGTAAGTCCCCTTTAAATATTAAATCTCATATTGACATTGAACATTGAATTTCCCCTAAATTATCCATTTCATTTTTCATGTATATTACTATTGACTAAACCCTATAATATTTTACATATAGTGTCTACTTTGACATTTATTTGATTATTTTGGGAAATATTGATAAATCTGTATACTTTACTCAATATAGATATTTGATAAGGCACGTTATTTATTTGATATATAGGTAATGCTTTTGACATGAAATACATGAGTTGGGGAATGTTTATGGAAAGCCCTGTGGGTTGGGGACCAGTGAATAAGAGCCCCTCAATGCATCCGTAGTCTCATAGGAAGAATTAGTCACAGAAATTGAAATGGTTAATATATCTTTTGATGGTTGATGAATCATGTTACGAGGAAACATTACATCCAATAACTAAGATTTTAAATTTATTAAGAATTAATTTGTTATTTATCCATGATATTTTGCATCGACATATCTATGGATACAATTAATTTTCGGTTACTTAGACGACATATGTTTCAGTTTCTTACCTTTCCAAATTTGTTTTTCCTTCTCTAGTTATATTAAGGGAATTAATTTCCATTAATTACATTTACATATTTCTTCTAAACTTACATTAAGTTTATTGATTACATGGAATGTGTGTTCAGTTTTTTACCTTTCGATATTGACTATTCTCATTGATTCATTATTGCTTATGCTGTATTTTTTCCCTTACTGATCATTTGAGATTACCATTATTATGTTTCTTTCCCCAAGAATACAAGAAGCTTACTATTAAAGTTATGCATGGATTTACTAGATGTATTAGAGTTATTCTCGAAGTTACTTATTTAGAAAAAAATTATATTGTAATCAATGGATTCATTTGTAATACAGTACTCATTTGTGTATCTAGTTTTCGAAGACTAAAAAACTGATAAGATCTTTAGGGATTGATTCATTATAATCAAGCCAAAGTAATTGATAGTAGACAACGAATCTGGGCCATCTGGGGCTAGGTCACTACAATGGTCTTAGATAGGTGGAGTTTAAATGAGAATAGAACAATGAACACATAATAATCTCAAGGCTCGGTCCAAATATGAGTGTATACTCATTATTGTCATTGGTTATTATCCTGGGTAACATATCTTCTTCTATGATAAAATAATAATTATAGTGTATATAGTGGGATCCCCTTCTACCTATGTTTGTTTCGAAACACTCACATTGCATCTCGCTAGATTTATAATGAATCTAGATGGTATACAAGTGAAACTAAACTGGTGGAGAAAGAACAATTTTCATTCAGAGTTTCTTAAGACCCAAATAATGAATTCCTATAAAGCCTTTAAGAAATAAGAATAGAATATTATCACATTATAAAAATAATATAATTATGATAATCAATTTTGAAAGAAGATCAGTTATCCTTTCCCAATTTCTTAATCTCAGATAACAAAGTGCTCAGGTTCTGTAGATATTTTTTCACCCTTTTGAATTCCTAGTCTCTTACATAGTTAGTATCACATAAAAAAATTACTCTTTAACCAGACTATTAATTTCAGTTTTTCACTAATATTACCCTTAATCAAGTATTTAAAAATAATTTAAAATTAATTAAATTCATAAATTGAGTTTTGGATTATTTTTCCTTAACTTCTTCATGTGGGCTTTCTCCCATGATATTAGAATAATCCACAATGGATTTGTACACCATGATATTCTACTAGATTCATCATTAAATTATTCATGTGGGTTCATTCCCCATGATCATTCTATCAATCTCTCAAAATACCAATTTTCTAATTTAAGATAATTAATTAAATACTTAGGAATTTATCTAACTCTAATCACCTTAATATTTTCTAAATATTTTAATTTGAAAATTAATGAATGTTAACGAGCTAAAAAACGTTTTTAATATTCCACAAACCTCAAATAGAATAAAAAATAATCAATATCACAATATTTTTTAGATTAATAATATTACAACATATCCTCAGTTATTTAATCAAATCACATAATATGATACAAGGATATTAACTTCTATGATTCAAATATCTATAATTGATCTTCTTAAATTTTTCTAACTATTATATCATTCACAAGAAATATTATTTTTTATTTATCAGAATATGATTATAGTGTGATTACATACCATAATGGACATCTCACATATTGTGTAAGATTTTTCAATTTTCCAAACATCACAATTCTCGACATCTAAACCTTATATATGAATCTAATGCTCTAAAATATTCTCTACCTTTAGAAATTTTACTCACTGAGTCCCAAACTCACCTTTACATATCCAATTTCAACTGTTATGTATCTTAGTTTTACCTCTTATGTATAAAAAAAGTGCCAATCATTCATTTTTAAAATTTTTGATCTAAATAAGAAACAAATATATTATGTTGGTCATGTTGAGCATCTTAAGAGGGGTTAAATTGAGTGCTCAATAATATTTCTGTTTAATAAAATTTAATTAAAATACCCAAAACAATTAAAGCATCATAGTATCCTAGTTAATCAAAATATAATATTGATACAAGTTATGATGTTTTAAAATATTTATCAAAGAGTGATTAGGTCTCAGTTAAATCAATATATGAAAATTACTACATCTTTTGAAATGAATTTACTTAATCTATTTTTATAGACAGTAATTAATATTAATTATAAAATTCATTATTTTATTTATATTTTAAAATAAATTATATTTAATTCATAGAAAAGAAACAAAACAAGACACACAACAGAATATAACAAGAGGTTCAGTCACAAGCTGAGACATAGTCACCTCTATTTTGAAATCACCCAGTACCAAGAAAAATATAAAAAATAATCTCGATCCACAACCTAGATGACGTACACAAAATATCTAACCATCATTCCAGGCCATGCAGGGAACTCTTCCATAATAATTATGGGAAAAAAATAAATATAGGTAACATGAGGACCTATTCTACAACATCATAGTAAAAAATGGGTAAATAGAGTGAAGAAGATATGGAGTGTATTCTTGTTATAGAACATGAGTTATTGTGTGTTTTGATAAATAAGATAAATCACACATTTCATGAAATTTAAAGGAAACAATCAGAATAAGAAAGTATAAATATGTAGAAAATAAATATGTTCTCAGTCTGATGTGCTCTGAAGCTCGTAAATCCTTTGATGTATCTTGGAAATGAGCTTGAGTCATATTTTTAAAAATCACAGTAAAAAAGTGTTGTATAATATCTAGTATATCTAAAGGAATGGTTTTGAATGTTCCATGTGCTCTACTCTTCCATAGTCAAATATAGGCAGGATGCACCATGAAAATCTCTTTGTAAGTGGAACAAATGTTCACTTGTTTGTACTCAGCTAGTATATATGAATTCATTACATTATCATCATTCCTCATGATAGTGGATTCCTTGAATATATTGTGATTAATAATTGATTGAACATTCATGGAACAATCATATGAGTATCCTTCAACCTCACACCAAGATTTAACATAACCTTTAATGTTCCCTGTAACAGTTTAAGAACAATCATTAAAATAATCTTCTGCATTAAATTCAATAATTTTTTTAGAAATAATTTAATTTAAAAGTATCATAATGAGTGATGGTGACTCTTTTAGTGGTGAGTCAACTCTGGCAGGGACTTAAGATGGCAGTGTGTTAGGCCAACAGTGATTCTGGTTGACAGTAGGTCATGATCAATAATGAATCATCTCCACCATGGCTCATCTAAATGGTGACACATCTCAGCGGAAAGACATTTAAACACTTTTCCAATTTTCTATCATGACCGTGACTCGTCTCTCATGGTGGGACATTCCCATACTTATACAACTTTCCATCCTGATGGTGAATCTTTCTACCACATATCCAAAACTCTATTTTAAATGCGGGTCTTTCCTAGCTGTGACTCAACATCAATGGTGAGTCATTTCTATACTTAGCCAAATTATCACCAAAATTCCTTAAAGTTTTAAATGATATCATAAAACATAAAACCCATTAATATCATAATTAATATGAATTTTGGATCATTAAAATAAATTAGATAACAATATCTCATTTTTAATGATCACAAAACATCGAATTTTGTAATTATATAATTAATAAACATTGGTTTAAAATAGACCATCTAATTTTTTTAAAAATATATAGTATTTTCACCTAGAATATAATATATTTAAAATGGTATCAAATATTTTTAATCAAAAAGATGGTTTGATAAAATAAAACAACAATAAAAGTAAATACCCATAATTAAAGAATATAGTATCAAAGGAAGAAATTAAAATACATATGGTATCTATGATATTATGTAGAAAAACGATATCATAGGCTTTTAATAATAATGGTATAAAAGGGAAAAACTAAGTACATAAAGTATCAAAGGAATGGTATCAAGAAACAACATGAACAATGATATCCAATGATATTATTTTTTTAAAAGTTTTCAGTAAATGGAACATTCAATATCCCATTTAAAACAATATTAACGATGGTATGAAAAGATATAATCACTTTAAAAATAGTAAATAAAGTCCATTAAATGTCATAGATTAATTATAACTCTTTTGGGATTATCAAAAAGTGAGAATTAAAATAGTAAATGAAACGAATAAAAAATATAAAAAAAGATAATTTTTAAAGAAAAAGGATTTAAAGTACAATAAAAAATAGGAACAACAAAAAGGTCATAAAAATATCTATAGAAGACTAAAATTAAAATATCAATGCATCTTAGGATAGGAAGAAGGAAAAAATTGACTAGCCCTTATCCTTGTTAGAAGTAAAGGGAACAAGGGTTTAAGCCAAGGTGGATGTAGATGAAACTTTGGGGATTGAAGGTAAAGAAGTATTTTCCCTAATAATAAAAGGCCTGAAAAAGATAGACAGCTTCATTTGGAGTCAAACTAAAAGGTTGTAAATGAGTAGGTAAAGGTGAAATGGGATATAGAGTACCACCTGGTCTAAAAAAATATGGATCATATGATAGAAAAATTAGACGAGCAGTGAGAGGAATGGCATCCTTAACCACTACTATGGTTATAAAAACATAAAGAAAGAGATTCATTAGATTTATGAAGCCCATGATAGTATTTCCTCTTGTTTCCATAGAACTAAAAAATTATTTTCCTCCTCAATAGAAAACATGATAACTAGGTTTATCACTTTCACCTAATTAACTTGTTCTTTCAAATTGTGAGTAACTTGAGGAATCCGAAGGTTCTCACCAGGGACCTTGAAATGAGTTTTCAGCTCATGCTTAGTAAAAATCCTCACAATGTAATAATTTATAGCCTTTGTAATTTTTTATTTGTTAGATATGACCACATTTAAAAATTCTGTAGATATATTATAAATATGGCCACTATTATGCTTAATCTTCCTCAAAATCTCATGGGGGATGTCAAGTACATCACCTGAAACAACACAAAAATACTCTAAAAACTGATATGATCATAACAAGATCAAGAGATGGAGGTGGATCACTAGAATTAGAAGGTGTGGAAGGCATGCTCTCCAACCTTTCAAGAAAGTCATCCATACTGGTAATAAAGGTTGTCGTCATCCCCGCCATCACTGATCTCATACACCCCAGCTCACAAAGAATATTCTATATTCTATTTCCCCTTCTTGAATGTAGTGCATCATCATGGGTTGGATGTGGTGTATCAAAAGATGAACTATATATCATGCATCTCCCTCCCTTATATTAGTGACCTGATGTTATTTATTTCTCAATAACATACCCAAATTAGAGATAAAACTTTCTATGAATGATTTTAATTCAGCTATGGATACAACATCAATGGGCGGAGATGCAATGGTATGTGGAACAGTAGGCACTGTAGGCTCATAACTAAAAGTAAATACTCAAGAAAAATATTTATAAATTTTAAAAATAATATTTTTGTTCTACCATTGATCCCTTTGGATCAATATTTAATTGAATATTTTGTCAACCATGCCTAGGTTTACTCATATCATCATCTGAAATAGATTAGTTTAGGCCAAGCTTCACATACCTTGGATACATATCCCATTCTTAGAGATATGGGTCGCCTAATACGATAGAATACACAACATATGTCTTAAAAAATATATGCTCTACAACTAAATACTCAGTAACAAACATCTTCTCATACACTGACTGATCAGAAACCTTTTATACATCAGTTGTAAGCACACCATTACCTCCATCAACAAGATCAACTGTGCAACTATCTAGGGTTCGGGATTCCTACCCCTGAAAAAATTATTCTTTCTTATCTATAGTAGTTATATTAACATATTTAACTAATCATTATCTCTCTTAAGATTTAGAAAATTCGGGTAAAAATGGAGAAGAAACAACTTCCTAATGCATCTCAACATCCTAATCACCAATGCGGCCATCAGGACCATCATGGTTAGAACCACCATTATTTTCATTTCCATCACAATATCCCTCATATTTTACATCTCCATTTTCGTCATCACATTATTATTATTCTTCTAATACTTATTCATTTTCACCACCATAATCATTCTCCACATTTTATATAGATTATTTAGAAGTGATCCTAAACTGGTCCTCTCCTAAAACATCAGTTTCTTCTTGTCCACTTCCTCTATTTAAAAGAGTCTCTCAAATAGGGAGAGATCAAGGTGGGCTAGTATTACAAAAATAAATAACCAGAGAACTCATAAGAAACTATGGGTCACTATATTAATCAACTGAAAATTATTCCTTTTAGTTTCCTTGCGTTCATTGAAATACTTTACGACCTCATCCAGCTCCAAATCAAGATGCACAAGATTTTCCGGCCAGGTTGGTTGATCAATAGGATTGAAATCCTTATAAATTATACCCAAATCATTAAACCAATTATTTTTCCAAGGGTTACAAGAAACCATCATTATTTTACAAATTACCATAGTAAGGAATAATCCTTCACATTTTACGATGATTTATTCTTCCTCATAAAGTAATACCTTGACCTCAAGCATGGCTGATAAAAGCTTTTGATAAATTATAGAATTTTACATGAAAGGTTTCATTAAAATATCAATAATATGAACCATTACATATCTTCATGAATTAATATTTTATCCTATCATCAAAAAACATTATATATATACATATTTATAACTCATTTAGGTGAAATAAACTTTCCTCAGGCACTACAAATGTTAAATAATCTTGAAGAGAAAAGGGTATTAACCACCAAACTCAGTTCGAGCTGGTCATATTAAAATTCAATCTCCAGTCTCCTTTTCCAAAGCAACCTTATATACAAATTTAGTACTACCACTATAAATATATCTCTAATAGTCATATTAAAAATCTTTTCGAGTTACATTCATACACATATCCAATTTTCTTAAAGATAAAACAAATTTTCAACCATTTATTCTTCTTCTATCCTAGTCTTCATCTTCCTAAAATATAAACATAGTATAATTATATAAATAGTGCACTAAACTCAAATATAACGACCTCTCATTATTGGAGAACCACTTTTCCAATCCCTGGTATTGCACTAATTGTATCACCAAAGATGTTCTTAATAGAGACCACTCAGCATAAACTTCCTTTTTAGGTACAACTATTTAATTCGTGAGATGCAGGTTCACTGTCTCAATAACATATCTACTCAGTTCATCTTTCTACATATTTTATGGACATGGATTCTTCAGATATGAATCTATTTTTCTTTTTACTCTAAACATGGTGAATTAATTATATGTTTTTGATGAGGTTGAGAGAGAAAAGTTTTTGTGAGGTTCAAAGGTAACACATAAAGGAGAGTATATGTCTAAATTTAGACACATGTCAATTTTATATCATTCAAGAACATAGGGATTTAAAAAAATACTATTTAAATAAAAAATAAATTAAATAAATAAATTAACTATAATTATTAATTAGAACAGAGGATCAAAAATTAATGGTGGGTTACTCTAATGGTGGAAAAAACTAAAATAGTTATTAAAAATCCAATGGTGTCTATACACCAATAGTGGATAAACACCAATTGTGGGTAATCACCAATAGTGGGTCCTGAAAAATTTAGTTTAACCAAAATTAATCATGCCTAATTCGTGTTGGATATAGTTTATTACCACATAATTCAACGGATTAGTGAAAATATCAGAAAGATGATGTTTAGTTCTGATGATTTTAAGAGTTATATCATCCTTTTGAAAACGATCTCTCAATATGTGAAGAATTAAATATTTTTTTTCTAGAGTGACATACATGGATCTTGGAAATGTTTATATCACTTGTTTTTTTACAATTTATAGGGAAATGTCGAAACTAATATCCATAGTCAAGAAAAGTTTACTTTATCCACAAAATTGGAGCACAATAGATACCTGTAGTAATGTATTTAGTTTTTTTAGTAGATAATGCACCAAAATTAGGTTTCCTACTAAACCAAGGCACTAGATATTTTTCCCAAAGTTGACATGTCCTAGAGGATCTAGTTTTATCTAAATTACAACAACCAAAATAATCATTTGAATAACTAACCAAGTCAAATGGCCATCCTTCAGGGTATAAAACTCATTTTTTTCATACATGAGGAATTTAAAAATAATTTTTACAGCTATTAAGTGTGACTCTTTTGGATTTTATTGAAAATAAGTACACATACAAACACTAAAAATAATGTCAGTTCAACTAGCAGTTACGTAGAGAGGACATCCAATAATACCTTTGTAATTGGTTTCATTTATTGGTTTCCCAACTTCATCAAGATAAAATTTAAAGTGTTAATCAAATTATTGTCACTAATTTAGAACTATCCAAAAAAATGTTTAAAAATATCTTTAGTATATTTACTTTGATTTGAAATAACTCTTTATTTATATTTAAAAATATGGAAATAATGAAATAACTTCTGTTGACCCATTTAACTCATTTAAAATTCGATTTTCATCATTTTTAAAGACATTATATAATTAATTTTTATATTATCTAAATATAATATCATCTATAAGGTTTTTACAACTAAAACATCATTGAAATTATTTTTATAAATAGGTTAAATCAGCTATACCTTTTGAAAAACCTGTAAAACAATGAAAAGAGATGATCGAATCATACCAAGCTCTAGGATCCAATTTTAATCCATATAAAGTGTTTATTATTTTTAAAACATGATTTGGTAAATGTGTATTTTTAAATATGTGGTATGTTCAACAAAAACATCATCTTCTATATACTGGTTCAAGAATGAAGTTTTGACATCCATATGATATAGTTTTATTTCTATATGTGCTCTATTGGAAAGCAATGTTATAATGGGTTCATGTTTGTCTATATTTGAAAATGTTTCCTTATAGACTATACCCTCTTCTTGAATATACACTTGTGCCACTAGTCTAGCCTTATTTATCACTATTGTGCCAAATTCATCAACCTTGTTTCTAAACACCCAATTAGTGACTATAGTTAAGGTGTTCTTGGGTCTATCAAAAAGTTCCAAAACATTATTTATTTAAAATTTATTAAGTTATTCTTACATCTCCATTTCCCATAATTCATCATTTCTTGTGTCATTGTGTTCTTATATTCATGTTGTGACAAGAATGCTTGATGTTCAACATGGTTTCTTAGAGAAGATATAGTTTGTGTAACTCTATCTATGTATCCAAAAAAATATCTTATTGATGGTATTTAAGATCCCTAAGTACTCTATAAAAATTAGGGATGGTCCCCTCATGGTTTTTTATAGGTTCTAGTTTAGGTTATGGAGGTTTCTCAGAATTGGATGTATTTTCCTCATGTTTTACAATAGAATCAAAAGGTTTAAAATTTATGTTAAAAGTGGATAAATAAACATCAGGGTCCTATAAGGAGTCTTAGGTTTTTGTGGATCTATCAAATCAAACATGACATGGAAATACTCAACCATATTCTTTATTCTATTTTCAAACTCTTATATGATATACTAGAATTTGAATATCCTAGGAAAATTTCATTATCACTTCTGGAGGAAATCTTGTCAATATTATCCTTAGTGTAATGAATAATCAATTTGAAACCAAAAACTCTAAAGTAATTACCCTTATGCTACTAATTATTAAAAATATCATATTTTTTTATTTAAAATAATTATAATAAAAACTCTATTAATTATATGGATATCTATATTCATATCCCCTACCCAAAAGTAGATAGGTAAGTCATATTCCTTAAGCATTTTCTGGGCTATCTCTTGATGTGTTATATTTCATATTTATATAACTCCATTATGATGAGGGGTCATAGAATTATAGAAGTTTTGGTAGTAGAAATATTTTGAGAAAAATTACTCAAAGTATTGATTTTTAAAGTCATGGATATGGTCACATTATAAGGTATTAATTCTATGTCCACTTAGGGTTTCTACAGATTTCCCATAATGGGTAAAATAAGGGAAAACTTCCCTCTTTTAATCTAAAAATAATACCCAAGTATAACTAGGAAATTCATCTACATGTATATAGACATAGTGCATGTCATTTAAAATTGGTACTCTAGATGGTCCAAAAAAGTCTTTGTGATCCAACTCAAGAGGTTGAATGGTTGGATGTTCATTGTCTAATTTAGAAGATATTTTGTGTTGTTCCCCTTTTTGAAATGGACTAAATACTTTATCATTTGGGAATTAAATTTAGGGTAGATACCAAAGTAACCCTTTCCTATTATGTTTTCTAAGTATGTGTATATTATAGTGGATTATTTTCTTATTACAAAGACAATATTATCTAAGAAAAAAACTCAAGAAAGACATATTTTTTGAAATTAAAGAATCAAGACTAACAACATACACATTTCAATTTCAAAAATATGTAAATTCTCAATAATGTTGGTAATTGAAAACATAAGAATAATTATTTTAAAGAATCACATGAAAACCAACCTCACATAATTGTGAGATTCTAGGTAGACTATATTTTAAACTATCAAAAAAAATTACTTTATAAATTAAAATGGAGTTAGACTTACTGATTTGTCCAAGGCCAATTATTTTTCATTTATAATTTTCACTAAAGGGGACATGTCAACCATTAACCATTATCATATTCTTTAAAATATAGTTACCTCATGTCGTATTCCTGGATCAACTACTATCCAAGTATGAAAGATTTCTGTAGGATATATTCATGTAGTTTCCCTATGATATGGATTTAGTGAAGTATGTATTTTCTTTTTGAGGGTTTTCATCAGGAGTTCATTCCGAGTCACTGGAGGTATCCTAAGAGGAATGCCATTTGGTTTTTGTTTCATTCTTACACTTTCTCTCATTATCATCATACTTGCTTTTGTACATCAACATTGGATGGTTAGCCTTAACATATCCTTTTCTCTAACACTCATAACAAGCAATATCAATTGATTTTTCATCTATAATCTGGTACAAACTCCCATTCCTTATATTTTCATACTCTCCATTACATCACAATTTTTTAAAAAAGTTTATTATTCTTATATAATTTCATAAACCTTCTAGACAAATGGTTTATTTACTCATCAATTTCGACTGGTGATTTCTCATCACATGATATTTTATCTTATAATTTTTATTTTTCTTTCTATTTTGATGCATTACTCTTGAAGGATATAGATTTACTCTTAGGTTAATCATATTATTATCAGTTAACCTTAAACTACTACTCATACATAATTAACTTCCAAATCAATTCCTTTAATTATAGTTTTCTAATGTCACTATGAACTTTTATTGAAACTAATGTTCATATCTAGTTATTAGCAAGACAACTTAGCAGTCGTGTCATTTAATCTTTTTTTGACACTCGATTCCCCAAGGTGCTCATTATGTTCACTATCTAAATGAACTTTATATATATATAAGAAATCATATCATGAGTTTTCATCTGGAATGTTTCATATTTGAGTATATAAGTATTGAATCTCATTTCTTTAACCTTAGTTGTTCCTTAATGATAAATAGATAAGTTATTCCGTATTCCCTAGGGAATTTTACAATCAGATATCCTATTAAATTATTCATCACTTAAAGCACAGTAAAGAGAAATCATGGCTTTGAAATTGACATAATAAGTTGTTTTTGTAGAATCTACCCACGTAACTATATCAAGATGCAGTTAATACATATTTATCCTCTATAGCATACCAAATTTATAAAATCATAATTCCAATATTATTTTTTAATTTTATTGTCCATTGATCATAGTTGCAAAAATTAAGAAATTATGTCCTGTTAGTAGTAGAACCTTTTGGTCTATTATCCATTTTATGAACTATGTTTGGAGTTAACAAAAATTAAATATCCTTAATCAAAAACTAAAATCATAGTTTAAATTTTTTGAAAACCCATTGATACCAAATCTGGGTTAAAGTGAGTATCTCAAGAGGGGGTTAATTGAGTACCGAGTAAAATTATGGTTAAAATAAGTTAAAATAAAATCCCTTAAAAATTAAAACAACCCAAAAAATTAATATAGGAAATCGATACATGTTCTGATATTCTAAAAGATTTATCAAAGAGTGAAAAAATCTTGGTTAAAACAATATATGAAAACTACATTAACTTTTGAAATTTATTACTTAATCAAAACCTTATATAAAATCTAATTAATATTAACTACAGAAGTAGTTGTTTTTGTATAGTTTTAACAAATTATATTTAAAACACAGAAAGGAAACAAAAAACACACATAGTGGAATAAAATATGTGGTTCAGAATCAAGCTGAGACCTAATCTCATCCACTTGTAAATCACCCACTTCCAAACAAATTATAGAAAATAATCTTGATCCATAACCTAGATTTGGCATAAAAACAACTAATTGACTTTCCAATCCACAAAAGGACCTCCTCTACAATAACCATGGGAATAAATTAACACAGGACACACAAGGACCTCTTCCACAACACCATGGGTAAGAAAGTGTAAACCGATTTTAGAAGATATTGACTATCATCTTGCTATAGTATATGAGTTAGTGTGTGTTTTGATAGATCTGATAAACTACACAATTATATAAATGTAATGGAAATAAGAAGAATGATAAAGTGTAAGTCTTCAAAAAAGAAAGGGTTGCCCGATATGATGTTTTCTGAAGGTTGAGACACCTCAGATGTAACTTGGGAATCGGCTCGAGTCGTATTTTTGAAAATCATAGTAAAATAGAGCATCATAATATCTCTTCATCTATCTGAAAAAAATGTTATGAATGTTAAATGTGGTTCACTATTACACATTCATATATAGAAAGGATGCATCTTGTAAATTTCTTTGTAAGTGTAACAATTGATCATCTATTTGTACTCAGCTAGTGTGCATGCATTCAATCCATTTTCATCACTATACACTGGGGTGAATTCGTTGAATATATGGTCTTGTAGAATGGAGAGGCCATTCAAGGAACAATAAACCAGGTATCATTCATCATAATAATAATTTATGAAATAAACATCAGTGACCCCAAAAATAGTTTAAGAATAATCATTAAAATAATCTTCATTGTTAAATTCGATAATATAGCTGTCGGAAAATAATTAATTGAAAAGTCTTAGAAATAATGTTGGTTAATATTCTGGTGGTGAGAAAACATTGGGGGTCACTTAATCTAGGGGTGATTCAGACCAATGGTTAGTCAGTCTGATGGTAGGCTATCTATAATGGTGACTCATCTTAATGGTTAATCATCTCAATGGTGACTTCTCTCAGTAGTAGGACACTTGAACACTTCTCCAAATTTCCATCTTTATAGATTATCATCATTGTGAGTGGGTTTTTCCCATACTTAAAAAAATTTCCATCCAGATGGTGAATCATTCCTACACTTAGACATAGATATTTTTTGATTGTGGGTCTTTTCTGATAGTGGCTCAGCTTCAACGGTGTGTAATTTCTAGACTAAGAAAAATTATCACCAAAATGCCTTATAGTAAAAAATGATTAATAAAAAATAAACTCAATAATACCTTAATAAAAATTATTTTTTGATCAGTAAAATAAGGTTTGCAACATATTAAATATTCAATTTAGGAGATTTATTATGTATCATCGTAGAGACACTTATGTTTACTAGAATTCTCAGTGACATAGCCAACAATCTACTTCAAATTGAAAATTATTCAATTCTTCAAGTGAGCTCGGATAATATTTAAATCTATTAAAGGCATTTAAAATAACTTTATATCATCTCAAAAAACACTCTTAGCACTTCACTTTCATACTTGTAATCTTCAAATGATTATTATTAAAAATTAACAACAAAGAAAATCCTTCAAAATAAATTTTTATCACATCCATATCCCCCATTAAATTATTCAGAAACATTTTAACAACTCTTTTCCAATGATAGAAACATACATCATATTCATCAAAAAACAAATTATCAAATAGTTTTATTTTGAAAAAAAACGTCTAGATAATGAAATATTATTAGGTAATTTCATCTCTTGGTGATAAGAATTTTTTTCATGTGACTTAGATACTCTTCCCCCCAATTAATTTTCAAATTAAATTTTTTCTCCTATTTATTTATTATAAATAAATATTCATTTTATCAATTTATTAAAAAAATAATATACCCTTCTCAAAGAATATTTGAGTAATTTTTCTTCCCATTTTACAACAAAACCTATAGTCTAGGTATTTCCTATACCTATTCAAGTCAGATTGTATTTTTGATCATGAATCATCATCTTTAATTGAGGAAAACACCTTAATTTTTTATTTTGTGGACAAAATTGTAATCTTTTCCTAGGTGGAAATATTTTCTAGATGTAAATCACTAATTTCCACACTTTCTTTTATGAAATGTAATTTTATATTAATATTCTTGGATATTGAGTTTTTAACCGGGTTCTTTGATAGATCAATAAAAATTTGGGTTTCAAAGTAATTCCTCATTGTCTTCTCAACATTTACTTTTAGATCTTCCAACTAAACTTTTATCCACAAAAACTGTGTACATGAATGAGTTTCAGTTATATATTATTACTCTAATGTTCACAAGGCCACATAATTCTACCTTTTAATTTCATAGCTCACATATCATTGAATAATAAATAAATTACCACCATATATAGATGTATTATAATTTTAATAATTAAACTAATGTTCATCTATGAAATATAATTGATTCCTTATTGCACTAGTTCAATATATTATACCATAATATAGATTTCCTTTCAAATATCTCAAAATATTCTTAGACTGTGAGACACATTAATATCACTATGATATCCTTCATATAGAGTCACTATGAAATTATCTCAGGTATTGATAATGTTACATAAATATGACTTCCATTCATTCTCATGAAGTCTTCCTGATTAACACTAGATACAAAATTATCAATATAAATTTAAATTATAATTTCTATGGTTTTTAAAAATTCAGTTGAATCCCCCATTCCAAATTTCTTCAAAATTTATTTGGAATATTTATTTTTTGTATAGGGAGATATAATAATATTTTTTTTAAATTTTTAATCTAAAAAATAATACATTTTACCTAGTATTTAAATCTTAATATGTATCTTCATCAATATAGAAAACACATTACATGTAGTCTCTTTATCACCACTAAATATTATATCATAAAAATAATCTATGAAAATAATATTACTAGTGGAAAGCTCTTTCATATAAAAGTTATTTTCATCCTTTCCATTAATAAACTTCATTTTTTTAGGATTCCAGATAACATAGAATAATAGGATCTATGATTCTATTTTAACCCATATAATTCATTCTTCATCATGTATACTATGCTCCCGTATCTATCCATAATGACGCATTATGGTTTCTCAATGAAAAATAATTCTTCTTGATCTCCATTTAATAAGGAAAACTTTACATTTATTAGATATACATTGTAATTTCATTGAGATTACATCACATGAATCATTAAAATCTCCTATAGTCTTTACACATGTATAAAATTATCTTGAAAATATATTTCTTTCACCTATGAATATCCTTTTCATATCAATTTTTGCTTATTTCTTAACACCTCACATTTTTCATTTAATTTTATTCAGAATATATACTTGGAACCAATCCCATTTGAAACCATGTATCAATACATGTTCTCAAGTTGAATTCTTCTTAATTGGTATAGTTCTTCTAAAATTTCGATAATCTAGTCCTCATTATCATTTACTTATTCTATAGGTGTTTCTTCAATCTATGATATGTTACCGTTTGGAGTTTCATATTTAAATATCCTTCATGTCTCCGCTAGATCCTCTTGAATACTAATAATGTTTTTTCTTCCAAACTTTTCTTAAATCCTTAATATTATCACCTCTCATTTCTATCATAAATTTGATCTTACTTTTCTTCTTCATAATTATATTTTTCTAAAGGATGCTTGATGTATGATTTATAATTTTCACAACACACTTCATTTTAACATATTATTTCCACAAATTCCCAATATTATTAACATAAAATAATTCAATTAGTTTTTATAGCCCCTTGTTATATAATTTTTAGCCTCTTGTATCCCATGAATACCCCCTTATGCTTTCTCCTTATTTTTTTAGATATTTTTTTTGATCTTTATGTAATAAGGACTACCAAAATCACTAAAATAAATTACTATTGGATATCACTTGTACCAAATTTCATATGATTTAATGTTTTACTTATGACTTAATATGAATTTGTTATGAATATGTACAATAATACACACTACCTCGCTCTATAAAAACATTGAAAATTCTTATTAGAGAGAATATTTCTTCTCATTCCAACCAATATTCTGCTCCTCCTTTCTTTTATACAATTATTTTGGGGATTGTAGGTTGCATTTTGTTGGTTATTGATTTAATTATTTACAATATAGATTTCAAAATAATTACAGGTTTACTGTATACCATAATCATATCTTGTATTTATTATATAGAATCTCAACCATTTCTCAACATTCATTATAAAAATTTTATACATATATACAACATCTGAGTTATACCTCATAAACTTGATATTGGTCATTTTGGTTCTATAATTAATTAATATAATAATATATAAATCACTTCTAGTAGAAAGTTGACTCATTATTCCAGAAAAGTTAATATGAATTACCTCAAGTGGAATAGTGTACTGTATCTCCACTCTTTCAGGTGTTCTTTAAACCATTTCCCCCTTATTACATATTTCATTTAGAATATCCCTTACTCTTTTAAAATGGGGTACCTATCCCACAATTTTATAATCATATGGTTTATTCTTACATTACTAACTGGTCTGCCAAATTCACCTATTCCAAGAAGTTCCCTCTTCATTGACACTCAAATAGAAATAATTAGTAAAATTAACAATTTGAAACATATTTCCACTTGTTTTTTTCATGGTTTATAATCATTAGGTACAATGTGTTTATGATTATAAAAGATTAATTATTTAAAATAATCACATTTCAGTCACCAGATATTTGAATAAATTTAAAAAAATTATTCCTTGATACTTTAATAAATAATATATATTTTGATTTTATATTTTGGCATTCAATTTCAATAAAACCCAAATCATTAATTTTTAGATAATAGGAATTTTCAAAATCCATTTCCCCTTATTATTTGTCATAAATGTTATTAATTTCATAGTTTCAATATTAATATTAGGGGAAAACCACTTTCATGAATTCATAACATGGATCACTTGAAAACCATCATAGAATCTTCAAAAAAACTTGAATTTTTTCCATTATTTTGTAAACTTCATTCCGTTCCGCACCATTGAAAATTATTCAGGATGATTATTCCTCCAATTCATTTCATAGAGACCGTAATGGTCACAACTTGAATATATTTATTCCATGCAATCATGAATGCATTATGCTAGTGGAAATGATGAATTTCTTTTAACATATTTCTTCCTTTAAGATTATATTATTATATTCTCATAATTTCCCCCCCATGATTTATTTATCATCTCTATAAGTGGCATGTGAACTATAATGAATAGGTTTTTTGTTTAAAATAACCATAATACTATCAATAATCATGGATCCTTGGTCATAAATACTATTAATAATACTATCCAAAAAAATAGTTTTTTGATCTGTCTTAAAATATGTTTATTTTTATCCTATAGAGTAAGTTAATATTGAAATATTAATATCCTACATTGATTTAGAAGATGTATTTAAATTTATTTTGTTGTCCCAAATAGGTTAGTATTTTTTGGAACCTACATTTTAGTTGTAGCTAGATTCTTTTTCATAATTAGTAGTGGAGGAGTTAACCTCCCTCTTTGAACTCATCCTTTCACCACTTTATAATCATTCATATTTTACTTCTACTAGTAAATTTATGTATTCTATTAGCATCTTTAGACCACTATCTACTTCCATAAGGTTTAATTTTTCCTTTAAGGACTCTTCTTTTCCCAATTATTTTTTTATTCAAATATTTTACTATCTAATATTTCTCAATGAACTTCTCCTTGTATTTTTTGATTTAATAGATATAAATAGCTCCCCATTTAATATATTCCTTTATTATGATAGTCTCTCATTGATTTTATTTCTTCAAAAACCTATTTACCTTCATTATTATTATATTATTTTTTATATATCTCTCAATGTAATCCATTGACATGTGATGAATATATATATTTCTTTACCTCATTCTTCATTACTTCTTTGGGATTTTTTCACATTTTTATATATGATCCAAGAAGTTTATGAACTTTTAAAAACATTAATCTTATAATTAGATATCTTTTCATGATCCATATTTATTTTATTTACTTTTTAAACATCATATTTTATTATATAGATCTTATTCTAGATCTCAAGAGATTTTTCCACATCATTTGATCATTTACACAAATTATTTTGTTGAGGTTTCTCCTAATTTTCATATATTTCATACATATCACTATTCTTATATGGAAAATTGATTTTAGATTTTCCAATTAATTTGAATTTAAGACACTTGAATTAATGTTTTATTTTATAATTTATATTTTCTTTTCTCATGTTTCATGAGATAAAATACATAATTCTCTTATACTCCTCATTTTTTCCTCATTTTCAGATTCAATTAAATGTTAATCTTCTTCATCATTGATATTTAGTTTTCTAATGGTTATAAATTCTAAATATTAGCAAATTTTATTTTTAAATTTTGGTTCCTCTATCATATGATAATTAATTTGTATTTTATATAATTCATAATGGGTTATGTCCTCTCTATGTTCTAGGTTAGAAATCATTGTACTAACTTTATTATGGAGAGTTCCTCATCAAATTATTTTAAATTATAATTTGTTTTCAAGATTTTCTCCCTAAAATATATTTTTGATTATTGTTTTATTGATTTTATTAATGTAATCAAAAATTTCTTAATCGTTATCGATTTTCACATATTTGAATCTATTTATCCACATTTGAAACCATGATTTTATAACTATCACATTTCATTAAAAACCATATTCCAAATTATCCATTTTATTTCCTTTTTACAGTCCCATAACCTTGGAATAAAATTTTTCTAACAAGGAAATAAGAATATAAATCCTAGATTTTTCATTAAATACAAAAAACATATTTATTTCAAAAATATAATTTTTCACTACATTCAATATGTAAAAATACCACTATTTTTATATCAACTACCTCTAAGAGAAGTGTTAGAAGATATTGTAACATCAAATTCTCCCTACCCTGATAGTTGTTTACCTCAATATTAGGTACACATTAGTTCCTAAAAGAATTTATATTATTTATATTTATACATATAAGGATCTGATAGAGGGAACATGGGAATTCTATAATTCTAGTTAAAAATTAATATGAGTGGGTTACAATACTACAAAGAGGGTAGAATATGTGGTAATTTCATTTAAAATTTTTTAATTTTTAAATTAACCATTATGGTATATTAGTATCTGATCCACTCAAAATATTAATCTTAGCCTCAATCTAATGAAAATGAAATTAAAATAGGACAATGAATGCATAAATTTTATGAGGATGGGTCCCAATGTGTGTATTTACTCCCAATGATTGGTTAATATCTTGAGTCACATATTTTATACAACATAGAAATAGTAATTAGTGTAGATATAGAGGGATTATATTCTACCTATGTGTGTATCTCAACAATTACAAGGTTTCCTACTGAAATTAGAAAAACCCTTACTGGTATAAAAGTAAAACTAAATTGGGTGAAAATGATTACTTTAGATTTGGAGCTTCTTCAACCTCATATGATGATATTCCCCTCAAGATTTCAAAAAATTAGAATAGAATATGCCCAAATATTGAATATATTCAACATTTGATAATGATATTTGAAACCATATCTTCCTTCCTTTCTCACTTCCCTAATATCATATGAATAAAATTTTATGTTCTTAATATATTTCATCACCCATCTAGACGACATATATCATTAAATTTTCATCTCACACATAGATTCATATCCTCCCTCAGATTCTCAGTTTACGTTCGTTCAAATTAGCCTCTTACCCAAGAATTTTCGAATAATTTACAATTAATTAAATTCAATAAATTAATTTGAAGAAAGTTTTATTTATTTTCATCATGTCGGTGTGCTCCCATGATCTTAGAATATTCCTAAACTAATTTTTATACAATAAAAATAGGTAACTAGACAGGATTTAATAGAAAATTATTAATTTTATATTTATTTTTGTTTTTTATGGGTTTAATTTAACCATGATTTAAAAGGTATATAATTTTAAATTAAACTTTTTTTTTCATAAAATAGGGGCTAATTTAGTATAATTTTTAGCTGCATTCCAAACATTGTTAAATTTTTTAAATCAAATTTCAAATCATTACTAACTATTATCTTAACTTTATTCTTAAACATGAATAAATTAGAAATGATTAAATTTTATTTATTTTGAAATATTTTATCTTTTTCCACATTATATAAGGTTATATATGTACACATTATAAATAATTAAAAATATATAAATTTTAAATGAATTTTAATTTTAATTGAAAAATTAGTCTAAATAATATGTGTGTGTGTGTGAATTATATCATTTAAGAATTAAATTTAATATATATATATTATTATATTAAAAATAATATAAATGAAAAAATTAAATGTTGAAATAGGCTTTGGTTGAATCAGATTTATTATGGAAATGAAAAATAAGAGCAGGGGACAGATAAGGATATAAAAAACATTCCTGACCTCATCCCAAAAACAAGAATGATAAAAAGAGAAGAGAAAAAAATTACCATGAGAATATATATCGAATACAAATGAATGAAAAACATCACACCCTTATTGGTAAATCAACGAAACCTTATCTATCTTCCAAATTGAAAGAAATAGCAAAAACCCTTTAATTAAGAAGAAGGTTATCAAATAATTGAGTCTAAGAGAATAAAATCATATTACAATAGGTTTCCGAACCTCCCCAAACCTAGGAAAATCATCTTTTTAACCATATTTTAGTAGGTTTCAAAAAACAATTCTTACCATAAGAATCCATATACATGGAGAAAGTTTCATTTTTTGGAGTTATAACTAATATATTTGATGACATAACATATTCAAATATAGAAATAAATTATTTTAGTGAATCTAAATACGTTTCATGAGTTTTAGAATGATTTTGAGATTTAATTGTTTCCAAGGAGTTATATATAGTGGCTATACATTTTAAATTTCCTTCAGTGAGATGGATTGAAGATAATTATGAGTATATATAATCCATCCCATTTTTCATGGAATTTACTAACTTGGAAGATATATTTTTTAATCCATGTCCATGATCTAGACTGTCCTAATGATTTCATTTAGATACAATAAATATCAAATGTGTTGAGACATATCACCACCTGAGGGAAGGATAAAGCTAAAGATATTTTCCTTCAAAAGTAATAGGGCTGCTAATAGATAATAAAAAATATGGAACAAAATCACAATAATTATCCATATCCATCTTATCATTCTACAGTTTTAGAGCCCCAATAAAATTAGAATGATTGCAAGGTGAATATTTTTTTAGTCTTGATACATATTAGAGTAGTAATTACCATTTTAATTATCACATAGAGGGTTTCTCTAAGAAAAACAAATACATATTCCATAATTCATGATCCACATATGCTTAGTCCAAAATTTCATTACTATATTGACCATACTATATTTCATAATGAATTTCCCCCCTCTATTTCATTAGATAAGGTATCTCTAAAGAAAAACCTATTTTGAAATGTATTCCCCCCACATTAATTCCCATACCACTCCTGAAACAATGAGATAGGAGAAAAAAATCCTATAGCGATATATCACATTTTTGTCTTAGTGAGACATAAAATATTTATAAGATACTTCTTACTTCTATACTACAACATCATGAAAACATCTAGATAAAATTTAATGCCAAACTTAAAAAAGAAATAAATTACTTCACCCAAATCATTTTTACTAGACTGAATATGAAAATTATCCATAGCTTCCAATTTTAGACCTTTACCCTTATCATTATCCATCAAAGTCTCTACCCTAATTGAGTTTATATTACCTTTCTATGATTTTTTTTTAAACTCCCCTGATTCTACTCCCCCCTAAAACCACAAAACCATCTACTAATGTGGCCATATCATTAATAGTGGTGTCATTGACATCATTCTTGTCACATGATAGATCATGATTTTGTTTCTTAATGAAGATAGTATTATACTTCCTACAATAATTCATCTTATTCCATTTCAATGAGAAAAATTCACGAACATCATCTATACAAAAACTGGCTTGAAAATGTCCAACAGATAGGAACAATGTGTAGAAATGGGAACCTTCTCATATTTAACCTGTGAATGTATATCATCCTCAATAATAAATAGCACAAACTTATCAAACAATGTGTCATTGAGATCTACTTCAACCAAGAACCTAGAAAAATAACCAAACCACACCACCTGTATAACTTTATCCATTCTTACATGTAATTCAAATAGAATAATCTATATCAAAAAAATATAGAGATACTGAATAATCCAATTAATCCCCATGTTTTAGATCCAAATCCATGATCTAAATATATAAAAATTAAAAAATTTAAGAAGAAAATCCCAATATTGGATATTTAGAAAAATAGATTTAAGAATAATTATGCCAAAGCCCCATGCTTCTTGTTTCAACTCATCATTAATAAAGGACATAAGGAAATGACCCTTAAAAATATGTACACATGTATATTCTAATAATCGACTGATAGAAGATTGGTGTCAAATCAGACCATCAGTGCTCCAATGGTTACATTGAATAGGAAAAACCAGGTATACAATAAAATAAAATTGGTGGATTTTTAGATGATCCTTGTTGGAATCTTGATTAGCAAGAACATATGCCAAGGTACCCCAAAGGATAATGTTTTCTGGAAAACAATACATCAAAGAAGTAAACCATTGTCTATTGAAATCATCAACCAAATTGATTATACCACGTGGAAATGTAAGAGAATCCTCAAAATTCCTTGTGTATTTATCCATATGATATGATTCTACAAAACATCCTCTATCCAGAAGATTAAAGTTATGATTATATAGAAAACTAAAAATTATATATTTATATATCTATGCATACATGAATACAATCCAATCGATACATTAATCTATGTATAATATTATTTATATTAGTATATTATATATATTAATATATATTAATATATATTGTTTTACACATGTAAACATAATATTTTAATTTATATATATATATCTATGTGAAATTATTATATTATATATATATATATATAAACTTATATATATTTTAGTATATTAATATACACATTTATTTATTGATTTAAATTTATGTTAATATAAAAATTTATCTATAAATTTATAATTATATTTATGGTGATTTATAAATAAATATACTCTATTTTAATTTTATGTCAAAAATACCATCGAACTGGTCCTCCATGTATATATTATTTCACTCGAATAGCAGGTTTGAGCCCCATGGATGAATAAAATATTTTCAATGGTGGGAATATCTCTACATTTCATGTGCTCGTGGGTGGTGGAATGCAAAGGATTTTTGGATTATTGGGTGTTAATGTGATTATCAGGTTTCAGGGTTATAGGATAAGTGAGATACATGGGCTTTTCATCTTGTGCATATGAATTGAATATGTTTGGGAATGGGGCTACTTTCATGCATATAAATATGGATTGGGGCATCAGTAAAAAATATAGTGATGTTTGTCGATACGTATAACATCAAATTGAGACATGGATAAATGAATTTTTTCTGTATAGTGTTCAATCCCCATTGATGGATAAATTAATTTAAAGGGTGGGAAGGTATCTACATTTTCATGTGGTTATGGGTGGTGGCATGTGAAGTATTTCAAGATTCTTGGGAATGCAATGGATTTTTATGTGTTAGGTTTATAGGATCAGTGGGATGCATCCTCTTGTCATCTGGTGTTTACAAATTGAATATGCTAGGGACCGTACTTTAATTCCTAAATATGTGAAAGGTGGCATTGGTAATCAATTTAATGATATTTTAAAATATGGATATCATCACATAGAAACACATATAAATGATTTTTTTCTCTATAGTGTTCCTATTAGATCATTCACAAACATCCTTATTCAATTGTTTACATGGGTATATTCCCCAAGATCCTTGAATCAATTTCATCAAATACCCATTTTATAATTTAATCATATTAAATAAATACTAGTGAATTTATATATCTTTGATCAAGAAAATAATTTCCAAATAATTTTCATTGAAAATTCCATTATTTTCAAGCACTGATCACCTCATAAAATCTTTCACAAACCTTAGCTTGAATGCCATCATAATAAAAAACACATGATTTTTGAGTTTAAGAACAACATAATACCATCTCAGTTGTTTTAACATATCATGTACTATAATATTGGGATATCATATAATATTATTCTCATATCCAATGGAGATCTTTATAATTTTTCTTATCTATAGAATAATATGTAATAAATATTATTCATTACTTATCATCGTGTGAGTAAGGACTTCTTACACATTATAATGAACACCTTATGTATTTTATAAGTCTTTTAAATTTTCTAAATTATGTAATTCTCAACACAAAAATTTAATAAAAAAAATCATTCATTAGATCATAAGATTATATAATTTTCCACATTTCCTTTACCTTTTGTAAAATTATAATGCATCTGTTAACACGACTTTTGTGTTCCTCAAATACCTCTTATATAACTACCACATATCTTTCTTATTGGATAAACCACTTACATATTCTATTCATTTTCCAATTTTTTAGTATGAGTAACCTAACCAATAATATATATCCATTTCAAACTATTGCATATGTTTCTATCACCTCTTATGTATATAATGATATGTAGTCATGCACATTTCAATTCTATGATTTAAGGTAAAAAACCGATATATTACATATTCCAACTATAGCTCAGGGAATGTATTATGTATTCTTAGGATCAGTCCTCTATATATAGGATAGATCAACCACTTATCCAAAATTCAAATTCAAATCAATAATTCTTGAAGTCATTAAATGATCTCAGAACATGTTTTAATATATTAAAGTAATTTTAAATCACATAAAAAAAATCAAAAAATATATTAACACTTGAAGATATTCCTCAAAATATTTCAATGATTCCCATTCTAATATTATAATAAATAACTTCCATAAAAAATATTGGTCTCTTAAAATATTTATCAGATCTTAAATAAAAACCAATGGTTCTTCTTATATATTCATATCCTAGGTTAGGTTGGTGGATGATTGGTGTATCAATAATTTTTTTATCTATTCATTGTGTAAGACATCTATTAGAAAATATAGATCCTTTTATTTATTTTCATTCAATGAGAGTCATTGTTAAAAATTAACATTATTAGAGTAATTAAATCTACATATTGATGTATTGGATGAGTACGATTTTGGATTTCAATGGATGTAGATTAAATATTATCTATTCTAGACATATCATGATCTCTTGTTGATTGGATTGTTATATAGAACAATGAAAAATAAAGAATGTTAAAATCTTAATCATAATGTATTGAGAGTTTTTTTTGAAAAATACTAGATCAAAATGTGTCCATGAACATCCAAGGGGTGAAAAATGTTATTGATATCAAGTCTAAATTGGTATAAAGTTTCAAGAATCTAGCCACAATGACCAATGTTTTTCATAGGAAGACACTCTTTAGGGAGAAGATAATGGATGGAAATTCGATAGAATATTACATAAAAACATTGAATATGATTTTTGAATTAGATATAGTGAGTACGTGTGATGTTTTTATGGGTACTGTATGATTTTATACTTAATTAATTACTTATGGATTCCCAAGTTGTGTTGGTTACGATGGTGTGAAAATCTAGTTATATGAATAAATTAGTCTTTATTAATGTCTATGATCCCATTATAAATAAATAAATATAGTGAAAATATGTAAAATTTAATACCATAATAGACTTTAGTCTAGATGGTATTGGTCTTTCTACTGAATCGAATATTCCTAAGAATGGAAAATAAAAAAAATCAAAGGTGTTGTAGTGATTCATCATGGCCTAGACTCATATACTCACATTGTGTGAAAAAGGGACATGTGAAGAAGGATGTAAAGAACCATGAAACGCCCAAATATTGATTTATTTATTGGTTGTATTATGTATATTTGAGTTATTGAGTGGTTATATTTTTATTGAGAAGTTATAGGGGGTTTTCAGAAGTTTTGGAGTAATTTTGATGAGTGCACGATTTTCAAAATGCTAAAGGATGTTGTGGAGAATCTGAAGGTAACTGTGTGAGAAAAATTAGGTTTCAAGGGAGGCCAAATAGTTTGGGTAAACCATATAGCCAAACCATGTGTCCCTACATTTTCATAGAGTTACATCAATATGGTTGGTGCATAGTTTTTCAAATCATGCAATCAAACCATTCATAATTTAAAAGAAACTAAAAATATATTTTTATCCCTAACATATACCTAAAATGATAATTTTAACCCTTATTTATTGAGATCTAAATCTTTGGAGCTATATTGATTGAATTTTTTTATAATATTTACCTTATACCTCCTTCTACTTGAATATTTAATTGTTCTGTCTAGAGACTATATGTAAATCACTTGTCTCTCCTTCTCCTCCCTTATCTTCCCATGTTCTATTGGTAGAAACACTCATGATTGTATCTTATGTTTATTATGTGTTAATTCTTATGTTATTTTAATTTAGTATATGAGTGTTGGGAGATCCTAAATCTATAAGTTATTGGTGCGGTTCTTTGGGATGAGGTAATATGAGGTATGTGGCTTCCTGCTCACACTAATTCTATCTAGAAATTCAAGGAAATGGTTTTACAAATTACATTATTGTGTTTATTGTGGGGTAAATCCATGTTAAATTATATTTTGACAATTATATTGTGTTTTTTTACCTTTTACAAATAATGTTTTTGGGTTTTTCCTATAACGTTTTTGGAGAAATGAAAAAGTTGTGTTTTTATTTCAAAAAATGGAAATTTTTGATGTGATTAAAAATGAAATGGGAATGGTTAGTGGGTGTTCATGATGCATATGTTTTGGGTCTTCTGTGTTTAAACTTGGAATCCAGGACCAAATTAGGGGGCACACTTGATTTTACCACCATGTGATGTCATGGGTCTAGAGGGATGGGTTTCTACTCTTGTGTTTTGGATGTTCGAGGGAACCATCTTCTTGGTGATGTATTTAGGTTGATCAAATGGATCATATAAGTTAGTTTTTTGGTTTATTGTATTGGTGAATGAGTTAATTTTGTGGTTTGGTATTCTACTATGTGTGTTTTACATTGGTTACATAAATCTTGATCACCAGATTTAATACTTCTCTTTTATTTTATACAATATGTGTGCTTTCATTTTATTTTTCTTGGGGTATTTTTAGTGCATACATTGGTTATTTCATACATGTTTGTATACTCATAATACAACAAATACACATTGGTTCATATTATGATGTTATCCATCATGATATATGTAATATGAAGACATATTTATTCTATAGAGAAGAATCTTTATGATGTGTTCAAGGTCCTTAGAGGTTCGATCATAGAGGTTGTCATGGGTAAAGCTTTATAAAGATCAATTTCATGAATCACATATTATATTTTGTCATTTTTGGGTTGTTAAGACTTATTTTTTTATGTTTTTATATTGTGACTCTAATTAATTTAATATAATGTTATTTCTACTGGTATTGTTTTTTATCATGCATCGTATTTATATTTTTTCATTAGTTTTCTGATACTGGTCATGTTATATTTAATGTCAAATCACACCCATTGATTTGGTGACTACTTGGGAATTTATTTCAAATATTTTTTTTAAGGTATTCACCCAATATTAGTAGCATTTTGATTCTGTCCTTGAAAATGGATTAGAGTTAGGATTTACCAATTATATCATATTGGTATGGTTTTTCAGTTATTATGATAGGCATGGAGATAATATGTATTGAATCCTGACATATAGGGTATAAAAATGTGTATCTAGACTATATATACTAAACTAAAAATTATCCAGGTGGTCCAAGTAAAAAAAGTGTTGTCATACACTTTAAGCAGTGTTTTCACCTCATCATCGTTGGTTTTTTAGGAGAGATAGGTATCATGGATTAGTAAATAGATATACCACTAGGTATTCATCATTCACATGATATTTAATCGATCATAAGTTTTAAGTGTTTCTATAGTAACCATGATGGTGTATTATATATGCTATAAAAACCAATAACCATACTTTTTTGGTGATTGGGGTGGTGATTTTACAATTTTTAGATGATAATTCCACCTATCAGGAGACCTAAATTTTTTTAGAAGGGTGCCACATATAATTTGTTCCCAATAGCTACACAAGTAAACTAACAACTTTTATAATGAATCTTGGAAAACTTTAAAGATATGGAAAGGGTAAATCATATCAAGGAACCACACTATTTAGATCAGTCATTATAATTTCAAAGGAAAACCCACCAATCATTCAGGGTGACATGAGATCCAAACAATTAGAGGCATCATTTGAAGGATAAATAAGATCATTAGTTTCATTGGATATCCATTTAAGATAAGTGTAATTTTTTCGTATACATTTTCAATGATCTAGCATGAAAATGGTAGGATTTATCCATCTAATATAATATCGATCAAGGAATTACTTTTGATAAATTTAATGAATTATTTAAAAAATAATTTGATTATCAAATATTCTTATTATAGAATATAGACCTTGGATTACATACCTTTCCTGATTTACACTAGAAGTGGATAACAAATGAATCTCGTATAACACATTTGTTAAATCCATTGTTATAATGGATGATTCACTCTAATGATGTGATGTTATACATTGACAATTAAATTATGATTTTGAACAATTATATGATAAGAAAAAAGACTTTGTTAGGAATATTTTCATAGGAAACACTATTTTCCATCTGGACATAGGTGGAAAATTTAATGTTGGAAATAAGTGAATAAGGGGAATCCACACCCATTTTAGCAGAGAATTAGATAAACAATACATGTGGTTAATTTCATTTCATCCATTTTATAATAACCCCGTTGGATTATTTTGATGGGGTTGTTTAGTGAACATAAAAGGTAGTGCATTGTACAGCTTGAGGAGTTCCATGTCCTTAGTCAACTTCTTGAATTTTATTTAAAAAAATTATACAGTGTTATTCATGTTCATCCTTAATTTAACATTATATAAGTATATAATCTAAAAAGACCACCAGAACATAATCGAGGTAATCTCTAAATACTATGTTCATCATTTCGATGAATATTATCAGAGAATTATTGAGTCTAAATAGAATTTATATGAACACATATTTTCTATATATTGTTTGAAAGATAGTACTTGTAACATCCTCATTTTTCACCTTTAATTGATGATATCATAATCTAGGGTTGGACTTAGATAGGTATTGATTTTAAAAAATATCTCAGTCATCCATCAATCATACACTAGAACTAGACTATGAAATACACGAGGGGAGTCCCCGATCCCCCCAAACGTTGATATGCATGAAGAGTATCTAATAGAATCATTGGGTATGATTTTTCACATTGAATCACAGTTAAAGAAACAATAAAATTATAATATAAAATCATAATTACCTTATTTTATGTAAGATATCTTTGTTATATAAAATAAATGGAAATAGTACAAGAAACATATATTATAGAATCATAAATAAATCCCTCATCTAACCCAATAAACTCTCACACATACCAAACACCCTCAACTTACCACCAAACTACCTTAACATGATAAAGCTCCCAAATCACATGATCCCCAGGTAAATAATGCAATCCACTAACAACCATAAGTGAAAGTGGTAAAGAACCAATATTAAGGGCACACGAGACTGGGAATTATATAAAAACAGCCATGTCCTGAAAATCATTTAATGAGAAACATATGAATAAATATGATAAATAATATTAACCTATGAATCCCAAGTCAAAAAATTTTTCCAAGGGAATCCATAAGAGGATCTAAGAACCTGAAACAGAAAAGATATATAATCATGAGAATAAAATATATTTTTATGTCATAACCCTCATTACCACATGATAACACTTTAATTATAAAACTATTTTCATACTGTTTTTAAATAATGTAATAAGAATATTTTCCCCATTCTTAAATTTATTTAAAAAACATAAAATATTAGGATGATTTTACAAACGTCCATTATTTGTTTCTTAAATTAAATCAATTACATTGAAAACTCATCCTTAAAAAAAACAACATTTAAGGAACAAGCCCTTTTTATTTAAAACAAATTTCTTAAAAGAATTTATAAATTACTTTTTGAAACCAACTCACACTAAATGAATATAAATTTAATCAACAGTTCCAGACATAGGTAAAAAAATCACAGGATATAGAAAGAAGTCAATGAATTACCCTATGTCTTACCACCAACCAAGGAAGTAATATAATGGGATCTACCCTAGGTCCTAAATTGAGATAGTTCTATACTTTACCAAAATACAGACAAACCAATCAGCCTATGGTGTTTCCTAACAACCCATCTATCTAGCCTACACCCAGGCTCATCGGGGGCCACTTCCCCACTAGCCCTTTCTCATAACATGACTGGGGTGAAGGCACTTGTAGTGTGATACTACATAGTGAAACATAAATCTAGACTTCACAACTAGCGTTGAATTACCTTGAGAAATATTTTGTGAGGATGGGAAAACAAGAATTCAATATAGATAATATAAAGCACAAGGAATAATCTCACCCATGCCTCCAGCTCCCTCTCATGAAATATCCCCATTTAATATCTCATCATAACATTCCAAAAATAAATAGCATCGCTTAGGTGACATTTCATTTCAAAGATAATCAAATTGAGCTCTAGAGGTTCCCACACACATGCACCATCTCTAAAATCACTAAAAGTTCCAAACGGACCTTAAAAAATATAAACTAAGAATTACAATTATTTTATAAAAATTAAAAACCATTTATTAATCCATTCCTAAAACCATTATCTTCAATCAAACAAAATTATGAAATCCACTTAGAAATAAATTATTTTTTTATAAAAATATATTAATGGATTAAAAAATTCCTCATAAATTTCTCACATAAACCAAATGGGATAAAAATATTTTTATTCCATATTATTATTTATATTGAATCATTAAATAAAAAACCAATACAAGGAATTTTGAGTGACACTTGAAATTCTATGTAAAAAATTTCAAAATTGAACTTCAAAATTCTAAAAAAAACATAACACCAATTTAATTTTTTAAAATATTCCAATTAGTACATTTATAAACAATTTGGTGAGTGAAATTAATTAAAATAATATTATACACGTGTTCTAGATTATGGGAAGTGCTTTAATTAGAAGAAATATTATGTTGCGCCTAAATTTTCCCTCAAATAAGTTTTAAACATAATTAATATCATCATTTGAGAATAACTTCATAATTAAAAACATCATGAAATCAATGGTTTATAAATGAAAATAACAGGGAACATGAAAAACAACCTATTATAAATATTCGGTTGTCTGAAACACATTGTGTTCAGTGAAGAAGGCTCTAACAAGTAAGAGGAGGCATGATTGAACACTGGAATCAAAAAATCCACAAATAAGGGACCCAAACCAGTAATCCTAGTGTTTTTCTAAGAATCATGTGTTACCTATAGAGAATAAAAATTGGAGAATATGGGAAGGTATTTGAGGTGTAGTCATTTCCTTATATATATGACCTTTCATCGTTAAAGAATCATGATGAAACACCATAAAAATAGGAGTTCACAATAGTGGGAAATTCAATATGGAGGTTATTCCTAGTGCAGTTAATTACATAGGGGAATATGGGGATATGGGAAAGAGGGTTTCAAAAATAGGTCAATAAAATGATAATGCAAACAAAATTGTATTTGGGAAATCAACATCATTTTCCCATAAAGATTTTCAAATCAATTGGTGGTCATGCAACACTCATTGGAAACTCAAAACGATATGAATGATTAATAATAAGTTCCCCAAATGGTTTAAATAATCATGTATTAACCATGTTACAGGGTAATCTCCAAGGATAATATTGAATTCATGGTGGCTTCATGGTTTACAAACCTTGTGGGAATAATATCCACTTTTCTAAACCTATTAAAATTTTATCTTTTTCCCAAAATTTAATGGAACTAAAAATTATAAAAAAATAAATAAAAAAATAAATTGACACATTATCAAGGTGTGAGAAAACATCCCACTATAACAATTTCTATCCCAATAGAGTCTTAAATCAGGTATAAGGTAGCATAACTGAAACACTCAACACTATCAATCCACAAAACTATCTACCAATGATCCTCTAATAAGTAAACTAATATCGTAATGATTTTGAAACCTCTTCAATAATGACAGAATCAAGATCATATTTCCTAAAACCGTAAAATTATAAGGAAACATACCTAAAATATCCAAAATATTTATGAACATTCTTAATGGATTAACAAATTTCTTGATTCCACCAATACAATAATCTCTCACACCCATAGAAACCAATCACACCCCAAAGGGGAATCATCCATGAAATTATTTGGACATCGACAAATAAATATATCACAACCATCAAAGAATTGTAAACCTGATCCTAACCCAAAATAACACATCAAACAACCTCAAATATCCTCATGTAAAGGACATGGGTTCTATGACTAGGTAACTACACCAAACGGTACCCTAGGATCTTGGTAACAAGACACCACCTCAGAGTGAACTCAATCTAACTAAAACATAAAAGAACCAACCCATAATCCAAACTAGATTCATCCACATCCCAGCTACCTAATCATGCACCTAGAGTTCATTACAATTTATATCCATCAAAATCTAATCCTTGACATAAGGAAATAATTTACACATCATAATGAACCAGTAATTCACTACCAAATACAAGGGCAATAAAATATTTACCAACATCCATAACCATTCGAAGACACCTAATGAAAAATCCCAATAATAATTACCTAAAAATATCTTAGTGAATATATTCCCATGATTGAAAGAAAAAAACCAAACATCTCATCCATAACATCCTCATGAAAATATTTAGACGACATGTCTTACAAAACCACTAAAAACATCCAAAGAATCCCTGATGGAGGCACGTCCATTGAATTTTATAATATAACTAATTGGAAATAATTAGTGTTCCAATCTCTAGAGGTTATCTTTAATCTACCATGTATGAATCAAGGGTTCACCCAACATCAACTACTTAGACTAGTTATATTACACTCAGATAACGACCTCATCCACCACCTTAATGGTATTCAAGCTAGACTGTAGCATAATTGATTAGAAATTTTGGAGAATATATCTTCTATACAAATTAAATTTTTTAGACACATAAATGACCAGATAAGTATAGAGGATAAACCACTCTGAGAAGTGATCAATATAATCCTTTACTGATATATCATTTCACCGAAGGGTCATGAAACTAAGAGTTAATTCAACACTCATAGCCTCAATGAAAATTAGTATATAAAACCACAAGTAAAATAAATTTCTAGACCTACCCTCAAACAACTAAGAATGTACCAAATACCCTCATAAAAATTGGCTATGTTGAAGTGAAAAGCTCATAGAAATTCCAACCAGTAAAGCATTGTGTGTGTCTAGAGAGGTGAGGATTCCCTTAACCCATTACTAAAAACTACATTGTTTTTAGAGAACACTGAAAACCAGAAGGGGATATGGGTATTACATTAAGAAACCTAAAATTAATTCAAATTTATAGAAGTTTATGATCCCACCACCCTATTTAGAACCTCAGTAGAAATCAAAACTAAAAGAATCTATTACATTTACTAATGTAAATCACTGGGAGGATCATCCTAATAGATGAGTCTTATTCTGTTTTTATTAACCCCTCTACTATGAATTCAACCAATAATATAAGACAAGAGAACAAACAATATGTACCTAAAATCAAAGTAGAAAACCCCATCGAAATCAATGTACAAACCCAAAACCCCACTCTCCAAATTAGAGAACATCAAGAGAGGGAAAAACCAATCATATGCTTCAATAAAATCTAAAATAACTATATAAATATATCACAGGACCATCCATGGAAATTTTACTATTTCTAAAACTAATCAAGGAAATCGAAGTATTGTGATATCTAAATATATAACCTAAAACAAGATGTGAAATCAATATTATCTTGGCTATATTGCTGACAAGGAATGTGCTAATAATTTAATGGTTTATCAAACAGGTCTAGAATCTAGTTCTTTATTAATACCTGTATTATCAGGCCATGTTAGATAACCTCATTCCTTGACATTGTCTCTATTTTAATCCTAAATCTAAGAATTATGCATAATTAATATCACTATGTTGATAAGGATCAACATACCTTCAAGGGTAACAAAATTAAATTTCAATATTGAAATTAAAATTCCAATTACATTTGGTGGATAAAAAATTTTCATGATGGGTGGTGATAATAAAACCCCATCAAAATGAACCTCATGAGTCTTAAAATACATTCTAAAATCATCTTACCATGACAACCAAAATAATGCAATGACCTAAAATTTTATCAATGGAATTTCCCTTCTAAATATATAATTTTTTCATATTTAGTAATATAATATTATATAATACATAGGAAACACATTATAAAACCGACTAAAATTTATTATTAATTGAACATTACATTTAGAGAATAAAAATTCCAATATTAATTGAATTCATTTCAATTGAAAAAAATATGATAATAATAATAAGAAAATTTTGATCTTCTCGATCCCCCAAAATAATCACGCACACTCTAGAAATTAATTAGAATGCTAGTATTTCAATATTCATTTTGAAAATAAAATTATACAAACTCGATAGAAATAGAAGTGAATGAAAAATTAATGAAATGTGTGGTATTTATTGAAATTTGGGAACCCATATGACCATTTCAAATTTTAATGTCAGGAATAGTAATATGACCTTTAGAATTGTTTCATCCCATATTGATGTGTACAATAATATTTAGTTTTCTTATAAAATGAATGTATGATATTTTTATACCATGATACAAGTAATTATATTTCTCAAAAATATTAAAATAAGTGTTCATGTTTTTTTAAAGAATATATATTTTGTTTTAATTATTATAAAAAATATTGTAATTTGAATAAAGGTTTTATTCATGAAATGTGTTTATAAATTAATATTATGTTTTATTATAATGAAATTTAATTTTGTGACACATTATGTAAATTTTCAAAGAGTTAGAAAATTGATGATAATATTTCAGTTGGTATTTATAAAATAAATGATGATTTTATTTAAAAATTAATTTTCTCAAATTTAGAAAATTATTTTCGTAAAATGTATTTTATTTTTGGAATCTACATGTCAAAAAATGGCCATATCTATTTTTTTCTAAATTTTTTATATTTATGGTGAATATTTGAATATTAAAAAATACGATATTTAGCAATATAAGAAAAATTCAATAATTTTTTACTCTTGGATGATGTATTGAAACATTATTTAAAAATAAAATGCACCATTTATTATATATAGTAACAGAAATCAATATTATTCATATACTTGATTCAAAATAATATACTAATGATTATAATATTAAAATCACCCCTCCCCTCCCCTCACAAATAACACCCCTTCTCATCCCAACTTTAATGCTTTATAGATCGACAAAATTTTACACAATTACCTTACTAATACTCTTCCTTATTTCCTAGTGCTATTTATTAGAGAAAAATACCAATTCTACGTTCCTTAAGTAGCATTTCAATGAGGCAGTATTATAGAGGCAATATTTTCAATTTATACATTCTAAATTCATTTCTTCTTCTACCGTCTCCTTGCCTACCACATCCAATATGGAATAAAAAATACGATGTCTTATATATATTATAGTTTTATATTTTTAATGGAATATCTACCATCCTCCATTTTCTTATCTCCTCTTATTCTACAAAACTGAAACCATTGTTTATATTATGTCGGTTCACCTCCTTTATGGATAATGACTTTTCATTTTCCACTTTCTCTTTCATTGTAGGTTTAAATTCAATTATGATTCCTTAAAATTAACTAATTATTTATATTATATATTTTTTCTAATAATAAAAAAATGTGTGTTCATAATATTAAATTAAATGAAAATAGTTCCCGATGGTCAGTAAAACCACCTAAATATACAAACTGTATAACGATAAAGTTTTTGCTGAAATAATCATCCATATTCTACAACATGTATGGGTACTTGGAGTAATTTAATTTTTTGGAATTAAATTTATTCTATTTTATTTAACTATTGGAGTTTTATTTCCATTTTTCAAGCACATCAATAATTATCCATAAGTGATCTGACCCTGGAACCACGAAATGAATGCTCCTGGAACCAAAAAAATAAACATTACAACTCATTGAAATGATTATAAGTGAAAATAAAGAAAATAGAGTAAATAAAATACACATGGAAAGGTTTATTAATTAAATAATTAAATGTTCTAATTTTATATCCAATACATTAATTTCATAACCATAAAAGATCGAGAAAAAAGATAGGAGATTTCACCAAAGCAAGCTTTTTTGGGTTGGGACGTTTCTCTTTCTAAATAACTTTATTTATTTATTTAATATTATGGAATGATTATAAATTATGTATATATATCTCTCACATATATACTTTTCTTATTATTCCTTCATTTTATGGGTTAAGAAATTCCTTAACTTACTTTCATAAATTCCTTCTTTAAAATAAAAATCAATTGTTGGTAACTTTCTATCCCTTAATACTTTCATGTAATTCTAATTTGAAGTATTTATTCTGAAATAAAAACAAAATTTTGAGACCTATCATTTTTTAATTAGAAATAAATACCCTTAATATTTAATTCATTATTCTATTTATAATCATTTTGAAATCCAATTTGAATTTGATATGAGGTAATATTAGTAATCCCATTACATTCCAAGGGTAATTCTATGTTTATTACTTATGATTGATTTCCTATTGTGGAACACCAAATCATGTAATTCCATGATGGTAGTGCCAATATATATATATATATATATATATATATATACAATTAGTTGGTTAAGTATTTTTTCTCATGAAATGTTATGTATGGGATTAGGGAGTGAACCAAATCAATGATTGGATTTTTCTACCACGTGATATTGTCTTGGAAGTTACGCTTGTCCCATGTTTAGGTATTTTTTTATGTTTCTACAACATTACCATTATATCACGATCTTACGATCCCATGATCTTTATGTTATTATCCAATGTGATTATTCATGTACCTTCTCTTTTACAATATCATGTTATTTTATTTGACTCACTTGATATGGGTTTTTATTATGTTTATTCCCTTATTGGGATGTGTATATCGCCTATTTTTTTACGTTTATCAGGTTATTCTATGGTGTTTTAGGAGCTAAATGGGATTTAGGATATCATTACAGAGTATAAAATAAATATTTCATGTTTTAGCATCCATTTTATAAATTATTAACTGAGTCTTCCAAAGACACTTTGGATCATGATATTTTGGTTGTACTTAATGAATATTTATGTTAAAAAACATGTAATAATATGTGTAAAAGAATTGAGTTATTACACTTAGTATTAGATAAATGACTAGTTATATTAGATTAGTGGGACTATCATGCATTAGTTAGAACCCTAGGGATATTTCTAAGTAAAGGAAAATGTTGTGAAATTTTAATGAAGTATAGAGTGATTGGTTTCCATTAAATTATATCCTTTCCTGAATACTAAAAGTGGTTGTGGATATTACATAATTGTAACTAGGGGTAACAATCTTGAAAAGAAATAATTTCGTATTAACTTGATTGACACCTAATGGATGACATTGTCACTTTTCTACATATCTTGTTTGAAACTTGCGAGGGATATTGTTTAGAAAATTCTCAAAATATTTACAAACCATTACAAAGGAAATAAATAGATTATTAGGTTGGAAAATGTTATAGGAAACAATATTTTGGATAATCTAGATTTAAGACTAGAGACCTATAATTTGGGATTTATGTGTAATTTATACGTTATTCCATTGATGTTTATAGTTTTCCTTTGATATTCTATTTAGTTTAAGTATTCTGATCATGTTTTTCATTTATTTTAGTTAATGGTAAGAAATATAAGGAATTGTTCCAATAACCAATATAATAGGAAATGTGATGTTTTTATTAATGATATACCTAGCCATATGGGAATCAAAGCTGGGAAGATATTGGATTTACTATACTAGTTGATTCATGATATTTATAATAACTTGAATCATATGGAATTATAGCCTTCTATATATAAAAAAAGGGTTCAATTAAGACTTTTAGGCAATAAAGGCCTCTTAAATTTAGTGCATATTCTGATTCCCACATCACATAAAAATATATAAAATCCATTGAGAAGATATTATCTGTAGAGACCCTAAGCCTGACGTACATGTACATTACATTACTTTGTCGGAATACTTAGTACATTACAAAAACACACACACAAGGACCGTAATAGTTTAGTGTCTTTGGAAACTCAGAATATAATCTTCTAATCCTGGTGAAAGATCTTCAACATCTCCCATAAATATCTTCCTTTTTTTTTATACCTAAAACCTTTCTTTATATCCTGGGGAAAAGAAAACATAAAAGGGTGAGCTCAAATGCTCAGTAAGGGTAAACAAAAGAAATATCAATCACATCTTAACCTACAAAAGAGATCATAATTTCATAACATGGGATAAATCATGGCGGTGAAATGTAATCACAATAATCATAACTTAAAACATGAAACTTTGTGGCATACACACATAATCATAGAGAATCATTTCTTGTTAGTCAAGACTCATTTCCAAGACTATCTTAGTGGACAAAGTCCCTTTCAGAACCGAGTCACCCTCATTTCAGTCCTGTTTCAATGAACCGGTATAACCTACCATTCCAGCCATGTCTATCTCATGAGATATAAAATCATTACCCAAGGAATTGGAGGGAGATATAGGTCCCACCCATCTTATAACGAATCCTTTCTTATGTGTGCCACATAATCATAAATCATACATCATCGCATAACACATGTAATAAAAATGGGATTCTTGAAACATCATGACATCATAAAACAAATCATATAAGGTAAATGACTTCATAAAAATAATTCCCTCAAAACATAATCAAATCAATGTAATAATAGGGATAAAAACAGAACCCTATATTATCTTAGATGGAAAATAATTTTGATAAAACATTTGAACTCCATTCTTGAGGAAAATATCCTTTCTACTTCAAATACATTTTTCCTCTCTTAACATGTCATACAATTTTAATCTAAAATAATTTGATTAAAAATAATCTTGAAAACTTTTAAAGGAAGCTTCTTGGAAATAATTTTTTAAAAATCCATTCATGCCGTATAAGTTAAAAAAACTATTCTTCGTACTTTTGTCAGAAAAGTCAAAAAGTACCTCGTATGAAAAACGAAAAAAGATTCCTTTCATATCCTTTACTAAAAACTCACAGAAGTGTAAAATTGGACATAAACAATTGTAGGTGGATGGAAATAATATTACATATTGAGGAAACATGGATTTTGATGACAAAATACACCCCAGTAAATACTAAAGTATAAACAATCTCGGATAAAAATGAGATTGTGATATTTCCCTTACCTTAAGTCTGATTTGCTTCGTAAGTGTCCGAACCTCATGTATAATGATTTAAATAATGTCATTAACTTATTACAGAATCATATGAATTGTTATGATATCATATATGGTTCACTTATGACTTTATATTACCCGTTCTTTTGTAAATTCCATGTTAAAGAAGCGTTTTGGGTAAAATCGTTTCATTTATCGTAGGTGTTTGGAATTGTTGTTCTTGAAATTATTATTACTTATTTCATGATTTACTTACTTCCAGAATATAAAACATGATTTATATATCATATATATTCAATATATATATATATATAATAAATATATAAATGAAATGAAACACACCGTTCATGGAGACGGTAGTCCGTACGTACGCATGAATGCTGTTTTCCTTTCTTTATTGTCTTGAATGGAAGTAAGTAGATGAAATAAATATATAAATAAATCCAGTAGCTTTATAATGTCATATATTTCATTATTATTGCTTATATATACTTTATAATCATTCTTAAATGGTTAACATGGAGAATGAATCTCATCGCGTCGTGGAGACTGTAGTCCGTACGTACGCAAGAGCGATGATATCATTTCCATAATTATTGAATTGAATTGGAGTTGATGATACAATATATCAGAATCATTATGATGTTATAATAACTATTTATAGTTATTCTTTACACCATAATACCCATCCATGTAAGGTGTTGGTGGAAAAACAGATTACACCACGGCGTGGAGACAGTATTCCGTACGTACGCACGCGCAGTGATTTCATTTTCCGTAGGATGGATAGATAGTGAATTAGGATTGTTTCATAAATATAATAACATATCAGTATATTAGTGATACTGATGTTATTACTTCATAATGAAACAACCTAAGAAGAAGAAGTGGAAGAAGAAATAAAGGTGAAAAAATTGGTAACAGAAATTACCTCTTCTTTGAAGCGCATCTTTGAGACCTCCTCTTAGGGCACTAAAATTGGTCTTTGAGGAAGACCAGAACCTCTAGGATGTTTCTAGGGAAGTGGAGAAGAGATTTTGGCAGGGTTTGGCCGAGCTTGAAGGCTCAAAGTTGTGTGAGGAAGAGAGGGAGGAGGTGCCCTTTTATAAGGGAGGAGAGGAGCTCCTTTAGAAAAACTAAAAATATTATTTTATTATAAAGTCAAGTTCGGTTTTAAATAGCTCAAAATTGATATATTTTGAAGCTAAGGTGGGTATGGGTCGAAATCCTCTCATCCAATAGAATTTAGACAAGTTTAGGTTCCTATTTTAACCTTATCATTTAGATTTAACATTAAGTTAAATGATTTTACTTTTACCGTGTCTTCTTGTGTTCTTTCACTATAAGGTTAATAAACATAATATAAGCAGCCAAACGAACCCCAAGTTGTTAATTATTAAAATATATAACCCTATCTAAGTCATTTGGCCGAACCGTAGATTTTTAGGAATAAAATAAAAATTAATAATATAATATTTGTTTTAAAAACTATTTTATGTCAATTTTGACACAATTTAGTAATTGATTTTTTTGAAAATCATAACAGAATGATAAGTTCTAAAAGAGTTAATTAACTCAATACTAACATGTCATATTAACCTAGAAAATTAGTTGAATTCATAAAGAGTCTCAAATTATATTTATTTGGGTATTTATAACATCAATTATGTCAATATTTCACTAATAAGATAATTACTGCATCATCGTTCTGTCATAAATAAATAAAATTATTTAAGGTCTAAAAATTACAAATAAAATACCATTATTTATGAACTCTTTTTATCTTTCTAATGAATATTTATAGTCGAATTTATCTTATGTATAACCGCATATTAAAAATGTTTTAGTAAATAAACTTTGATTTTAACTCTTTTAACCCTTCTTTAAATAAATTAATAATAAATGCCCAAATCTAATCCTAGTGGGCCTAAATGGTCATATTTTATTCCTAAGGTTGTTTTTGGTCTAATTTCACATGTCCAATAGAATTAGGACTTGTGTTAGGGTAATAATAATATCATTTTTACCCTTAATTACCCTATTTATTTTTAACCGTGGTAAAAAAATTAAAAAGTTACTATTCACCGAAAATTATTTTCATCTCATTGAACCACATTTTAGTCCTTGATATTAACCGTGTCTCTTGGATTTTCTAAATTCCACTCACAGAAGCGGGAAAATTAAGTGTTATGAAAAATTCAGTTTTTTTAACTACCACATAGTGGTTTCACTGTTCATCAAAAATTGAATGTTTTCAGAAAAATACCAAAAATTAGGCCAAAGCTATATTTGATATTATGAACTCAAAAATGATTTCTATTTTACCAAATTCAAAACATATCAGTTAAATTAATTAATTTAAAAATTAATTCCCGTCGTCAAAACAAAAGGCGTGTTTTTAAGAGATAATAAATATCAAAAGATTGACACTTGTTTGTAACTGGTTTAAATGTGAAATTACATCCAATGACCAACATTGTATTAAATTGTAAAAATATATTCTAAATATACTTTAAAACCACTCAAATTAATAATTTATCACTATTAATTATGTCGATTGAAAAAGTTGTTTTTAATTAAAATTTAGTAATTTTCACTATTCATCAAAATATGAAAGTTATCCGAAAATCACAAAAATTTCACCCTAAGCTAATTTTGATATTCCGAATCCAAAAAGGAAGTCCATTTTGAAAAATAAAATTTACAAAATTTCAAAAAGTGGTTATTACTATTCATAACGGCTAGTTTTAATAATATTTTAATAGCATATCGTTGTTTAGTGAAACTTGATGTTGCGTACAACACACGCTATCGTGGAAGGTCGTGATTGCGTGTAATTCAATCCAGGTCAGAGATTTGTGTTGTGAAAGCTCCTTTTGGTGTATCGTATAACACAATGCATTAATGAAATTAAAAAGAATATTTTTCATAAAATCTAGGGGTGTTACATTCTACCCCCCTTAAAATGAATTTCGCCCTCGAAATTCATCGGGGTTATAAATGGTTTACTACTCGAAATATTCTTTAATAGAAACCCACATCGTAAAAAGGAATACCAAAACCAATCTTTAAAAGCAAAAGTATGAAACGTAACGGTTACCCAAATAAACTAATCAATGGGTTTCCACATAGGTGAAAATATGGATATGGGAGAGAAATCTAACCATCATGTTCTGATGGAGAGTGGTAGAGAACATGGCTATGGAAAAGCCAACAATCACAAATCCATAAATTTTTGATGATCTAAGGTACCATCTGATTAATCCGATATAAGAGCACTAGGACAACATTTTTGGTTTTCAAGATCGTTTCCCTAAAGTTGAAGAATTTGAATTAGAATAAATACTTACTTTATTTTGGTACAATCTCACTGTTGTTCGTGCCATGAACAATTTCCACTTCATCTCTTAAATAAATGAAGTTGAATTTGTTATTCGTGAAGTGTTAGCAGATCATGTGATAGAATGACGGGTCATTCCATCTGTCTTAAACAAAAGGTTAGCAAAAGTTATTAAATATACATAAGTCATTCTATAGTGAGATTAATCATATATGGTTCCTAAAATGGACTTATACTTCATGTATCATACTGCTTAATATAATAAAACTAGTTTCTACTAAACAGGGACTTCCTGTAGGCCAGTGGTAGGCGATAAAGGCCAGTCGCACTTCGGTTGTGGTTTCGATTCCCACAGCCTTGTCCGACGCGATGGGATGTCGCCCATCCTACAGGTTGTCTTTTTTCTAAAACTATATTACTATAACATCCCATCAATAATATCGAAAAACGTTTTATCCTAACTTATGTCCAACATAATCCATTCTAATCATTAGGCTTATCTAAAATACTCCAGTCCAAGCTCATAGTATAAAGAAAATGATTACTTGAATTCCATCATTTATCCCCCATATATCGTAAGATATATCTTGTTGGTCAAATTACAAACATGTGAATACCTTAATCATGTATTCTCTTGAAGAATGAATACCCATTGAACCTTAGTGAAAACATGAATGCAGTTAAAAGTTAGCACTTTTCACATACCAAAATCCTCAAAATTCTATATACTCAAACCATGACATCACTTAGTCCTTATATCAATCATGAGCTCATGAATACTGTTAAACATTTCATTTTATCATTTTCGCATAACATCTTATTTTCAAAAATATCTCAATCACTTTGAATACCACATTAGACCAACACATAAATATTCCAATACTTTATGATACAACATTATTTTGGAATCCCATTACATAAACACTTAATCATTCCACCACATCGTTTTCATATTCAACATCGCCAATAGTGATCGCATGTGACTTCCCTTTGTCCTTTGCCTTAAGTGGTTGCTCATTTTTATCATCACTAACCCTTGGATTAGGGCATTTATTAGCATAATGCCCCATTTCCTTGCACTTGAAGCATTGAAGTGTTGGTGGTGCGTTCTCTACAGTGTTTGCTTTATTCACATCATTAGAAACCCTTTTTCCATTACTTCGACACTCAGCTGCTCGATGACCTTCTTTTCCACACTTAAAACATTTTCTAGTCCCTTTAAGATAATCTCCACCATGCTTCTTTCCACACTTTGTGCATAAGGAAACATTCATCTTATTTTCACCATTATTCTGAGATTTCTCCTTGAACTCCATCTTTCTTTTCTTGTCAAAACCATGAGATGGATATGTAACACCAACTTCCATTTCTACCTTGATAGCACAACGCACAATTTCTTCATAGCTAATGAAGTCTCTTATAGCTAATTCCCTTCGAAGACATGGTTTTAAGCCACTGAAAAATCGATCAACTTTACATTCAGGTTGGATGATAATGCCAAATGCATACCTTGAAAGTCTTGTAAAATTCGCTTCGTATATACCAACAGATTCATCATCCTTCTGCTTCATCTCAAGAAACTCCTTTTCCATATTTGTTCGAAGAATACGAGGGAAGTACTTACTGAAAAACAAGTTCTTGAACTCGTCCCATTCCATGGACTCAATTTCATCTCTTGGCCTCGTATTCTTGATAAGATTCCACCATTGATCAGCTTCACCTTCCAAACGATATACTGCTAAGATGACTTTATCATGTTCAGAACATTAAAGAACTGAAAATATCTTTTCTGTGGTACTGATCCATTGTTCAGCAGCAAGTGGATCGGAAGACCCATTGAAAGAAGGTGGACGTTGCCTCATGAAGGACTCAATAGAATATTGTTCCCTTCTCTGTTCATTTGGAAGTCCAGAATGATTCATAGCTTGTGTAAGTATAGAAATAAGATTTTGCACTCCATCTCCCATAACATTTGTTTGTTCAGGAGGGCAATCATTGCATTTTCCATTTCATTGATCCACACGGTTCCTTCGGGTTCCAGCCATCGTCTAAAACCCAAAAAGAATAGTGTGAGAGGCAAAAATCATGCTAGGGAAAACAACATTATTAAGGGGGAGTATCCTCAATATCTAACTTCTTAGGTTAAATTCTATGATCATTACCATAGTTCTAGGACTGTATCTTATACGTATACTTATCCTTGGGGACATCCCTAGACATACCTTAGAAATATCTCTAGGGATCTCACTAACGTTTTCGCATCCTAGTTTCCAAAGGTTGACTAAACCTTTCCTCTGATACCAACTATAACGGTCTGGAATTACTTTCAGTGGACTATAATTGATACCTATCAGGGCACTCCATGGGTGGCTACACCCCCTGGGCGGGACACACCACCATCCCCAGTGGCAACCATTTCCTCATGAAGCCCTTGGGCGGAGAGCCATGCTTCGTCCAACGCTCACATGTGAGAGTTCCCAAGGATCAGATACATTCCTACCTACTTTGCCTATGATACCAACTGTAGAGACCCAAAGCCTGACGTACATGTACATTACATTACTTTGGCGGAATACTTAGTACATTACAAAAACACACACAAAAGGACCGTAATAGTTTAGTGTCTTTGGAAACTCGGAATATAATCTTCTAATACTGGTGAAAGATCTTCAACATCTCCCATAAATATATTCCTTTTTTTTATACCTAACACCATTCTTTATATCCTGGGGAAAAGAAAACATAAAAGGGTGAGCTCAAATGCTCAGTAAGGGTAAACAAAATAAATATCAATCACATCTTAACCTACAAAAGAGATCATAATTTCATAACATGGGATAAATCATGGCGGTGAAATGTAATCACAATAATCATAACTTAAAACATGAAACTTTGTGGCATACACACATAATCATAGAGAATCATTTCTTGTTAGTCAAGATTCATTTCCAAGACTATCATAGTGGACAAAGTCCCTTTCTGAACCGAGTCACCCTCGTTTCTGTCCTGTTTCACTGAACCGGTATAACCTACCGTTCCAGCCATGTCTATCTCATGAGATATAAAATCTTTACCCAATGCATTGGAGGGAGTTATAGGTCCCACCCATCTTATAATGAATCCTTTCTTATATGTGCCACATAATCATAAATCATACATCATCGCATAACACATGTAACAAAAATGGGAATCTTGAAACATCATGAAATCATAAAAAAAATCATATAAGGTAAATGACTTCATAAAAATAATTCCCTCAAAACATAATCAAATCAATGTAATAATAGGGATAAAAACAGAACCCTATATTATCTTAGATGGAAAATAATTTTGATAAAACATTTGAACTCCATTCTTGAGGAAAATATCCTTTCTACTTCAAATACATTTTTCCTCTCTTAACATGTCATACAATTTTAATCTAAAATAATTTGATTAAAAATAATCCTGAAAAATTTTAAAGGAAGCTTCTTGGAAATAATGTTTTAAAAATCCATTCATGCCGTATAAGTTAAAAAAATATTCTTCGTACTTTTGTCGGAAAAGTCAAAAAGTACCTCGTATGAAAAATGAAAAAAGATTCCTTTCATATCCTTTACTAAAAACTCACCGAAGGTTAAAATTGGACTTAAACAATTTTAGGTGGATGGAAATAATATTAAATATTGAGGAAACATGGATTTTGATGACAAAATACACCCCAGTAAATACTAAAGTATAAACAATCTCGGATAAAAATGAGATTGTGATATTTCCCTTACCTTAAGTATGATTTGCTTCGTAAGTGTCCGAACCTACTATATAATGATTTAAATAATGTCATTAACTTATTACAGAATCATATTCATTGTTATGATATCATATATGGTTCACTTATGACTTTATATTACCCGTTCTTTTGTAAATTCCATGTTAAAGAAGCGTTTTGGGTAAAATCGTTTCATTTATCGTAGGTGTTTGGACTTGTTGTTCTTGACATTATTATTACTTATATCATGATTTACTTACTTCCAGAATATAAAACATGATTTATATATCATATATATTCAGTATATATATATATAATAAATATATAAATGAAATGAAACACACCGTTCATGGAGACGGTAGTCCGTACGTACGCATGAATGATGTTTTCCTTTCCTTATTGTCTTGAATGGAAGTAAGTAGATGACATACATATATAAATAAATCCAGTAGCTTTATAATGTCATATATTTCATTATTATTTATTATATATATACTTTATAATCATTCTTAAATGGTTAACATGGAGAATGAATCTCATCGCGTCGTGGAGACGGTAGTCCGTACGTACGCACGAGCGATGATATCATTTCCATAATTATTGAATTGAATTGGAGTGGATGATACAATATATCATAATCATTATGATTTTATAATAACTATGTATAGTTATTCTTTACACCATAATACCCATCCATGTAAGGTGTTGGTGGAAAAACAGATTACACCACGGCGTGGAGACAATATACCGTACGTACGCACGCGCGGTGATTTCATTTTCCGTAGGATGGATAGATGGGGAATTAGGATTGTTTCATACTTATAATAACATATCAGTATATTAGTGATACTGATGTTATTACTTCATAATGAAACAACCTAAGAAGAAGAAGTGGAAGAATAAATAAAGGTGAAAGAATTGGTAACGGAAATTACCTCTTCTTTGAAGTGCCTCTTTGAGACCTCCTCTCAGGGCACTAAAATTGGTCTTTGAGGAAGACCAGAACCTCTAGGATGTTGCTAGGGAAGTGGAGAAGAGATTTTGGCAGGGGTTGGCCGAGCTTGAAGGCTCAAAGTTGTGTGAGGAAGAGAGGGAGGAGGTGCCCTTTTATAAGGGAGGAGAGGGGCTCCTTTAGAAAAACTAAAAATATTATTTTATTATAAAGCCAAGTTCGGTTTTAAATAGCTCCAAATTGATATATTTTGAAGCTAAGGTGGGGATGGGTTGAAATCCTCTCATCCAATAGAATTTAGACAAGTTTAGGTTCCTATTTTAACCTTATCATTTAGATTTAACATTAAGTTAAATAATTTTACTTTTACCGTGTCTTCTTGTGTTCTTTCACTATATGGTTAATAAACTTACTGCATCATCATTGTGTCATAAATAAATAAAATTATTTAATGTCTAAAAATTACAAATAAAATACCATTATGTAGGAAATCTTTTTATCTTTCTAAGGAATATTTATAGTCGAATTTATCTTATGTATAACCCCATATTAAAAATGTTTTAGTAAATAAACTTTGATTTTAACTCTTTTAACCCTTCTTTACATAAATTAATAATAAATGTCCTAATCTAATCCAAGTGGGCCTAAATGGTCATATTTTATTCCTAAGCTTGTTTTTGGTCGAATTCAACATGTCCAATAGAATTAGGACATGTGTTAGGGTAATAATAATATCATTTTTACCCTTAATTACCCTATTTACTTTTAACCGTGGTAAAAAAAAGTAAAAAGTTACTATTCACGAAAAATTATTTTCATCTCATTGAACCACATTTTTGTCCTTGATATTAACCGTGTCTCTTGGATTTTCGAAATTCCACTCACAGAAGCGGGAAAATTAAGTTTTATGAAAAATTCAGTTTTTTTAACTACCACTTAGTGGTTTCAATATTCATCAAAAATTGAAAGTTTTCAAAAAAAATACCAAAAATTAAGCCTAAGCTATATTTGATATTATTAACTCAAAAATGATTTCTATTTTACCAAATTCAAAACATATCAGTTTCATTAATTAATTTAAAAATTAATTCCGGTCGTCAAAACAAAAGGCGTGTTTTTAAGAGATAATAACTATCAAAAGATTGACACTTGTTTATAATTGGTTTAAATGTGAAATTACATCCAATGACCAACATTGTATTAAATTGTAAAAATATATTCTAAATATACTTTAAAACCACTCAAATTAATAATTTATCACTGTTAATTATTTCGATTGAAAAAGTTGTTTTGAATTAAAATTTAGTAATTTTCACTATTCATCAAAATATGAAAGTTATCCGAAAATCACCAAAATTTCACCCTAAGCTAATTTCGATATTCCGAATCCAAAAATGAAGTCCATTTTGAAAAATAAAATTTACAAAATTTCAAAAAGTGGTTATTACTATTCATAACGGCTAGTTTTAATAATATTTTAATAGCATATCGTTGTTTAGTGAAACTTGGTGTTGCGTACAACACACGCTATCGTGGAAGGTCGCGATTGCGTGTAATTCAAGCCAGGTCAGAGATGTGTGTTGTGAAAGCTCCTATTGGTGTAGAGTATAACACAAGAAATTAATGAAATTAAAAAGAATATTTTTCATAAAATCTCGGGGTGTTACATTATCTGTCCTCAAATGCTCTGAATTGGAGAAATTCATTATGGGTTTTTATCATCTGAAAGGTAAAGTTGATTAGCGATGGACACAGATTAAGAACATCACGCCCAAAGAATAAATTTATTTTTGTGAATGGGACGATTTTAAGAAAATATTTTTCAATGAATATTTTATACAAACTCTTCATCTACAAATGGAGAGGGAGTTCCTAGGACTAATTAAAAAGATGATGAGTCTATCAGGGTGCATGATAAAAAATTCACAGGGATTCTGTGGTATGCCTCTGGATTTATTGTCAACATCGAAATTAAGGTGAAACATTTATTTAGTGGGATAAATTTTATTTTACAAGATGATTTAGTTAGTTAATTCATTGAAAAATATCAAGAAATCTTATGTTATAACCTTATAGTTTATATGGATACTGGTAACGTTTAGTGGTCTCATGGGCATGGAAATAAAAAATCATAAAACAAAGTTTTCTTTTTGGGGATCAATGAATAAATATCATAGTGTAAGGAAAAACTAACACCCCACATGTAAAAACTGTGGCATGAAATATCCCATGAACTATCTGAAAGGGGAAAAAGAGATGATTCATTTGTGGAAAAGAGGAGAATCATAATAATAAATGCCAAAGGGATATGAATAATCCCACTAAATTGATAGAGGAAAGAAGATTCAGATGAACACTCATCATGTGGAAGAGTTTTTAAATTAATAGTAACATAGGCATTATGTGAATCAATTCCCTAATTGAAGGGTTGTCATAGATAATTAATGAAAACATCCCCCAAATCCTAGAGAGTATGGATGGGCATATGCTATCACTACTACTGAGGTAGATCCTCACAAATATATAGTGGTAGGTATGCTAGTTATTCATTCATGAATTGTAAAATTACTATTCAATTATATTGCTACACAGTCTTTCATATCATACAAGTTTATTAGAACAATTGAAAAATGACCACAAAGAATGGGGGTTGAGTTATCTATGATATTAGTAAAGAAAGTAATTATTACAACACAAGTATATAACTCTAACCCGATAATTTTTTTTATAATGAACCTCCTAGAAAATAATTTATTAGTTCCATTAGTGGATTTTGATGCAATATTGTGCATGTATTAGTAGCCCTTTTATAAATCCAACATCAATTTTTGGAATATGGAGATCACTCTTTACATCCCATTTCTTCATTTGATTCAGTACAAGTGTAAATAAGATGATGAATGAATTTTGGAATCATCATATGAAGTGTGGATATTATTGACTTATGAATAAGAATTTCTAGCTCACATAATTTCCACAAAGGAGATAATCTTTCTCAAATACATGCCCATTATGAGGGATTATACAGATAAATTCGTTAAAGTGGTGTTTGGTCTTCCTCTTGATTGAGGGTTTGGGTTCTAAATAAAACATGTACCTGGATCTGTATACATATCCCAAAATCCATATAGTATTTCCCCCATTGGGTTAGAATAACTAAATAAGATATTACAAGAGAATCAAAAAAAGGGATTTATATGCCCGATTTCTTCATCATGGGGTGTGTCAGTCCTCTCTGTCGAGAACAAGGATGTGTTGGCGTTACTCTATATTGATTTTTTGTGAGCTAAAGAGTATAATTATAAAGAAAAAGTATCTCCTACCATGGATATATAACTTTTTAAACAAACTACTTGTGGTAATGTATTTCACTATGGTGGACGTTCGTTTGGGTTATCACCAACTAAAGGAAAAGATGATAGATATTTCCAAGAGTACCTTTCAAACAAGTTATTGAAGCCATGAGTTCATAGTGATTTCATTTGGACTCACTAATTTCCTGTAATCGTTATTGAATTAATAAATATATTCTCTAGTGATTACCTAAAAATTGTTTCCATTATTTATTGATTATATTTTGATATGATCCAAATGATATGAGGAGCATGAGGAGAAACTGAATATTAGGCTAAACAATTTGTAAAAGGATAATAAATATGGTAAGTATTGTAAATGTGAGTTATGAATTGTGGAAGTATCATTAATGGGAAATGTTATCACCTGAAAATGAATATTTGTGGAACCTTATAGGAAAATGGAAATTGAGGAGTAGCCCAGAATAGAATTTGTAATGGAGATCTGTAGTCTCTATATACAAGCTTGGTATTATCGATGATTTTTGAGAAACATTTATATTTTTGAAAACCTATTAACTAAGATGAATCATAATGGATTAAAATTTTTCTTGAAGAATGAATGTGAATAGAGCATTAAGGAATTAAAAATAGGTTTATCACTACACAGGTAATTACACTACCTACAAGTGCGGAACATTTCAAGCTATAAAAAAATGATTCAAATAAGGTATTGGGATTTGTACTAATGTGGATTGATAATGGGATTTATTATCCCTCAAGGAAGTTCAATGTTCAAGATAGGGACTATCCAGTGCATGATTTGGAGCTATATGATTTGATATTCGCTTAAAAAATATGGCAGAATTATCCCCATGGGGAGATGTTTGAAATATATATTAATCATAAGTGCCTCAAGTAGATATTAACATAGAAAAATATTAATATTATATATTGAATATAGTTAGATATGATCAAGGAAAATTATTTCTCAACCCCCTACGATATTTTTAAACAAAATAAACTGGTAAATTCTCTATGTAGAAATGATCTAAAAGCCTTATCAATTTGGAGAATTTGGAAGGATCCAATATTCATAGACATTAAACAATTGGATATTGGGATAATAAAGGTAGGTGAATAAACCTTCCAATCTCAAAATTACTACTCAACCATCCCTTCCGTATAAGATAAAGGATTCATAAAAAGATGATGTTGAAATACAAAAGAAGGTGGAAGCTATAAAAAAGGGATACCTCAGAGTAAAAAATTGATAAAGGATGAGTTATAATAATTTTTTTATGTTTATGATACCATAAAATCCCAAGATATAGAATGATTTTGTCTATGATGCACATATGACAACCTTCCCTCTACACCCAGGGAGCATAAAGATGTATCAAAAAATATAAGAGCGATATTGGTGAGATGAAAAGTAGAATAAGATCATATAATATACATCAATGTTCTAAGTATGTTATAAAGTGAAGTATGAAAGGAAAAAGTCTAAGAGGATGATGCATCAATTTCTCATAACAACATGGAAATGGGAAATAATTATTATAAACTTTTTCATTGGTCTTTCGAAGACATTAAGAAAAAATAATGTTAGATGATTTATAGTGTATTATATTAAAAAGTATGATCACTAAATATCAATTCAATAAGACTTCTCACTAGATAAAGATTCAAGGAAATGCATCATATAACTTGTAAAGTTGAAAGGAAAAACACTATGGATTGTGTATAATCAAGATCTGAGATTTACCTCTATGTTTTGGAAGAGTATCGAACATGATCTAAGAAATACGTTGATCTTTATTATGTATTATCACCCTCAAAATGATAGACAATGTAAGCAGAATTTTTAGGAACTTTAGGACATGTAAATATAAATCTCGATAAACATAAAAGGAGGATGTGATCAACATATGCCTTTATTCATGTTCTTATTGAATTATAGGTTCTATTTAATCATACAAATAAATCTATGTGGAGATATTTATGGGATATATTTAGGAAACTTGTGTGCTCGGTTGAAATTGGACAATACAAGATGGTGGGACCTGAAATGATCTAAGAAATGGTAGAAAAGGTCAATACAATTCCAATGAAAATAAAGGCTTCTCAAAGTGTAACACCCCGAGATATTGAGATTTCTTTTGAATTAATTTAAACTTTTTGATATTTTTCACCCCACGCAACACTGAATATAGTTTTTTTAGATCACTATATTTGGATTTTGTTATATGCTAAACCAATTTAATATTTCACCATACAGAAGAATTAGATTAGCTTTTATTAGACTAAACACTATGTTTGGCTTATGTTACACATAATATTATGTTACCTTGATAGCTTGGGTAACACAAAAGGATATGTTTTTACATAACTACAATACACTATTAACACGATTGTTAAAATATTATTATATCTACCACCTAGAACATGAAAAAGATGTTATGTATAAGATTAAAAAATATTGGAAAATATTATTTATGCATGTATATAAAATAAATCCTTTGTTTACCAATTATCAAAAGTGAATGTAATAAATATTGGAAAATAATGAAATTAATTCTCTAAGAAAACTATTTTCCATGTAAAAACACAATTTTATCCCTATAAATTAATCAAACCACTTTTTATAAATGTTTTAAAAATAATTATATATTGTATATTCAAAAAATACTTTTTACACTCATCCAATATATTTTATAGGTATAATTTAAGAAAAAATATAATTTTATGAATTTAAAAAATTATTTTTTTAAAAGTAATTTTACCGTCTTTTAAGGGAGAATCTATTTTAAATCAAAATTTTGGAACTTTTATTGATTTTACATGTAATAATAAACATCATATTTTAAATAGTAACATTAAAATTATCTTAGGGTTATTTTTTTATTTTTCTGTGAATCTTACATTCTTGATAAATAGTTAAAATACTGAATTTTAATTCAAAATTTTTTTTTCAACTAATTTATTTATAAAGATAAAATATATTTTTAATTATTTTTAATATATAATTTGAAAATTTTCATATCAATTAATAAAATTTAGTAAATTTGAAACAATTTCACTTTGATATTGGATATAAAAATACAGAAATCTTTTGATCATTTTCACACTAGAAACCCACATTGTTGTCGCGTCTGTGTGATTAATTTTAAAATAATTTATTCTTATTACGTGAATGGAAATTTGGAAAAATTGATTTATTATTTGGAATCAAAATAATTTATAATTTATAATAATAAAAAATATTTTTTAATAAAAAGATTACTGAAAGTGATTAAAATTAATTACACTGATTTAGTGGAAATTGGCTTAATGGGAGGCTAAACCTCACACATAAGAACAAAAATAAACTATAAACTTTTCCAAAATTAATTTCATAAAAATATATAGAACCTATAGTCCCATTTATTATATTTGGACCAATATTGGAGCAAATTTTCATCAGAAAAATGTGTATGGAATTCCCATTTCAATTTTTTTCTATAATGCCACTTCTCCTCCAGTATAAAAAGGCACTCACCCCTATCAATTATTGAAACATCTCAAGCACTTTTTATCACAAAAAATATGATAAAATAATCTTCTATAATCCATACCCTTATCCTATAATCCTTTTATTTTGCATAAATCAATCTAAAGATGCCCTTTGGTGAAAACCAAATTGAGTTACCCAAAGAAGAGGTAAAATCCTTCCTCAAATACTTTTATTTTATTTTAATTATTAACCAACTAAAATATTATTTATACATGATTAAATAATAAACTTCGTATCCTAAATATAATAATAATTTATTTATACTCATGTTTCTACCATCAATTACACACACATCCCTCAAATGGGCAACAAACTTTCCATTTATGTGTACGGTGAACTACCACCTCACGAAATGATGTCATTTATTTTCCTTTTATCACATTTCATGGATTTAAATTATGATGGAAACTATGTTTATATATGATATAGATGATATTTATAATTTCTTTATTCTTATATAATTATTCTATAACAGAATCCTTTATTCTTTCCACTTTTTGGGAATACGATAACACCATTTGTGAACATTTTGACTACCGCCTCCTCAAAGAGATGTAATACATTCATGTGATATATAGAATGTATGATATTAATGAAAAATAAGTGATATAAATGAAATATATATTATATTAATGAAAAATTAACTTTATGTAATTTAATTATATTAGTTTCATTATTACCCTTTTGACACACTAAAAAGTGAAAACGTCGGTTGTGGACGTGTGGACAACCACCTACTTAACATAATGTGATTCCTTTTACATGACATGAATCATATATATAATAATGTATTAATAAATAAAATGGTATTTATGATATAATTATCATTATCTAAATATATAATTTTACTTACTTTATTTCCACAATGATCATTTAAAATTGGGATGTTACCTATGCGTACATATGTGCTACCGTCTCCATTATTGGAATGTTGACTCATTTTTCATAACCATCATTCATGAATGGTTTTAAAAGTATAATTTATCTATAAATATGAATATTATTTCATGATTATTATCTTTTATATGTTTTTTTAATGACCACTTTGACCATAGTTTACCTTCTAAAGTCTCTTTTAACACATAAGAAAATTTTGGTCAAAAACTAGATGTAAACATAATTGTTTAATTAGTTGTATAAAACAGTGTCATAATTGAATTATATTTGATGATAAATATGAAAAATGTTATTATTTAAGTAAATAATTAACATAATATTTTTATTCATAAATATAAATCAAATGTGACAAGTCATACTCAATGAATGGGATTTCTAGTCTCACTTTTATTTTCACAAGACCTGTGCTTTATTCACCATTTATTACATTGTATAGTGTATATAAAAACCATGAATGTATTATATAAATAATATCCTAAAATTGATGGGTATTTATATATCCATTTCTATCTCAATTTCATGGGGTTTTACTATTCAAATGTAACCAAATTAGTAAGATAGTTTAGTCTCAATTTTCCTTCTTTGAGACAGGTGTTTTGTTATAAACCTATATTATTTTAGGAGGTGTATAAAATATCATTTGAAATGTTACATCATGAATCTAATTATTTTAATTATATTATAATCTTTTTGATATTTAAGATTCTTAAATGTGTAGTATGATTCAATGTTACGAAGTGGTAAGAGTCTCTTGAAACAATCACATCGTTTATCGGGATTGTTTATGATTATGATTCTATTGATGAAATTGACAATTCATCTATTAAAAAATCTCATAAATTTTGGTCCCCTATATTAATTCATGATATATTCATGTATTGTTACAACTTTCCACTATTTGGTATTTATGTTAATTAATATATTTTCAAATAAAATCATATCTTATTTTCCTTCTCAGTCAAAAATCTATTTATTTCAAAAAAAAATTCAATTGTTTTTTTCAAAAATGTTTCAAAAATTATTTTTAAATATAATTTTCATGGAAATAGTATTTCAAAAAATTATCATTTTCAAAGATTCCTTTATATTTATTTGAAGCTATTTTCAAAGAAAAAGGTTTCAACATGTTTTCCAGATTCCTTAACGTCATTTCAAAGAAAAAGGATTTCAAAATGCCTTATGTATTAGAAATAATTATTGAAATAATAAAGGATATTTTCTTTAAGAAATGTTTTTAATGGATATTTCCAAATTATTATCCATATAATTATACATCTTTTGCTGTTACTCATGCATTTCTCGGAAAATTATCCTATGGTTCCACACATTTTCTTTCTCTGAATGTTTTATGTTTGGATGGAATATTTTTTATTAAAACCCAATATGTTTCATGGGAAATATATTTATTAAACTCATTTACCTTTCAAGGAAAATATTCTTATATAACCCACTTCCTTTCACGGATTACGCTTTCAAGAAATGATTATGAAACCTATCCCTTTTCCATATGTTAGTTATGATTACATGTTTATGACACCCATTTAATTTCATGGGTTATACTATGAATATTTATTATCTTTTAGAAAATATATGTATGATTTTATTATGATATGGTTAGGAACTATATCTTCGTCCAATTAATTGGGTAAAGATACATATATCATGAGATAGGCATGGATGGATCGGGAAGTGAACTCAGTTTAGTAAAGGACTTTTTCTGCCAGTATGTTCTTGGAATTGAACCATGACTACTAATATGGTAATGAGAGTGAGCCATGACTACCATGATGGTATGGGGAGTGAACACATCCTACAATTATGACCATGGTATTGATTCCTTGACTACCATGGAAATAATTTTATATGCTTATGTGTCTGTCACAAATTCAATTTCTTATTCCTATGTTTTTTTTCATGTCTTATACATATGATTAACTTATGATTCATGTCTTATGAACTACCCATAATTGTGCCATAACACATATGTATGATCTTTGATATGTTGGATATGATATTATAATGTTATGATCATGTAATCATGACCTTCTGTTCTTGATTATTCACATGTATGTTATTATTTTTTACACTTACTGAGCTTTTAATCTCACCCCTTTATTATGATTCATTTCCCCAAGTTTTGAAGAATGGTTTTAAGTAGAAGTAATAAGGGGTATGAACATTGGGGGAAACCATGAATATCTTTCACCACATTAGAATTTTTTTATTCCATATTTCCAAAGGCACTAAACTATTACGGTCTTCATGCATGCATTTTTGTAATGTGCTGAATATTCATCTAAAATAATGTAATATACTTACATGTCATGCCTGGGTCTTTATAGTTGGAATCAAAGGAATTTTTATTCAAATGTTGGAAACTATGATTAGAAAAATTTAGTTATAACCCTTGTGATATTTCTAAGGATATGTCAAGGGGTGTCTATAATGATAATCCTAATGTGTATTATATTTAAATGAACGTGTCATAATTTAGACATCCTATAACCGATTTGTCATGATTATGTGGGTTTATACTATGAAAAGTGTTTCTCACACAATTATTTCTGGTTTTTTCAGTGTTGGAAACTAGAAGTAACTAAGATAACATTGAATGTGACAGAAAATTTCCCGATGAGAAGTCAAATGGAATGGTCACTAACATGAAGGTTGTTGTGATCATTCCTAGTTAGTTTTTATGAAACATGATTAATAATGTTACTAATGAACCACTCTTAGATTCACCAAATAATAGAAATAAGGAGTACACTAAGATTCGAGTAATGGATACCATGGAGGAAAGAAAATTTAGTTTCCTTTTTGTCAAGAATGTAGAAAGAATCCCCCAAGTGAATGTATTAGAGTAACAAGAAGATGTTTTGACTATATAAAAGAATTACAAAAAGAAAGTACCTGTAAAGGAAATATGAAGGGTTTAGTTAATGAAATGGATTTGAATATGGTACACCCTAATATATCATCAATGTTCAAATGATTTATGTCTGGATTGAATGGTCATTATAATAATCGATGTCCTAAGTGGAAAGATCCTGAACAGAATCAGAATGGTGGTCCAAGTAATAGTTATATTGGTTATGATGATGATACTATAGAAGAAATGTGAAAGGAGAGAGGAATTAAGTAATATGATGAGGTATCTTTCTTATGGATCAATAATGAAGTGGAATAATAATGGTTTTTATGTATTTGGATTAAATAATTATGTTATATGAATGTTGAAGTATATAAGGATTATTTATTTTATTTTTTTCATTAACTATTTACAATAATGAGTTGAATGGTTCTAATTTACTAGAAAAATGATTTAATGGAATGGAGATGTTCATGGATAACACATGGTTAAAAAGAGAGAATCCCTAATATGTTACTTATGTTAAGATAACATTATTTGGATAAAGATATGTTGGATATGAATATATAAATTGGATAGTACTGCTTATATTGAAACTAATTAAGGACCTTTTGACAAGTGGTTTATTCTATCATTGATGAAGTTTAGTTTTTTTGGATTTAAGGAATATAACCATTATAATTTTGAATAAGGAAACATGAATGATTTCAATAATGATTTATGGTAATTCAGGCCATTACCATGTTTTAAGAGAATACTTGATGAAGGTATTCACATGTTTTGTATGTGACAGATAAGAGATACTATATGATATATGGGGGATCAATGATAAGTTTATTTTGATAAGTTTAGTGACCTAACATATAGTGTTTTATACTTCCATCATTCATAAGGGTTATTAGGCAAACCATTTAAGGAATGATTTATGTTATAATTAAGATATGGTTTTTGAGACTAATGTTTTATCTCACTATATAAGGATTTATTCATATTAGATAACTTTTTCTAAACTTTTTTTGTGATAAAAATATATGGAATGACCTTTCATTATATTCATGGATATCATGTTTTTTTAATGCTTTAGGAATGAAAAATTAACATCTATTTCTTAGCATTAGAGACTAAGTGGAAGTTTATCAAGGCATAACAAAGGGTATGATTGTCTTGAAATCACATAGGTAAATATTTTCATTAAAATATTTGACGATTTAGAAAAACAATCTGAAAACTAAAATATTTATCCTAGTAACATTGTTTCTGATGAATCCGATAACCCCTTAGATCATCACATATTTAGGGATTTGTGAATTTTAACTTTATCCTAACCATGTTCTATATTACTCTCCAGTAAAACATGATAGTTATATTTCTAATCCCTGTCGGTATTTTAAATTCCCACCAATGGTCTCATATGTGGAATCCCAGTTATTTGTTACCTTGAGTAACCGTTATGTTTCTAACATTCCCTTTTTAAAGAAAGTTTTAGTATTAATTTTTACGATTTGGGTTTCTATGAAAGGAACATTAAAGTATTAAATCTTCGATAACTGAGAATAATTTTGATGGTGAAATTAATTTTAAGGGGGTATAATTTAACACCATAAGATTTTGTGAATTATTATTTTCAAATTAATTTAATCTTTCTGATATATTTCACTTCATGTAACACTGAATATTGTTTTTTAGAGAACTAAGTTTGTATTAAATTATATGAAACAACAATTTAATATTTTATGAAATAAAATATATATATTAGCTTGTGGGACATGATACACTATGTACTTCTTATGTTACACAAAATTCCAGGTTCCTCCGATATCTTGCATAACATGGGAGAACAATTTTTTACTGAACTACAATAAACTATTATCATAATTATTAAAATATTATTGTATCTACCACCTAACCATTGGAAAGGAAGTTACAAATAAGATTAACTAAATTGTTAAAATATTATTTAAATATGTTTGTAAAATAAATTGGTTTTTACAATTAGTATAATCGAATGTAAGAACTATTTTAAAATAAATAAATTTCTTCTTATAGAAGACTAATTTTTAATGTAAAAACACAATTTTATCCCAATAATTTAAACAAAACACTTCTGATAATTATATTAAATAAAAGTTATATTTTATATATTCAAAAAAAAAATTTCATACTCATCTAATAGATTTTATCAGTATAAGATAAGAATAAATCCATTTTTACGAATAAAAATATGTATTTTACTAAAATGTAATATTACTACTTTTAATGATAATCCTATATTAAATACATTTTTTTTAAATATAATTGATTATATATATAAAAATAAACTTCATATTTTAAATCGTATGGTGATTATTAACTTAGGGTAATTTTTGCATATTTTTCTATGAAGTTTGATGTTTTGATGAATAGAGAAAAATACTAAATTTTAATTCAAAACTAATTTTTCAACTAATTTATTTATAAGGTAAAATTAATTTTAAATTTTTCTAAATTTTAATTTGATCTATTTTAAAAAAATTATCCAATTTATGTCATTGTAATATATTTCAATACAAAATTGGATATAAAACCTAGAAAACTTTTGAACATTTTTACATTAAAACCCACATTGTCGTCTCATTTATGGGAATAATTTTAAAATAATTTCAGCCACTTCTATTATTGGAATTTGTTAGAAATGTATCTGATACTCGGAAAAATAATAATATATAATTTACTATAAGGTCAAATTATTTTTTGACCAAAAATATAAGTGAAAGTGATGAAAATTAATTACCATATTAAAAGGAAAATTAGCCTAACAAGAGACTAAACCTTAATCCTAAGGCCCAAAAAGGCCTATAAACTAGTCCAAATGAAATTTCATTTAAATATATCTACACTATCCTACCTTTTCACATATTTGGTCTATTATTAGATACACTTTTAATTGAAAAAATATGGGAGGAATTTTGTACTTAAAATATAATAGAATGTCACTCCTCCTCCCTTATAAAATGTCACTCAACCCTTCCACTTATTCACACCTTTAAATCAATGGGATTTTCCCGAAACATCTAAAATAATATTCAAAAATCCCTCCCCTAATCCTAGTATCATACCTTTTGTAATAATTAAATCCACGTAATCCCATTGGTGTAAACCAAAAGGAGTTACCAAAATAAGAGGTAAAATTATTCCTCAAGATCTTCTAATTTTTTTTTCATTATACACCCACTATAATACTATTAATCTGTGATTAAATTAACACAATGTTACCATAATTATTCTAGTATGTTTTTATATTATGTTTTATACCTAAAATTACACACACTTCCATCGAATTGATAACGAACTTAGCGTTCGTGTGTACGGTGAACTACCACCACACAAAACAATGTCATTTGTTTTTTCTACTACCACCTTTCATGGAAAGGAATTAGATATTTAACTATGTGTATATATGATAAATATTATATTTTTAATTTATATATGCTTATGGAATTCTTATATAATGAATAACATTATTCTTTCAATTTTTTGGGAATACGATAACATCGTTTGTGGAAATGTGGACTACCACCTCCTCAAAGTGTTGTGATTTGTTCATGAGATACATGTAATGTATAAAAGATGGGTTTAATTAAATAGAATTGAAATAAATGAAATATATATTATATTACAGAAATAATTACTTTTTTTGGAAATATTTTATTTCATTTAATTTTTTTACCCTTTTCACACACTAAAAAGTGATAACATTGGTTGTGGACTTGTTGACAATCACCACCTCGATACCATGTGATTAATTTTAAATCCCAAGAATTATATATATAATAAAATATGAATAATTAAAATTTTATTTATGATATAATTATCATTCATGAAAGGTATATTGTTACATAACTTCTCTTCATAACAATTATTGAAAATGGGAACGTTACTAATGCTTATGTAAGACATACCATCTCGATGATTTTAATATTGGTTCCTTTTTCATAACCATCATTAATTATTATTTTAAAGGTATAATATATATATATATATATAATAATTATTTCATGATAATTATCCTGGATATGTTTATGTAATGACCTTTTTGACCATAATGGACCTACAAATGTTGCTTTAACACATGAATCAAATTTGGCCAAAACAACAGATGAAAACTTAATTGTGTAAGTAGTTTTATAAAATATTGTTTTAAGTGAAGTAAAAGTATCAATAATCACGGAAAATTAAATTTAGAAATTAAATAATTAATATGTGTTTAATATTCAGGAATACAAAGACAGATGTGATAACTCAGACTCAATTTAAGGGATTTCTAGTTTCACTTTTATTTCCACGAGACGTCTACTTTATTCACCATTAATTCCTTTTTTGTGGTTTATATACTACCAATTATTTTGTTATATGATTATTATAATTAATTTTATGGTTATTTACATATCCATTTTATGATCACTATTTAATGTGGTTTTACCATTCAAATGTTTCCAAATCATTAAGATAGTTTTGTCTCAATTTTTTTTCTTTGAGACACATGTTTTTCTATATATCTATATTATTTTAAGAGGTTTATACACTACAATTTAACATGATATATCATGAATATAATTATCCTTAAGATATTTTAATATTAATTTAATTTATTTTTCTTACATTGGGAGTATGATTCAAAGTTACCAAGTGGAAAGAGTATATTGAAACAATCTCATTGTTTATGAGGATTGTTTATGATAGTACTTACGTTGACGGAATCGTATTATCCATCACTCAAGAAACCTCATGAATATTCTTATCCTATGATAATTGTTGATATATTCTTGTACTAGTACCATTTTCATACTCTTTGGTATGTAATATAATTTAGAATTTTTTGAAAGGAAATCCAAATTCATCTCTCATTTCGGTTATTTTTTTTCTAAAATCCATGTCTTCAAAAATATATTTCAAAAATATTTTTAAAATGATATATAAAGCTCATTTTCAACAAAAAAATATTTTAAAATGTATTATTATTTTAAATTATTATTTTATAATTTTTAAAATCTATTTTCATATAAAAAGTTTTTAAACATGTTTTCAACCCTCTATAATATGTATTTAAAGGAAAAGTTTTCCAAAAAGGAATTATGTTTTAAAAATAATTTTTAAAATAAGAAAGGATATTTTCCTCAATAAATTTCTTTAAAGTACATTTCCATATAATTTTCCATCAATGATGATATCCATTGGTGTTACTCATGTATTTCTAGGAAAATAATCTAAAGGTTCCATTCATATCCTGTCTCTGAATAGCCTATGTTTTGATGACATGATTTTTATGAAAATCATATCTATTTCATGGGTTATATACTTATGAACCATGTTTACCTTTCACAAGATATATTATTATGAAACCATATTCCTTTCAGGGATTATTCTTTCATGAAATGAAAAAAACACATCTCTTTTCAATATGTTCTGATATAATTACATTTTTATGACATCCATTTCATTTTATGGGTTATGATATGATTGTTGACGAAATTGTGGAAAACATATTTGTGATTTTTTTATGAGAATGGTGAGACCTATATCTACCTAATATTAATTAAATAAACATTCATATCTCATGAGATATTCATGGATGGAACAGGGTGTGAACTCAGTTTAGTAATGGACTTTGTCCACTAATATGGTATTGAGAGTTAACCTTGACTACTAAGACGGTAATGGGGGTGAACCATGACTACCAAGATGGTATGGGGAGTAAAACCATACTAATATGATGTACATGGTGGTGATTTATTAATTACTATGGAAATTATTTTATATGATTATGTGATTGAAAAAATTAGATGTCTGATTTATATGTTATGATATCACGAATTATTCTATTGATTCTCTTATGATTCATATCTTATGGACATCTGATATTTATTCCATGAATCATGTGTATGATCTTTTATATTCTAGGTATGATCTCCTAATATTATGATCATGTTTTCATACACTTATATTCATGATTATGCTTATATATCTCCCTTGTATTCCCTTATTAAGAATCTGAGCTCACCCCTTTCTTATTTTTCCTTTCCCATGGTCATGAAGAAAGGTTTTAAGTATAAGTAATAAAGGTTAATATCTTTATGGAAAACATTGAATATCCTTCAACAAGTTAGAATATTTGTTTCCATGTTTCCAAATATACAATACTATTATAGTTCGTGAGCATGTTTTTTTTGTAATCTATTGATTATTCATCTAAAATAATGTAATATCCATGTTTTTGAAGCCTATATTTATATACAATACTGATAGAAGAACTATGATTACAATCATCTATGAGACTTGTAATTTTATGTTAGAGAAAAAATATTCCAATAGATGACACCATGGAAGAGATTCATGAGATTTGGGAATAAGGGAATACTATGTCACAGATATATCTACCCCTTAGAGATTATCTATCGCGTCAGAGCAGTGTCTATTGATGAGCACTCCTGCCAAACCATTATCGAGTACATATTGTATTATATGTATCATTCTTGAGGTAGTATATACTGGATACCTCACATGTACTGAATTCATAAGTGGTATGACAAGAAAATGATCTCTCTCATGAGGAGAAGCTAGCGAAGGTCATGGACTGTAGAGATAATGCTATATGCAAAAATACAACTCACTATGTCAAAGCACTATGGGGAAACCATACGAATGAATGCGATACATGAGAACTTTAAGAGGATATAAATCACAATTACCCTCAATCGTTTCTGTTATAGTATGTAAAATGAAATTTTGATTGAAAAATTCCTTAAGGGGGGATAATGTAACAACCCAAAATTTTATCAATTAAATTTACCTTCTGAATATTTATTTGTGTAATATTTAGTAATATAATATCATATAATGCACAGATACAAGATGATAAAACCAACCACAATTTATTATAATTTGGACATTACATTTAGAGAATAAAAATGGCCATATGAATTGAAATTAGTGTAGTGGGACAAAAGATATTAAATAAGATAATAATAATAAAAAATTTGGATCTTCTCAATCCCTCAAAATAATCGCATGCATGAACAACACTATAGAAACGAAGCATAATTTTGGTAATCGAGTATTTATTTTCAAAATTTAAATATATAAACTTGATATAAATATAAGTGAATGAAGAATTAATGAAATATTAGGTATATATAAAAATTAGGGAACCCATATAACCGTTACAAATCAAACCATTAGGAATAGTAACATGGTTATTAGAATAGTATCTTCATGTATGGAAGTGTAAAATTATATTTTGGTATCTTATAAAATAAAAATGTGATATATTTATAACATGATACACATAAATATATTTTTCAAAATGTTAAAATATGTATTAATATTTCTTCGAAACATAGATATTGTATTTTCATTTTTATAAAAAATATATTAATTTAAAATAAGATTTATTTTCATTAAATTGGTTTATAAATTAATATTATTTTTATTATAAAAATGATATAATTTTATGATTCCTTAAGTAAATTTTCAAAGGGTTAGAAAATTTAACATTATATTTCTATTGGTATTTTTCAAATGGATAATTATTTTAATTTAATATAAAATTCCTAATATCTATAAAATTATTTTCATAAAATTTATTTCATTTATTGACTGTACACATGAAATAAGGGTTTGGTTGAATTTTTTTTTAAAAATTTATTGATTTTTTGGTGGATATTAAAATATTTTAGAAAATAGTATTTAACAATATAGGCCAAAATACAAGATATTTTTTAGTCATGGATGGTGGAATAACCCATTAATTAGAACATAAATTGACTACATACTATATATAGTCATAGTAATCTAACCTGTTAATAGGATTGAGACAAAATAAAAAACTAATAATTATAAAACACATCTCTCGTCCCCTTATAAGTACCACCAAATGTCCTCTCAACTTTTAAGTTGTGGATATTTCAAAATTTCTTCCCAGTTACCTTAGAAATTCTCTCCCTCACATATTAGTGCTATTGGTCTCAAAAAAATACCAATTCCATGTTCCTTAAGGATTATTTCTAGGAGGAGGTCTTTAAGAGATAATATTTTCAAATAACATCTTCAACAACCTTATCCTAAACTCCCTCCTCCAATATGGAATAATAACTCCAGTATCATATACATAATTTTTTTTTATATTTATAATTTTATATCTCCCACCCACCCATTTCTCATCAACTCTTATTCCTAAAAAATGAAACCATTGTCCATATTATTTCGGTTCATCTCCTTCATGCGTAATGAGTTTTTGTTTTCATCAACAACTTTAATGGAATTTTTAACTTCACCTATAATTGTTTTAAATGAACTAATTATGTATATTAAATATTTCCTCACATTTTGGAACGAATATATGACCATAATATTAAAAAAAATGAAAATATTTAGTGATTTTCAGAAAAACCACCGAAAAGGTCTAACTAAATAATGATAAAAGTTCTATTAAAATAATCTTCCTTATTTAATATAATATAGTTATTAGGTACCATTTAAATTTATTTAATATCATTAATACCATTTCCTTTCACTTCTAGGTTTTTAGTCCCATTTGAAAGGGACTTCAATAATTATTCACGAGTGATCCAACTTTGGAACCATGAAACAAACACTAATGGAGCCACATAATATAACATTAAATCTCAATGAAATAATTATAAATGAAAATAAAGAAAATATTATAAAAAATATATATATTTAAATGTATCTAAATTTAGTAATTATTTAATATAATTTCATCATCTAGGATATTAAGAGAAATACAAAAAAATCTAGATATATGGTATGGGACCACTCTGAACCACTATTTTTCTTAGTGTTTTTACCATTATCTCTATAAAATAGTATGTATCTCCCTTTCATGTTTTTTTATGATTATAAATTCAATATATGTGTCTCTCTCATATATAACTAGCTTATTATTATATTATTTGATGGTGTAATACATTATTTATCTTCATTTACCAAATGACTTCTTCATAATCAAAACGGATTATGTAGAAATTCATATCCCTTAATCCTATTAATTAATTCTAATTTAAAGTATTTATTCCCAAATAACCACCATATTTTGAGTAATATTCTTATGTACTCTTATATGAATACCCAAAATATTTATTTACTTATTTTATTTGGAATCATTAATAAAATATCATTTTATTTTGATATGAGGAAAGATTATGAAATCCATTACTTTCCATGGGAAATTCTATGTTTATACATTATGATTTATTTACTTTTGTGGAACACATAACCTTGCACATGTTATGATGTATGTTCCCATATAACACTCCAATTCTTTGGGTAATGTTTTTTTCTTATGAGACGTTGTGTGTGGGATTTGGGAGTGAACCTAATCTGTTATGGGACTTTTTCCACTGTGTGACATTTTATTGGAAGTTATCCTTGAATCATGTTTATGTCATGTATTATTATGCTTTAAAATTCCCATTTTTACATGATCATTTGATACCATGATATATATGTTACACTCCCATATGATTATTCACGAGAATTCTCTTTTATAATATCATGTTATGGCGTTTGACTCACATGTTAGGAATGGTTATCATGTTTACTCCCTTTGTGGGATTTTTATCTCAACCATTTATTTAATGTATTAATCAGGTTATCCTATATAGTTTTAGGATCTACAAGGGACTTAAGTTCCCATTATAGAGAGTAAAATAAATATTTCATGTTTTAGTTTCGGTTTCATTTTGATATATTATGAAACTAGTCTTCTCAAGATAGAATCCCTCATGATCTTTGGTTTTTAATTATTAGATATTTATTTTAAAAATCATGTAGTAATATGACTAAAAGTATTAGGTATCTTTAAATAAAAAAATGAATTTTCAAGTACCTAGTCTCTCACTAGATATAATAAGTCACTTATAACATCTTTTAAAAAATATACATAAGTCTTTATTCCATAAAAACATGAACTAGCCCATGATATACCCAATGGGAATCAATTATCCCATCAGAATAAAAAAAATGTGTCACATGGATCAATGATGATGTTTTATCACTTGAATCAGAGTTAAAGAAATAGAAAAATTATATCAAGAAACCTGTATGAATCATTAATATATCAGACATCCACACCAAATAAAATAATATGAAATAAAACAACCAACAATAAATATATGTCATGAGATCTACCCTAGGTAACAATGTAATAAAATGATATAATTTATCAAAATATGGAAAAAACTGCAAGCCAATAGTGATTCATAACAACCCATTTGACTAGCACACACCCATCCCCATAAAGTAAATCATCCCCACTAACCCTGAATCAAAGAACAATGTGGGGGATGACACTAATAGTTTTTTAATACCTAATGAGGTATAAATTTAGATTTTCCCTAGCCCTAGGTTCCCAATACCAATATGAATTAATAGAGATAGAATAATTAACCATTATAAACAATAGAGAAAATAAAAATTAATCTTACCATCACCTTTACCTCTTTATTAAAAAGATAAACCAAGTAAAATAACATACTAACACACACAAATGAATAATATAGGTAGTAAAAAATTCATTTCAAACCCAATAAATTAGGGCTTTAGATTACCTCACACATAGATTCCATTTAAAAAAAATTTCCAAACAATCCTTCACTAAAAAAATCAGAATTCAAATTTTTATATAATAATTACAGTCCATTTATAAATATTGTTGTCAAAAATTTAAATTGAAATCACAAATGGAACCAATTTAGTAAATCCACTATGAAATTAGTTTTTTTATAAAAAATTAGTACTGGAAAAAAATGTTCCTCTTTAATTCCTCAAGTGAACGAAACAAGGTTAAAATATTTTTAAACCACAGTTTATTTTAAATTAAATTTTTAAATAAATAATCAATACATGAAATTTCAAGTACCACATGAAATTACAAGTGTAAATTTCAAAAAGAAAACTTGAAGATAACAAAAAAAATGATAATTCTAATTTAATCTTCAAAATGAAAATACATTTAGAGTATTTAACAACCAATTAGTGAGATCAACTTGTTAAAATAATATTTTCCACATGTTATGAAATTTATAAACCTTCTACATTGAATGAATAATTAAGGAGAACTTAATATTCCCCTAAAATCATAATTAATCATAATTGATATACTCATTAAAAAATAAATAATTATTTTAGAAACTCAAAAAATCATTGGAATAGAGATTAAAATAATAGGGTAGGGCAAAACATACTTGGAATCAACGGTTGAAGGCCCGAAACAAGTTTCTTCTGACGTTGAAGGCTCCGACTAGAAAGGGGAGACTAGTATCAGCTCAAAATAAAAAAAACCCCGAAATAAAATCAAACATTGAACTGAAATGGTGCTTCTAATAAGATTTCATAAATAATAGAGATGAAAAATATGAGAAAAGGTGAAGGGGAGAGGGGATGATTTCTTACCTCAAAGATTTGACCCTCTATCATGATGAAAATATGTAGAAGGAAGTGGATGAAAGAGCGGGAGGATCTCCATTGATGTTTGTCTAGGGGATGTGTGATGTGAGTGATAAATAGTAAGGTATTGAGGGGTTTAATAAAAATATATTAAAAAAATGAAAAATTAATCTAATTTTTATTTTAAAATATGAGACACCCGTACAGTTTACCCACATGGTTTGAAAAACTATGCGGTGATCATACGACATCCCCTGGAAACCTAAAGAAGTATTCACAATTACTTCAATGATACCTTCATGGTTTAAGTAACTATACAATATGCATGACTAATGGAATTTTCCAAAGATATATACAAATTCAGGGATTAGTAACCATGTGGGATAACCATAAACACCTCTAAAACTCGTAAAATTTTAATATTATCAATCCAAGATTTATCTAAACTAATAATAATAATTACATAAATATAATAATTAAAAGTAGTTGTATGAGGGTGTGAAAATTGATCCCCAAGTAGTTAGTCCAATATTTCATATGAGGTACCCCATACCCATACTTTTGGGCCTGGTTATAAAAACTCATACATTATAATGAGTCTTTGATTACAACTGAGATTAACCGAGAAAAACTTATCATTTATTTACATAATTTACATAGTCTAAAAATTACATATAAAAAACAATCACTCAATCAAATGAAAGGTTGGTTTAGTGTCATTGAAGATCAACCACATAGAAAACATATTTTATAATGCATGTGATGATTTCTCTAAAACCACACAACACTCGACCCCCTTCAATATTTATCCGAGGTTATAATCATCTTCATAACCAGTGGAATTGAAATATAAGAAATGGTTGAGATCAAAATCTCAATAAGGGAAACTAGATAAATGAATAATAATTATTAGATCATAAACATGTGACAAAACATGAATAAGAGTGAAATATATTATTAAAAATATCTTGGAATCATTAATGATAATCATGAAACATTTTTGATCTTTAAGAATCATAATATAGAAACATATGACCAAATAAATGTCATTAAGGAAGAAAAGAAATTATAAAAGGTCTTAGAATCATAAAAACTAATCACTATTTTAGGGATAATTACATAATAAAGTTGAATATCACTGAAATATGGCTGAAATATATTCATAGGGAAACATCACCTCTATGTGTTACTCACTTTCAGGCACGATTGGGAAAAACATTAATCATTCTAAAAAATAAATATCTTATGAAATATAAATCAATAAACAATGCATTGGAGGGGGAAATAGGAACCCGTCAATTATCATCCATACATATGTGTGCCATATGCAATTAATCAATCACAATATCATACTGAACCCATATGAAGTAAATGGGAATCATGAAATTTATAAATGTAATCAAATAAAATGAATTCAAGAATGAGATAAATTGATACTAAAAAATCAATCACCCTAAATTTGTATTTTATATATTACTTTATATTGGGACTCATAAAACACAAATCCATAATATATATATCTTTTGAAATTAAATATTAAACAATAAAAGTGGCTTTAGAAAACATGTCATAACATTTTCAACAAAAGTATAAATTATGAATCACTTTTGAAAAGATAATTTTTGAGCAATCAAAATGAAATTTATTATAAACATTACATGGTAAGAAATTTCATTAATTTATCCTTACAAAACAAAATGTATCCTAAGGGAATGTTGAGTATTATATAAAATGTTTAATTAGTAAAATATTAATTTTTACAAAATTTTTAATATTCCATCATTGAAAGCCACATTGTAAAGAGAGTGATAAATAACTCAACTGAAAATAAGTATAGAGAAATTTTATGATCACTAGAAATAATATATATTTTTATTTCAAAATAATTAAACAGAACATTTGATAGAAGGGTGATATGGATATGGATAAAAAATAACATATTAGGATTGGATTGAAATTCTTCTTAACATCATAAATTATGAAGAAGTAAATCCTTCAAATAAGATATAGTTTATTCTAATATGTAATCCAATCGAAATGATTAAGGATATTAAATATAATATCATCAGAGTTCAAAATAAAACTATCTTATAAAACCATAGTTAAATATAAATCATTATGACTCAAACAAAATAAGTTGAGTTAGGAAAATTCATTAACTTTATTATTTTATTCCTTTAATGTTATTTAACATCCCATAACATAAATATTACCATCTTAATAAACTGTTTTGGAACATTATTATTATCTATTTTTATTTCTAACCTTTGAGTATAATCATTCATTATACATTCATTAGATACTTTGTGCCTATTCTCCTTGTTGGATATTAGTAATTTTGATCTTTCATATATGTTTCATAATGGCATCTTTAAAACCAATTATTTGATACAATGTTATTAATTATTCGATTATAAAAATATTTAAATAATTTTTTAGTGATTCATGAATCCCTATGTTTATTTTATTTAATCTATAGGCATAATTTGTGAAAACAGTTTCCATAAAGAGCTTATTTCAGGTAGTTTATCAATATCAATGGATTTAATTGTAATGATTATCAATTATTTTGTTTTCTATTAAAAACAATAATCATGATATATATTAATCATTAATATCATATATTTTCATAAAATATATATTAGTGCTGGACATGTAAGGTGGTGATGAAAAATGCAATGTGTCCCTGTATTGAGGCGGTAGTATGCATGTACACATGGAAAAAAAATTTGTTTGTCATAGAAAAAATGTAGGAATTTGATCTCTTTTAATAATCCCAATAATACTAAAAAAAATTTGTTCATTAACTAACTCCTTTTAACCATATTTTTTAGAGAGTGAAGGAAAATGAAACAAATCGCTTTGTGAAGGCAAACGTTTTCACATACGTACAAATGTTGTTTTCATTTATCTTTTTGAAAAGGGAAAAGGGGGATAATTATTATTACCTCAACATAAATAAAATTAATTATTCTAAAAAAAATTATTATATAATAGTTTTAAAATTATATATGTAAGTGGGTGTTAGAAAAGAAAATTAGTTAGGGAGTATTTAGTACTAAAATTGAGAACATGAGTTTTCCCTTAGAGGACTTCTTAGAAATGGGGGAAATTGATCAATTTTTTATGACTATAAACTTATAGCCATGGAATTGAATTTTTTGTAAATATAATTTCTTGATATAGATAAAGAATAATATTCCCATGTAAATTTGATCCAAAGTGAAAAATGATAGATTAAGGATGATTTAAGGTCATCATATCTCAACAATTCATTTGGATACATGTTTCAAACAAATATTTACGTCTTTTACCCATTGATTTTACTTTTTTACCATTTTCAGTTTTTTACCATTGTTACTAATTATTACATGAGTAGTTTATTTTTTCTTCTTAAAAATAAAATGGAACTCATTAAATAATTTTGAACTACAGGATGCAAATATGAAATCATATTTATGAAAAAAAAAAATTATGGTAAGAAAAATTAACTTGAATACTTTTGAACACAACATGTAAATTCCATATGTTAGAGAAAGTATATTTTAAAGCATAAAAATTATATTTCGGATTAAACAATAAATGTTTTTGATTTTGATGACATAAATTGGTTTTTTATTCGCCAAATAAGAGTTTTGTGTCTTTTTAAATAATCCCAAATAGAATTCCAACATGTGAAATACTAATTATAATAAAAAACATTTTTTATTAAAAAATAGATTACATAAGTTTGAGAATTTAAAAATTGTTTTTATAAATTAAAAGTAGTGTTATAAATTATTTATTTTACTCTTAATATACATTTTTTGGCCACGAAAAATATTTCAATAATTTTTAATACCTACTTATATCATGAAGACATCATAATTGTTATGGTATTTGTAAAAATGGAATTTTAAACTATTCATATACAATTAATTTTTTTCATTAAAATACAAAAAATTCATCCAAACATAAAATATTTATCCTATATCTATAAATTAAGTTCATTTTTTCAAATTCAGAATAAACATTTTAGGTATTTAACTTTGACATTGAAACATAAAATATAATGAAAATCCATTTTTATAGGAAAATGACTTTAAAATATTTACTGTTTTTAGTTATAATATTTTGTCATTTGTAATGAAACTATTCCTATTATATTACTCATAGAAATAATACTTTTATCACTACTTAATCATAATATACGTGGTTCCTTAAAGTTAAAATACAAAGTACATAAAAGGAAAATTTTATAAAAAAAACATTTTTATGCGTAAAATGATTTTATTAATTATTTTTCTACCTTAATTCTAATTTATCATTGACTTAGTACTTAAAATGAACTTAATTATTCACTCAAAAATGAAATTTTAAATTTATAATATACAATTTATATATATATATATGTATATATTGTTACATTAATAATTGTAAGTTTATATCATCCTTACTTCTACTAATATAACCCTGGAATATTTGTATATAAGACCAAATGATAAGGTAATCTCTTGTGGAAGTCATGGATGGTAGTTCGGCTAATAAGGATCTAGTAGAAATATTTATAATTTTGAAAATATCTCAAAAAATATTTCACTAAAACCCTAATTATTGTAGTTTGAATTGGGCTTGGTCTGGGGAAAACCTTATTGAGGCCACCCCCTTTCTAATCTTGGAAAGTCGGGCCTCACAATGATGACTCATATTGCTAAAAGTCATCACTTATCCTGTATATATAGTTTTCATATTATTTTTACTTCTACCTATACCATCTAATTTAATGGGTATACTATAATATTAAAATTTAATCATTTTATTTACAATATCATGATTTTTTAGTCTAGTGTTGGATGTGAAACAAGGTATTCGACATAATATTTACGTAAAGTGAAATTAATACTAAAATTTCATGACATTGCATTCTTCCTTTGTTAAATAAATAATATCCTCACAATTCTTAATTATCCGTAACTAATAAAAATAGGTTATTGTATCCATAATATAAAAAATAATCATGATATAATTTTATATTATACACCAACCTTACTTACATAAGGATGACCCGAAATTATTTGTCCCAAATAAGATTTTTTTATGTTCATAGAGACATGTAATTTTTAGCTCTGTTTCCATGATCCTGATTTCCACCAAACACTCAAACCAAAATGGTTATGATATTTTATAATTAGAGTAAATTGTTATATGAAAAATTAATCCTCATATTTATTCTCTTAAGAAAAATTTATTACAATTTATGAAACATTCATTTAATCTATGTAATATTTGGATTGACCAATAAATCATTTATTTTTTCCTACTTTTTTCCATGATCATATTCCTAATAATTTCTCTAACATAAATATATTTTCATATCCAATAATATTTTGGAATGAGTATGTGAATCACCAAATAATATCAACCAAGAGTGTCAAAATATGTGTCTAGTTAGTCCCTTTTTTCAATAACCAGGAAAATATTGATTTAATATCCAACCAAAATTTACTGGATAATTAATTCAATGTAAATACGTAGAAGATCCTATATAGACTTTTTTTTATACAGAGAGGGATTTCATCGCAAAGATACAAAGAAAAATCGTTTCCATAGTATATAGATTTTATCCTACATGGAATCATATCCCTAGGGTCTTCAATAATGTTTTATCATCTTAATCTAAAAAAATGGATTAATCTAAAAAACTATAACCGAATCTAATATCAACTAAGGCACTGTAGACCTGCATTGTTGGTTCTTGTGATGAAAAATCATATATTACATATAAGATTTGATACCCAGTGAGATGAACCTAGATAAACATATATTTATTTTACATCATTACCACATATTAAACATTAAATAGGGAAAATAATAACAAAATACCATTGACTAATAGTTTTGTGTATCTGAGGATCAACCACATAAAAATCTAATTTTATAACACTTGTTCAAATTTTCCAAAATCAAAACAAACTATAACCCCTCTATACTTCTCATTGTCCATACTCATCAACATAAGATGAGGAATGAATATATAATAAATGGTTGAGATCAAATTATCTATAAGGGAAGACTTATCAACGAATAATAATGTTTATATAAAAAACATGTGAGAAAAAATTAATAATGGGAAATATCTTATTAAAAAGATCATTGAATCATAAATGATCACCATAAAACGTATTTGATCATCAAGGATTATGATACAGAATTTTAAGAACATAAAAAGGTCACTAGGGATTCATAGATACTAGAAAATGACTTAGAAAAATATCGTAATACTCTTTAATCATGAACTCATAATATAAGAAAGAATAATTTCATGAAAATAGTGAATAAAAAAATAATAGGGAAACATCACCTTTGTGATTCACTCAGTCACAACCACACATGTGAATAAACATAATCATGTTTTGGAGTACTTATCTCATTATATATAAAACCTTATCCAAATTATTGGAGGGTGATATAAGACCCCACCATCATAATCCATAAAAATGAGTGCCATATGAAATCAATCATTAATAATATAATAAGTAATTCATGGAAACAAATTGGGATTTATAAAATTTACAAATGATTAAATAGAAATTAAATTCGAGAATTAGATCTCTAATGAACAACATATTCTCATTGGCTTGAGAATACCATGAATCATTACTAGGCCTTAAGAAACATCGCCAAGATTCCAATGTCAGAAAATAAATTCCTAAGGGTTTCAAATACAAATGGGGGATGATTTAACAATTAATATTAAACAAAATACCAAAAAAACCACATCCCATACAACTATATGATGTATTTTCAAAAGAAAGAAAAATCAAGAAATTCTTTTATACCAAAGAGTACCAAAAATGTGCTACATCGAATGAAAACTAAACCTAAAATCCCAAAGCGGATGATAAATAAAAATGTAAACTAAAAAACCACAAGAATCCATGCTCCACTATCTCCACACTCCACCATCGCCAAACATCCCAAAAACAAATGAAATAGTTCTAAAAACTTATGTTACTCTACCTTTACCCACATACAGGAATATGATATCTTCAAAAGAACAAAAGTGAAAAATAATGGGTGAGTATAAAACACAGTAGTTATACATTAATGAAATCCCTACCCACTCTAATAGGATGTAAAAGTGAATAACATGTAAATAAAACAAATGATAAAAAACAATTTTCAAAAACATATTATAAGAAAGTATAAAAACTTCTCAAAATAGTTTATAACTAAATAGAAACAAAAACCATGTTAGAAAAATTTATAGAAATTTATTTCTCATGGAAATAATAAAATAAATATTTAAAACCATTTTTAAATATCTATCTTGGAATAAGAATTTAATTTTCATATATTCATATCTCTAATTCCAAAAATGCATTCTTCGTTATGACTGATCCATACTCCTGAGTTGTTCCTTGTCGATCTACCAAGTCATCACAATGTAATTAAATTAAAATTTTCATTACATATTTTATATCTATAAAAATATCCAATTTCAACCATGGATCATAATGCAATATGAATATGCACACCATTTTTTCCAAAAGCCCATGCCAATTTCAACAATTTCATCTATCTCAATAAAAACTGTCAGTTATTGAAACTTTACGATGAGCCAATTTAACAACCAAATAATTTAAATAAACTAATTAATTTATTGGAAAAATTAAAATTAAATCAACTTAAAAAAATTACATTAATTCCAAAACATAAAATCTACATTTTAAATGGATAACAAAATCCAATTTCAAGTACGCCCAATTTTCCAGGCTTTCATAATTCCCCAAATCTTCACTATAAAGGGTTCCAAATCATTGTTTAATATAAAATTACAAATTAATGTAAAAAAATAAATTGTAATTAATTATTAACAGTTCTATAAAGGGATGTTGGGAGTGAGTCCATGTACGTTGATCATTTCGATGAAAACTGAAAACGGATGAAGAACGCTCAAGAATCCAGGTCCAGATTCCATGAATCCGCCTTAGATCTCCCCACTATCATTAAAAGCACTATATATAACATAATTTGGAGTCAAAAAAGTATATATACCCACATTTTATGTAGATATAAGAAAACAAGAATAATGGAGAAGAATATCAAAGAAATCGTGGCAACAACAATGAAGAACAAGCACTTTATTTATGAATCGGCCTTCGAATCACCAAGGAAACCCTTATGGTCAGTTCCATATAAACGGGGGAACCTTTTAAGACTTTGGAGAATAAATATTTCGTGTTAGGGACTTACTAGGCTGAAACATAGAAGATATAAGTGAAAACATACCAGATCAAATTTTTATGGATGTGGTTTCTAACTACGCACGGTTTTGTCACACAGTTTGAGAAAACAACATGTAACCTATTCAAACATCCTTTTCTTGCCCTAAAACACTCCAAAATAACTAAAAACTCTCCCCATATTCACCCATAACTTTTATACACATGAAAAGAACATATAAAGGGTTACCTACCAGAAACTGAGGTGGTATAAGATAAGTTGATACCAAATATTCAATCACCCAAAAGGATTAATTTGGAAAGGATTTTCTTTGGTTATTCATAAAACATTACTCCATAGGATATAGATATGTTGAAAATATAGGGTAATCCATAAAATATTCTTTATAAATTTTTTCTTCAGATAATCATAAAATAAGGATGCGGTGAGTCACTTTAGAAAATATCATTTTTTACAAATAGAAATAAAGATTTTTTAAAAATTATTTATAAATAATTTTTGATAATGGATACCAAAAAATAAATAAAGTGATTCGAGAGTAAATTTTTAATCAAGTATAAAATTTATGATTTGAAAATGAAAAGCTTTTCAATATTTTAAAAATACCTTTATTGAAACCCGTATAAAAAGATATTGATAAATCATTATTTTGAAAGTAGTTTAAGAAATATATGATGATCACTAAAAATAATAATTTTTTTAAAGTTAATGGAGGATAATTTTTGAGGAATACTTAATTAGTATATTGATTAAAAATATCTTATTAGGATAGGATGAAAAATATTCTCAATAATAGAAAATGCACTGAAGAAATAAATCCATCAAAGGAGATTTATTGTATATAAATATGTAATTACCTCGAAATAAAGATGTAAGATAATTATAAAATAATCGTGGTATTTAAGTAAAAAATATGTTTAAAAAATTATCAAATAGGAATCATTATGACACAAGAAAAGAATTTGAGTCAAGAAAACCCCTTCCCTTTACTCTCATCTTCCACAAAAGTGATTTAATATCCTATATCATAAAAGACAAAATTATAATACCCTATTTAAAAAAAGTATTCATGTCTATTAAAATTTCTAAAATTTTAATATAATAAATTATTATATGTTCTCTATTTTGTAAATTTCTAGTAATATTATTAGATGTTAGTATTTTTGTTAATTTAACATATGTTTTGTAATAGAATTTGAAAACCCCATTATTTGAAATGTTTTGTATAATTAACATATTAGAAATTATATTCAAATAATTTTTGAAATTATTTATTCATTTCCATGTTAATTTTTTAGAAGCTATTTCCATGTTTCACAGGAATATAATCTATGATGAGCTTGTTTCAGGTTGTTTACCGATATCAATAGATTAATTTATAACAATAATTAATTTTTTTGTTATGAATTAAAAAATGTATTCATGAATTATATTAAAACATAAAATAATATATATTTGTCAAAAATATATTATTATTATCCACGTATGGTGGGGATGAAATACGTAACATGTCTCTTTATATAGGAAGTAGTCCGCACGTATACATGGATGGTGTTTTCATTAATCATGGAATAGAAAGAGAAGAATGAATTAGTTAATATTTTATGAATATTAAAAATTTAATTAAGATTATATTTATTTATTAACTATTACTTTTTAACCATCTATTTAAATCAATGAATTAAAATGAAATGTGTCACTTTGTTCCAGCGGTAGTCTTCATGTATGCACGATTGGTGCTTTAATTTTTTAAGGGAAAATATTAAAGGTGGATAATGATTATTACATAAAAATAATAAAATTATGTATATAATTAACAATTATTTAGTTATATAATAATGGAAAATTATATATAGACGCGAAAGATATAAATAATGTAGGTTATTTAGTGATTAGCATTCACGTTGAGATTTTGAGTTTTCTTTTGGAGGACTTGTTGGATATGGGGGACATATGGCACTTTATTATGACTAAAGGATTTTGGTGGTGTAATAGGATTATATATGAATCAAAATTAGAAGATTATTAAGGTTAATTTTAGTTTTTATATTCTTTATGAAGAGGTTGGGGATTCACCCATTTATAAGTGGGCATAATGGTATATTTGTAAATAATACTTTTTAATATAATGAGATCACATGTTTCACATTGAAAGTGGAAAAATAGGAAAATAATGGATTTCATGATGATTTAAGGATTATAATATATCAACTATTCATTTTGAGACATGTTTTTAACAATTATTAATTTTTTTACCCATATATTTTACTCCTTTACCATTTTTGGTTTCACCATGGTAACTAATTTTTACGTAAGTAAATTATTTATTATTACAAAAAATAATGTGGAACTAATTTAATAATTCCGACCTAGTAATTCCAAATATTAAATATTTTTTCCTAATAAAATTTCATAGGGTGATAAAAATAAATTTTAATACCAGCACATATAACGGTTGAAAATATCTTTTCTAATAAAGTGTATTTTTAAGCATATGTTTTTAGGATATAATTTTCAATGTTGTTGATTTTAATTGAATTAATTGGTTTACTATAAAATAAATTATACTTATGTAGATTTAAATGTAATCCAAAATTTAAATCCTCTTTTTTAAAACATAATTAAAATTAACCACAAAAAATTATTTTTTTGATTAAAATACAAGATTTTCAAAGTTTCAAAATGATAAACATGTGTTTTCTGATTTTAATATGGTATTTTTAAATTAATTATTTTATTAATAATATAATTTTTTCATAAAATTTTTTTCATTAATTTTTAAGTCATATTTACATCATTATGATTTCATAAAAGTAATGGTATTTATAAAAAAAATGTCATTTTCACTATTCAAATAAATATCTTTTTTCAAGAAAATACCAAAAAAATAATCCAAGGGTAATAATTTAATTTTTAATCCATAAATTATGGTTTTTTATATAATTTAAATTATTATATTTTTAAATTTAACTTTTAAATGGAAAAACCATGAAAAAACTGTTTTTTATAGGAATATCACTTTTTAGATAATAACAATTTTTACTCTTATTTCCTATTAATTTTTAATTAAAATAGTGTTAATGTATCATTCATATAAATAATATATTTTATCACCATTAAAAATTGATATACTTAGATCTTTAAAATAAGAATGCATTGTGTATAAAAATCCAATTTTTGAAAAAATATATATTTTTTAGCATAAAATAATTTTAATAATTATTTTACTACACTAATTAAATTTTATTAATTCATTAGTGTTGAATATGAAATTTATTTTTCTTTAAAAGTACAAATGTAAAATTTATGAAATATATGTGATATATATAGATAAAATATTATATTAATAATTATAAGTTTATATCTTCCTAAATTCTATATGCATAATCCCTCTAGATATATGCATAAGACCTAAGGAAAAGGTATGATCTGGGGGAAGACATGGGTGAAAGGTTAACCAGAATAGATCTGTAGGAAATTACAATGATTATAAAATTCTCTCAAAAATTATTTCTCTCATACCATAATTATTGGAATTCAGATTGGGTTTGGTCCAGGAAACAGCCTAGGGTTACCACTAATTTTCCAAGCTCTGATAGCCTCATCAAAAAGAATCATACTTCTTGATGTCATCACGATTCTATTAAAAAATGAGTTAATATCATGGTAAATTTTTTTATACCTGATAATCAAACATTAATATTATAACATTAAAATGAAGAAAATTTATTTTAGTGATCCATATTTTAATTTTCATTCAATGTTTCATATAAAACAAGTTATTAAACATAAAATTTTTTAATGGGGATTAATACTAAATTTTGGGGTGTTACATCATTATTACAGCTCAGATTTTAACTTTTCTTAATCATGATCTTGTAAGGATGGGGATAATCAATGCATATACACATCTCACCATTCTTATTCTTGAATTTTTTTACTAGGGATCCCCATGGAGAAGCACTAGAGAATATAAAACCCTTTTCTAAATGGTTTTTATGTTTCGTCACCAACATTTCTAGTTAAAGGAGTGACGTCATATAACAATACTTTAATATGGGCAGATCTCAAAGAATGTGTTCTATAGAGAACTCAACCACAACATTTGAAGGATGAGTAAATGAAATATTTAATTAATACATTAGTATATTCTATTTCAATGAGAGTGTATTCAAGGATTATCCATTGTATTACCTCAATAATTTATTCTGTATATGATTACTTATTTGGAAATAATATCTATACTTAAAGAGGAGTTTCCAAAATATGTATAAAATTTCTCTTACACATGTATAGAATAAGAGGATGGATTGGGATATAGAGTGTGATTTCTTTCTCATTGTTGTTAATATCTGATCTATATAAGGAAAATTTCTCCATTTCCAATATAGCATATAATTTTACCAAAACCATCAAAAAATTAACAAGAAGACTCTTCCCATAAATTTTAATTGGGGTAGAGTTATAAACTTGAGATGAAATGATTTAACAATATCATTTTTCCATCGATAACTCAACCATCATTTCTTGATATGGTGATTTAATTCTTTCAGATAACATTCATGGCATGCATTAATGAATAGAGGGTGAATAAATTATGAAATTCATTATTATTAAATGAAAAAGTGTATCTTTCACCATCTCTTCTTTCATGGTCTTCCATAGGAGTAGTCATATATAATAATATCTTCCATATTAATGTGTATTTTGAGGTGGTGGTCACTGATTATCCTTAATGACCCTTATATAGGGTAAATTATTTTCATAGTGTCCACGTTCCTTACTGTTGTAAAATTTTACATTAGGGTAATCGTTGAGTAGAAACCTAATTTATTCCAGCATATTAATTCTATTTTTCATGTAACTTAGACATTATTTAGCTTGATGCCCTTTTTTTCATAGTTTAAGTATCTCCTCTTTTCTTTTGGGTAACTTTTTGAGATTTTTCCCCATACATTTAACATATGAGAAATTGAAATTTTTTTCCCAATGTAATAATTTTTAGTCGAACCCCTAGAGTTAAAATGTATTCTTATATTATTTTCCTGGTTCCCATGAGACTGTTGGGATTCACCAGTCTTTATCTCCCCCTTATGGTCACATCTGGTAACTTCCTCACAGCTATCAATGACTATAATTGCTAGAGATTTTTGAAGACATGGATTTAGAACACTAAATAAGTTGTCGACAATTGTTTTGGGTCCAAAAAAAGCCAATGGTGTACGTTGTGATCTTATATTCATAAAACCCAACTGATTCATCCTCCCTTTGCTGGAGCCCAAGAAATTCCATTTCCAGTTTAATATAGAGAGTGCATAGAAAATATATATTGAAAAATATTTTCATAAATTCATCCCATTTCAATATGTAAATATGATTCATAATCTTTGAATTATTGATCAGTTTCCATTACAAATTATTTTCTCCATCGAAACATTGAATAACTAAAATTAAATTCTCTATATCATAAAATAAGAGCAGGGAAAATATATTCTCAAATGACATTACTTGTATATTTTAGATTAATGGATCAATGTATCCAACAAATATGGGGGTAATTTTTATATAAAGAGATCATCCAAAACTTGATACTTATTGGTGGTGTTGTATGCTCTATGATTACCTTTATATTAATGCACAAATTTTAACATTTTTGATAATTTATTTCAATTCATTTTTAATTTATTATCAAAATAATTATTTTTTTTATTAAAATGTTCATAATTTACATTTAAAGATTTATTTTAGATAAAAAGGAATGAAAATTTTAAATTTTATGTTTATTTGTTATTATAATTTGTTTGTTGAAATTTTACAAATTTTAATATTTTTTGGTAAAAATAAGTGGTAAGAAGGTTGGATCGCCCTAAACCCCCACACGAAAGTCACATAGCCTCCCTAGGGTTATCCAAACAATCCATTGGGAAGGGAATCTCAAGTCCCACCTGGGTGAGGTATAAATCATGTAAAAAACATACAGGTAGGTGTACCAGGGTATGGGGTAGCTCTGTGAGGTGAAAGGAGGAGAGGCTCAAATAGGAGGTCATGCCAAGATGATAGTAGGTATCCTCAAAGGGCATTATAACTTCACTAAGACTTAGTGGACACGAGATATATTATAAATTAGAATGGAATCCATGTAAAATTTCGATGTAGGATGAGAACAAACATGGAACTATTTATTATTTAATAGAAATAATTTTTAATCGCTTCCATCACAGGTGCCCCTACCTAAGAAATTCCATTATCATCGGTTCTGCTCAAGTTCATCATATCACTGGGACTCGAAGTAGGAAAACTCCGTAACATCTTTTATGTGAACTCAAGATTAATTATAATTCCATTTTAAAGGTATGAAAAAATAATGGATCAACATTGGAGACAATTAAAACATCTTTGAGGGTAAAGGCGTTCTATTAAAGGGAAGAAGAGCTTGATCCAGCCATTATAAACGTTAGATAGAAATGATGAAGACCATCCCCACTTCTGCACTATATGGAAATCAACTAGGGGCCAATGATCATAATACTACCATATCCTTTCTATAGTCACAGTAATGACACCTCCAGTACTACCACCTCCTACTGTCATATGCTTCCACCACCATCAGGTCCAGCTTTTTTCATATGATACCGATTATGACCTACTACCATTCGGTCAAGAGAGCATCATTTGTTTCTATAGACTATTTCTTCTTCTAATTCCCTTCCACCATCCCTTACTACATCCAAAATTTTTGTACTACCCTAATACTTTTTACCGCTATCATTATTCCAACGGGTTTCTACAACAAGCGTCACTCTTCCAGCTTTAGCTACCATTGATCCCTACTAATTATGCTTGATTACAGCAACCTCATTCCATTATAGAGATTCTGTTGTCTTATTTTTTATAATATTTCATTTTATTCTTTCTTTTTTTGGTCCCTTCATTTGTTGCCTTGTGATTCTAATATGAAACCCCCCAGATAACTCCATTTCCTTCATTGTGATAGCTTGAGCTAAACTCCATTTCACCACTTCAAGCTCAGAGACCTTCTTTTTGCCATTTGAAAAGTCATAAATCCTAGGTCAATTCTATGGTTGAAATATATAAATTAATATCAAGGGTAATAAACAATATTTCTATGATCTTTTATAGATTTTTTAGTCCATTTTGAAGGTAGATAAACACAATCTAGGGGTTCCTCAAAAATTTGAAAGCTTGGTATGGGACATCACCTCCATGCATGAGCATTAAAACAAGATAAAATTAAGTTCTATGTTATATTCCACTAGGAAATTATAACTTTTCTAATAGGATTAAGGACGTTTTAATCTTAATATAACTAAAGATGAAGATATATAAATATATATAAGTCATAGTCTTGTTTTATTTCTTCAATAGATTAATTAAAAGGAGAAATTCACCTCAAATAAAAATAGAACAATATGAATGATTCAAGGAGATAAATATTCAATTATTTGAATAAATTATTTTTAGATACAAAAGTTCAGACATTTTACTTCCTACACCTAAAAATATAAAAACCATTATGTTGTGATGGGATCATCCAGTCAACTGAGAAATCTTCCTAGAGCTGCAACTTTACTGTTTTTTGTATTTTTAGTTTTGTTAATTTCATGTAACCTCATATGAATATTTTTGGTAAATTTTTATTCCATTAAACTCTATCTAGTCCTATATATGTACTAATATTTATTCAACATGATATTTTGTACTCATTTTAATATATATCTATCCTGAGGAATATCCCGAGGGATAAATATGGGATTGAACCGGAGTCCATGATTTAAATTTTTATGGGTTAATCTGAGCCGGATTAGTAATGACTATAATACCAAATTCAATTATATAAGGGTTATATTCTTCTTATATAACCACTATCCCTCAATAGAGGAGGTTTATGTTTGGTTTAATTAGTGATTATTGAGTACACATTGTATTCAAAATTAGTGTAGAAAAATAATTTCACACATATTATAGAGTGTTAAATTACATAAATATAAAACAAGATAATTATGATTCTCTCGAGATGATAGTTTCAGGAGATTTTTTCTTCTTCTCTAAACTGAATACATTATAGTTCATTACATCTACATATTTTTTTATTTTTTCATTCCATAATAAGAAAAAAACCCAATTTCATTAATTTCATAAAATAATAAAAAACCATTAATGGAATAATTGATTTAAAAGTTGTGTGTGATCGATTTCAATGACCCTTAAGTGAGATGACTCTAGTCAACAAGTTTGTTGTACTAGAAATATAAATTGGTGCTTTTTCATTTCCAAATGGTAGGTTTTTCTGAACATGGAGTCATTTTCGGGGAGCCAATTGGTCTTTCAGTTTTTATTTAATTTCATATGTTTTTGGTAAATACTTTACTTTTTAAAAAAATAAAGAAATATATTTTCCATGATGATTTAAAATTATAATTATTCTGCATGGATTGATTACTTGTAGGTGAAATAATAGGAAAAAATGGTTAATAATGATATAGAATCCCTATTTAAAAATATTAGTGACATAATGTAGAACCTTGATAAGTAAATGGAATGGTTCACTGAATATGTTTGTGCATCCAAAGAGAAGCCGTAGGAGAATCCGGATCCAGAGTCTCAACATGAATAAAAAATAGGGGTGTATAAATAATCCACATATATTTTTATATTCAAATAACCTAATGAGGCCATGAATTAAATACATAAATATCTATTCCACCATGATCAACCATTTATGAAGTAGATTCATGGAGAAGAATGGAATACTTTCACACTCATGGGATATCAAAAAGAATTGGATGAATTTTTTTTATGAATATGTAATTCTTGGAATGAAATAAGATCCCACTATATCTGAAATATAAGAATCAAGACCTTTGTATATGTCTCTGGATATAAAATAAGAACCACCTGAGAGGAATAGTTCAATGAAACATTGTTAGATCCTCGATACCTAACCCTATCCATTATGACTCTAATCCCAAAGGGTTTTTCCAATTAGTAAGAAATTAAATTTCAACCTACATAGGGAGATGATCTCCTCTAGAAATTATACTCATATAGTTTTATTGAGATTAAATCGAGTATCACCTATTATTAATTTATTTTTTTTGAATTTGATAAATCTTGTTTTGTATTAGTGTTAGATTATAAAAAAGAATATTCATCCAATGAGGAACATATTGATCTTCCCAAACATGTTGAACATTTATTAGAGGGGGTAAATGAGGAGATCCAAGTGGATTTTCCTATGGAAACTAAGAATGAAACTAGTTATATTAAAGGGGTTGATTTTGATATTTGATCCTATTGTTTTAATTTTATGAAATTTGAATTAGAGTCTTACTTTCCAATTGATTAATCCATTGGTGCAGAATATGTAAATCATACACTAGAAAATGAACAAGTCGTTGTTCAAGTCGCCTCATAAAATAACGAGGTCTCATTTTTTTCCTACACCACCATTAATGTTGTATCTCATTAGAATGGAATTTTATTTGGTTTAATATGTCCATGGAATCCTTATCAATAAGAAAGATAAAATTAAATATGTAAGGAAGAAGTGTTTGGGATTCAAATTACAGAAGCTCCGACCACTATATGATTTTGGATAATAGTTTGTGCTTCCCATCTAGAGGTAGTCAAAACCCAGGGCCCATTTGGGGGTTCAAAACAAGATTTATTAATATTTTATGTTGTTTCTATTTTCTTTCTATGAATTTATTTCTTGATTTATTAATTAGGAATTCTTTATAATAATATAATAGGATTCAATCTAATCTATGTTATTTAATTTGAGATTTAATGACTTAGACATTAAAAATTAATAAGATATCTTCTTTTATAGGTCTATGATGATGAGAACATAAAACATCCCAACAGTAGGGTTTGGTGTAGAGACCCGAAGCTTATCGTACATGGACATTACATTACTTTTGCGGAATACTTAGTACATAACAAAAACACACACACAAGGATCGTAATAGTTTGGTGTCTTTGGAAACTCGGAACGTAATCTTCTAAACGTGGTGAAAGATCTTCAATATATCCCATAAAGATCTTCCCCTTTTTTTACCTAAAACCTTTCTTTATATCCTGGGGAAAAGAAAACATAAAAGGGTGAGCTCAAATGCTCAGTAAGGGTAAACAAAAGAAATATCAATCACATCATATACATAAGAACATAGCTTTTGGAAATCTTAACCTGCAAAAGAGCTCATAATATCATAACATGGGATAAATCATAGAAGTGAAAATGAAATCATAACTTAAAACATTACTCATTGTGGAATACACACATAATCATAGAGAATCATTTCTTGTTAGTCAAGACTCATTGCCAAGACTATCTTAGTGGACAAAGTCCCTTTCTGAATCGAGTAATCCTCGTTTCAGTCCTGTTTCACTGAACCGGTATAACCTACCATTCCAGCCATGTCTATCTCATGAGATATAAAATCTTTACCCAATGCATTGGAGGGAGATATAGGTCCCACCCATCTCTTAATGAATACTTTCTTATGTGTTCCACAAAATCATAAATCATACATCATTGCATAACCCATGTAATAAAAATGGGATTCTTAAACAACATGACATCATAAAACCATTCATATAAGATAAAGGAATTCATAAACATAATTCCATCACAACATAGTCAAATCAATGTAAAAATATGGATAGAAACAGAACCCTTTATTATCTTATATGGAAAATAATTTTGATAAAACACTTGAATTGAATTCTTGAGGAAAATATCCTTTCTTCTTCAAAATCAATTTCTTTTCACAAAACAACATGAAATTTTAAAAGAAATAGATTTTATTGAAAATAGTCATGAAATATTTTAGAGGAAGCTTCATGAAGATAAGTCTTTATAAAACAGTATAAATCCGTTCGTGCCGTATAAGTTAAAAAAACATTCTTCTCGTACTTTTGTCGGAAAAGTCAAAAAGTACCTCGTATGAAAAAGCGACAAAAGATTCCTTTCATATTCTTTACTAAAAACTCACCGAAGAGTAAAATTGGATTTAAACTATTGTAAGTGGATGGAAACAATATTACATATTGAAGGAACATGGACGTGGATGATAAAATACACCCCAGTAAATACTTACGAATAAACAATCTCGGATAAAAATGAGATTGTGATATTTCCCATACCTTATGTCCGACTTGCTTTGTAAGTGTCCGAACCTCCTGTATAATGATTTAAATCATGTTATTGACTTATTCAAGAATCATATTCATTGTTATGATAGCATATATGGTTCACTTATGACATTATATTACCCGTTCTTTTGTAAATTCCATGTTAAAGAAGCGTTTTGGGTAAAATCGTTTCATTTATCGTAGGTGTTTTGACTTGTTGTTCTTGACATCATTATTACTTATATCATGATTTACTTAATTCCAGAATATAAAATATGATTTATATATCATATATATTCAGTATATATATATATATATAATAGATAGATAAATAAAATGAAAAGCACCGTTCATGGAGACGGTAGTCCGTACGTACGCATGAACGCTGTTTTTCTTTCCTTATTGTCTTGAAATGGAAGTAAGTAGATGACATACATATGTATATATATACATAAATCCAGTAGATTTATAATGTCATATATTTCATTATTATTTCTTATATATACATTATAATCATTCTTAAATGGTTAACATGGAGAATGAATCTCATCGCGTCGTGGAGACTGTAGTCCGTACGTACACACGAGCGATGATATCATTTCTATAAATATTGAATTGAATTGGAGTGGATTATACAATATATCAGAATCAATATGATGTTGTAATAACTATGTATAGTTATTCTTTACACCATTATACCCATCCATGTAAGGTGGTGGTGGAAAATAGATTACACCACGGCGTGGAGACGGTATTCCGTACGTACGCACGCGCGGTGATTTCTTTTTCCGTAGGATGGATAGATGGTGAAATAGGGTTGTTTCATACTTATAATAACATATCAGTATATGAGTGATACTGATGTTATTACTTCATAATGAAACAACCTAAGAAGAAGAAGTGGAAGAAGAAATAAAGATGAAAGAATTGGTAACGGTAATTACCTCTTCTTTGAAGTGCCTCTTTGAGACCTCCTCTTAGGGCACTAAAATTGGTCTTTGAGGAAGAACAGAACCTCTAGGATGTTTCTAGGGAAGTGGAGAGGAGAAATTGGCCGGGGTTGGCCGAGCTTGAGTGCTCAAATTGGTGTGAGGAGGAGGGGGAGGAGGTGTCCTTTTATAGGGGAGGAGAGGGGCACCTTAGGAATATCTCAAAATATTATTTTATATTAAAGTAAAAATCGGTTTATAATGGTTCCAAAGGGTCTTATTTCGAAGCTAAAGTGGGGATGGGTCGAAATCCTATCAACCTATAGGATTTAGACAAGTTTGGGGTATTATTTTAACCTTATCAATTAGATTTAACTCTAAGTTAAATAATTTAACTTTTACCGTGTCTTTTTGTTTTCTTTCACTATATGGTTAATACACTTACTATAACATGCCAAACGAACCCCAAATTGTATATTATTAATACATATATCCTTATCTAAGTCATTCGGCCGAACCTTAGATTTTTAGGAATAAAATAACAATTAATAATATAATATTTGATTTAAAAACTATTTTGTGTCAATTTTGACACTATTTGATATATGATTTTTGTGAAAGTCATAACAGAATTATATGTTCGAACCAAGTTGATTAAATCAACACTAATATATCCTAGTAACCTAGAAAATTAGTGGAATTCATAAAAAGTCTTAAATTACATTTATTTTGGTATTTATATTATCAATTATGTCAATATTTCATTAATAAGATAATTACTACATCATCTTTGTGTCATAAATAAATTATATTATTTGATGTCTAAAAATTACAAATAAAATACCATCCTGTAGGAAATCTTTTTAGCTTTCTAATGAATATTTATAGTCGAATTTATCTTATGTATAACCCCATATTAAAAATGATTTACTTATTAAACTTTTATTTTAACTATTTTAACCCTTCTTTAAATAAATTAATAATAAATGTCCTAATCTAATCCAAGTGGGCCTAAATGGTCATATTTTATTCCTAAGTTTGTTTTTGGTCGAATTACACTTGTCCAATAGAATTAGGACATGTTTTAGGGTAATATTAATATCATATTTACCCTTAGTTACCCTATTTACTATTAACCGTGGTAAAAAAAGTAAAAAGTTACTATTCACCAAAAAATTATTTTCATCTCATTGAACCACATTTTAGTCCTTGATATTAACCGTGTCTCTCGGATTTTTTGAAATTCCATTCACAGAAGCGGTAAAATTAAGTTTTATGCAAAATTCAGTTTTTAACCTACCACTTAGTAGTTTCACTATTCATCAAAAATTGATGTTTTTCAGAACAATGCCAAAATTTCATCCCAAGCTATATTTCATATTCCGAATTCAAAAATGAAGTCTATTTTACCAAATTCATAACATAAAAGTTGCATTAATTATTTTTATAATTAAATCCCGCTGTTAAAACAAATAGCTTGTTTTTAAGAAACAATATCTATCAAAAGATTGACACTTGTTTATGTCTAGTTTAAATGTGAAATTACATCCAATGTCCAACATTGTATTAAATTGTAAAAATATATTCTAAATATACTTTAAAACCACTCAAATTAATAATTTATAACTATTAATTATTTCGATTGAAAAAGTTGTTTTTAATTAAAATTTAGTAATTTCCACTATTCATCAAAATATGAAAGTTATCCGAAAATTACCAAAATTTCACCTTAGGCTAAATTCGATACTCCTAATCCATAAATGAAGTCCATTTTGAAAAATAAAATTTACAAAATTTCAAAAAGTGGTTATTACTATTCATAACGGCTAGTTTTAATAATATCTTAATAGCATATCGTTGTTTAGCGAAACTTGGTGTTGCGTACGACACACGCTATCGTGGAAGGTCGCGATTGTGTGTAATGGAAGGAATGTCAAGGATGCTTGTTGTGAAAGCTTCTTTTGGTGTAGCGTACAACACAAGACATTAATGAAATTAAAAAAAATATTTTTCATAAAATCTCGGGGTGTTACATTCTACCCCCCTTAAAATGAATTTCGCCCTCGAAATTCGTCGGGGTTATAAATGGTTTACTACTCGAAAGTTTATTTAATAGAAACCCACATCGTAAAAAGGAATCCCAAAACCAATCTTTAAAAACAAAAGTATGAAATGTAACGGTTACCCAAATAAACTAATCACTGGGTTTCCACATAGGTGAAAATATGGATATGGAAGAGAAATCTAACAATCATGTTCTGATGGAGAGTGGTAGAGAACATGGCTATGGAAAAGCCAACAATCACAAATCCATAAATTTGTGACGATCTAAGGTACCATCTGATTAATCAGATATAAGAGCACTAGGACAACATTTTTGGTTTTCAAGACCTTTTCCCTAAAGTTGAAGAATTTGAATTAGAATAAATACTTACTTTATTTTTGTACAATCTCACTATTGTTCGTGCCTTGAACAATTTCCACTTCATCTCTTAAATAAATGAAGTTGAATTTGTTATTCGTGAAGTGTTAGCAGATCATGTGATAGAATGACGGGTCATTCCATCTGTCTCAAAAGATTAGCAAAATTTATATACATAAGTCGATCTATAGTTGGATTAATCATATATGGTTCCTAAAATGGGCTTATACTTCATATATCATACTGCTTAATATAATAACACTAGTTTCTACTAAACAGGGACTTCCTGTAGGTCAGTGGTAGGTGATAAAGGCCAGTCGCACTTCGGTTGTGGGTTCGATTCCTGCAGCCTTGTCCGAAGCGATGGGCTGTCGCCCGTCCTGCAGGTTGTCCTTTTTCTAAAACTACGTTAATATAACATCCGATCAATAATATCGAAAATCTTATATCCTTAAACAATACTAACTTATGTCCAACATAATCCAGTCTAATCTTTAGGCTTATACATAATACTGCAGTCCACTCTCATAATATAGTGACAACGATTACCAGAGATTTAATACTGTCGTTGATCCCCACATATCATAAGATATGTCTTGTTGGTCACATTCCAAACATTCAAAGTCCTTAATCGTGTATTCTCTTGAATACCATAGTGAAAACATGAGTGCAGTTAAAAGTTAACACTTTCCACATACCAAAATCCTCAAAATTCTATATACTCAAACCATGATATCACTTAGTCCTTATATCAATCATGAGCTCATGAATACTATTAAACATTTCATTTTCTCGTCTTCATTATGCGCATATCATCTTATTTCCAAAAAATATCTCAATCACTTTGAATACCACATCAATAAATATTGCAACACTCAATGATACAACATTATTTTGGAATCCCATTACATAAACACTTAATCATTCCACCACATCGTTGTCATATTCAACATTTCCAATAGTGATCGCATGTGATTTCCCTTTGTCCTTTGCCTTCAGTGGTTGCTCATGTTGATCATCACTAACCCTTGGATTAGGGCAATTATTAGCATAATGCCCCATTTCCTTGCACTTGAAGCATTGAAGTGTTGGCGGTGCGTTCTCTGCAGTGTTTGCTTTATTCACATCATTAGAAACCCTTTTTCCATTACTTCGACACTCAGCTGCTCGATGACCTTCTTTTCCACACTTAAAACATTTTCTAGTCCCTTTAAGACAATCTCCACCATGCTTCTTTCCACACTTTGTACATAAGGAAACATTCATCTTCTTTTCACCATTATTTTGAGATTTCTCCTTGAACTCCATCTTTCATTTCTTGTCAAAACCATGAGATGGATATGTAACACCAACTTCCATTTCTACCTTGATAGCACAACGCACAATTTCTTCATAGCTACTGAAGTCTCTTATAGCTAATGCCCTTCGAAGACTTGGTTTTAAGCCACTGAAAAATCGATCAACTTTACTTTCAGGTTGGATGATAATTCCAGAAGCATACCTTGCAAGTCTTGTAAAATTTGCTTCATAGGTACCAACAGATTCATCATCCCTTTTCTTCAGTTCAAGAAACTCTTTCTCCATCTTTGTTCGAAGAATACGAGGGAAGTACTTATTGAAAAATAAGTTCTTGAACTCGTCCCATTCCATAGACTCAATTTCATCCGTTTGCCTTGTATTCTTAATAAGATTCCACCATTGATCAGCATCTCCTTCCAAACGATACACTGCTAGGATGACTTTATCATGTTCAGAACATTGAATAACTGAAAATATCTTTTCAGTAGTACTGATCCATTGTTCAGCCACAAGTGGATTAGAAGACCCACTAAAAGAAGGTGGACGTTGCCTCATGAAGGACTCAATAGAATATTGTTCCCTTCTCTGCTCATTTGGAAGTCCAGAATGATTCATAGCTTGTGTAAGTATAGCAATAAGATTTTTCACTCCATCTCCCATAACATTTGTTTGTTCAGGAGGGCAATCATTGCATTGTCCATTGCATTGATCAACACGGTTCCTTCGGGTTCCAGCCATCGTCTAAAACCCAAAAAGAATAGTGTGAGAGGCAAAAATCATGCTAGGGAAAAAAACATAATAAAGGGGGAGTCCCTTCAATATCCAACATCTTAGGTTTAATTCTATGATCGTTAGCGTAATTCTATTACTATAACCTATACGTATTCTTATCCCTAGGGACATCCCTAGACATACCTTAGAAATATCTCTAGGGATCTCACTAACGTTTTCGCATCCTAGTTTCCAAAGGTTGACTAAACCTTTCCTTTGATACCAACTGTAGAGACCTGAAGCTTATCGTACATGGACATTACATTACTTTTGCGGAATACTTAGTACATAACAAAAACACACACACAAGGATCGTAATAGTTTAGTGTCTTTGGAAACTCGGAACGTAATCTTCTAAACGTGGTGAAAGATCTTCAATATATCCCATAAAGATATTCCCCTTTTTTTACCTAAAACCTTTCTTTATATCCTGGGGAAAAGAAAACATAAAAGGGTGAGCTCAAATGCTCAGTAAGGGTAAACAAAAGAAATATCAATCACATCATATACATAAGAACATAGCTTTTGGAAATCTTAACCTGCAAAAGAGCTCATAATATCATAACATGGGATAAATCATAGAAGTGAAAATGAAATCATAACATAAAACATTACTCATTGTGGAATACACACATAATCATAGAGAATCATTTCTTGTTAGTCAAGACTCATTGCCAAGACTATCTTAGTGGACAAAGTCCCTTTCTGAATCGAGTAATCCTCATTTCAGTCCTGTTTCACTGAACCGGTATAACCTACCATTCCAGCCATGTCTATCTCATGAGATATAAAATCTTTACCCAATGCATTGGAGGGAGATATAGGTCCCACCCATCTCTTAATGAATCCTTTCTTATGTGTGCCACAAAATCATAAATCATACATCATTGCATAACCCATGTAATAAAAATGGGATTCTTAAACAACATGACATCATAAAACCATTCATATAAGATAAAGGAATTCATAAACATAATTCCATCACAACATAGTCAAATCAATGTAAAAATATGGATAGAAACAGAACCCTTTATTATCTTATATGGAAAATAATTTTGATAAAACACTTGAATTGAATTCTTGAGGAAAATATCCTTTCTTCTTCAAAATCAATTTCTTTTCACAAAACAACATGCAATTTTAAAAGAAAGAGATTTTATTGAAAATAGTCATGAAATCTTTTAGAGGAAGCTTCATGAAGATAAGTCTTTATAAAACAGTATAAATCCGTTCGTGCCGTATAAGTTAAAAAAACATTCTTCTCGTACTTTTGTCGGAAAAGTCAAAAAGTACCTCGTATGAAAAAGAGACAAAAGATTCCTTTCATATTCTTTACTAAAAACTCACCGAAGAGTAAAATTGGATTTAAACTATTGTAAGTGGATGGAAACAATATTACATATTGAAGGAACATGGATGTGGATGATAAAATACACCCCAGTAAATACTTACGAATAAACAATCTCGGATAAAAATGAGATTGTGATATTTCCCATACCTTATGTCCGACTTTCTTTGTAAGTGTCCGAACCTCCTGTATAATGATTTAAATCATATTATTGACTTATTCAAGAATCATATTCATTGTTATGATAGCATATATGGTTCACTTATGACATTATATTACCCGTTCTTTTGTAAATTCCATGTTAAAGAAGCGTTTTGGGTAAAATCGTTTCATTTATCGTAGGTGTTTTGACTTGTTGTTCTTGACATCATTATTACTTATATCATGATTTACTTACTTCCAGAATATAAAATATGATTTATATATCATATATATTCAGTATATATATATATATAATAGATAGATAAATAAAATGAAAAACACCGTTCATGGAGACGGTAGTCCGTACGTACGCATGAACGCTGTTTTTCTTTCCTTATTGTCTTGAAATGGAAGTAAGTAGATGACATACATATGTATATATATACATAAATCCAGTAGCTTTATAATGTCATATATTTCATTATTATTTCTTATATATACATTATAATCATTCTTAAATGGTTAACATGGAGAATGAATCTCATCGCGTCGTGGAGACGGTAGTCCGTACGTACGCACGAGCGATGATATCATTTCTATAAATATTGAATTGAATTGGAGTGGATTATACAATATATCAGAATCAATATTATGTTGTAATAACTATGTATAGTTATTCTTTACACCATTATACCCATCCATGTAAGGTGGTGGTGGAAAATAGATTACACCACGGCGTGGAGACGGTATTCCGTACGTACGCACGCGCGGTGATTTCTTTTTCCGTAGGATGGATAGATGGTGAAATAGGGTTGTTTCATACTTATAATAACATATCAGTATATGAGTGATACTGATGTTATTACTTCATAATGAAACAACCTAATAAGAAGAAGTGGAAGAAGAAATAAAGATGAAAGAATTGGTAACGGTAATTACCTCTTCTTTGAAGTGCCTCTTTGAGACCTCCTCTTAGGGCACTAAAATTGGTCTTTGAGGAAGACCAGAACCTCTAGGATGTTTCTAGGGAAGTGGAGAGGAGAAATTGGCAGGGTTTGGCCGAGCTTGAGTGCTCAAATTGGTGTGAGGAGGAGGGGGAGGAGGTGTCCTTTTATAGGGGAGGAGAGGGGAACCTTAGGAATATCTCAAAATATTATTTTATATTAAAGTCAAAATCAGTTTATAATGGTTCCAAAGGGTCTTATTTCGAAGCTAAAGTGGGGATGGGTCGAAAGCCTATCAACCAATAGGATTTAGACAAGTTTAGGGTATTATTTTAACCTTATCAATTAGATTTAACTCTAAGTTAAATAATTTAACTTTTACCGTGTCTTTTTGTTTTCTTTCACTATATGGTTAATACACTTACTATAACATGCCAAAAGAACCCCAAATTGTCTATTATTAATACATATATCCTTATCTAAGTCATTTGGCCGAACCTTAGATTTTTAGGAATAAAAGAACAATTAATAATATAATATTTGATTTAAAAACTATTTTGTGTCAATTTTGACACTATTTGATATATGATTTTTGTGAAAGTCATAACAGAATTATATGTTCGAACCAAGTTGATTAAATCAACACTAATATATCATAGTAACCTATAAAATTAGTGGAATTCATAAAAAGTCTTAAATTACATTTATTTTGGTATTTATATTATCAATTATGTCAATATTTCATTAATAAGATAATTACTACATCATCTTTGTGTCATAAATAAATTATATTATTTGATGTCTAAAAATTACAAATAAAATACCATCCTGTAGGAAATCTTTTTAGATTTCTAATGAATATTTATAGTCGAATTTATCGTATGTATAACCCCATATTAAAAATGATTTACTTATTAAACTTTTATTTTAACTATTTTAACCCTTCTTTAAATAAATTAATAATAAATGTCCTAATCTAATCCAAGTGGGCCTAAATGGTCATATTTTATTCCTAAGTTTGTTTTTGGTCGAATTACACTTGTCCAATAGAATTAGGACATGTGTTAGGGTAATATTAATATCATATTTACCCTTAGTTACCCTATTTACTATTAACCGTGGTAAAAAAAGTAAAAAGTTACTATTCACCAAAAAATTATTTTCATCTCATTGAACCACATTTTAGTCCTTGATATTAACCGTGTCTCTCGGATTTTTTGAAATTCCATTCACAGAAGTGGTAAAATTAAGTTTTATGCAAAATTCAGTTTTTAACCTACCACTTAGTAGTTTCACTATTCATCAAAAATTGATGTTTTTCAGAACAATGCCAAAATTTCATCCCAAGCTATATTTCATATTCCGAATTCAAAAATGAAGTCTATTTTACCAAATTCATAACATAAAAGTTGCATTAATTAATTTTATAATTAAATCCCGCTGTTAAAACAAATAGCGTGTTTTTAAGAAACAATATCTATCAAAAGATTGACACTTGTTTATGTCTAGTTTAAATGTGAAATTACATCCAATGTCCAACATTGTATTAAATTGTAAAAATATATTCTAAATATACTTTAAAACCACTCAAATTAATAATTTATAACTATTAATTATTTCGATTGAAAAAGTTGTTTTTAATTAAAATTTAGTAATTTCCACTATTCATCAAAATATGAAAGTTATCCGAAAATTACCAAAATTTCACCTTAGGCTAAATTCGATACTCCTAATCCATAAATGAAGTCCATTTTGAAAAATAAAATTTACAAAATTTCAAAAAGTGGTTATTACTATTCATAACGGCTAGTTTTAATAATATCTTAATAGCATATCGTTGTTTAGCGAAACTTGGTGTTGCGTACGACACACGCTATCGTGGAAGGTCGCGATTGTGTGTAAGGAAGGAAAGTCAAGGATGCTTGTTGTGAAAGCTTCTTTTGGTGTAGCGTACAACACAAGACATTAATGAAATTAAAAAAAATATTTTTCATAAAATCTCGGGGTGTTACATTTGGAATAATTAAGAGTGATAAAGATTAATTATTAAAGGAGTTTACTGTTGCACCCACTATTTTTTAACTGCATATATTTTTTATGAAAATATGTTTTGTCCTTTAAAATAGAATTTTCAAGCCCATACATAGACTTTATTCTTTAAATGACAAATCTAGGATCCATTATTTTCATTTGGATAACTTTATTCCTTGTTTTAGATCTCTAAAATTATGAAATGTAATGATGAATGCTCTTAATTAGATGACTATATGATATTAATGATTTTTTGTTTAATGAATCATTATTTGAGGTTATCTTTTGATTATTGTAAATGAAATTTCAATAAATTTTTTCATACTTTTATTTTCTAAAATTCATGTGGATTGTTTTGTTATTGTAATTGTTATTGCATGCCATGAGTTATTCACAAAAATTTTGTGTTGAATTCATGATTGTATTTGAAGACCTAATACTTCTATTATCTATCTTGATCATATTTTATAAGATATATTAGGGAATCCCACCTATAATAACATTAATTTTTAATTATCAATGCTATAATTTTTCAAGTCACATATAATATGATTTGAACTTTCATTTATTTGGATCATATCCTTGACACAACCTCCCATATTAATCCATATTTATAATATAGAATCCATGAATTACCGTTCTTGTAATGATCCATTTTCCAAGACAAAAGTTCCCAATCCTTCCTTTCTCTATTTATTTTTTCTTGAAATTTTATTGTTGAAGTGCGGGATTGAGGGAAGTTATAATTGAGGGGATGCACTACATTGAAATGAAATAGGTGTGGGGGTTCTATTTTTGGTATTTGTAATGGTTCATGCTTATTCATTATATTTCATTACTACCCATCTTGAAGAAACGAAAAAAATAAGAAAGAGAGGAAAAAATGGGTTATGAGTTGGGAAAATAAAAAATCACCATTACTGAAATGACGTTTTTATCATTTTGGGTTTGGTAGTATATGTGATATCTGTTTAAAACATAAATTTATAAAAAATTAAAAATACTACAAAATTAAGTGAAAAATTGAAAACGTTGAGAAAATTCAAGAGGGCCTTCATCATTCATTGATAATTCACTAATCATAAATATTATATTGAACCTAGGAAAAGTGTGTTTTAATTTTTAATGTGAGATTTTCATTAAACATTTATTTTGATATCATTAATTTAGAGTTACAGTAAACCTCCTCCATGAGACTTAATGTTTTAAAAATCACTACCCACCTATGCAAATCCCCAGATTTGTTCAAATATTAGTTCCAAAGTCCCCATGATTTCATGTGATTTTTATCATTATAAAGTGTGGAATGTTGATCCTTTTCATTAATATTGGAGATTCATGTATTCACTCTACTATCATAACTGTTTTTCAAATTGTTACCTTGAGTGATGAGAGGAAATAATTGTCTACGATTCAATCAAAAACAAGGAATTTTAAATAATAATTAAGTAAGGATATTGTATGAAAATAAGGATAATATTCAATAATTTACAATGGGAGAGAGAAAATAAATTACTGACTTGGTCTGTTTAAAGAGTGTGAAATCTGATAAATATTTTGTGTGATTCTTGAAAGATTAATTTTACCATTGATAATAATATGATTTTTTTACTTTTTTATTTTAATTTTGGTATAATTGGTTCCATTTGTGATTTATTGTTGAGGCTCAATGCGTGGGGAAAATCATGACTTATTCTATGGAGGTATTTGATTCCCTTTTTTCTCATATGGAAATTTTAACATTTTATAATGAATTTCAATGTATATCATTGATTTAACCATATAATGAATCATTTTATTACAATGTGGTTTCTTTAATTTTTAATAATTTATTTTGAAAAAGGAATTGAAATATTAAATTTTAATCTTTTTTATCATTACAAATTTTTGGTGGAAATTTTACAAATTGTTAAAATTATATTTAAAAAATTGGTCAACACCTACGCTAGCCCTCAAACCCTGTATGTAAGTCACATAGCCACCTAAGGGGAAGACAAACAACCTATTGGGGAGGCCCATCCTACATGTTGATTGGGAGAGGAATAGCTCAGGGAAAACACATATATATATGTGTATTAGTGCTTGGGGAAGCTTTGTGGAGTGGCTGGAGAAGAGGAACACATGAAGGGGCCATGATCGCATGAGAGTAGGGATCCTTAGATAACATTCTAACTTCATTAAGCCTCTATAGACATGTGATCTTTTATAAAGGATTGTGGAAACCAAGAGAATTTCTTATGGGGGATAAGAACATGTGTGGAACTTTTTATTACATAATATAATTGTCCATGCATCACTTCAATCATATGTGCCCCCACCTTGGAAATTTCCTCACCGCTACTTCCACTCGAGATTGTTGGATCACTATTACTAGACATCGAAAAACTCCATGGATTATAATACACAAAATCATTCACAATCATAATGTAACTATCATTAGCAATAATAATCATGAATCATCACTTGATCATAATATGGCCTCATTGAGGATGAAGGTGCACCATGGAAGGGAGGAGGAGAAAGATCTGGAAAATATGAAGGTCGTATGGTAATGATGATGACTATAACCACTTTTGTGCCATTAGGAACCAACCTTGGTCCTTGTATGACAATGGTATCATTTCCATGTTACCATCATTGTTTATTTTCTTCCTCTACCTCCACCTCCTACTGTAACATGCTAAAACCACCCTCAAGTACTGATTCCATCACATACTTCCAATGAGGCCCTATTACCATTTGTTATAGATACAATCAGTTGTTTTCCTGGAGCGTTTCCTCCTTCCAATCACTTTATCTATATCTTTGTTCCTCCACTATCATTATTGTACCACAAATACCTTCTCCTACAAACATTATACTATTGGGTTTTTACTGCTTGCCTCATTATTCCATCTTATGAAACTTCCTAGTCCTACTATAGTTACATACGTCCATTATCAACATACCATTGGAGTGATTATATCATCTTCTTCCATCAAACATTCAACTAGTTCTATTCTTCCACCAATTCCCTATTACTATGGCCTCATGTGTCCACTATGAAATTCATCAGAGAACTCTATTTCCACCACTATGAGAGATCAAGATCAACTCTATTTCATTACTTCATGATTTGAGGCCTCCTACTAGTAGTTCGAAAATTCTTAGAGGCTATGTCTTTTCAATGTTATCTATAAATGAATGAAAAATGAGGGGAATTAAATGAATGCCTACAACTATGGAAACAATTTATGAATATGTTTCGAAGTCTGAACACATGAGCTATGGTTTACTCACTAAAGTGAAATATTGGGTAGAGACATCACCTCTATGCACATGTGTACTAATAAGATACAAATAATTTCAATGTCTAATTCCATGTGAAATGTAGAATTTTTCTAAATGGATTATGAAATTTTGAATCTAAATATAGCTAAAGTTAATGATGTAGAGATAGTGGCAAGTGAAATTCATGTTTTCTCTATTAGATATATAAATTATGTGAACATATTCATGTGAAATAAAAAGAGAAAATTATGAATTATTTAAAGAGATTAATATTTTATTATTTGAATAAAATAATTTTAGATTCAAAAGTTCATACTTTTAATGTATATTCATATAAATATAAAGAACATACTAGTCTAGAGTAATTATTCTCTTAGCTGAGAAATCAGGCCAGAGCCACTACTTTAGATTTCTAATGTAGTTTTATATTCCTTAATTTCATATAATATCATATAAAAATTATAATTCACGTTTCCTTTCATTCCGCTCTATATATATCTCTCTATCTCTCACTAAATCAGCTTATCTATTATGGTCTCTTTTACTCATGATGATGAGTAACTATCCTAGGGAATATCCCAGAGGATAATTCCATTGTTGAATAGAATTCCATGATTTATGTTTTATTTGGGTTAATCTAATGATGATTTTTAGTGAGTTCAATCCTCTTTGTGGTTATCTAAGGGTTATCTTCTTTTTATACAACAATTATCGATCAATTAATGAAGTGGATGTGTAGGGTACTTAGTAATTGTTAACTGCACTATATATTCATAATTAGGGTATAAAAATATGTTCCCACATATGATGGAGTGTGTATATTAGTAGATAAAAAATAGACAATGCAGTTTCTCTCTAGATGATTCTCTCAGGAGAATTTCCTTTCATCTATAACATACATTCATTCTATTTCCTTGAAATTACATAATTTGTTTGAGTTTTTTATTCCATAATCAAAAGAAAAAAAATTTCATTACTTTGATAAAATAATAAAACACCAAAAATATAATAATTGAATTATAAATAGTGTCTCATCTTTTACAAATCTCCTCACGGTAGATGAATCTGGCTAGCCACTATGCTACACTAAGGAAAAAATTGAACTTTTTTATTACCCTAAGGTAAGTGTGTAACTTCACATGGTTTTAGTTATTATTGAGGACATCATTAAATTAAGAAAGCATAGCCATTATGATTTTGACTTATTATCCTATCGTAACATATGTCTCATTCATGCAATTACTACATGTCCCACCGCATTGATTATTGACATGAAACCTCTTATTTGAAGATATTTCATAAAGCAAATGAGAGTTAAGAATGACCATACTTGATATAAAATTAATATATAACAAAAAATTATAATTAGAAAGAATAAATCAATAATCAAATGTAAATATAGGATTATGGTTTCATAAATATCAATATAGATTATTGAGGTCATATTTCTTATTATCCTATCAGACATATTCTTCAAAAATAATATGAACATCTCTAATTCCAACTACAATAACATGTATCAACTACACATAAAATTATATTATTTTTTACATAAAACATTCCCATAAATATAGAGGTACAATCACTTTTGTAAATTATATAACAAAAATGATTTATATGACAACTAAGTATTATTTTATTTTCATATTAATGATTTTCTCTTTGAGAATACCATACTGTTATCACTTTATATGATAACCATGGGATATACATAAAATAAAGAGTGATCCATAAAGTCTAGTAAGGGTGTAAAATAGGAATATTTTGGGGTGAGATATCACAATAGGTAATAATCATACCATATAAGTAATCATTGAAATATTTCATATTATAGAATAATTTATATGAATTTTGATGTCATGTGAATATAAGGATGTGGAACTAACATATGGAATTTAATTGTAATCAATGACCATGGATCACTGGTATGAAATCATAAACATGGGTTATGTATCCCTTCAATGTAATCATTAACATCTTTCATATCTCATTAACTAGACATTATAGTCATAAGATAAGTGTCACCACTAAGACATCATAGTATAATGGGAAGATCTCACCACTCATGCAAATTCATAATGAACTAATTAGATATAAAGAAATAACTAGTCTCTTGGGGGATGTATAACCTTGGGCTAACCCATAGTTATAATAAGTCATAAATCTAGTTTCCATAAAAAATAAACATAGAAAAATAAGTATAATTAAATAAATCCTTGAAAATAATTGGGTTTCATAATGATGTCAAAAGGCATAGTTAAAAGGTGAACCATGTAGATACCAAAATTAGAAATAAACTATATCACATTGGACACTCAATGTTCGCAATCAATATATAAAATAATCATTCAAGGATTGAATGAAATAATAATGGTAGAATAACATCATTAAAATTATTTTTAAAAAAGGGATAGAAACCTAAAAAACCTCCCCTATAAGCATCGATGTGTTCGATTTAAAAGAACCACCAGAAACGGAAAAAATAATGGCATGCATATCCCCCCCCCAAATGAAGGGAAAATAATTACAGATAACATGTTCATTTAAAAAGGGAATTAGTGATGATGTAAAAACAATGAGAATAAGAAAAGGGTAGGAGAGAGTGATATAGGGTAATATGTAACACAAATGCAAGAATGAAAAATTGTAAGAAGTAATGTAATGACCTAAACCACTAGGATTTACATGGAAATTAGTAAGAAGATAATGACGCCATAATCCCACCTCTAATAAACCAGGGATAAAGACTTGCACCGAGTATGAATATCACACACATGGGTAGCCTTAACTTAAAGTACTTATTTACACACACATTTTTGGAAAAATACTTCTTTTATGTGAAGGAAAATGAATTTGAGTTAATCCCCATGTGTCTTGGTTTATGATTGTTATTTTACATGGTATTTGATTTCCACTCTGACTTTTATTGATGATAATGTGATTATTTTATATTTCTATTATTCATTATTATTGTTCAGATATTCTGCACTTAACTTTTCCCTTTGACCTCGTATAATTTATTAAAAAATATTAATGGTATATTTTATTTATTTTAGATACAATAATGAATTTATATCCAATGTTGACATTATATTTCCATGTTTATTCTATTTATTTTTTGAGAAACCTCACTTTATCATGTCAAGATTTCTTTATGAACATTCAATAGTTTTTATTAAATATTATTCTTATATGTGGTTTTCAGAAATAAGTTTCTAAGGTCTTTTTGAATGTATTTTTAATTTTTTTTCAAAGGATATAATTGGGATATTAATTTTGAGGTTTGATAAAATGAGACTTTTGATTTGATTTCTAAAATGCTAATAAATATTATTTTATTTTGTGGTATGACATAAACAATCATTTCCATAATGTCTTGGAAAAGGAAACACATAGTTTATCTGGTGATTCCATATTGGGTTGTTTATGATCACACTATACTTACAAAAAAATGTGTCTATATAATGATTTAATTTTGTGGGTTCTTGAATTTACTCTCAAAATGGGATCAGAGTTTTTGATTAAGCATCACTTCAAGTCACATTGGACAGTTTGATCAGGTATTCTAGTATTTATCGTCTTACACCTTAGTAGTTTAGTCCAAATAATCAATTATTATTTTCATTTACTTTGTAGTGATGTTTAATATTTTTTTATTTTTGATATTTAATAAAAAAAGGTGTCTTGAGTGATAGATTTGAAGGAGAGCTATGGAATTTCTTTTATTTCATAAAAGTTATTCTCTACTATTTTTAGTGATTTCTGTGATTTTTTATCTAATTTGGAATGGTTTTACAATGTATGGATGAATCAGGTACGATTTTTTTATAATTCCACTTCTAATTATATTATATTTAATTTTTAGGTAAAAATAATCATCACTATTTACGTTTGAATCCCTAGTGCTTGTATATATTACATGGTGATCGGGAACATACATCATCCCTTGTGGTGGCATGTATGGGTATTGGTTCAGGTGTCACCCTAGGTCAGTTCATTATAAATGGTATCATTGCCTAGATTCCTGAGAGGTTTTAGGTTATTGGGGTTCGCTTTATTATTTTTGTCTTTCTAGTAGATAGGATATAGGGTTCTCGAAATCTGAGGGGTTGGAGTAACAATAGTTCCATGAGCTCTTAATCATTTTGAGCCACATGTTTCCATGGAAAGTTGGGATTCTACAATTGGTATGTGGTTTTGGAATGTTCTAATTTACTTTATGATATTTGGAATAGTATCGATATTGTATTGTTTTCTTGATGGATTTATTTTGTAAGGGGATTAATGGTATATAATGAGCTCACACGGCCTGATCACCCATATAGAGCCCATATAAATGGTTCTATGTTACTCTTAGTGATCGTTGCACGATTAAACCATGGTCCATCGTGGTATATAAGAAATTGCAAATATTTTATCATTTAATGAGTAATATTAGGATTTTGAAATGGTTTTCAAGGGAATCATGATGGTTTTCAAATGGAAATATTATTTTTAAATTGTCTAAGATGGTTTTTTTGGTTTAAAATGGTGGAAGTAATTTTTGAATTTAATGAAGTGGGTTTTGTGATTGATATGTGTCTCATGGATGGATTAAGTTGTACTTTTTATTAGAAAAATGTTTCGCCCCAACCCCAGTTACCCAAAATAGGTGCATTACTACATAACATTGGCATGATACAATGAATCATGTCCTGTCAGAACGATCAATTTAGTATCCTTGGAAGTACTAGATACATACATAGGTTTTACATTTCATCATGAAATAAAAAAACCATTGTGTCCCCTTTGAACACTCTTATATCCCATAGCATATTCCTGCAGGTTAATCGTAATATACTTCTTTTCAAGCTGGAAAAAATAAATCATAAGAAAGGGGTGAGCTCATATACTCAGTAATAGTAAGAAATACATAGGAATATAACATAAATATTAGTCATGGTGAATAATTGAAAACACAAGTCTTTAAAAATAATAAACCTTAACACTTTAAGGAACGAATATGTGCTGTGTAAATAATTCCATAATAAAACATAGTCAGGGGTATTCTACTAGTCGAATAACCTCATAAAATATCAATAGATAATCTCATAATGATGGAATTCATAATTTCGGACATCATATTCACATAGTCAAGGCCTCGTGCCAAGACTACAGATAATATGTTGTCAAGGCCTTGTGCCAAGAAACTAGTTTGTCTCAAGAGACCTACCGATGCATCGAGGATCTATAGAGGGCTCCAACAATCACTTACTAACCCTATGCATTCTTCATATGTAAAGGTTTAAACATAACATAAACATTCGTATTAAAACTAGCATATGAAATGCCAATAATTTATCCATAAACCATGAATGGTATAAGAATAACACATACACAGTAAAAAATAAATAATTAAATACAATATGAAAGATTGTATTATAATAAATTAACCTCAATCGATTATAATGAATGATATTTACAAAGATGAAAATAATCATCAAGACTGTTGGAGAGAAATATCCTCATTTTTCTTGAAAACATATAAAAGTATCACTATTAATTTAAATGTCGTTTGAAAATAGATTTTTGAATCAATCTGTCCCATACCAATTTTAATCATTTAAAAGTAATTTTATTTTTAAAAAAATAATTTCCATATAAATTAATCCTTAAAACCATTTTTAATACTTGGACATTAATGAGAATTATTTAGAAGAGTAAATCTTTAAAACATTTAAAATTGATATTTGTGTTAGAGTTTCTAACCAAATTGAGAGACTCTAGAATACAAATAATTGAGGCAATAAAAAATTTATAATATCACGAGAATAAATTATATCATGATATACTATGTCAAAGGATATTATATACACCATATAAAAGTGAATTGGTGCATAACAACAAAGAAGTCTTAATGGAATGTAATTTGAGATAAAGTCCCTTATAAAAACTGTATCCTTAGGTTAAGGATAAAAATATTACATAATAATGAGTGAAAGATATAAATACATTAAATATGATGGGATATTCAGTGTAAATTAATTATAGGACAATTAGACATATTCTTTTAAGAACAACACCAATGACTTGGATGTTTAACTCAATGAATGGAAATTGAGTTAAGATTACTCTTATCAAGTTCATATCAATGACTTGAGAAATTATCAATTGAGGGATTATGTGTATAAAAAGTATATCCACAAAAAGGGGTTTGAAAATTACTACATAAATAATAAATAGTGATTCCACACATAATCTTGTTGTTAAATAATCAATGAAGTATGTGAAAAGCCCAATGAGTGGAAATTGAAAATTCAAATTCCCTTACTGATTTGGTAACTTATGAAACATACACCCCATGAAAGTAGGATCATACAATAAAGATGTAAGTACCCATAAATTAATGTATATTACACCAAGGATACAATCATGGGTTGTAAATACACCACACAAAAGGAAATAGCGACCAATATAGAATGAATCTCATGGGAATAAAAAGTGAGATGAAAAATACTTACTTCGTTGTAATCAATCGAGTCATATGAGCAAAAGTTAATAACCACAAAATGAATCAAAAAATACAATTAATATAATAAGAATCATGATAATATATGTCAAATTGTATTACAGAATACACCATATGCAATAAATAACTGCTGAATAATGGAAATCTCACAGAATTAAAAGTGAGATAAGAAATCCCTCACCTCGTGTCCGACTTGACTCGTTCGATCATTAATATCCAGAATAATAAAATAAAGTTGATTTCTAACTGGTTAAGAACATTTTTCAATTTTATTAATCCGTTTATATCACTTATTACCATGTTATAAAAATTATGTAATCATTTATGTTAATAATGGTCGTTTGGTCAATATTTGGTACTTGAGTCAAAAAATAACTTGTTATAATTAAAAATTGTCCTTGTGGTCAAATGTCTATTATCTCTAGTATCATATTAATGATTTAAATATCATATATATCATATATATTCCATATATATATATATAAATATTTATAATTAGTTCATTATATTTGGAGATAAGAAATGAAATGCACCGTTCATGGAGATGGTAATCCGTACGTACGCATGAAAGCTACTTTCATTTATATTTCATATTTAATGAAATAAAAACAAAATGATACATATGTATATTATAATTCTAGTATAATATCATATTATATATGTGTTACATAATTTAATTAACTCCAACCTTTATACATTCCATGTATGTCATGAAGGAATCATATCACCTTGAAGGGGTGGTAGTCTGCACTTCCTCAAATAAAATTATCGTGTTCACACATATTGGAAAGAATGAAGGTATGTTTGTAAATGAATATTAAAAAATCATAGAGAAATCATAAAAATAATATATATCATATATAAATATAGTTTCATCATAATGGCCACCATAAGAGGCGTTAGGAGATAATTGAACAATCATCATTTCTTGAGGCAATAGTTCGCCATCCACAGGAACAATATTTTTTTCCAATTAGATGGATGTGTGTGTAAGTGTAGATAGAATAATTCTCAAAAAAACAGACTTTTATATTTATAATACTGGTGTTGTTATAAAATAAAGTAATAAAAAGAGTTTATGGTGTTGGATAAGTAAAATAAATGAAGGGAACTTTAGGGAAGACATTACCTTAAAATTGGGTAACTCCCTTTAGGGTTGAACCAAATGGATTTATTTATGTTCCTTATGCCTAATGTAATGCTACTAAGTATAAGGGGGGGGGGTCTTGAGAGGTTATTTGGGAAGAGTATGGACGAGCCAAGGTTCTTGAGAGGTGTGCGTAATGGGTTAGAGGTGAGGGATTTTTATAGGGGGGAGGTGAGGCTCTTTAGAAAAGTGTGAAAATGTTATTTTATTATATAATGATTTTCGGTTTCTAAATGTCCAAAACATGTTATTGTATAAGATAAGATGACTTATGGTAGAAATAAAATCATCCAATAATAATTGTATAGATTTTGGAAATGTTTTTTAATCTTTATAATCATATTTATTTGAATCATTCATTAATGAGGTAAACACGACATCATTATTGTGTCATAAATAATTTTATTTATTTGATGCATAAATATTTTAAATAAAATACCATGATTTGGGAAATATATAATTATATTTCTAATGAATATTTATAGTCAAAATGATAACTTATATAACCCCATGTAAAAATTAATTTACAAAAACACAATTGTTTATGTCATTTTTGCTATTACTTTATGTTAATTAAAATAATGTGTCCTTATAACTCTTAAGTGGATTCATGGGGTCCCAAAATAGACCCAAATATGGTCATCCATGACTCATCAAAAAAATTTAGGGAAAGTGTTAAGATAATTTTTTAGTATTATAATATTCTTTTTACATTGAATTTCCCTATTAACCTTTAAACATGGAAAATAAAAGTCAAATGTTACTATTCATCAAAAATTATTTTCATTTTATTGAACCAAATTTTACTTACTAATGACAACAATGTATGTCATATTTTATAAATTCAATTCACCGAAGAGGTAAAATTTCATTTAAATGAAAAAGATAGATTTTTAACTACAATTTCGTGGTTTCACTATTCAACAAAAATTGATGTTTTTCAGAAAAGTACCAAAAATTCATCCTAAGATATGTTTGATATTATGAATTCAAAAATGATGTCTATTTTACCAAATTGAAATCATAGAAGTTGGATTAATTAATTTAAAATTAATTCCCGTTGTCAAAACAAAAAGCGTGATTTTATGAAATATTCACTATCAAAAGATTGACACTTGTTTGTGTTCAATTTCAAAGTTAATTTACATCCAATGACCAAAAATGGATTAAATGTTAGAAATATAATCTTACTTCACATAAAAACCAATTAAAAAGATAATATAACCATATAAATAAATAATATTAAAAGGTAGTTATCAATTAAAATATATAATTTCTCACTATTCATAAAAAATGAATATTTTTAGAAAAATATCAAAATTTCATCCAATGTAAATTTTTATGTCCCGATTCTACAGAAATATTTTATTTTGTGAAATTGAATATTTAAAAGTTTGAAATATTAGATTTAAAAAAATTTCGCCATTAAAAGGTTGTAAAATGGCAATTTTTTTGAAAAATACATTTTTTATCTGAAAAATTGATTTTGTTCTTATAATATGTCTAAGAAGCACAAAATACCTAAGTTAAAATTATATGGAGTATATAAAATTCAAATTCCAGTTAATACTATTCATAACCGCTTTTTGAATGGCTTGTTTGGTAAGTCATGGTGTGTTCGAACTCAGTGTTGTGTATAGTACAATTTATTGAATTACTTTGAAGAGATAACGTACCATGAAATCTTGGGGTGTTACAAAAAACAGACTTTTAAATATGGAATGTTTTATTGAACTATTATTTTTTTCTAAATACATTATAAAAGAAGTCAATGTTTTGGGGATTTAAAAATGTTTTCAGTTGAAGAAGTGTGGGTTCATAAAGGGTTTTCCAAATGAATCATTAACATTTCCAAATTTTAATTTAGGATTTTAAAAAGGGTCAAAAGGAGGATTTTGATTTGTTAATGTATTGATTCTATTTTGGGATGTCTATGGATGATTCATTTAAATTTTTTATTTTAGATTGAAATAAGATTTTGGATGGGTGTGTTGATTTGGGATATGATTGGATTGGGTCATGTGTTTCTCATTATTATTGAATTCATAGCTCCCATGATAGTCATGAAAACAATAAAGTTTGTGTGATCATCTATTTTGGTATATAATTGGTTGTTTTTTGAGATAATACATTTTAGGGGTAATTGTTTCAATTATTAATGGGTTGTTCCTAATAAATGTAATGTTTTTGGGTCTTTTTCAGGTCTCGTTTGAGTTTTTGGTGTATTTAGTGCTGGTGGGGTTCGATTTCAGTTCCATAGACATGGGAGAAACCGTGGGTACGTGCTTTGGGAAATATAGATCAGTGTGAACTAGTTTATATTACACAATTATTTGTATCAATTTGGTTTATAGGGATCATAATGATTGGTTTTATAGGAAAGAGGTCATAAAATACTATTTCATTATTCCTTGAACCAAGGATCAGACCCATGTTATTTGAAGAGTCATGTTTGTCGGTTATATATTATTTCATTTTATCCTAGTTGTGGTATAATGGTGGGTGGCCTGATGGTCCACATTATGGGACCATTTTAGCATTATGAAGGTTGTAATCTAATTTGGTAATAGTTTAGTAGGTATTTTTAGGTTTAACTTGTAACACCCCATGATTTCATAGTACGTTAGTTCTTCAAAGTAATTCAATAACTTACACTACACGCAACATCAGGTTCAAGCACAACACGACTTACCAAACTAGCCATTCAAAATCAGTTTTTTATAGAATTAATAGATTTTTGAGCGTTATGTAACCCTTATAATTTTAGAATCCATTTTATGAGTTTCCTAGATATAATGTAAGGACAAATTCATTTTTCTTCAGATAAAAGAAGTATTTTTCCAAAAATGCATTTTTGCCGCCTTTTAATGGAGAACCTTTTTTATATACAATATTTGAAACTTTTATATATTCAATTTAATAATATAAACTTATTCTTTTGGATTGGGATAGAAGAATTTAGTTTCAATAAATTTTTGGTGATTTTCTGATAACTTTCACATTTGGGTGACTAGTGAAAAATAATATATTTTAACTGAAAATAATTTTTTTATCAAAATAATTTATAGGGTTCAAAAATACATATGAATGGTTTGGATTTATAATTAGATTATATTTTTACCAATTAATCCAATGTTTGTCATTGGAATTAATTTTACTTTGAAATTGGACATGAACAAATGTCAATCTTTCGGTAGTTATTATTTCATAAAAATACGCTTTTTGGTTTTGACAACGGGAATTAATTTTAAGATAATAAATGAAATTTAATTGTATTGAATTTGGTAAAATTGAAATCATTTTTGAATTCAGAATATCAAAATTAGCTTATGGTAAATTTTTGGTATGTTTATGAAAACTTTTAATTTTTGATGAAAAGTGAAAAAAAATGAGTTATAGTTTAAAACCGAATTTTTATTTAAATAATTATTTATTTTATTGAAATTTATTTTAGATAAAAATAGATACATAATACACATATATGTTCAATGTTATTCATTGCAGTCAATTTGATGTAATATTAGATATATAAAATTTTATTGAACTTTTTACTCCCTTTTACCCACCTCTTAGGAGAATTTGTTGATTCACTTAAAAAATAATTTTAACATTTCTGTGAGTTGAATTTTGAAAATCCAAGAGAAATGGTTAATATCAAGGAGTAAAATTTGGTTCAATAAGAAAAAAATAATTATTGGTGAATAGTAACTTTTTACTTTTATTACCACAGTTAAAAGTAAATAGGGTAGTTAAGGGTAAAAATGATATTATTATTACCCTAACACATGTCCTAATTATATTGGATAAGTATAATTATACCGAAAACAACCTTAGGAAGAAAATATAAACTGATTTGGTCCACATGGAATAGATTAGGAAATTTATTATTATTTAATTCATTGAAGAGTTAAAAGAGTTAAAACCAAAGATTAATAATTAAAACATTTTTAATATAGGGTTACACATAAGTTAAATTCGACTATAAATATTCATTAGAAAGATAAAAATAGTTCCTACAAAATAATATTTTATTTATATTTTTATACATTAAATAAGATAATTTATTAATGACAAAATAATGATGCAGTAATTATGTAATTAATGAAATATTAAACTAATTGATATTATAAATATCCAAATAAATGTAATTTGAGACTTGTTATGAATTCCACTAATTTTAGAAGTTAATATGACATATTAGGGTTGGTTATATGAATTCTTTTAGAAGTTAAAAATCTTTTATGAATTTATAAAAAACAAAATACCAAATAGTGTCAAAATTGACACAAAAGAGTTTTTAAAATAAATATTATATTATTAATTGATATTCTATTTATAAATATCTAATGTTTGGCCAAAAAACCTATATAATAATATTTTTATCATTAATTAACCACTTGGGGTTCTCTTGGAAGTATATAGTAAGTTTATTAACCATATAATATAAAAATACAAAGAGACATGGTAAATGTCAAACTATTTAACTAAGAGTTAAATCTAAATGTTAAGTTTAATATAGTGAGACAAACCTGTCCAAAACATATTGCTTGAGTGGTTTTCGACCCATCCCCACCTTAGATTTTAAATAATTCACTTTTGAGCCATTATAAACTGAAAATTATTTTATTATAAATTAATATTTTAAGTTGTTCCTAAGCTTCCCCTCACCCCTCTTATAAAAGGGCACCTCCCATTATTTAAAAATCACACCTTCAAAGCCTTTTGGATCGGCCAAAAACTGCCCAAATATCCTCTCCACTTCCCTCGCTTCATCTAAGAGGCCCTCTTTTGGTTATAAATCCAACTTATTGAGCCCTTTTGATCAAATCAAAAGGAATTACCCGAAGAAGAGGTAATAATTTCACCACCCTCTTTCATGTTCTTTTCTTCTTCCAATTCTTCATTCTTAGTTATTTCCATTCTAAAATAATAAATCTAGTATCTTTTATATACTATTATGTTATTATAAATATGATACAACCATATTCACTATTCTATATATCCTTTGAATGACATGTCACCATACCGGCGTACGTACGGATTAATGTCTCCACGTTGTGGTGTAATTGTTATTTAATACATTCTTATTTGAATGGGTATCAAAATGATCTATAATTCATTTAAATAATAAAATATAACATGATACTGATTCTTTATATATGATATACCATCCAATTATTTAATATTTTAATATCAAAATAATGAAGTTGTCGCTCATGCGTACGTACGGATTACCGTCTCCACGAACACGATGAGATTCATTCCCCATCGTATCCATTCAAAACTAAATTTCATTTGATGATCAAAAATAATGTTTAGAGACATGATATCATTCTGGATATGATTAATATACATCCCATCCATAACAAATATGGATCACATAAGAATGAAGATAAAGGAAAATGAATCCGTTAACACCCGAAACGAGGATGATACTAATATTTTATTAACAAATCAATGTTCATAGATAATATATTATATCATATTAATGTATATTATTCTTTTATAATTAAATAAAAATTATTTCACCATTATATAGGAGGTTAACCTACTCTCGACCAGGGAAAAAGTACAAAGTAAGGGGTTTCGTATCTCACTTTTAATTCTGTGAGACTTCCATTGTTCACCACTTATTTATTGTATGTGGTGTGTGTACATCCAATGATTGTATTAATTGTGTAATATAAATTAATTTATGAATATCTAAATCATCATTGAATGACCCTTCTTTAATGGTTGTATGTTTCGTAAGTTACCAAATCGATAAAGGAATTTGAAATTTCAATTTCCACTCATTCGACATTACGCATACATTATTGATTATTTTTCTCCATGATTATCTGTGGAATCACTTTTAATTTGCTTATGTCATAATTTCCACTCCACATTATGTGGATATAGTTTTTATAAACATAATCACTCCATTGATAAATTTAATGTCATCGATATGAACTTGATAAGAGTAATTTTAACTCTATCTCCATTAGTTGAATTAAATATCCAATTCATTGGTGTTGTTTTTACATGAATATGTGTGAATGTACTCTGATTGATTTACACTAAATATCTAATAATATTAAGTGTATTTAAATTTTTCACACATAATTAGGTCGTTGATTTATCCTTAACCTAAGGATACGTTCTTTATAATAGATTTCATATCAATTAACATTCCATTTAGTCTTCATTGTTGTTATACAACAAATCACTTTTATATGGTGTATATATATTACTTTGACATAGTATATCATGAATACCTGCATTCTAATGTTATTACAAAGTTTTTATTACCTCAATTATTTTTATTCAAGTGTCTCTCTTTTAGTTAGAAACTCTATCTAAAATATAATTTTTAAATGTTTTAAAGATTTATTCTTCTAAATCTTTCTCATTAATGTCCATGTTTTAAAAATGGTTTTAAATATTTATTTATTTAGAAATTAATGTTTTAAAATTAAAATTCCTTTTAAAATTTTCAAAGTGGTATGGGACACATTGATTTAAAAATTAATTTTAAAACGAATTCTTGACATGTACTGTGATATTTAATTGTTTTCAAGAAAAAGGGGGTATTTCTCTCAAATAGTTTTATGATTATTCTCATATATGTCAATATCCTTCATTATTCTCGATTGAATTTCATCCTTTACAATACAATCTTCCATATTGAATTGAATGAGTTATGTTTGACTGTGGATGTGCTATTTTTATACCATTCATTGTTTGTGGATAAAGTATTGACATTTCATATGCTATTTTTAATATGAATGTTTATATTATGTTTCAAACGTTTCATATGAGGAATGAATTGGACTTAGTAAGTGATGAGTGGAGCCCGCTATATATCCTCGATGCTTCGTTAGGTCTCATGAGACAAACTAGTGTCTTGGCACAAGGCCTTGACAAAATCTTATTTGTAGTCTTGGCACAAGGGCTTGGATATGTGGTTATGATAGTTTGGCATTATGCATTCCATCATTATGAAAGTGGTTATTGATATTTCATGTGATAATTAGACTAGTTGAATATCCATGTGAAAAAGTAAATGACATTATTTCATTTTATTTTTTCCATATTATTCTGAAGTTCAAGTTTAAAAGGCATTTGTTTTAATTATACATTGACTTAAATGTTTATGCTTATTTAGGAAAGTTTCCACTATATTTTTATCCTTACTGAGCATCTGAGTTCACCCCTTTCTAGGTTTTTTTCCCAGGATGTGAAGAAGTGTTTTATAACTAACCTGCAGGTATAGTCTGAGGGGATATGAGTGTGGACTATGTAGACTATGTTGTTGTAGTTTCAAACATTATCATGTAATGTAAGACTTATGAATGTATCTACTGTTTCCAAGGATAATAATATAATCGGTATTTCAAGACTTGATATTTTTATATCATGCCAGTGTTATGAAATAATTCCCCAACTCTGGGTAACTGTGGTCAGGGCGTTACAGTTGGTATTAGAGAAAGTTGAGTACAAAACTTGGAAACTAGATTTAGATAAACTCTGGTTAGAGAACATATCCCTAAGATAGACAATGAGGATTAGTATAGAGGAACTTCCTAAAATTTTGGTATCGTAGTGATTTTGTTAGTTTTCCAAGAAATACAAACTTGTCTGTATACGAGCTGGTAGAGGCTACTTTGGAACAGATGTACCTTGGGGTAAAACCTGAGAACACCACTTTGAGCTATAATCAAACGGGAACTGGTGCACGACAATAGACCATGCTGCACTCTTGGTTACGACACTCCCAGGGGATATGCTTAGAATAATTTACATTTTCTTTTTAAATGGATTTGAAGTATTGTAATATATGATGATAATAAATGACCTTAGTTAATCTTAATGTGCTTCAAATTGAAAATATGGTGTCTTGATATTATCTAAATGCTTCTATGAATATTGTTACTCACACAATGCTTTCTGGTTTTAGTCAATGGCTAGATTCCGAAGAAGTCATAGTAACATTGAGAATGATGTACAAGGTGGGAACAGTGGTGGAAATGTGCAACATAATGGAATGTTGATAGGCGTAAAAGATATCATGTTCATACCAAATCAGTTTTCCAAAAATTTGATCAACAACATATATATTAACCAACTCTTGGACTCAATAAATAAGAGAAAGGTGATGAATGATAAGAGCTCTAGCAGTGGGCACCATGGAGAAAAGAATCCCCAATTTCCATCATGTAGAAAATGTGGAAGGAAACACCCTGGAAGGTGTCTCAATGGAACAAAGAAATGCTTTACGTGTGGGAAAGAAGGACATAAAGTGAAGAATTGTCGAGAAAAAACGAAGTGTACTATGAAAGAGAATAATAATGTTCCCAAGAATCCATTTACAATCATTTTCCATAAATGTAGGGGACCTGTCCATTACCCAAGTGATTGACCTATTCTATAGGATATTTTCTTGGTCAAAGAAGAAGCTATGTGGAAATAAATGGTTGGAGAAATGTTTAAAAATATTAGTGCTCCTTGTTGATGGGATTACATTGGAATAATTATCTCTTGTATTTGTAACCCTACAGTTTCTCATGTGAAAATGATATTTAAGGAAGAATTATATTTTCTCTTGTGGATATAGTTATAAATAACCTTTTAGTTTTATATGATCATTCGGTTTGAGGCAATTACTAGTTATTATATTTTGGGATGAAAATTCAAGGTATGAGATTACATTTGTGGTTAAATTATGTTATGGTTATTTTGAGTAATTTATCTCATTTTGGTAATATTATAAAATATAGTTTTTGAGAAAGGACAACATGTAGACCGTGTGACAACAAGTCGCGTCAGACAAAGCTATATGAATTTAACCCACAACTAGAGTGCAATTGGGATTTATCGCCTACCACTGGACTACGTGAAGTCCCTGTATAGTGTGACTAATTTTTTAGTTAAATGATTTTACAGATCAATAATAAGTTGATTTGGGATCTTAAGTCTTATCAATTGAAAATCCTTAGTATACGAAAATGATTTGGTGATTATGTGGTAAATGTTATTTTGGAAGATGTTCGCTTTGTTGGGAACACTATATGCCCAAGGAAAATTGAATACTATGGTATTTCATTGGAAGAGTAATGTTGGATTTTTATCTATGTTTTTATTGTGGATTTATAGTGATTTGGGATATTTATGGGAATTATTAACCTATAATATAGAATATGTGATTAGGTAATGTATGTGACTTTAAGAGTAGTTAATGTCATTTGGAGATACAATTTAATGTGGAAGACTACATAACAAAATTATTCTATGTTTTGGGTTTCAATATTAGTTTGGATTATATTAAAGGTTTTTAAGGACACTTATTTATTGAATGGTATTTATTTAACTTTGGGGTATTGTTGGTTTAATTTTAGAAATTATGATTAGTGTTTCTTTATCTAATGGAATATCTTTTTGGGAGTCATCTGATCATGCACTAACCATTTTGGTTTTGATTATTCTCTAAAGACAAGGTAAAAATATAGTTTATCCGTTGGTGTATAATGTTATTCTCTAGAAGTTTTTTCATGCTCTTTCGGTGTTACCAAATCTTCATGAATTCCCAATGTTTAAAAAAATGAGTTAGTGGTAAAAATTTATTAAAGAACGACACTCTACTTAAAAATTAAGTGTATCTCTTTATGTTCTTAGTCAATATCATAAATCAATTCCTCATCTTTATGTAATGTAAATTAAAACAAAAAAAAATTGTTGTCTGTTTACTTTTCCTATGGGGAAACTAATGACTGTTTGTCCCATCAAAAGTTTGTGGTTTTCATGTTGTTAACATTCTCTTGATCATGTTTTCTATCCCTATCTATCAGAACCCGACACTTAGTTTATCTTCCATATCCATGTTTTCTTACATGGAATCCTAGTATGGGTTATCTTGGGTGACCTTTGTACATATCTTTATTTCTTTTAAAGTGATAGTCTTATTGACTATTTTTCCGATGTGGGACTTTCAATTATATTCCCAAGACCAATTTTAAAAATTGAGGGGTCACAATTTATTTAAGGAGGGAAGAATGTAACACCCTATGATTTCATTGTACGTCAGTTCTTCAAAGTAATTGAATAACTTACACTACAGGGAACATCGGGTTCAAGTGCACTAAAACCTACCAAACTAGCCGTTCAAAAGAGGTTACGAATAGTATTAATAGAATTTTGAACTTCATATAACCCTTATAATTTTAGAATCCATATTATTAGTTTCTTATACATAATGTAAGGAAGAATTCATTTTTCTTCAGATAAAAGAAGTATTTTTTTAAAAATGCAATTTTGTCGCGTTTTAATGGAGAACCCTTTTTAAATCCAATATTTCAAACTTTTATAAATTAAATTTTACAAAATAAACTTCTTCATTGGGATCAGGATATAATAATTTAGTTTCAATAAATATTTGGTGCTTTTCTGATAACTTTCATATTTGGGTGAATACTAAAAAATAATATATTTTAACGGTAAACAACTTTTGTAATAAAAATTATTTATTGTGTTCAAAAATACATATGTATGGTTTGAATGTATAATTAGATTAAATTTTTACCATTTAATCCAATGTTTTTCATTTGAAGTAATTTCACTTTGAAATTTGACAAAAACAAATGTCATTATTTTGGTAGTTATTATTTCATAAAAATACGCTTTTTGGTTTAGCAGCAGAAATTAATTTTAAACTAATAAATGCAATTTCTATGTTTTTAATTTGGTAAAATAGACTTCAATTTTTAATTGAGAATATCAAAATTGGGTTAGGGTGAATTTTTGGTATGTTTCTGAACACTTTTAATTTTTGATGAATAGTGAAAAACACTGAGTTATAGTTTAAAACTGAATTTTTATTTAAATGATTATTTATTTTATTTAAATTTATTTTAGGTAAAAATAGATACATAATACCCATATTATTTCAATGTAATTCATTGGAGTCATTTTGTAATAATATTAGATATATATAATTTTATTGAACTTTTCACCGTCTCTTACCCACCTCCTAGGAGAATTTGTAAATTCACATAAAACGTAATTTTACCGTGTCTGTGAGTTGAATTTCAAAAATCCAAGATATATGGTTAATATCAAGGAGTAAAATTTGGTTCAATAAGACAAAAATAATATTTGGTGAATAGTAACCTTTTACTTTTATTTACCACGGTTAAAAAATAATAGGGTAATTAAGGGTAAAAATGATATTATTATTACCCTAACACATGTCCTAATTCTATTAGCTTAGTATAATTCGACCAAAAACAAACATAGGAATAAAATATGAACCTCTTTGGTCCACTTGGATTAGATTAGGCCATTTATTATTATTTAATTCAAAAAAGAGTTAAAAGAGTTAGAATAAACATTTAATAACTAAAACATTTTTAATATAGGGTTAAACATAGGATAAATTAGATTATAAATATATATTATAAAGATAAAAAAATCTTAAATAATTTTATTTTATTTATATTTTTTAGACATTAAATAATTAAATTAATTAATGATACAATGATAATGTAGTAATTGCCTAATTAATGAAATATTAAACTAATTGATATTATCATATCCAAATAAATGTAATTTGAGCCTTTTTATGAATTACACTAATTTCTAAGTTAGTATGACACATTAGGGTTGGTTATATAGATTTCTTTAGATGTAAAAATGCTTTTATGAATTTAGAAAAAACAAAATACCAAATAGTGTCAAAATTGACATAAAAGTGCTTTAAAAACAAATAATATATTATTAATTGATATTCTATTCCTAAAAATCTAAGATTAGGCCAATGGACTTATATAATGATAGGTGTAACATTAATGAACCACTTGGGGTTTTATTGGAAGTATATAGTTTGTTTATTAACTATATAATATAAAAATACAAAGAGACATGGTAAATGTCAAACTATTTAACTAAGAGTTTAATCTAAAAGATAAGATTAATATAGTGACACAAACCTGTCTAAAAACTATTGGTTGAGTTGTTTTCGAGACATACCCACTTTAGACTTTATATAATACACTTTGGAGAAATTAGAAACCGAAAACGATTTTATTATAAATTAATATTTTATGTTTTTCCTATGATGCACCTCACCCCTCTTATAAAAGGGCACCTCCGCTTCTCTCAAATTCACAACTTCAAAGCCTTTTGGCTTGGCCAAACCTGGCCCAAATATCCTTTAAAATTCCATTAATTCATCCTATAGGCCCTCTTTTGGTTAGACACCCATCTTAATGAGCCCTTTTGATCAAATCAAATGGAAGAACCCGAAGAAGAGGAAATAATTTCACCACCATCTTTCAAATTTTTTTCTTCTTCCACTTATTCTTTCTTTGTAATTTCCATTATAATATAAGAACTAAAATATCTTCTATATAATATGATGTTATTATAAATATGGTACAACCATATTCATTATTCTATCCATCCTTTGAATGACATGTCACCATACGTGCGTACGTACGAATTACCGTCTCCACAGCATGGTGTAATTGTTATTCAATACATTATTATTTGGATGGGTATAATAATGATGTATAATTCATGTAAATAATAAAATATAACATGATAATGATTCTTTATATATGATATACAATCCAATTATATATTATTTTAATATCAAAATAATGATACCGTCGCACGTGCATACGTACAGATTACCGTCTCCCTGAACTCAATTAGATTCATTCCCCGTCGTATCCATTCAAGACTAAATTTCATTTGATGATTAAAAATAATGTGTATAGACATGATATAATTTTTTATATGAATACGATACATCCAATCCATAACAAATATGTCTCACATAACAAAGAATATAAAGGAAAATGAATTTTTTAACACCCGAAATGACGACAATACTATGATATTATTAACATATCAATGTTAAAAGATCATATATGATATCATATTAATGTATATGATTATTTTATAATTCAATAACAATTATTTCACTATTATACATTAGTTTAACCTACCCTCGACCAAGAAAAAAGTACAAAGTAAGGGGTTTCGTATCTCACTTTTAATTCCGTGAGATTTCAATTGTTCACCACTTATTTATTGAATGTGGTGTGTGTACTTACCATGATTGTATTCATTTTTTAATATACATTAATTTATGTATAACTACATAATCATTGTGTGATCCTTCTTTCATGGGTGTATGTTTCGTAAGTCACCAAATCGATATGGGAATTTCAAATTTCAATGTCCACTAATTCAGCTTTACGCATACTTCATTGATTATTTTAATCAATGATTATTTGTGGAATCACTATTTATTTTCTTATTTCATAATTTCGACTCCCATTTATGTGGATATTATTTTGATACACCTAATCACTCCATTGATAAATTCTCAAGTCATCGATATGAACTTGATAAGAGTAATTTAAACTCATTCTCCATTTTTTGAGTTAAATATCCAATTCATTGGTGTTGTTTTTACAAGAATATGTGTGAATATCCTCTCATTGATTTTAAATGAATATCCAATCATATTGAGTGTATTTATATTTTTCACACATAATTATGTCATTCATTTATCCTTAACCTAAGGATATGTTCTTTATAAGAGATTTCATCTCAATTTACATTCCAATGAGACTTCGTTGTTGTTATAAACCAAATCACTTTTATATGGTGTATATAATGTACTTTGACATAGTATACCATGAATCCCTTTATTCTCAAGATATTAAAATATTTTGATTACCACAATTATTTGTCTTCAAGTGTCTCTCTTTTGGTTAGACACACTAACTAAAATATCTTTTTTAAATATTTTAATGATTTATTCTTCTTAATATTTTTCATTATTGTCAATGTTTTTAAAAATGGTTTTAAGGATTTATTTATATGGACATTAATTTTGTAAAATTAAAATTACCTTTAAAAGTTTCAAATTGGTATGGGGCAGTTTGATTAAAAAATCTATTTTAAAACGTCTTCATGACAAGTAGTGTGGCTTTTAAATGTTTTCAAGAAAAAGGTGGTATTTCTCTCAAATGGTTTTGATGATTATTTTCATCTATGTAAATATCCTTCATTATTCACGATTGAGGTTAATTTGTTACAATAAAATCTTCTATATTATATTGAATGGGTTATGTTTGACTATGGATGTGCTATTTTTATACGATTCATGGTTTGTGGATAAATTATTGACATTTGGTATGATTGTTTTGATACGAATGTGTGTGTTATGTTTCGATCTTTTCATATGAGAAAGCATTGGACTTAGTAAGTGACGGGTGGATCCCACTATAACTCCTCGATGAATCGGTAGATCTCATGAGAGAAACTAGTGTCTTGGCACAAGGCCTTGACAAAATCTTATTTGTAGTCCAGGCACAATGCCTTGACAATGTGGTTATGATAGTCTAGCATTATGCATTCCATCATTATGAAAGTTATTATTGATATTTCATGTGATTATTCAACTAGTATAGTATCCATGTGAATAAGTAAATGGTATTATTTCATTTTATTTTTTCCATATTATGATAAAGTTCATGTTTAAAAGGCTTTTGTTTTAGTTATACACTGCCTTAAATATTTATGCTTATTTATGAAAGTTTCTGCTAGATTGTTATCCTTATTGAGCATCTGAGCTCACCCCTTTCTATGTTTTATTTTTCCTAGGATGTGAAGAAGTATTTTATGACTGACCTGAATGGATAGTCTGAGCGGATATGAGTGTGGACTATGGAGACTATGTTGTTGTAGTTTTTCACATTATCATGTAATGTAAGACATATGAATGTATCTATTGCTTCCAAGTCTACTAAACGAATCGGTCTTTCGAAACATGAACTTTTTTTATCAGGACAATGTTATGTAATAATGCACTAACTCTGGGTAACTGGGGTTAGGGCATTACATAACTTCCTCCATTCCTTTTCCAATTCACGATATATTTTTTATATTTTTATTTTTCTGTATTATTACCATGGAATAGTAAATGGTTATTCCTATGACATTTGGGTGTGTCTTTATGGTTTTTATTTGGGTTGTTCTATTTGATTCAAGTTTCATATATTGTCACAAATAAACCTTTGGTAAATGATTTTATACTTTTTATTCCTCCCATGATAGTTGTATTCCTAAATGATGGGGATACCCAATATAGGCATTATTTCTTAATTTACCCATTAGAGGATGGGTCTAATTTGTTCCTCAAGGATATATGGATTCTTATAATTTTTTAGATGCTTTCTTGTATGCCAGGTAGAAATTAGATTTAGGAGATCATGTGATATATTATCCACTCATTTTGGTTTAGATTCTTCTTTGTTTCTCCTCCATGAGCTCAGTGGACTTATATAGGTAAAAAGCATTATGGGGGGGAGAAATTTGACACCCTCTCTTATATTTCCTTAATTAAAAAATTTGTTATTTGGTATTTATTTGGTATCTTGAATTTTGGGTCGGGACATTGGATTTTTTTGAAATTTAAGGAAAATATTTTTGGTCTTACGGTTATCTCACAATTATTGATAACCATGAGAAGACCTTTTTAATGGGGTCTCTAATGTTGTAAATACGTTTTTCACAATTGATGTTCATTTTTTCCAACAATGGTAAATGACCATGATAGTTTCCATGTGTTCTGAATGAAGCATTTATTATTGAAAAATGACTTTGTAAACCTTATGAAAATAGTGTAATGTTCCTAGTTTCTTAAAAATGAAAATATAACAAAATTACGCTCTCTTACGCTTACCCTAAAAATGAGCCTTCACATCTCCCTACCCCTCTCTTACATTATTCATGGAAAAAGATTCTAGGGTGGTCCTCCCATGACCTCTCCCTCTGATTTTGCAACATCATTCCTTGTGATTTCATGTAGATTCAATTTGGGATAGGCCTTCTCTTTATCCATCTTCATATCATCCCCCTTCAATTTTACCATCTCCCTCTAGCTATATTCTCCCTAGATAAAAACTTGTCAGAGTGTTGGTTTATAAATATTTGAGTCTTGTGATACTATGGTGCATGATGAGATCTATGAGTCACACTTTCTCAGTTCTTAAAGACATCAAATTATCTTTTGTTGCCAGAGGTTGGTGTTTAAATGATTTTACATTTCCCCAATATTCCACATGTCTTTGGGTGTTTGAAATTGGTTTCCTATAAAATTATAAATTTCATTTATGTTTAATTGGGTTTATAAATGAATACATCACAAGGTTTTTTGGGTATCATTTTTTATTCTGAAATGGGTTCTTTTAGATTTTCCTTGGTTTCTATTTGATCTCAACGATGAAATTTTATTTTGGATGATAATATATTTATGATGGAATTCATAATTCAATCTAGCATCTAAAAATTATTTTACATCATTTTATGAAATTTTATTGGTTGATGTGTGTGTTAAATAGGTAAAATGTTTTGGATTCCCCAGTTTTAAGACTTATATTTTGTTTATTCATTTCATCCTCTTATGATTCAACTATGATTGATATTGAGAATTCATTATAATTTTAAGTGTTTATACACATATGTGTCAGTGTAAACATATATATCTCTATATGTACATATCCAAATGAGAATACATAGTTATTTACATTAATAGATGGATATATATATATAAATTTAATATACACATAAAATTTTATAAAGTGAAGTTTTTGAAAAATATTATTGATTTTTGAATATGTATTTTAAATAAATTATCAAATATGTTTCTTTAAATGGTTTTTTTTCATATAAAAAAGGTTTGATCATATCATGAATTTTTAAAATGACTTAAAAGAAAATGTTTCATTTGTAATTGTGCTTAAAGGGGGTTTTTTGAAAATCATCGTGGTTCCAAATTTTGTTCTTGACTATGGATTATTATTGTCAATAGAGATAAGGATTTCTATGTGGAATTATTATTGGTGGTAACATGAGATAAAATAGGTTAGAAGTTAATTTCATTCGTTTTCCCTATAATTTGGCATGATGCATGCTATCATTCATTTCATGTGAACTTTGAAGGACTAGGATTTATTACTGGTTTACATTAACAAAGGTAAATAGTATTCCATGGTATATTCCTAGTTACCTTTATAATATATAGTTTGGAGATCCTACCAAACTGTCTTGGTCTGTTCTTGTGATGTTATATGTTTTTTGGTTCCCATTATCACTTTCTTAGATTATGACATGATTAATGTTTATTTCACTTATTCAAATCTATTCTTTGCTACTTTTTCACATTATTTTTCCTATTGGCCTTGTTTCACTTATTATTGACACTATATGGTCAATTTCATTTATTTTATCTACACTACTGACCTATTATGCATCATTGGAATTCAATTATTGTGTTGGTTTTGAATAATATTTTATTGGACTCAGTTTATTATTCCAGGACTTCCTTTCTCCCTTTTAAGAGATTTTATTAATTTTTGTTTTCATATATGTGGTTTTTGGAAATAAGTTTTAAAGGATTGATTTAAAGTATTTTTAAATTTTCTGAAAGTATATTTTAGGATATTAAGTTTTCCTATTGAGAAATCTATACTTATGGGTTTATTTCCAAAAAATATAATAAAGATGATGTTTTAATGGTATGATTTAAACCAATAATCTACACAATTTATTTGAAAAAGAATCACATGGTATATATGGGGATTGCATACTATGTTGATATGTTTACACCCTAATGACACCACCCAATTACTATAGTCCAAGATACATTTTTGGTACAGGCTTTGACTCTGAAATGGGATTTGAGTTTTAAATAGAGAATGACCTCATGTCACATGGGATCATCTCATAAAGTAAATTAGTATTAATAAACTTTTTCCTTAGTAGTTTCAACTAAATAGGACATTCCAATTTTATTTTCCATTATTAGTGGGGTTAATGTATGTGTGATTTTGGATCTTGAATAATAGGGGTTTCTATTTGTGATGGAGTTAGAGGTTAGCCATTGGATTTCTTTTTCTCTCTCATTATTTTACTATACATATGTTGCTTAAGTTTATCATTGATTGTTATTAACTTATTGGGAATGAGAATATAACACATTGACACATTTTGATTAAATTTTTCTATAATTACCTTGATAATTAAATTTAATTTAATTACTTGTGTAAAATCATTCCCATTTAGTGAATATGATACCCTGATTCTTGTATCAAAACCATGGGGATTAAGGATACCCCTCAGGCCTATATGAAATCCAGTTATGGTGTCAGATCAGGTGGAACCTCTAACCAATTTGTTATAGTAATATTCCTATATTTTGGAACATTAATAATTAGGGATTCCATATATTCATAGATGTTTCATAGTTTGTATCTACTATATGGTGTTTCTGGTGGATATCTTCATAGAATTTGATGGGTTTTGATTCCTAATAAGTTTTAACATTGATTTTTGTTGTTTCAAAACTGTCATAAGCATAGTAAGAGGCATCTCAGGTAATGGTCACCCATATTACATGACATTATTTATTTTTCAGTGTGATATTACTATCATTTTGTGGTATGAATTCAAGTAAAGGTATGGTCTAGATAAATAATTTTGATACAATATAATTCTATTTTTGAAGAATGTAGATAGAGGTATACCTCATTAAAAAGGATTTGTCAGATCCGTTATTTTTATTCAATCCAAAGATGATGAATTATGTAGAATGGGAATAGATGGACATGAAATATTTAAGGTTATTGAGGATTTCCATAGTATAGAATCTGACCATTATCATTCTTGGGGTGAGAAACCCGATTTGTTTGATGAAATAATAGCTGGTCATTTAAAAGAAGATGATGACACTTAACATAATGCTAATGATGTGATGATTTTTCAGCATGAGGATACTAGAGGTAAAATTGTTGAAGATTACATGAAGAATTTCAATATGATCTGAGGGAATCTCAATCATTTACGAAGGAGTTCTTAGGTGATATTTGGGAGATTTTAATACTATAGTCACTGCTGAAGTCATCAGATATAATGTTATCTACTATAAAAGTTTTTGATGGAAACATTGACTTTTTGTTTGGGGATGTTAGGAAATTAATCCTGAATGATGAACGTTGAAAGAGGCAGAATCAATCGCCATCAAGAACTATGAAAAAATGTGATGGATAGGGGAACTCACTTCAATAAGAATGTTTACAAAGAATGAATGATATATTGTGAGAGAAAATCCAGGGATTTCTTTTTCATCAGTACTGTATGTTAAAAATGTGTGTAATGACACCATCCCATGTTATCACTCCTGGTCTAGATGTGAAGGGAAGGAGTGACCCCTCGAAATTCCACCTCTTGTTGGTCCTGAGTTGGTAACTAGAACCATTGGCATAAAACACTCAAATGGGAGGCATTACCATCAAAATATATGTATCATAACATAAAATTTAAACCAAACTACTATATTAAAAAATAATAAATCCAAAATAACATATAAGAAATATCATATATGAATCAATATAAAATTGATAAAAACTTATCTATGATAAAACATTACTGAATGAATATTCCATGGTAGTAACCACAGTAACCTAAGCTCCATGATTTCACTATCAATCTCAATCATCAATGTCATATTGGAAACATGAAAATAGTTTATATATGTAAACGGTTATCATAATACGTATACTCAATAGGAATTTACCAAATGTCTCTTGTGAAAATTTGAAAATTGAATTCTAGCACCCCAAAGAAAAAAATAAAAATAACTAACCATCACCTACATAGGTTAAATAGTCCCCAAACCCAACCAATGACAAATCACCAAATGATTAATCTAAGTATAATAATGATATATCATAAAAATTTAGATAAAGGTTAACTCTAACACTTACACAATAATTATCCACCCTCACCGAATGATAAGATAACCTTTTCTAAAATACCTTCCATATACTCCAATAAAAGCACCAACCAGATATCATATCATTTGGAACCAACTGTATATAATACCTCACAATGCCAACCACATATAAAATGTCCTGGCTCTATCCACTTTTCACTTCTTGAAACCAAGGATATATGGTGTCCTAAATACAAATGATATCAACATCATGTACTCCTCCTACCAAACATGACCCACCACATATCCCATTATCCACTATCAATATCAACAAAAATTGTTTCTGAAGGGAGGGAAGAGGAGAGGGGGTATTTAGCTATTTGTATCCTACCTATCATGGATGTTATGGAAAACCAGTAGGGTATTTGGGTGCTGGTAAGATTATAACAATTAGGTGGGGTTTTTAGAGATGTCATAAAAGAATAAAAGTATTAAAAAGCATCTCAAAACCCTACACCAATGATTTAACACAATAAATGCTACCAAAACCAACTTTTAGAAAACTACGAATATCATGACACCAATAACTATAAATAATGAAGAATAACAAACCACAAGAATCACACAATGGATAAAAAACCACGTTATATCACCAATTATTTAATTTAACCAATCATTCACTAATGTTTCCTAATTGTTTTAGTTTAAAATATCACTAATGATCTCATTATCCATAACATTATTTATATATCCGAATCATTAAATTTCCCCCACACCTCTGACAAGTAACCAACATAACAAGCCACTATAAACAACCAATTTCACCAGGTTTAAAATAACCATGGTTGTGAACCACCCACAACCAAGGCTAACAAGACACACACAACCAATGCCACCATGAAACACACAACCAAGTCCACTAAGTCACACAAAAAAATTTAATCATAGAACAAATATATTTATCTTAGTGACTATATTTAATTTATTTACATATTTAACCATTTTAAGAGTATTCTCAATCAAGCTATCTCTATATACAATAATCAATACAATAAGCATAAATCCTTAAAAAACATTAGTAACATCAAGATCATTGGTATATGTATTTGAAACAAACCATTTACTTTCAATTTATTATTCTAGATTATTATAGTTGTTAGGAAAATTCATACTAGTCACCCAAAAAAATAAATATCATGATTGTTCAATATATTTTTATAAAAGGGATAGAAATTGAATCTCATACCTCAAAAGAAGCTTCCTAATTCATTGTACAAGACAAAGAAAGATAGGATGGACCATGGTTCCACAAACACATAAGGAATCCTAAAATAAGTCTAAAAACAATGATATCTTATCAAATTCATAACCCATTAATCCCCAAAATCCAAGAAACACAACTGTTTCAAGATCTATAATGAAAAAAGGAATAAATCAGAGATAAATAGAAGAATAACTCACATGTAATCACAGAAATACAATCTCGAGAATCCATGTATGATGGATAGTGATCATAGGTTGTTAGGGATCCCAAAATCACATAGGAATTTTCTTGATTTCATAGATAATCACAGGGACAATGAGGGGAATTAGAGGGGGTATGGAATTTAAAGAACAACAAGAAATACACACATTTGTGATGTGAATGGATGGTTCACATCGTGAACCTCACCATGTTTATCATCACATAAAAACAACATTCTCAATACAAAAAACCAAACTAGGATATAAAATCATGAATTAAAATTTTAATCCATTAATTATTTGAAACTTTAACCCATAAAAGTTTTACCATTAACATTGATGACATGAAAAATGTTTCACACTATGAATCACACCTGAGTAGAATAGGTATTAGAACCCATTAAACCACCATATGAAACATAATTCACTCCTTGAATGACTGATTCATGATGTGAATCACCACCAGTAGTTGTACATTTCTAGACAATCATCTCCTTTAGTGTGATATCTACATAAGCTAGCATCGATGATTGGTCAATGAGGACTTGGTACAAAAAATTATCGAAAAGAAAATAAGAACATACTAAATCCACGTGTTCTTTAACTAGAGAATAAAACTTGTATGCCCCAGTATTCAGTTTCATAAGGAAGAGCTATATTTATGATGATCTGGATGGAGTTTCAAAACTAGAGGATCTTTTATTTGGATTTCATAAATCATGATGATACTATACATGGGTAGACCAGTTGATCTAGTATATCCATGGAGGGGTATCAACATAAGCTAGAATAGGAGCATCCAAGGGAAGTGGGTGGTCATTCCTTATTTTGGGTCATAACATTATAGTGGGGCAGTGCGAAGCTACTATATCTCCTGGGGAACTCAATAGCCAGAGTTTAGTGGGATGCTAAACAGGTTGGACTTGGATGGTCCCTGGTGTAATCACCTACCCCTATAGCATAGGAGACCGAACAATCATTACATGGAGTAGGATTTTACCTGGAACCTTGTAAATTATATCGAATCTATTCTATTTATATTCTACTACAATCGGTTGAGGTTGAGTTAAATAATAAAGAGTTGATCATTGTTTTAACCAGGAATAAAGGCTGAATATTAAAAGAATATTTTTCCAAATATAGCACAGATTCACTCCCTCCACCTCAGTGATATGACCGAGCTCTACCGAATATTATTGTTTAGCACCTACATCAATCCTTTACATGATTACTTATCATTGGTCAATTTCTATTAAGTTTATCATTTGTTAAAATTTTATTAACAATGGTTAGATCAATTACCTTTATATCAATCAATTCTGACACTAAATAGAGTATGGGGAGGTTAAATCATTGAGGGAGTCAGAAGAAGAGTATATCATTCATATGGTATTAGGAGAAGAAGAAATAAGACTAAAATATGATATGAGGGATCTATTACCCTTTCTATTAGAGACTTGAAGGTTAAAACCGTTGATTCTCCCACCGGAGTTTAGTGGATGCCCAAATCATCGGGTGGGAGCCTTCTGTATCCCACCAATTTTAGTCAGCCTCCTTGCATCCATTTTTTCCTCCTCAACCCCTGCTAATTCATGAACATGGTTAAATTATATAAAAATTCAAATGAAAAACTTTTTTTTCATTAAAATCATTTTTATAATTCATAGGGAATCACGCAAAAAATTGCACAGTTGAACTACATCTTAAAAATTATGGTATTTTATTGAGTTATAACTTCACTATCTGAGAATTGAATTTCATTATTTTTTTTGTGATTTTAAAGGAATATGGAATGATGAAGTTATTTTCCCTATTAAAAGAAAATATAGAACACTGAATATGGACTGATACCGATCTGCAATAAGTAATATAGTTCTTTCTGTCATGATATTTGACTGAGTGAAAAAAACATTTTATCAGTAAAGAATAAGCATTAATGATAATTAAAAAATAGAAATGGTAAGAATCCCTTTGAGTAAGATATTATTCTGAATTGTTTACCTGGATTTTCAGTCAAAATAAATTTATGACTTTGCTATGATAAAACTCATTTCAATCATATTCTTAAAAAATAACATAAAATTAGTAACAAGAATTACATGTCGCCCTACTATTAAACCAATCAATAATTTAATATGTGAAGTATGGACATTTAATGTGTATGTCAAACAAAATAGGCATTACTAAATCAATATTTTGAAATACAGGTACCCGGGTGACTAAACCATGGTCCCCCGGATGCCATGTAAAGAATTTATAAGTATCTAAGATAGATTCAAACTATGAAATATAAAACCACCCAAAAAATTCCACCATAGGGAATTGAAAAAACGATCATAAATCTGCCAAAGGAAGTACAATGAACTTATAAAGTACACCTCTGCAAAATCGAAGCATCAAAATAATTAAACATATGCAACCATTTCCACCACATAGTACCAAAATAGAGAAAAAATACATAGCAAGGAAGAAAATTACCAGATAAATATAGAATTTATTCCTAAAACGAACACAATATAGATTTATAAAAATGAAGAACCGAAATGAAATTAGATATTGAAAATGCTACTAGAGGGTGATTGGGGAACCGAAGTAGAGAAGTGAGATGCGAGAGATAACCGATGATAAACTGATGTCAGCATGGGGATATTGGGTATCCTACTGTAGGGTGATTCCGACAAAGGGATTTAGTGTGAGGATGTCGATCGGGAACAACGAGGCAGTTCACGCGATGTTGTCTCAGGGTGACACCGTCCCGAAATAGGGAGGGGTGTTCTTGTGATTTTTTCAACATTGAAAGCCGGTTGGGAATAATGAAGGAGTTCCTGCGACGAGGTCCACGAGGAACTCTGGCCACAAGTAATACCGACCGCTTGGGACGTCGGCGGGGAATAGAGAGGTAGTGTTGGGGGATGGGGGTCGTGTGGAATGAGGGGTGTTGGGGTTGTTTTGGGGAACATTTATTTTATTTTTTTCATATATATAAATATATATAATGAAAAAAGTTTTGAATTTTTATAAAAAATTCTATTGTTAAGGATTATGTATATATTCATATATATATACATATATACACATATATATATTATCAATAAATATTACTAAATTATATTATAATTGGTAATATATATATATATATATATTCAATTATTTGTAAAATATTTGATATTATTGAATAATTTATTGGTAACTGATTATTTTAATAGTAATAGATATTGTTGGTAACAATTATTAATAACAAAAAAGTCATTATCAGTAAATCTATTGTTGTTATTACTATGATAAGACAACATATTTAAATGTTGGTAAAAAATTTGTTGGTATTGAACTACTAATAAAAACAGATATATCTGTTGGTAAGAATAATTGTTGGTACCTATAGTTAATATCAACAAAATTTATTATCTGTTGGAATTAATTATTTTTACCAATAGAAATATTATCTGTCAGTAATTTTCTAGTGGTAAAGGTCACTTTTTTGGTAGAGCCATGACACTGAAATCATGAATCAAAACATAATGTTCCCACAATAGCACTATATATCATTATTCAGAATATCTACCCCATTCACCCTCAGCTAATGATATCATGACCATATATTGATCTTAAATTCCCCTCAATCTCCCCTTAAGTAGTCAAAGAGAGCATCAATTTTTAGAATCGAGTAACGATTATTGATTTTATCCTTAATTACCATGGGTAATTTACGCATAACTTCATACTAACATCTAACATTATGGAAAACAATATTAGATATCCCTATGGTGAAAGATTATGCCGAATAAATACTTTCTACATTATCTAATAAATTTGGATCTTTATATCATACACCTCTAACGGTTTTATTTGATGAGGAATCATAAAAATTGGTGTAGCACATGGATAAAACTACATCCCAAACTCAACAGTGCAGTAAGGAGGTATCGTTACAACATCCTCAGGGAAAATATCTAGAAACACTACAACAACATTAAGGGTCCCACAATATTTTCTCTCACTAGAGATATCAAGTACTCAAAAATCAAGGAATTGAAGGGGATTTTCCTAACTATCACCCATCTTGAAACTTAGTTCAATGGTGAACATCACACATCACCCTTCCACAGCATAAAAATAAATTCTCCTTTGAAAAACGTAAAACACCACATAAACAGAATACGACAAATTTGTGCCAAGAATGAAATCATATAGATATATGTGCAACAAAATAAATATCTGAATGACTGATGATTCCACAAATTTATTCCACATCCCTATCACACATCCAAAAAAATATTCTTGATTCCGACTAGTATGGATAACACTATAGGCATAAAAATATTATCCATGTAAAATCCCAATACTTATACCAAGGTGGGCACAAAAAAACGAGTGTGAATATCCAAAATAAAAAAAAGAATAATGTAGGGTAGATGATAAACTAATCATACATAAAACAGCCTCTAAGAACTCTAGAAACAATGCCTCAATTGAATACATCTAAACTTAGATGGATAATATACCATGATTCAGGTGGCCTCAACATCCATACTAAGTTCTGGGTACCTAATGGTGTGGGACATCCTGAGGCTTCCCTCTCCCAACTACACGTCCTTCAAGATGATCATTATCCTATTGAAATGGTTAATTAACATAAGCTGGAAGGCCCAACTTCTGAAACAATATATGGGGAAGGTACAAAAATTTTTGGGTGGGGGATTCCTATAGAATCCCTACTAACCTTCTAAGGATAGAGGAAACTATCATTGATAGTGACCATGACCTCCACCAATAATTCCCACAATTAGAATTCTCACAAAAGATGAATGAGAACTAATATCCCTAGAAAAACACTATGTTGTCTACTAGGTCAATTTAGCTACCACATGTAACCTCAATAGGCCCTTCATCTATGACCCTCCATCTAAAACTCTATTCCTTAAAGGTCTTGGAAGACTCTCGACTAGGTTTGATCCTATCTACTAATTCACCATATCTATCACCTTCAACTTATTCTACACCTCCCAATACATAGATCATGTAAATGGGGAAACTATAGATTAATTTGTTGGGGTGTAGTGACTCCTCTAGAACTATGCGTGGGACTCCTAATCTAAATGGACATCATGGGAACATCATTGAAGGCCCTTAAATTTAAGGCCCATCTACAGAAAATCTCATGACACAATGTTGATGGGATAAAAACTCCTACCACTTCACCACACTTTTCGTCTTCAATATTAACTTTGCACTAAACTCTAACTAGAATTCATCCAATGATACATTGGTATCCTCCCACACCTTAATATACAACATCCAATACTGAAATTATTATCCCCTCAATTGGTTAATCTGTAGGGAAACACAATAATTTATTTGTTCTTGGATCTAGAATAAGTTAATCTCAAAGTCCTCTATATTTCATTTCATATTCAATATCATAGATGATAAACTCTTACATTTACATGCTCTAATTTGGAAAGTCATGTATCATCCATAACTAATTCTCATCCTTTTGATTAGTATTGACCCTCGAATGATCAGAATGGTGATATGATACCGTATGTCAGTGCAGTATTTGTAGGAAGAAATGCGTAAATCCAATCGAATAAAGAAGAGGGGAATGGAAATTAAAATAAATGCAAGAGGAATAAAAGGGGAAGGGGATGATCAATTAGGAACCAAAGGAGTCTTTCCCCTTGAAATTCTAATTATAAAGCGCCATAATGGTTGATCACTCTTTTGATGAGCCTTACATTCATTCACCTAAGAACACAAGAAACACAAGCATAATAATGCTAGAAACTCTCAAATAAGAAATTAACCTTCAAGTGGTAAAAGAGGTGGCTATTTATAGCCAAATGAGAGGAATACATGTAAAACTACCTATCCCACAAAAGTATTAAGCCTATCCCACGAATTTGACTTTTTTTACACATGTCCATGGCTTTAGGGGACAAATATCTCTAAAGAAGACTTCTAAGAACCACCCCAAAGTCCTTGAAGATTCCCACCATGGATTTGGAGACAAGGGCCCCACCACTTTTGACATTGGAGATTTCCTTCATGCAAGTGGATTAAATTTCGTGGAAGCATTTGGGTGGGCCTTTTAGGTTCACTTTTGGGATTTAATAAGTGTTATTAAAGGCCCATTTTCTCCTCCCATGCATGCATGTTGGGCCTCCTCTTGTAATTTCAAAAGGAGGACTTGTAAAGCCTCTTTCATCCTCGTCATTCTTCCTCTTGTCATTGGGCCACCAGTCCAATGAAATGGGTCTTGTCCATTAATTCTCCTTCCATGATCAATGCCATGATCACCCTCAACTCCTTGTTGTATATGTGCACCACGATCTGCATCATCACCTCCCTCTTCAAAAGGATTCGTCCTTGAATCTGCATATTCAAAAGGAGAGAGATCCGAAATATTAAATGTAGCACTCACATTTCCATACATTCTAGGAAAGTAAATCTTGTAGGAATTATTGTTGATTCTTTCTAAAACATGAAATGGACCATCTCATCGTGATTGAAGTTTTGATTTTCTTTGCTACGGGAAACTTTCCTTCCTCAAATGCACCCACACCCAATCTCTAGGTTCTAGTACAACCTTATGCCTGCCCCTGTTTTCTTGCTTCGCAAATTGTTCATTTCTTCTTTCAATGTTGGCTTTCACCTTGGCATGTAAATCCCGAACAAATTTTTCCTTCTCATCACCTGTATGATCAACAACTACATTAGTAGGCAATGAAAGAATATCTAATGGATTCATTGGGTTAAATACATATACAATCTCAAAAGGTGAGAAGTTAGTAGTGGAATGCACTACTCGGTAATATGAAAACTCTATGTGTGGAAAAAAATTTCACAATTCATTAGATTTCTTTTGAATTATTGCACGCAAGAGGGTAGAAAGAGTCATATTCACCACTTCAGTTTTCCCATCAGTTTGAGGATGTGCAACAGTTGAGAACAATAATTTAGTTCACGATTTATTCCAAAATGTCCTCCAAAAGTGGCTAAGGAATTTCACAACCCTATCACTTACAATGGTTTTGGTCAGTCCATGTAATCTCACAATTTCTTTGAAAAACAAATCTGCTATATGTATAATATCATTAGTTTTTTAGCATGAAATGAAATGGGTCATTTTTCTGAATCGATCCACAACAACCAAAATGTTATCTCCTCCTGATTGGGATCGAGGAAATCCCAACAAAAAATCAATTGAGATGTCAGTCCAAGGATGGGATGGAACAGGCAAGGGGGAATACAATCCATTAGGTTGAACCTCAGACTTTTCATGCTTACAAGTGACACACCAAGCACAAATTTCAATAACATATTTTCTCATGCTTGGCCAATAAAAAGGTTCATGAAATGTAGCTAGTGTTTTATCACCCCAAAAATTCCCCATCAAACAACCCCCATGAGATTCTTTTACAAGCAATTCTCGAGTTGACCAATTTGGAATGAACAATTTACCCCTTTTGAAAAGAAACCCATCATTTTTGTAATAGTCTTTAAAACCATGTTTTTTCCAAGATGTCCAAATTTGAGAAAAAACTCCATCATTTTCATACATTCCCTTTAGTAACTCAAGTCCAAGTAATCTAGAATGAAGAGAAGTAAGAAGTGAATACCTTCGTGAAAGAGCATCAGAAACCACATTTTCCTTACCTTTTTTGTGCTTGATCACATAAGGGAAGGTTTCGATGAATTCCATCCAAGATGCATGTCGCCGATTCAACTTACCTTGGGACTTCAAATCTTTAAGGCTTTTATGGTCAGAATGAATAATGAACTCTTTAGGCCATAAGTATTATTGCCATGTTTCAAGGGTTCATTTCAAATCATAACGTTCTGTATCGTAAGTTGAATAATTTAATGCTTCCCCATTCAATTTCTCACTAAGGTAAGCAATTGAACGTGACTCTTGAGTCAAAACAGCACCAATACCAATTCCTGATGCATCACACTCAATTTCAAAGACTTTGGTGAAATTGGGTAGCCTTAAAAGGGGAGCATTAACCAATTTTTCTTTGAGTGTGTTAAATGATTTTTCTTGTTTTTCACCCCATTTAAAGACCACATGATTCTTTACAAGTTCATTAAGAGGTGCATCGATGGATGAAAAAACCTTTACAAACCTCCTATAGAAGCTTTCCAATCCATGAAAACTACTAACCTCAGTTGCACTCTTCAGTGTGGGCCACTCCTAAGTTGCTTTGATCTTTTCGTCATCCACATGAATCACATCCGACCCTACAAAAAATCAAAGAAACACAACAGAATCCATGAAAAACGAAACATTTTTTAAGATTGGCACAAAGCTGCTTTTCTTTAAGGGTCTCACACACCAAACGCAAGTGTTCAACATGGTTTTCTAGAGATTTTCTATACACCAAGATATCATCAAAATAGACAACCACGAATTTTCTTATGAATAAACGAAGGAAATGGTTCATTAAGCCCATGAATGTACTTGGTGTATTAGTTAAACCAAATGGAATAACTAACCACTCATACAAACCGAACTTAGTTTTAAAAGTAGTTTTCCACTCATCTCCTTCTTTCATTCGAAGTTGGTGGTATCTACTTTTATGATCAATTTTAGAAAACAAAGATACCCCATGTAATTCATCAAGCATGTCATCAAGTCGAGGGATTCAATAACGGTACTTTACTGTTATTTTGTTGATGGCGCAACAATCCACACACATTCGCCATGTTCCATCTTTCTTGGGTTCTGGGATCACTGGAATGACGCATGGACTCATGCTTTCACTTACTAATACTTTCTTCATGAGTTCTTAAACTTGAAATTGGATGTCTCTAGTCTCTTCCGGATTAGCTCTATATGCTGGCCTATTGGGAATTGCAACACCGGGTATGATGTCAATCCGATGCTCAATTCCATTCAAAGGGGGTAATCCATCAGGTGTTTCTTCGGGAAACAAATCACCAAATTCCCACAGTAAAGACACAACACAAGAAGGAAATGAATGGTGAAGTTTATTAGTTGCAAGGTAAGAATCCTTACTAATGAGTAAGAACTCTTTCCCGCTCAATAAAGCACCTTTCACCTCACTTTTTCAAGAAAATAAACTCACCTTTCCCTCATCACTCTTGTTTTCAACTCTTTTATTTTCCTCATTTCTTTTTATGTCACTCAACTATCCTTTTTCACTTTTAATTTTTCCAATCTTTTCATTTTTTTCTCTCATTTCCTTTTTCATCAACTCATCACTCTCTTTTTTATCACTTAAAATTTTATTTTTCCCACTTTATTTTTCACTCATTTTATTTTTCTTTTTGTATTCTTTCTCTATCCTCACTTGATCTTAATATGCTTTTATGGGACTTAGAGGAGTCAAAAAAATCTTTCTACTCGTGAAATGAAAAGAGAGGCGGTTAGTAAAGACATCATGCATCATCCTCCTATAAAATTGCCACGGTCTCCCGAGTAGAAAATGTCCAGCTTGCATTGGAGCAACATCACAACACACCTTATCGTGATATTCTCCAATGGAAAAGGAAAATATGGCTTTTTTATTACCCTCAATTCTCCACTATCATTCATCCACTTCAATATATACGGTCTAGTATGCCTTAGAGTAGGAAAAATCAGCTTCTCCACCAATAAGCTAGTAGCCACATTAGTACAACATCCATTATCAATGATCATACAACATACCTTACCCTTGATGTGGCATCTCGTATGAAGAATATGCTCACGTTTCTCCCCTTCATGGTCATCTTTTGGTTGAATGCTTAAATATCTTCTTGCCACTAATGCATCTCCATGTACGAGTTCTTCAACTTCTACATCAGAACCCTCCTCCAAATATGGAATCTCATCATCGCTAGAGTGGTCACTAAGGATGTCTCCATTATCCAAAATAACCATGGCCCTTTTTTTGGGAATTAAGATTCAATATGACAATGTACTTGACACATAATACACTTTATATCATGAGATTTAGATGGGAAACCTTCGTCCATGTTTTCTTTTGAAACAGTGTGGAAGAACTTATTTTTGGCCTCTTCTCTTTGTTTTGGAACAAATTTGGAATCTCTTGGTTTTGTTTCATTCCACATAGAAGTTGATTTTGGATCTTTCCAGTTATCCTTCCAAAAATTATGAGAACTTACTTGACTCCTTCGAGAATGTAGTTGTTTTTCGACCTTCACCGCCTTATGTTGCAACTCCTCCATGTCAATATAAGCCTGTAGTTCCACCACATCTCTAATTTCCGGATTCAATACATTGATGAACCATTCCATGGACGCTTCACGATCCTCCACCAAATTTGCTCGAATCACTAATATCTCTATTTCCTTCTTTTATTCCCCCACACACATGGAACCTTGCAGATGTTATTGCAACTTCAAAGAAAAATCTCAATAGTAATGACTAGAAATGTACCTTTTGCGCATTACTATCTTCATTTCTTCCCAATTTCTAATTGGCCTTTCTCTATTTCGTCGTCGACATACTTGTAATTGGTCCCACAAAATACATGCATAGTCATTGAACTCATGAAACGCCAATTTTACAATCTTCTCCTCCGAGTAGTTGTGAAGTACAAACCCTTGGTCAACTTCCGCTCCCACTCCAAATAAATTTCTGGGTCACTCTTACCTTGAAAGGATGGAAGTGTCATTTTGATGCTTCCCATGTCACTTTCTCTCCAAGCAGCACATTGCCCTCACCTAGGAATTGATTCTTCGAAATTGGAGCACTCATCGTCACCTTCATGAATTTCTTTCCTTCTTGGAGCCTTTGAAGATGAGAAACTTTGCGTCTCATCCAACCTAGCATTCAATCTTGTAAATTGGTCAGTGACTTCCTTCATGAATAATTTAATGTCGATCTCACTACTTTCTCCCTCACTTGCAATGTTTTTAATTCCTCACACACTCTTTCTCTCACTTTTTTTAATCTCTCAAAAGGTTTCTCACACTTTCTAGATCAACCACTTGGTTCCAACAAGTGTTATTAAATAGAATCAAGAAGACAACTAGTATGAAGCAATCAATTCATGGCAATCTTAAAAAATTAGATATTTTAAAAGGGTTTGAATCAATGGAGAACAAGAAATTCGAGAGGTAAATGTGAGAAATGGTTATAGTAGAAGGTTGGATATGGATGAAGGAAGGAAGATGGTGTATAAGAAAATTGCAATCAAATTTATAACTTATGAGCAAACACAATGTTTCAAATGAGCAGCTACCTTTTTTTGTATTGTTTTCTTGATTTTTGTTTTTGATTTTTTTTTCTACTCAACAAAAAAGAATTGAAAAGAGTGCACTTTTCATGCTCAAAATACAAAAAATAAAAAATGTACTAATCTAATTACAACGATGTAAATGGTTGTTATAACTTGAAATTCAAAACTCAAAAGGAATTCCTCCTTGGAGATTGTTATATTTCACAAGGGTGAAATTGTAGCACGAATTGATTCGACTATATCTCCAAATAAAGGTTTCGTATTTTAGTGTTTCCAAATAGAAAATAAATATGATATTCCAAACTATTAAAATGACATATTATATGCCCAAAAACGCAAAGAAAAAGAAGACGAAAATATGGAAGAATGTTCCGTCACGAATTGGTGATGGAAGAAAATGGAAGAAGGGGACGGAAAAAGATTGAAGAAATAGAAATGGAAGAACCTAGTTTCTGTTTCGTTCCTCTGATACCAAATTATATGATACCATATGCGAGTGCGGTATTCGTTGGAAAAAATGTGGAAACACATGCGAATAAAGAAGAGGGGAATGGAAATTAAAAGAAATGCAAGAGGAATAAAAGGGGAAGGGGATGATCAATTAGGACCCCAAGGAGACTTTCCCCTTGAAACTCTAATTATAAATCACCACGAAGGTTGATCACTCCTTTGATGATCTTTACTTGAATTCACCTAAGAACACAAGAAACAGAAGCATAATAATTCTAGAAACTCTCAAATTAGAAAATAACCTTCAAGGGGTACAAGAGGTGGCTATTTATAGCCATATGAGAGGAATACATGTCAAACTACCTATCCAACAAATGTCTATAGCCTATCCCACGAATTTGACTTTGTTCACACATGTCCATGGCTTTAGGGGACAAGATATCTCTAAAGAAGACTTTTAGGAACCCCCCCCCCCCCCCCCCCAAGACTTTGAAGATTCCCCCATGGATTTGGAGACAAGGGGCCCACCACTTTTGACATTGGATATTTCATTCTTGCAAGTGGATTAAATTTAGTGGAAGTATATGGGTGGGGCTTTTAGGTTCACTTTTTGGCTTTAATAAGTTTGATTGAAGGCCCATATCCTCCACCCATGCATGCAGTTTGGGCCTCCTCTTATAATTTCAAAATGAGGCCATGTAAAGCTTCTTTCGTCCTCCTCATTCATCCTCTTTTCACTGAGACACCAATCCCATGCCATGGGTCTTGTCCATTAATGCTCATTCCATGATTAATTCCATGATCACCCTCAACTCCTTGTTTTCTTTGGGCACCATAATCTACATCCAATGGTCAGCCTTCTAAACCTCCCTAACTGAAACAACACGTGAATGGTGACCAATAGACATCTAAAAATTATAAAGAGTAACAACTATTTCTTGTTGAGATGGATATATATATATATATTTAATTTCTAGACCCCCACACACATTAAAAATAGATGTCAAGAAAGAATGATTCATGTGCCATTCCTAGGTCTCCACCCGTCAAGTAGTGTCACTATATATAGTACATTTGGTGTGATTAAGGTCCTTACATCCGATCACACGAGGCTCTAAAATTCAATTTCCTAGTTAGTCTCCCTTACTATTGTCATATACTATGTTCTACAAACACTTTTCCCTTAATGACCCATTCTATACTAACCTATTAAAAACTCTTAAATCCACCAGATCTCTTAAATTCAATTGATACCACTCTATCATGTCCCCCCCGTCCATTAGTACCCCTCATGAGATGGCAGTGAAGAGGAGTGACTCCCCGATTCCCTCCTCTAGTAGGCCCCAGGTTGGTTACTAGCATTGAGGGTATAAAACACTTAAATGGGAAGCATTACCCTTAATATCCATAGATCATTACATAAATATAGGACCAATCCAAAATAATAAGAAATAAATAAACCCAAATTCAATAAAATAATCATCCCATATTCTTGAATTTAAAAAATATACAAACATTTCAATGATAAAACAATACTAATAGAAATTACTTTTGAAGACACTACAACAACCCAAGATTCATGATAATACTATCCAACTCAATCACTAAATCCCCCTAGAAATGTGAAAAGTATTTTTAAGTAAACATATGGTGATAATAACATATATAATCCATAGGATAAAACCTAAGGCCTCACATGAAAAAGTGAAAACATCGCACTAATGTCCCAATGAAAAAACAAAAAAATAACTAATCATCATATATATAGATTATATAGTTACCCAAAATTAATAAAGGATCACTTACCAAATAACGCATCCATGTATAAAAAGGTATTATCATAAGAATATAAATAAATGTTACCTAGAAATACATCCCTACTGATATTTCACTCCCACCCAATGATAATACATCTGTTTTCCCTATCCCAAACATATCCCCCAATAACGGAACAAAAGATATATCATGTCTCACAAAACCTACCACATATCATATTACATTAAACCAACCACATATCACTTCTGGTAAAACTAACCACATGTAACATCTCACAACTAGGGAATTAGGGTATCATAAACGTGAGAGACATCATCCTCATTTCCACCTCTCACAAAATAAGTCCTCCACCACATATCTCATCATCCACTACCGATATCATTAGAATCTTCTACTAAAGGGATAGTAAGGGAGAGGTGTTAGTCATCCATCCATATCATTCCCTTTCTAAATTATTGGGAAAAAATCCACCAGGGTCTCTGAGTGTTGGTCAGATTATCCTAATGGATTGGGGTACATAGAAAATTCCTAATACAATATATGTATATAATATCCTCACACAAGACCACACCCATGGGTACACACAAGAAACCCTAAAACATCCACCATTAGAACACTATCAATATCATGACACTATGAGATTCCTCTAATGTAAAACTACTAATAAAAATCACCTCACAAAGGGCCATAACTATGGTTCCATTTCAAATTATTTAATTTAATAAATCATCCACCAATATTTTTTATATAATTTCTATTTTATAGTGAATCCTATGATCTCTTAATCCATAACCATTTTCATATACCAGAATGATTGAATTAACATTAAACTGTTACAAAGAAACTACCATTTCAAGACTCCATAAACTACCAAGGCACCATGATACACGCAACCAAGGATACCAATCCACACACAACCAGGTCCACCAAATAAAAAATTTTGGTCGGAGTGGAAACTCAAGAGGGTGGTGAATTTCATTCCTACATAAAATTTCTGTTAAAAAAATTGTGATAAATATCCCCTAATTTTAAAACATCATGGTTAATTATGGTAGTGTAGATATAAATGTTTATTTAGTCAAAAGGATCCTCATAGGGTGATTAGTCCTTAGTTGAATCAGTGTAAACCACTTCTTCAACTTTTGAAACATGTTTACTGAATTAAACACATACACATAGTAACTAGAACTAACTTTCAGAGTCAATGTAAAACAGTTTTCTATTTTTGAAATTATAAGCAGTTAAAATTAGACAAAACACATTATTACTAAGTATAGTACACAGAAGAGTTAAATAAGTGGTTCAGTCTTAAGCCAATACATAATCCTCTCGACTTTGTGATCACCTACCATCAAGTAGTTTATATAAATAATAAACTTGATATACAGCCTGTATGGTGATTTACAACACTTTTGACAAACAATCCAGGGGTCACACCCTCTACCACAGTTCTTCGTGGGACAGGCACACAACCAAGAAACACACAGCCTCTTCCAATTTTATTTGTGGGAAACAAAGGAACAATGTTTTGATGTGAGGTTTTTCAGTATCCACTAGTTCAAAAATAGGAGATAGTGTGTGTAATAAAAACACACACAATTCTCAAAAATGTAAAATAAAAGAACACAATAGAGATAATATTATAATATTTAGTTTAGAAAGGTATATGTGTTTTTAGTTCAGATCTTGACTCCTTGGAGTGAAGAAGTTGTAGTTCGAGTCTTTATCTGGAAGTTGTCCTCAAAACAGATTGTCACAACTCCATGTTCTAGCTTTCATGAACTGAGTGTTATGCTTCTAGAGTTGGTAGAGAGTTGATAAAGCACAGAAGACAGTCTTTAATTTGTTCTCCTGAAATGATATTCTTGAAGCCCTTGGGTTCTCTATGTAAGTTATGGATGTCTCTTCCTTGTTCTCCTTGATCTAATTGGTAAGCTCTTTCTCATAAATTCCATTATCTTTACAATTCTTACCTGACTTTATTTCACTTCCTCAGTCATCTCTTTTATATTTGAGGTCTGAAAATGGGAATATGTAAACCACATGTGTTCCTCCTCGTACCTCGTATTTTCCATAGATACGGTCTCCTGATATTTCCACAATTGACATTAATTAATGTCAGAAGCATTAATTTTTCCAAATATGACCATTAAAATAATCTAATTTTTTTTACAAAATATGGTGTAAAATAGTGAGAATTAATATACTGTTATTAGTAGCCTTCTCAATAGTTCACTGCAACAGTATTCTTTAGTGGTTTACTTCAATGGTAGACTGCATCAGTATCCTTCAACGGTAACCTTCAACAGTAACCTTCACTGGAAACCTTAATTGGTGACCTTCATCAGTAGACCAGTAGCGGTAGCCTTTTTAGCAGTAGGATTCAATGGTAGACTTTAACAGTAGACTACATCGGTATCCTTTAACGGAAACCGTCAATGGTAACCTTCATCAGTAACCTTCATCAGTGACTTTCATCATTGACCTTCATCAGTGACCTTTCATTGGTGACCTTTCATTAGTGTCCTTTCATCGGGGACCTTCATCGGTGACCTTTCATCTGTGACCTTTCAACAGTGACCATTCATCGATGACCTTTCATAGGTGATCTTTCATCAGTGACCTTTCATCGATGACCTTCAACCAGTGACATTCTATATATGACCTTCTATCGGTGACCTTTTTACTTTGATAAATTCTACACTATAATTTTAAACAAGAGAGCAATGAGATTAAAGATACACAATTATCACTTGATAGAAACTAATAATGCTAATGAAAAATTATTATCCTATAATATAAACATGATTATAACACAAATGAAACATAATTTGGGATTATAAAAATAGGTGATTCCAACAATATCCCCCTTTTTGATAATCACAAATTATCTGAGTGAAAATTTAGATTTAAGTATTATTTAATCAGGGTTAGGCACATTTGATAAGTTCATCAGAGTTGTTTATAATTAAAATAAACAATGTTTATTGTGGAAAATATAAATAGTGTATATAATCAATGACTCTGATAAACATAAAACTTCTCCCCCTTTGTGATTAACAAAAATAATGGATGAAAAAAAGAGAGAAAAGAGGATTTTATTATGAATTAAGTAAGAGTAAAATATACAAAAATGAGTACAAAGATCCCTATAAACTATGAAATCCCACATTCAATCTACATCAAAAATGAAAAAGGGAGATTTTTATTTTGAAGCTGAGGAGTCGGGTCCAGAATATGGAGGGATAGGAAGAGGTATAGAAGCGAGCAGTGTACGAGGAGCTGCTAAAGAGGCATCAGTAGAACTATAGTGAGTATATCTCTAAGGTTTCATAGGAGTCTAGCTTCTGATGGCCTGTGTAGGAGTCATCAAAGGAGAAACAATGGTAGAGCTGGAGGTAGCTGAGGAAGAAGGTAATGCTAGAGTAATAATAATGGGAGTGCAATCCACATGGAGTAAGGGAAAAAGAAGATTTCTTAAATCCATAATAATGCTTCTCCCTCTTTCCATAGCTGAGATAATATCATCCTTGTTCTCCATAAATTTCTCTATGGTATGAGTCAATTATCTAAACCTGGTAACTTGATCCTTAAAAAGCTGAGTTAAATGTGGGATCCTCATGTTTTCCAATAGAATCTTTAAATGAACATCCATCTAATTCTTAGTTTTCACCCTTTTATAGTAGAAATGAAAATTCTCTTTGATGGCCTTATGATCTTGATCAGCCTCACATAGATTGTCTCCCACTTGCTTATGAATTTCTTTGGTAGTGGAAATGACTAATTCATAGACTGAGGGTCTGAGGTACTTGCACCAGAGAACCTCTACACTTCTTCTCTAACAACCGATCTGAAATCTTCTTGAACAATAGAAGGACAGGGTGGAGAAGAAGCAGACACACACAAAGGTGACATAGTAAAAGGCACTGTCTCCTTAAAAGACATGGTCATACCACTGATCAGCCTCTTCGCACCATCATTATTTACACTAATATGTGCCTCCGTAGACTACTTAATGTCCTCAGACACAGTGACCATATGATGAAAAACACTCTTAACATTCTTATGGTCCCTTTCCACTTGAACCCTTGAAGCCATATAGGAGTCTAAACTGGAAATTGACTGTTTCACAGATTCCAAGGACTCTTCCATGGATCTGACGTGATTCTGACATTACATTACTTCATGTAGAAAATTTTAGTGAGAGGTAGAAATTACACTTTCTATGGTAGATGCCACTACTTATTTATTGACAGCCACATTCCTCTCCATCTCAGTAGATTTGTCTTCAAAGAGTCCCTTCAAATCCGATTTTAAGGATTCTAAATCATCATTCTTCACATAGTCTTGTGGTAAAAGAACCACTGGCAGTATAAGAGTAGTTTTTGAAACAGAAGGAATTAGAGGGCTTCTATCAGGCTTTTCATCATCAGAGTCTCCATAGTCTAAGCCCAGGACAACGAATCAAGGGTCTTATAACCGATCTTTTATTCCATGAGCAACAATATCAGAACCTGGGGCAATATGTTCCTCCCCCTCACTTAGAGAATTCCCCTCATCAATTACATCCATCTCTTCTATACCACTTTTATCAACTACATCAACAGTAGAGTCCACTGCCACATCTTCTATAGAATCTTCAACTACTGCCATTTGAATTCCAACTTCAACCGAATCTAAAACCTCTTCAACTACACTTTCTCCCATTTTTATATATCCTATCGGAGGACTAAGACTTAGAAATTCCTCATCACTTTCATCAGCAGCTGTCTCAAAATCATCAAGACTAGATTCAGTTTCATCTTCATCCCCTAAGGTATCTCTAATGTCTCTTAAGACGTTCTCATCGCCTTCTTCTTCACTGGTTTCATCTTGAAAATTGTACCTTAGGAAAGTCTCCCTTCTCGGAAATATTTTTTGTGGTCTAGGCTCACCAAAGGGTACCTTATTGGTAGAGGACTTAAGGGATGATCTGGATCACTCCTGTCATCTATAGGAGAATCCTCTTTTACATTCATAACAATAGAATCCTCTTCTTCATCTGAGCTTGTTGTCTTCACTTCATTAGTATTTTGACCAAGGTATCTTTTATGATTTGGCCTAGTAGGATGGTTGATAGGCTGGAATTCTTCATAAAACATAGCCTCATCATTTACCCATTTTCCTTTCCAAGGGTTCCAGCTTATCTTCATAAACTTTCAAATCATCTTGGTAATGCAGAATTTATAACTTACAAAAAATGTTTCCTCCTTGTTTCCACCAACTCCTTTTACTTTCAACATCAACGATATCAATATGGAATGAAACAAAGCATTAGACTTGGAACTAGGCTTTTTCATATCCTCTAATTAAGTCAATTTTATCCCACAATAATTTATCTTCTTTCCATGCTTCGACAAATACAAAATAAATATGTCTTGATACTTCAAGGTTGGAAATTCCCTTATCCAGGGACTCAAAACATGTTGAAAAAATATAAATGGTAACTTGTATTCCCCTTCCATTTTAGTATAAATAACTCTCCTAGGGATTCCATTACCTATCAGTTCAGCCAAAGCCCTTCATAACAGAAGAACTCACTAGTGGGAGGCATCACTCCAGAGTACTAAAAAAAATCCTTTCATGTTGGAATCTTAAAAACTCATCCCATTCAATAGAGGAGAATCTCAAAATTAGTCCATTTACCATTTAAGACATTCTTTTCTCATTCTTAGGCTGCTCTAATTTTAGATATTCATAAAATTCCTTCATTAGATTTGGCTAATAAGGACCATTTTTATTTGCCAAGCATTCTACCCAATCTCAAGCTTCATGTTCCTTCAGTACTACAGACTTTCTTGATAGCAGCCATTCGGAACATAATTCCTTCTCATCCACAATTTCTATCTTTAAAAAATGTGGATTGATCATCTTTTCCACTACCTTTCTTCCACTACTAGACCCAGCTCGAGGTCTGTTAGGGTTTGGCGCATCTCCATCATCACTGACCATCAGTTTCTTTAATCTTGCCAAGCGATCTAAAGCAGTTCGAGGGTTTCAACAGAACCTGAGGTTCTATGGTTAGGGAGAAAGAGGTTCGGGATAGAAGTGGATCGAAATGTGATGTGTACTTTATTTTTATCATTTAGGGAAAAAAACAAATCCGGTAAAAGAAATAACTAAGATTAAAAACATTTCAAATTCCGTAAAAAAACGCGAAGTCCCGGAAAAGTCAACTATCGATAAGGTCCAACTATGAGGTCTTAATGGTGAGGTCTAACTGTGATGTCTAATGGTGAGGTCCAATGGTGATGTCTTAACAGTGAGTTATAATGGTGAGGTATTAGTAGTGAGGTCATAACGATGTGGTCTAATTATGAGTTCTAATGGTGAGGTCTGATGGTGAGGTCTTAACGATGAGGTCTAATGGTGAGGTCTAATGGTGAGGTCTAATGGTGAGGTCTTAACGGAGAGTTCTAACGGTGAGGTCTTAGCATTGAGGTCATAGTAGTGAGTTCTTAGAAACGAGGTCTTAGTAGTGAGGTCCTAACTTAACAGTTTATCATACCTAACTCATGTTTGATGTTATTTAACCTCTCAGAACTCAAAGCCTTTGTGAATATATCAGCCAATTGGTGTTCAGTTCCAACGAATTTGAGAGTGATATCACCTCTTTGATAACAATATCTCATGAAGTGATGTCTCAAATCAATTCCCTTTGTCCTATCATGAGATACTGGATTTTCAGAGATGTTAATTGCACTTTTATTATCACTGTTTCTAGAGACATGTTTGAATGGGTATCCATAGTCTAGTAAAGTGTGTTTCATCCACATAATTTGAGTACAACAACTACCAATAGCTATATATTCAGATTTGGTTGTAGAAAATGCAACCTAATTTAATTATATACTACACCATGATAATAATGAATTTCCCAGATGTGACATGTTTCAGAGGATCTCTTTCTATAAAACTTACAACTAGAAAATTAAGCATTTGAATAACATATTAAATAAAGTGATTGTCTTGTGGGATAAAATAGTCCTAAGTTTGTAGTATACCTGAGATATTTAAAAATTCATTTAAGTAGTTAAATGAGACTCCTTGGGATTTTCTTGAAAAATAGCACACATGAATACACTAAACATAATATCAGTTCTGGTAGTAGTAAGATAGAGCAGAATCCCAATCATACCTCCGTAATTAGTTTGATCCACTAGTTTACTAGTCTCATCAGCATCCATCTTACAAGTGGTACTCTTAGGTGTATCACTACATTTATTACCATCCATGCCAAAAAGTTTCAAAATATCCTTAGTATACTTATTCAATTTCAAATAATACCATTTTTATTTTAAAAAATTAGAAATCCAAGGAAAAATTTAAGATCCCCCATTAAACTCATATAAAATTCATCTAACGTCATTTTGGAAAAATAAGTACGTAAAAAAAAGTTAGGGGATCCAAAAATAATGTCATCTACATAAATATATACTCTTAAACCATCTTTGGAAGTACTTTTAATTAAAAAAGTAGGATCAGCTATACCTTTATTAAAACCTTTTGAAATGAGAAAAGAACTGACACTATTATACCATGTTCTTGGATCTTGTTTTAGACCATAAAGAGCTTTAGAATGTTTAAAGATATGATTTTAAAAATGGGGATTTGTAAAACCAAGGGGTTGTTCAAAACATACATCCTCAACTATGTACCCATTTATAAATTCAAATTTGACATCGATTTTATAATGTTTTTAATTCACATGAGATGCATAAGAAAGTAGTATTCTAATGGATTCTATTCTAGCTACAGGTGCAAAGGATTCCTCAAAGTCTATTCCTTCTTCCTGATTATATCCTGGTGAAACTATTCTAGACTTTTTCTAACTATGTTACCAGATTCATCAACTATATTTTTAAATACCCATTTAGTGCCTATGGTCAAAGTGTCCTTAGGCCTTTCTACTAATTCCCAATTTTTTTCTTTCAAATAGATTTAATTATTCTTTCCTGGATATCACTCAAAATTAATCAATGATTGTATCATTAGTATTTTTTGTTCATGCTTTAAAACAAAGGATTTTTGTTCAACCTAGTTTCTCAGAGAATCTATAGTTTGTGTTCCTCTGTTTAGATCACCTACTAAAAAATCTAAATGAATATTCTTGAGGGTTCTAATACCTCCAGAAAGAGTTGAACTAGACTCATCAGGGTTGTCTATAGGTTCATATTCATGGAACTCTGATTATGGAAAGATTCTACAACTAGTTGTTTTCACTAAGGGTTCATTTCCATTATCATTATGATCCATAATTGACATATCTTCCTCATGTTGTTCAATAGAGGTTTTGGGTTCATGTGGACCAGTTACATCAAATTTGACATGAACTAATTCTTCCACACATTTGGTTCTCTTATTAAATGATCAATAAGCTTCACTAGAGATTGATTAACCTAGGAAAGTTCCTTCATCACTATTAGAAGCATACTTTTCAAGATTATCCTTAGTGTTTAGAATAAATACTTTGCAACCAAACAATATAAAGTAATTAAGCATAGGCTTTATATTGTTCCAGACCTCATATGGGGTCTTCTTAAGAACATGTGTACTTAACACTCTATTGACGATGTAACAAGCTATATTAATAGCTTCAGACAAAAAATAGATAGGTAGATTATACTCATTTAACATAGTCCCAAAAATCTCTTGACGTTCCATATTTCTACATTCTATGACTCCAATTTTTCAGGTGTTCTAGGAGAAGAGGAGTTTTGATTATAGTCACATTGTGATCAAAATGATACAAATTCCTGATTTTCAAACTCACGACCATGATCACTTCTCAAGGGATTAATTCTAAGTCCACTAAGATTTTCTACAGACATGGAATACATAATAAAGCGAGAACGTGCTTCACTTTTTTGAGATAGAAATTATACCCAAGTGTATCTAGAAAAATCGTCAATGTGAACATAAACATAGTTCTTCCCTTTTAAACATGATACTCTAGATGGTCCAAAAAAAATCCATGTGAACCAACTCAAGATGTTGATAAGTGGAATCTTATTTCTTTGGATTGAAAGAAACTTTGTGTTGTTTTCCTTTTTGACACGGATTAAAAAATCTATCATGTGGGAATTCCAATTTAGGTAAGTCTATAACTAAAACTTTCTTAGTTAGTTTTCTAAGTGAGTGCACATAGCAGTGTCCTAATATTCTTTTTCATAACCCGGATTCCTTATGAAAAGCATTTAAACAAGAAAAATTTCTCTTATCTAAGTAATTTAAATCAACAACATATACATTTTCATTTCTAATAGTAGTAAATATTACATAGTTTTTAGAATTAAAAACATTGCATGCATTATTCTCAAACTTAACATTGAACCCATCATCACACAATTGAGAGATACTAAGTAGATTTTATTTTAACCCATTAAAAAAGTACTTTTTAAATTAATATGGTATTAGGGTTACCAATCTTGCCTAAGCTGGCTATCTTCCCTTTGGCATTATCACTGAATGTAACATGTCCACCATCAACATTAATTAGGCTTTTGAAGAATTAATATTATCATGTCATATGTCTTGAACATCAACTATCAATGTACCATAGAGTTTTACCGGAGCTCATTAGACAATTTTCTTGCAAAACAGATTAAGTGTTTGGTAAATTTGGAACACAAATTTTATTGGGTCTAGGGAAGTTAGAATGTAATTATTTGGGAACCCATACATGTCTCACAGGTTTCCTATAATCAACAGATATGTTTTGAGACATGAACACTATGTTTGGTCTTTTAGATAATTATTTTTAAAAGATGGTCCAGAACGTGAACTAGTAGTGAACTGTCCAAATTTTGGATCAAATATATTTCTAATAATTCTTATCTACCCTATTTGACATCCTAGACCATTTGTGTATTTTGGAGCAATTTGTTTCCCTAGAAACCGAGTCAAGGTATTTCTACGTGCAGTAAACTTCGCAAGAACCATTTTTAATTGATCATTTGATAATTTAAGTTTTTTATTTTATTCTAATAGCTGAGCACATTTTTCATTCTCAATATCCAGATCAGACTTATATTTAGCATTTAAATCTTGTAGTCTTTTCAATAATTTATATTTATCCTTGAGTTCATTAAAGGTATCCTCAAGAATTCCATAATATTCAAATCGTTCATCCTTATTCATATTCTCATCATTATTTGTTTCAATTTCATTCCCATAATTGTAAGAATTAGATATAAGTGAATTGGGTATTACCTCAAATGTTTCTATCATGAAACACAGGTTTTCATGGCTATTATTCTCAATATTAGAAGTGTCAATTCCGATGGAGCTATCTTCTAAATCACTCCATGTTTCTTTCATAGCATTTTTGTATCCCCCTTGTCTTCATATTTCTTCTTCAATTTCATCTTAAGTAAATCATCCTTCGTATGGCCTCTTCGTTTACACTCATAAAAGACTATTTAATTTGTGTTTTCATTCAATTTTCTATCCTTTTTTCCATATTCCTTTACTATCATAACTTCATTTATAGTTTGATTTTCAAAATAACTTTTTCTTACTGTAGAACTTTTGGAATCTCCTAGAAATATGATCCATCCCATCATTACTGTTAGAAGATGAGTCTTTACTGGTGGATGTGTCTACAAGGGATTGAACTTTTTCTTTATCTTTTCCCTTTGAGGTAGATTTCTTTAATGCTACATATTTCATTATTGGTTTTTCATCCGCTTCATGATTTACCATAAGTTGTTATTCATACTTCATAAGTTTTCCAATTATTTCCTTCACTGATAGCTTTCCTATGTCGCAATATTCTGAGATAAAAACAGATGTTCCTCTCAATCTGTCAGGTAGGCATCGAAGTAACCTCATAATCTGATCCTTGATATCTACTGGTTTCCCAAGTAGACTCAAGGTATTTACTATTTCATTTAACCTAAGATATATTTCATATATAAGTTCACCAGACCACATTTTAAAATTATCATATTTAATAGTGTAAGTATTTAATCTCATTTCTTTAACATTGGTTTTTCCTTCTTGGAAAACTACCAAAGTATCCCAAATTACATAAGAAATTTTACAGGTATTTATTATATTGAATTCCTCATCACATAGAGAACATTACAATATATTCATTGCTTTAATGTTATTGTTATATGTAGCTTTAGTCAACTAAGACCATGTGTCCCAAGCATTAAGAGGAAATGCATGTTATTCTTCAATTGTGTCCCAGAATTTCGAACCTATGATCTCTAGATATATTTTCATTTTTAATTTCTACTGAGCAACATTATTACTATTAATGAATGGTGGTCAGTTAGTATCAGCAGCCTCAACTCTGTTATCAATTGTTAATTAGAATTTTAAAGAACTAAAAATTTCGATTTGACCGAAATTTTTACGATCATTAAGATACAAATAAATCACAGTTGAAAAGAATTTGAAAACTTATACAACAGTTCAAATGGTAGTAATAAAAATTTATACCTCTGATACCAAATTTTGGTCGGAGTGGAAACTCAAGATGGGGGTTAATTTAGTTCATTCTTAAATTTTCTGCTAAAAACATTGTGATAAAGATCCCCAAATTATGAAACAACACAGTTAATTAATGTAGTAGAGATATAAATGTTTAGTTGGTCAAAAGGTTGATCAAATGGTGGTTAGTCCTCAATTGAATTAGTGTAAAACACTTCTTCAACTTTTGAAACAAGTTTATTCAATTAAAAACATACACACACTAACCAGAACTAACTATCAGATTCAATGTAAAACAATTTTCTGTTTTTGAAATAATAAGCTGCGGAAAATAGGCAAAATAGAGTATTACTAATTATAGTACACATTAGAGTAAAATATGAAGTTCAGTCTCAAGCTGAGACTTAATCCTCTCCACATGGTGATCACCTGCCATGAAGAAGTTTATATAAATAATAAACATGATACACAGTCGGTATCGGGATTTACAACCGTTTTCACAAACTATCTAGGGGTCACACCCTCAACGACAGTTCATCATGGGATAAGAACACAAAAAGTCCAAACATGTCCTATTCCATAGTTATTCATGGTAAATAATGGAATAAAGGTTTAACTTAAGGATTTTTAGTATCCTCTAGTTCAAGCACCAAAGATAGTGTGTGAAACAGAAAAACACACACATCTCAGAAATGAAAAATTAAAGAACACAAAAGATATAATATTATAAAACTGAGTTTAGAAATATCTATGTGTTTTCAGTTCATATCTTGACTCCATGGAGTGAGGAATATGATTTTTGTGTCTTTCTATGGATGTTGTCCAAAAAAAAGAGTGTCGCAACTCCGGGTTCTAGATTTTGGGAACTAAGTGTTCTACTTGTTGTGTTGATAGAGAGTTGAATAATAACATAATATAGTATTGAATTCTTTCTCCCAAAATGATATTCTTGAAGCCCTTGGGTTATCAGTGTATGTGCTGGATGGTTTTTCCTTGTTCTCAATGATCTAGTGAGTAAGCTCTTTCTCAGGCATTCCTCTATCATTTCACTTCTTACCACACTTTTTTTCTCTTCCACAGTCTTATCTTTTTTATTTGAGGTCGGACAATAGGAATAAGTAAACCACGTACGGTCCTCCTCATACCACTAACTTTCCCCAGATACAATCTCTTTATATGCCTACAATCAACATTAAATAATATCATAAGCATTAAATTTACCAAATATGGCCATTATAAAAATCTTAAGAATTTGAAAAAGTATGGAGTAGAAGAGTGAGCATCAGTAGACTAGTAGCAGTAGCCTTCTCAACAGTAGGATTAAATAGTAGGCATCAATGGTAGACTTCAACGATATACTACAATGGTAGCCTTCAATAGTAACGTTCAACGGTAACCTTCATCGATAACATTCATCGATGACTTTCATCGGTGACCTTTCATCGCTGACGTTTCATTGGTGAAATTTCATTGGTGACCTTAATTGTTGACCTTTCATCAGTGACCTTTCAACGGTGACCTTTCATCGATGTCCTTTCATTGGTGAACATTCATCGGTAACCTTTCATCATTGACCTTCTATCAGTGACCTTGTCACTCGGATAAATTTTACACTGTAAACTTAAACAAGAGAGCAGTGAGATTAATGAAACACAATTATCACTTGATAGAAGCTATGAATATTAATGAAACATTATTATCCTATAATAGACACTTGATTATCACACAATTGAAACATGATTTGGGATTATAAAAACAGGTGAGTCCAACACAAATAACAAAGTAACCGAAGTTGGATAGAACAATTCCAGCATAGACTAATCATATCCAACATATTGTTTTCATTTTCCTAATTTTTGTATTTAATCATTTAAAAATTATTATAACTCAATCCATATCAAAAAAAGTTTAATCCCTTTAATAATCATTAAACATGAAAAAATAGCAATTTCAAGAAAACTGGTGGCATCATGAACGACATAACATTCCCTTTCAATTTGAATTTTCAGGCTCATTATCATCGTTATAAAAATTCATAATACCCACCTAATGGAAATAAAATAAATGGTAATTTCATAGATTGGCATGAAAAGTATAGAACATGAATCCAATAATTTATAAGAAGATTCCTAAATAACTTATCAAGCTAAAGCAAGAGAGGATGAAATTAAGGTCAACGACCAAACTAGGAATCCAAAAAATTAATATGAAATTAGATAATATCTCATTAAGATCATATCCCAAAAAACATAAAAATCTAAAAAAACATCCATTGTGAAATATAAAAATGAAAAATTAATGAATGATAGACAAATAGAATAATAAATCAGTTGGAATAATTGATGTAGAATATATGATATCTATAGATAATCACCAAAGATTAGAGGCTGTTGAGACTCCTAAAATTACATGGGAATAATTGGATGTTTTAGATAATTAGAGGGAGAATGATTGAAATTGTTGGGGGGTATAAATTTATAGGCAGACCGAAAATTTCCCTATTCAATGTATGAATGGATGGTTCATACCATTATGCGGTTCACACCCACAGAGTATCAAGTCTCTTAATCCAAAAGGCCTGGGTGGGTTTTCACTCTATGAATAAATATTTCACACTATAAATTATTCAAATTATGACCCCCTAATAACATTACCCCAAACGATCATGACATGAACAAATTTTCACTCCATGGATCAAATCCAGAAGGAATAGGTCTCCCAATTCAAGAATCTACACTACAAAACATCATTCACTCCCTGAACCGATTATTCCAAGCATGAATCGGTGATTCGAGGTGTGAATCACCACCTGAAGTTGTAGATCTATCTTTAGATTCTCTTATCCATTCGTTGAACTCATCCCAAGGCTACCACCACCCAAAAATAACAATGTACTATAATGGGAGGGTGTGGGCCATTACAATGTGGTTAAACATGACATACCAAGAAGGATTTTAGAGATCACTAGATAAAATTAATATGACCAACTTTTTGTTGTTAAAAATCAATGAGTACACATGATGAAGGAAAACAAATATTCCTTAGTGTTAATATTCTGGTGGTTTTGTGGTCAATTTACTCAAGAGAATAATTTTACTCAACGGTTGAGAAAGGATTCATGGGGAATTATATGTCCAAGAAATTTAGGAAAGTAAATTAGTTGGGTGATGAGGCTTTGGAAGTCATAGGGAAAGATGAAGTCAATGTTCAGATGAGGATTGAAATATTCTTACAATAGAAATATGTCAAACATATAATAGGGCATATAATAACATAATTTCAATATAATAAAAACATGAGGGATCTTATAGTACCAGTTTCAATAATATAGTTCATAATGTGACCCTATATTCTATATTAGTGGCATGAAGAGTAAAGGAGGATACCCTATACATGACTAAATTATTATATTGAGTAGTAATTGATAGATTTACAACTTATAATAGTCTATAGTTGTAGCATTGATAGGTTAGACATATCAGTGGTAAGAACATGATGGTTTCAAAAGAAAAAATCATGTTAAAAATTGACGACACAATGTTCAGTAGTTTTTACTATTTTTTTTTGAAATAAAAAATGGGTTTCATTAAACATGATTGGATATAAGCTTAGAACATGGAAGTCTGAAATAGTTCAATTGAATGTTTTGGGGCCCTCCATAGTCCAGTCTATTAATGTATTTCTTTACTTGCCTAATATAGTTTATTAGGGAATAATGAATGTGTGGGTTTATTTTGGAAAATTATGTATGATTAATTTATATAAATAATTCAATGCAAGTCCATGATTGAATGGAAAAATATTCATAAGTGAAAAGAAATATGATTTGGAAATGGAGGCGAGAAAAATGAACGAAAATTATTTGAATTATATCAAAATAAGGGGATCATGTTGGAGAAGGTTTTACCTTGTTTAGCATGACAAAATGTTGAGAAAAAAAGGATAAATTAAAATTTAATAGATAATTCATGATGGAACGTGAGTACACTCAATAATTCCAAATTAAATTCGGAAGAATGTTGGGAACACTTTTTTTACTATATTAATTAATGTCCATATGTTAAATTGGGAATAGAATATATAGAACAACAAGTGTCAAAAAAATAAAATTTTTTCACCTAATATATGGTGTCATCTATTATGTTTTTCTCATTCCTAAGGATAGAGATAAATCATTGTCAAGTTTTATACATGTTTTATTTTGTGACATGGAAATGAAAATTTTAGATTCTAGCTCTGAGATGATGATCATTAGAAGATAATCCGGATTCTTGATGTACTCTTTAATGAGAAGTTCCCATGGAAGGACTATAACTTTTTTGAGAAGGATGTTTTAATGAATTAATGACTTTTGATACCAATTGATTTTACGATATATTTATTATTAATTAAATTTAATCTCATTGATTTCTTGTGATACAAGAAGCCCCAGGTTTAAATGAGCCAAAATATGGTCCATCGTTATAAACTAGTTGTTAAATTTTTTATATGAATAAGAATAATTAAGTTTTAAAAAATTATAATTGGTTTAGATATATTTTTTAAAGTCTTTATATGTTTCAAAAAGATAATATTTATTAAAATGGTATTTATTTATTTTTGGAAGAATTTTTTTTTTAATTTTTTCCCAAATTTAGAAAATTTAGTTTTTAAAATGAACATTATTTTTAAAATAAATATGTCAAAATTATCCTATAATGAATTTTTTAAAATTTTTAGAAAATATAAAATTTTTCAATGAATATTGAAAAATATAAATTTTTTAAAAAAATTATATTTTCATCTAAATGATTTAAAAATTTCCATGTTTTTTAAATGGCTTTTAAAATTAAAATTTGTTTATATATTTTATTATTAATCCTGTTTATATAATTTTAATTAATTTTATATTTAATTTTGATACCAAAAATACTATACTTAAGAAAAGAATTTCCCTGTGAAACCACTTTTTAAGGAATTTAGTTGTTTAATTATTTTGTTAAATTATACCAATTTTATTAATTAAATTTGATAAAATTTATTCCACATTTTTCAACCAAAAAATTAATAATCATTAATATGGTTAAATAAATATTTTCTCATAATTAATATAAAAAATACTAAAAACATTTCTTATCACGATGATGGTTAAAAGATGTTTATCGGGTGCATGTTCTAAAATAAACATACAAGGGATAAAATCCCCAAAACTCATCTAATTTATATTTTATTACTATATTTATACCTTATATCATATATGGTGTAGTAATGGTATTTTTTGGATTATTGTTTCTCTGAAATTGACATCACATTATTTGAAAACTTTGAAAAATTACCAGCATTCCACAAACCCAATTATAAAAGAGCACCCCATCTCCTCTCTAATCCACCATACATGAGGCTTTTGGTTCTTACAATCCCTAAAAAATATGTTCCTAACATCTCTCCCCATTACCTAGAGTCTATTTCATGTTTACAAAATTATCTTAGGGAGGATTTAGGTATAGACCAAAACAGGATCTCTGAAGAAGTAATATAGTTTGTAATGACACGTTTTTATGTTTTCTTATACCACATTCAAATATGATTTAAATATAATAATAAAGTAAATAATAATAATATTTTTACATATATTTTAAAATTTAAATGTAATAACCTATATTCATTTCCTCTTCCACCAAATGGGAATGAAACTGCCAATGGTGTGTATAGACGGCTACTGCATCACAAACAGATTTAAATTGTTTTCTATCACCACCTCTCACAGTTGGATATAATGATTTAATTAATGTACATATAATATTTTTATGAAATAATTATACTTCTGGAATTATATTATCATATCTATCTTTTAACATTCCAATACATTGGAATATTATTACATCACTCATGTGTACAACCGGACTACCACCTCCATGATGTGATGTGATTTATTTATCATTTCTGATTTACATGGATGGAAATATTAATTTATTTTTATAAATATATTATATTATAACTATTTTTAAATTTTAATAATTATTTTCCTTTATTTCATTCCATCTATTTAAAAATGAATACGTCATTCATGTGTATGTACGATCTAGCAAATCAATGAACTATATAGTTCATTTTCCTATCTATAATTTTTATCGATCACTATAACACACATATTTTGATTATATATGATATTTATATAATAATTAATATTCAATAGATGATATAACCATGATCAATGTACAATTACTGAAACTATAGAACCAAATCATAATTGAAAAATGAAGTAGTTATTGCCTAGAACAGAGATTTTAACAAAGAATTATTAATATATTGGTTCTAAAATTTTATAAATAAATAATATGTATTATTATATATATTATTTTGGTTCTAAAATAGATTTATAATAAATATATAATTATTATACAATAGTTTTGAACACATACGGAGGACGTCAAATATGATGTATGAGTTAATTTAACAATCTCATTATTATTCAGGGATGTTTATGATTATGTCTCCAATGGTGGAGTTTTTTAATAAATATATACATAAATATTAAAATATAAATATTATTATCCACTGGTTATTTAAATAAATTATATTTTTTCCTTTCACTTTCCTCTCTTTAGTACTCCAGATGTCGAAACAATGTTTTTAAGGAAAACTGACCATGTTTTTATACTCATTTGGGAATCATACTCTTCTATGACCCTATTTTCATTAAATTTTATAGAATTATCATTTTAAAATTATTCAATGATTTATTAAAATCATTTTTACCCATGTTATAATTTTTAGTTTTTTAAAAGGAATCTTCTTGTCATTTTCGGAATGAGGTACTTTTTTACACTTATAAAACCGTGTGAATGGAATGTTTTAATCTAATACAGAAAGAAAGAAATTACTCGATGTCATGAATACTCATTGTTTTAAACAATTATTTACAAGTTTATTTCCATTGATAATTTTTTCCTTACTATTTTGGAAATATTTTAGACTTTATGTAAGTTATTTCAAAGTGAAAGGGTATTTTACATAAGGAATTTTCTAAAGATTTTGTAATGAAATTTCACATATGTAAAAAAAATTGTTGAACATTATGTTGAGGATATACTCTACTAATACCATAAATATTATTTCTCCGGTTGGTTTATGATGATATTTATTGAGGAGCGTATTAATATTCCGTATGTCAGTTCTTCCAATATTGGATGTTATCGATTTTTTAGAGCATGTTTATGTGGTTGTGTCGATTATTCATATGATGAATTCATTTTAAATATTATGTGATGGGTGGGAAAAAATAGATATCCCTTTTATTCTTTGGTAATCCTCTTGAGAAAAACTATATTGGATATTTGGCCGAGGCCATAACCATTTATGTAAGATGTCTTGGCATTCGACCTCGATGTTAAGTCTTAGATGTCCATAATTATGTATTCCACCATTATTAAATTAGTAATTGATCTAAATGTGGTTATTTTAAATGTTATGATATCTGTAGATAATTTTATATCTCATTTTATTGTTTATATGACATTATATGATCATCATTTAATAGTTCTATATTATTCATGGCTTACTAGATTCTAATGTATTCATACCATTACTGCGCATCTAAGATCACAATTTTCTTATGTTTCCTTTACATAGGATTATAGGAAGTGTATTATGATTTATTTATAAGGATACACAAAATAGAATAATATTTTTCTCAACAAAAATAATATGTTTTATTTTTTGTTTTCAAATGTAATGTGAGATTCAAGTCAGTATCACATTTTTCAAGACTATAAAACTATTTAGTCCTTCGGGATGTGATTCGCTGTATCTAGAGAAAATGTAATATTGTAACCACTGACTCTGTACAACTAAGATAAGGGTATTTATAGATAGTATTAGTGTATATTTATCTGAAACCACGGGAGCATGATTTAAGAAAACATAGATTAGATATTATTTGCATATAAATGACTTTAAGTACAAGTATATGTATAGGATAAAATTCTAATGTATTGTTAAAGAATATATTATTGTGTTCTTAGAGTAACAAATACCTATCTAGATGCTACATGTTGAGGTGGTTTAGAGACATATACATCTAGTGGTAACATCCTGAATAGAGTTGGTTTGAGTATATCTCATTTATCATTCTGGTGCATGGTGAGTGTGACCTGGTTGTGCACCTAGTTCAACATTCCCAAGGGATATTGTTAGGTTAATTAATATTTTCATTAAAAAACATTATTATGGATTTAAAAATTGGTTTAGGATTAGATAATATTCTTAAAGTAACCATGTTTATGTCTCCGAGATTAGCTATGCATAAATTTTTTAATTTGAATTAATTGTTTCACTACTTTTAAATTATACATTATGATTCATTTTGTTATGATATAATATATCAAATGAATTTGTTTATAAATTGATCATTTTATAGTGAATACAGACAATATCAATGCACATAATCATAGAAGGGATTTCCCTCATTGTCAAGATAATTAAGCAACAGTTGGAGCAGGAGTTGGAGCTAAAAAAAATTATAATTATATTAAGGTAGTTGGCTCATGTTCTGACTAATAAAAATTCCCATGTCGGATGAAGAACTAATCCCCAAGGTGGTGTCACAATGTTATAACACTTTATGCATCGGAAAACTCCATCATATAATAGAACTACAAATCCATTTATATTTGAGAAAGTAATATTTTCCTTATAGAAGATATTTCTCACTTTCGGAAGTAGTGAAGGAGAGAAGTTTTTCATGGAAGTTTATCATCTCTCAATTGATTTGGATCAATAGTGGTCATTGATTAGAAACACTAAGGGTGAGGAGGGAATAGTGAGCATGTAATAGCTTCATTTTAAATAACTTTATTAGGGAAAGTATTTTCCACATGATCAACGAGTGAATATGTTGTTACAATTTTTGAATATGAGACAGAAGGATGATGAAAATGTTTCTAAGAATGAATCTAGAATTACATTGTTAGTAAGGAATGCTGCAAACTATGTATGTAATCCAAAGGGAATGATTGTCCATTACGTCGATGGTATTAATATAATACTTTCATGGGAACTTATCTCTCAAACATTCTCATTACACGGGGATATTGAACCATGTGCTATAAAAATAGAGAAATTATTCTCTATGACTTATGTAATAAATTGAAATAATTAATATATTAGGATGATAGAGAAAAAAATTCATAAGCGGAAGAAGAGAAAGTGGAATTTTCAAACATGTGATACTTTTTGAAGAAAACAACTTGTTAGATGCCCAAATGGAAAAAGAGTTTGAATAAAGTCTACTGAAAAAGACCATAATACTAATGAATGAAAGGGTATGGTAGAAGACATAAAATTATAGTGCTTTAAATATATGGATAAATGGATCTATTCTATCCAATTCCCAAAAATGTTAAGGGAAATTAACATGTAAACATCCTAGGAGAGAAGGCCATGTTTATGAAATTACTATAGTCAATGGGGGAAGTTCCAAGAGATGTGTTAAATAGTACACTTATCAACCGCCCAAGGATTAAAAATGTTTTATTTGATGATGGTTCTACCCACTCTTTTATATTTGAAGAATTTTATAAAGTTATCAGTTCAAACCTTAATGATTAGATATTGATTTGGTGTTGAAAACTCCCAATGGTAGGATGACCACATCTCAATTATATAACTCCTCTCTAGTAGAAGTTTATGGGATGACTCTTCAGATGAAAATTTTTAGTCTTAATATTAATGAATTTGAAAAAAAAATGGATTGGCTCTCCAAATATATATCCCACATAAAATATAGAGGAAGGGAAGTTATATTTCATATCCCGAATCAACCATCCATATTCTATCCGTGTGAGGATAAACCTGAAAACACAAGTGAAATTAATTCTATATTATGGGGTATTCTACCTATTCATGATGTATATATATCTAAAATGTTTGGTAATAAACTCAAAATTAGAAATGTTCTTAATTTTGATAATTATTTTGATGTATTCTCTGTGGATTTTCTTAGTCTCCCCCAAGTCATAATGTTGAGTTTCCAATAGAAATTATCAAATGTTCTATTAATATTTTAATGATTCCATCTATACGGGAATCAAATGTGTTGTAGGAATTGAAGAAATAACTCTAAGAGAATCTTTATAAGGGATTCATTAGGTCTAGTGCATCACTAAGGGGTTCACCTCTTCTTTTTGTTAAGAAGAAATACGGGTCAATGCATTTTTACATTTATTATCATGAAGTTAACATGATCACTATTGAAATCTAATTTCATCTACCCCATATCGATGATCTGTTTGATCAATAATGATGATTTCAATATTTTAGAAAGATTGATATTTGATCTAGGTATCATCATCTATGGATCAACAAAGAAGATATACCCAATAAATCCTTTCACCTGAGGTATTATCATTATGAATTTATAGTAATTACATTTGGAATCAACAATACTCTTACTATGTTCATGAATTTAATTAATTGAGTCTTTAGGTATTACTTTGATCAGTTGTGGTAGTCTTTAAAAATAAGATACTTTTATATTCAAAGAGAAAGGAAGATCAAAAAGAACATTTGATGATTCTGATGAAGACCCTAAAGAAGGTAATGTTTTAGGATAAATTTACCAATTATGAATTTTGTCTTTATTGAGTTTCATTCATGGATCATATAATCACATGTGAGTGTATATCAATGGATCCTTCAATGGAAAAACCAATTGGGAAATCTCTGAGACTAACCATGGTACCCAAAATTCCTAGTTTTCATAGGTTGGTTGGATAATACAGATTCATTTTGAGATATTTCTCATGACTATATATTGAACTCACAAATCTGTATTAGGAGGGGTATATGTTCAATTAGACAATTGAATGTGAATAAGGATTCAAAGAACAAAAGGAAAGGTCGGTCAATGCACATGTTCTTACACTACTCTACAGTATAGAAGGGTTTAATCTATTTAGTGATGTGCCAAAGAAGTTATTGGAATGTGTATTCATGAATAATGACATAGTGATTGCATATTCTTCTCACCAATTAACAATTCATGAGAGAAATTACCTAACTCATGGTTTGGAGTTAGCATTAGTAATTTTTATTTGAATATATAGAGTTATTATATATGTAGTAAAAGGTGTGATATATATACTAATAATAGAATATTGAACAACATATTTCATAGAAATATTTTTATATGTCCAAAATATTATTATTTGTGTTAAAAAGAGATTATGATTTATGAATACGTTACCACCTAGGGAAGGAGAACATTATGATCGATGCACAAATTCGGAATGAGCATGCAAGAATATCTATGATGAAGATCACAAAAAATCCAATATTTCTTGGTTTTAAAAGGATGGTTCATGAATAATTTATGGTAGGGGAGAAATATTACCTTTCCCAAATGATCTTTCAACCATATATCCAAGTGAATATTAAAGAGGTGAAAATGTAATATATAGAGATTCATAAGAAGGTATGAAATGTTCCTATTCTCAACCTTGATTGTGATGGGATGATATTGTTTAGGAAACATGTATGTGTTTTTTCCATACCATGAATTAAGAAGGAGATATTGGATAAGTCTCATAGTTTATCATTCTAAATGCATCCTAGACGTATCAAGATGTATAGAGATCTGAAGTAGTATTTCCAATGGGAAAATATGAAGAGAGGCATTTTTGAGTATGTATCTCAATGATTGGCATGTGTGAAAGTTACAATCCAGATAACAAAATCTAAGGAGATTTTACTACCATAACCCATACAATAATGGAAATGGGAAAACATCACCATGTAATTTATCCTTGGGCTCCACAAAATGTCAAAAGGACATAATGCTATATGGGTTTTAGTTGATTGCCTTTCCAATTCACCAAACATAACTCCTATATAAAAGGATTTATCTCTTCATTAGATTCCCAAAATAGAAATTTAGGAAGCAGTAAGGATTCATGAAGTACTGCATTCTATTATATCTGACCATGGTCAAATGTTTTCCTTCATGTTATGGTGAATTATTCTGTGTGCTCTAGATACAGAGTTGTGTTTCTATAATTTTTATTATATTTAGAAATATGGTCAATCTGTTTGAAATATTAAAACCATAGAGGATAGGATGAGTTCTTTTTCAGTGGACATAAAGGTGATTGTTATCAAAACCTTCCTATAGTAAATCTTTCATACAAAAACAAATATAAATTTATCATTCAAATTTCTTCTTATAAATCCCTCTATATAAATAAGTGTATAGCACCAATGTTCTTGGATGATGTTGGACAAATAATGCTATTAGGACATGAGTTAGGTGAGGAAATGGTGGAGAAAGTTATAACCACTCATGATCACATCAAGGAATTTCATAGTCAATATAATATTTATACTAATAATCATAGACTTGACTTAGTGTTCAATTTTTTGAGAAGCTATTTCGGTGGATTTATCCATGGAAGAAGGTTAGGATATTTGGATAGATTTGAAATCCAAGCCTTTTGTATGTTGGAACCTTAGATATTCTTGATCAAGTATGGATAATAACTTATTTTGATGATACCCCCACCAAACCTATCTCATGTAAACGATGTAATACAAGTATCTCTCTTTACGAAGTAAATACCCAAACCTTCAAAAGTACAAAACTGAAAGATTTCACTGTAAGAAACCGAGTTTTTAGAACGGGTCAAAATCCAGACCCTGTTGGAATTTTTGACTACTTTTTGAGGAAATTGGAGAAAATGGGAAGTTTCTGGAAATTTCCAGACTACACGCCATGTCCTTTTAAGTACACGCCGTGTATATGTTATGTTAGTGTCAGTCGTGTGCTCGCCATGTACATGCCATGTGATGACCATGTTGAAATTTCATACTACACGACATGTAGTTTTACACACGACATGTACCCCCGACCATGTGGAGGCCATATATGGCGTGTGGGACTGTTGGCCGGGTAGAACTAGGTACACACCGTGTTCCCCTTGGACACGCCATGTAGTCTAGCCATGTATGAGGGATATACATGGCGTGTGGGTAAGTTGGCGGGGAAGAGAAGAGAAACCAAGTACACACCGTTTACCCATAGGTACCCACTGTGTACTCATGTCAGCAGGTCTAGAAAGTAAGGCGGAAGAATTTAGCAATCTTATGAATAGTTAAATGAGCTACACGGTGTGTAGTCATGAAGTACACACTGTGTACTTTCTTTTTTTTTTTGTTAAAATGAGAAGTAGCCTCGTATTGAGGAAGAACCTCAATTTTGTCGCCTAGTTTTGCGAACCAAGCCGGCCAGAGCACTTTCCTTCTCTCGGTTGTCTGTCCGAGACCCGGTTCAAACTCTGATTGATGCGTTAGATCCCCTCAGTATGTCCTTTATTCCTCTTGGGCCGTTTTGTTTGATTTTTGTTCTAGAACAAGTTATTTGGGGTGTGAGCGGTTTTGAATCTTTTGTAGATTTACCACGTTTTAGACTGAATTGGTGGCTGTTACTGGAGGAGTAGTATCGTAGGAGTCTCATGTAGGTGGTGCATACCTCATTTTGTGTTTTCGTGGTTGTTTGGGTGACGCGACATTCAACGTGTTTTCGAGTATTTTGAGCGGGGCCCATTTTATCTTCTGTTTCATAATGAATTGCTCGTTGGACCAATGAGATGCCTTTGGGTATGCCCTGTTACCCGTTTTCGTGAGCGGGGCCAAGTGATGGTCGTTTCTCATCGGGGAATTTTGTCCGGGGAATTCCAAAATGGATTTAATTGAAATATTAATGTGTTAAACTATTGAGTTTAATTTATTAAGCCTTATATATGTTGTTTGAGGCATTCACGACCTCGATGCTATTGTTCGATAGCCATTGGGCTGGGGCAATTCAACTGTTTAAATTGTTTTTCTTATTATGAGTTCTTTTTCAGTTTGATATATATGCAATTGCTGAATTACACATGTTGGACCCTTTGGGTTGTGTTGGGCTTGGCCTGGTTACGCATGAGTGATGCTGATCACAGGTTGGGCTTGGGCCGGGTTACATTGGGTGGTTTTGATGACGGGATTGAGCGTCATGGATGATGGCATGAGGCAGTACAACTTTCAGGTTGGGCATGGCCAGGGATACTAGGATGGAGATGTCATCAGACTTGAGTGGCATGGTCGTAGGGACATGAGGTGTCAGATGTGTTGGTGGAATAGATACTATTTTGGTTATTACCACTCACCTGGGACATTGAGTACTGTGCACACAGAGATACTCTGTGATGAGGTGGGTTTGAACACTCGTGTGGGTATATGCCCCTGTAGTTGCAGTTAGGTATTTTGGTTGGGGGTTCTTGTCGTAGAAATACATGTGGGAGGTGAGGAGCCTTAAGGGGATTGCATTGACACTATCGGGTTGGGGGCTGAGGCTCACCGTGATTTGAGGGCAGACATCATTGTTCCTCCAGGATATCCTTGGGTGTGCCTTCGGGACGTTGGTACTTGAGACACGTTGTGTCAGGAGGCACATCATGCCGGGTTACTATTCTTGAGCATACCTTCCGGATGTCGGTACATGAGACACACGGTGTCATGAGGCACGTGGTGTCAGGTTACTTTTCTTGGGCGTGCCTTCGGGACGTCGGTACATGAGATAGGCGGTGTCAAGGGGTGCATGTTTCTGGGTAACATGGCATAGATTTCAGTGATGGCCGAAGCAGGTGACACTCCATGGTGGATAATGAGAACCAGATGAGTTAGTGTTTATTTGTGCACTGTACTACTTACAGTTTTCCTTACACACGCATGACTGATTAAACACAAATATTTGGTATGCACCATTGGGCGGTATCCTACTGAGATTTGTCTCACACCATGCATGGGCCCTTTGGGACGTGTGCACACATTATGGATTTACGTGCAGGAAAGAGGCCAGCTTTAGGAGTTAGGCTGCGTCAGTTTTTACATGAAGATGCTA